>CAMQGK010000552.1:1742500-2942500 GCA_947000775.1 Pterois miles
AGAGAAACAGCTGCAATTATAATATCCCCGAGTGTATATTTAAGGCGCAAATGTTACAAGTTGTTTGCTATAAAGCAAGTTTCTCTTACTGTACTTGCACACAGTCTTTAGCTTGGAAGCTGTCTTTTGTAATGTAAAATTATTCATCATAAGCCTTCATTAGATTCTTAGTCTCAACTTAAAACAGACATGATGCACTTAACTGTGTTTGTTCTCCTTCTGTTGGAGCAGCTGCGTAAGTGTTATTCTAAGGTCAAATACAGTACATTTACAGATACATAAAAAGTCTGGCAGCCTGATTTTCTACGCACTACTTGTAAGTTATGATTCTCCTCACACGCAACATGCATAAATGATCTTAAGTAATGTGAGCTCGACTTAAGGTTAGAAATAATAGATCAAAGCGAGGAATTCGACTGCATCGATTTCGATTCATGTGTTACTTCTGATGGTAATAACTGACGAGGTGGATGCTGAGCTGTTGCGTCAGAGGGGTAGTGATGAAAATAGCTGGCAAACGGAGGAATGAGCAAAAAGGATTCCAGCAGATGACTAAATCATGGACTCACAAGGACACAGGCGGTTTGCGAGGACTGGCGCTGGGATGATCAGACTTTGTAACTAATCTCTCTTATAAATTTATGCATCTTTTAACTTCATCATTCTGTCCTGACAGATGGGATTGCAAACTGGGATTGGGCCGGCAGGTACACAGTTGTAAAAGATCACAGCTCCCTGTGAAGCTTTGGTGGGGCAGAGAGTTTTACAGGTAGCCACTGGGTGTCGCTCTTCAGTCTTTGCTATGAGATTCACCGCACCAAGACCCCTCCTAATCATGGAGGAATCACACATTACCGTAAATAAAGCAGCTGCCGTATAGAGCTGTTACTTTTAGTGACAACTCTGTGGCATTGTTAAACCCAAACTAACAATTTGGACTATTTCTGGTAAAGCATGAGCAGTCTGCACGCAGCTGTGGTACATATTAGAGATGCAGTGCGGTTGCAATTACACATGCTGACTGTTGTGGGAGTCACAGTTATTTTGTTTTTTAACCAAGTTGAAATAATAGAATGAATAAAAAGGAATAATGAGTCTTCTCGGTATTTTCAAGGATAACTGTGAACTAATACACCAGCCAAGATAAACAACACTTATTAACAGCTTATTCTGAAATCTGCTCAAGCATTAATTGCAGGTTGTTTAAAGATAAACGTGATAAAGATGGAGCTTTCCAAAGGCTCTGTACAGTATTATGACAAGGCAGATGTAAATGCAGGAAAGCGAGGCTATATTTTCAGGACTTTGTAAAGCAAAGGGTTGCCAAAATCCATCTTTTCCTGGAACTTAAACGGAGGCAGTGATGTGTCGTTTGCTCCCGTCCATCGTTTTTCTCCTCCGTTTCCTTGTTCCCTTGGCAGGAACAGGCGTTTAGCCTCTGTGCCTCCTGTTTGCTGAAACTGTGACAGCCTGCTATGCAGCACTGCTGTGGGAGTAACTCCCTGCATGGCCCTTAACACCCTGGAGACATTGCACTGCAGGGCACCCAAACGGTTAAGTCAGAAAGGGAGAGGAGGAGGATGCTGTATATACAGTAGGTATACTATATGTGCTGTGGCTCTTGCAGAGACATCTCACAGACAGACCGATAAATGTTTCTTTCTGCTAACAGCTCGTTGCTTGCAGAGGTGTGGGATTTGAAGTGTGAGTTTGGGGTAAGGATGGGAGAAAGCAGGAAAGAAATAGAGGGGAGTGGGAGTGTTGCATCATGCTGCGAGGAGTGTCTTAGACTCAGCATTCAACTCAGATATAGGGCGATAACAACAGAAGAGGAGGCAGCAAATCAAAAAGATCTCGATCATAACAAACCTTCACTGCTGGTATGTAATGCGAAACATTGTTAGTCTGTTGTGAGATCGCTCTACATGGCAACACAAGGTGCTCCCATTAACTATGCAAGCATTCAAGAGAATGACTGAAGGCTGACAGTGTGTGGCCCAAAGTGTTTTAGTATACTAAAGGACACTACTTGAAATGCAGTTTATTGGGAGCTGCAGCAGAGTTGCTTCCTCTCTTTTCCAAATAGATGTACACACACTCATTAAGGTTCATCAAGGTTGTCGGCTAACAGTGTTGATGATGTTTAGAATGGACACTTGAGGCTAAACAGCCGCGTGCCGGCGTTTTTCTGTCTGAGTAGGAGCTCAGATGAGAGAGTGTGTGCGTGTGTGTGTGTGTGTGTGTGTGTGTGTGTGTGTGTGTGTCCACGTTTGTCTGCTTGTCAGATTTTTCCAAGGATTGTACATCATTCACAGAGGAGCATGTAATTCTTCAGATGGACCTGAAATGTCATTGAATTAGACAGGTCATTTTGATCAAACTACTTTGGGTATCAGTTTCTGGTGGTAATGGCATTTTTTAGTGTCACTTAAACATATGATTGGGCTTTTAAGTACACTTCAGGGATTCAGGGCAACAAGGGAAGAGGACTGACTGAAAAGGCCCTTCCTGGAATCAGTGGTCACTACAGATAGCTGGCTGTAGTAACTACAGGAGACTCAAAGTGTTTAGAATTAGTTCTGCAATTGCTTCTGTTTGCTTATTTACACTGAAGCAACAATCAGTCACAAAACTGCCTCTGCCCTGTTTGTGTTGATCGACAGAGTTAAACAAAGCCTTGATGCAACAAATTTGCAATGATTCTCAGTAGGCTAATCGAGTTACTCAAGTTACTTGAGGAATCATTGCAGCAGGTAACAGATAGCAGATGGCTTTAAAGACGAAAAAACAAAAACAGACTAGAACAGGGTGGCACATGAAACTTGGACCGAGCTGTCAATGTAGGCGATCCAGTTCTAAAAATGAAACTGGATTCATCTGTGGCATCACCTATTGCTTGCTCGCAATGTTTTCATAAGTAGATTTTGGTGGATAGTTTAGACGGAATAACAGAAAGTTTAAAGGGCAGGCCGCAATGTTGTTTCTAGTTTGAAATGGAAAACCAAGGAGCAATTACATGCATTCTACAATAGGGTTCGTCACTGCTTGCACGGCCAGTTAAGTACAGCAGCGCATCCCATAGCGTCCTCGTCGGATCTGGTGGACATATTGGCAGACTGAGCATACATGGTCCAGCCATATACGATGAAGTCTTGTTTTTCTCCATTCTGGTACTGAACTACACTGTCCACCACCAAGTGCCAAATTGAATCCTGTTATACAGACACGATTTCCACCACTTGGCTACCGTGCCATCATAAATGGGAAGGCATACACAGAACTACAACACCAAACATGGACGTCATCCATGCACCACTCTATAACTTCTGGTTAGACAGCAAACAAGAGGATCCCCAAAATGTCGAAGTAACGGAGCAGTAGTGATCATTTACAGTGATAAACACTATTCATTACTGAAAAAGTGGATCCATTATGCAGCATGTCACTCAGTGATGCTTTACTATCCAACACTTCTCTGTTTTTCCTATTTCTTTCTCACCGTGTGGACGTCTCCCTCTTGTCTCTCTTTTTCTCTCCTTTTCTCTTCACCCCCTCCACTTCTGTTTCTGTCACTTCTTCCGCTTATTGTCACCATCTCGGGCTCATTCTCGCTCGCACCCCTTCACTCCATCTGCCACCCTCCCTTTCTTTTCCATCTGTGTTGCTTCTCTGTTTCTCTCCTCCTCTCTCTCTTTGTCTTCACCTCTTTTCTGGTCTTCCTCTCTCTACCTTCTTCTCACAGACAGTCCTCATTAGCAGCAGCAGCCTCTTTTTGCTCCCTGTTTGCAGCCAATGGGCCATTAGTCTGTTGTGTGCAGGGCAATAAATCGCATCAGGCAGGAGCCCAAGCGCCCCGACTTCCTCTCCATGTCGGCCAATCAGGACAATTTGCTATGGTTTGGTGAGCAGTATGGATTTGGGAACAGTAGTCATGGTGGTCAGTCCAGTGGAGTGGTGGTATAGCCTCAGCGATGCAGTAATGAAGGATCTGTGTTATCTATTTTATCACATTAAGATGAGATTACTAGTTATTTTTTATGTGCAAAATATAGCTATCTTATTCAAACTCCAAAAGCTTTCAAACTATATATTTTTTCAAGTGCAGATCAGGTGTTGCAATTTCTCTGCACACAGAAAGTAAAAAAAGAGTGCAACACAGTACACTTTGTCTAAATTGCAGTGAGAAAATTAAATTTTTTTTTTTAGGGCTGTCAATCGATGATGAATGTTCAAAATCATTTTTCATCTGTTCAGAATGTACCTTAAAGTAAAATTTGTCAAGTATTTAATTCACTTATCAACATGGGTGTGGGCAAATATGTTGCTTTATGCTGACTTGACTATGACTTGCCCCAAACTGCATGTGATTATCATAAAGTGGGCATGTCTGTAAAGGGGAGACTCGTCGGTACCCATAGAACCCATTTACATTCACATATCTTGAGGTCAGAGGTCAAGGGACCCCTTTGAAAATGGCCATGACGGTTTTCCTCCTAAAATTTTGAATTTTTGGCTTGTTGCCAGGAAGGTTAAATAATGCATCAAGCGTTAGCAGTAAAAGTGCTACAACCTCCAATTGATTGTGTTAATATATTTAAGGAATTAGTGGTATTAATACAAATTTGCGTTAATGCGTTATTATCATGTTAGCCCTAGTTTTTTTTGTTGTTTTTGGTTTCCTTTGCTGCAAGGCCACAGAGTCAAACAAACAATCAAGTCATATATATACATATTCCTATTTGAGCTTGCTACCTACTGGGTCTACAGCGGTATATTGTGCTTCAGATAATTCACACTTTTAGTCTTTTTCTGGCTCAAACCACCATGCAAACTATACACTGCCAATGATTGCAAAGAAAGCACAACAATCTTAATTCAGTTAACTCAGTCTACACTGAGGTACTGTGACAAACTGTAGCTTACTTTTAGCTGTGTGGGTGGTGACACGTTTTCCCTTGGGGCTTACCTTAGCCATAAAAAGTCACTGCAGTGTGCTGAGACGGATCAACACTACTGGCAAACCTGTGTAGTAGACACTCGGCTTGCATGCTGGGTCACAAAGATTAATTTCTTGCCACTAGCTGGTTTCCATGACAGTGCTGTGTGCAGTTTACTTATATCCCCTTACAAGATATTTCAGTACTGAAGTAAAAACTTTTCAAGCATGTTTCTATTTCACTACTATTTGGGGCTGCCAGTGTGTGAATTTATGCAGCTTTAATGGTCCCTGTGGGGAAACTGCTGTTGCAGCAGCAAGTAGTAACAAGAAAGGAGAAGAGAAGAGTTGAGCAGGAGCAAAGAAAATAAAATGGATGTTATGAACACAGCACTTCTAACATTTCCAAAAGTCAGACATGGAATAGCCTACTTAACCCACAAAATGACCATTTGTAGGTCAATTACTCAACCCGTGTTAGCTTAATTTTGATTCTTCGTTTGCCTTGGAGTTATACAAGAAAAACAATGTTGAAAGAATTCAAGGAAACACAGGTTGAGTAACTGATATACAAATGGTAATTAAATGGGTGAAATATTCCTTAAAGTAAAAAGTATATATATATATATATATATATATATATATATATATATATATAAACAGCAAAACTGAGTGTTCACATGAATGGCAAAAATAACAGCAGCAGACAAGAATGTATTAAAACTAGGTCCATTGATTAAAATATTTGATCGTCATTAATCACATGATTGTCCATAGTTAGTCACGATTAATCGCAAATTATTTACACATTTTTTTATCTGTTCAAAATGTGTCTTAAAGGGAGATTTGCCATGTATTTAATACTTGCATCAGCATTTGAGTAGGTAAATATGCTGTTTTATACAAATATATGGATCTATTTACTATTGGAAATCAATTAACAACACAAACAATAACAAATATTGTCCAGAAACCCTCACAGGTACTGCATTTTAAAATAAAAATAATATATGCTCAAATCAAAACATGGCAAACTGCAGCCCAACAGGCAGCAACAGCTGTCAGTGTTCTGACTTGACTATGACTTGATCCAAACTGCATGTGATTATAATAAAGTGGGCATGTCTGTAAAGGGGAGACTCGTCGGTATCCATAGAACCCATTTTCATTCACATATCTTGAGGTCAGAGGTCAAGGAACCCCTGTGAAATGGCCATGCTAGTTCTTCCTCATCAAAATTTAGTGTAAGTTTGGATCGTTATTTCACCTCCTTCGTGTCAAGCTAATATGACATGGTTGGTACCAATGGTCTGAGCCCCCTACATCCTCCGAAAGGTCAAATAGCAGCCAGGCATGACAGCAGCCCGTCTGATTTTTAAGAGGTTAATGAAAAATCAAAAGTTTCATTAATGCGTTAAATAAAATACTGGCATTAAAACACCTTATTATTGTGTTAACTTTGTCATCCCTAATTAAAAAGCCATCATATAGGATTTCTGCCTTGTCACAATAATGGTATGTTATGAAAATTAAAAAAAAAAAAAAAAAAATCAACCGTATGTACTTGTATAAATAGTTTTAAAAATGTAAACATTGGAATGTTTGACAGCATGCAGAAACATGCTTACGTTCACATAAATATGTCATATGGCAGAGAGGGGTTTAATTGACACTTTAATTTCAATTCAACACTTTTTATATAGACACTAGACAGAAATACTCACGGGTGATAATTAGGTGTCCTCAGCTGCACAAGTTACAGCATTGTAAAAAATCAGTGCCTACTAACTTTAACTTTAATGTCTAGTGTGCATTGTGTGTCTCCGCCTTTTCCAGTTTTGTGTATTGAACATTATCATAATGAATGGACAATGATCCAGGCGGTAACATCGTGTGTCAGCAGAGAGCATGTCTGGAATACGAGGCAGCCTTTTCCAAGGGTTAGGACAAACATGCATGTATTTTGATTAACCGATCATGCTATGGAGGACTGAGCTGACCTTTAAGGGCCAGGTAAAACAGCTATTTGAATTTTGCGGAGACACTGGTACAGCAATGACTTAATTGCCATTCAGACCCAGTTACTCTGCATTGTTGAATGACGGCCTAATTATGACTGCAATGGTACAGATTGCGAGCAATGGCTAATTAATGGAGTGTGTACATGTATGCTGTGCATCTGCATGTGGTAGAATTGCCACATCCCTGCATGCGAGTATGCAGGGAAATGAATTTGAGAGGGTTTTGCTCTGGTTCTGCATAAACATGCATATGTCTACATTTGCGTCTGTTTGTATGTTTTCTTGAGTGTGTATATTGGACATGTGAATCACCAAAATCAACAACACACCCACCGCTGCCGTAAAACATAAATTAAAAAGATGCAGCACACACAAAATGAATCGGTTTCTGTTGTAGATCAATGCAGTTTAAGCAGAATACTGTACTGTGTCATGTGTCTGATACTGTTTCTCACTGGCATTACATCAAAACTGAGATAATGAGAACTTGTAGCAGCTCGGAATCTAAATGGTGACTAATATCCCAATAAAACGGCATCTTACCTCCTTAATTTGATTTATTTCCTGTTGAAATAGGATGTCAGAGAAGGACATAACCTTGGCAGTATAAAGCAATGGGAAATTGGTTAGGTTGAGAAGGACAGTTTTATTAGAAGGGCAGGACAGAGGGGCAGCACGGTTCAAAAATCTGTGGTTTTACTTTCATTCTTTTTAGATTTAAAGAAGTCTGTCAGTTTTCTGTATGAGATTGTGCATGTCGTAAAATTACATAACATGCTGTTGAGCACTACATGGGACTGGCAAGGGCAGCTCTATAATGTGCACTTTTTTTTTTTATTTCCCTGAACACACACGTTCCTACATGTAATATTTCACTGTCACAGCAGTGTCTGCTTATAGTGATCACCGTTACAGTGATCAACTGCTTATAGTCATCACCGTTACAGTGATCAACTGCTTATAGTGATCACCGTTACAGTGATCAACTGCTTATAGTGATCACCATTACAGGGATCAACTGCTTATAGTGATCACCGTTACAGTGATCAACTGCTTATAGTGATCACCGTTACAGTGATCAACTGCTTATAGTGATCACCATTACAGGGATCAACTGCTTATAGTGATCACCGTTACAGTGATCAACTGCTTAAAGTGATCACCGTTACAGTGATCAACTGCTTAAAGTGATCACCGTTACAGTGATCAACTGCTTATAGTGATCACCGTTACAGTGATCAACTGCTGATAGTGATCACCGTTACAGGGATCAACTGCTTATAGTGATCACCGTTACAGGGATCAACTGCTGATAGTGATCACCGTTACAGGGATCAACTGCTTATAGTGATCACCGTTACAGTGATCAACTGCTGAAAGTGATCACCGTTACAGTGATCAACTGCTGATAGTGATCACCGTTACAGGGATCAACTGCTTATAGTGATCACCGTTACAGTGATCAACTGCTTATAGTGATCACCGTTACAGTGATCAACTGCTTAAAGTGATCACCGTTACAGTGATCAACTGCTGATAGTGATCACCGTTACAGTGATCAACTGCTTATAGTGATCACCGTTACAGTGATCAACTGCTTAAAGTGATCACCGTTACAGTGATCAACTGCTGATAGTGATCACCGTTACAGGGATCAACTGCTTATAGTGATCACCGTTACAGTGATCAACTGCTGAAAGTGATCACCGTTACAGTGATCAACTGCTTATAGTGATCACCGTTACAGTGATCAACTGCTTATAGTGATCACCGTTACAGTGATCAACTGCTGATAGTGATCACCGTTACAGGGATCAACTGCTTATAGTGATCACCGTTACAGGGATCAACTGCTTATAGTGATCACCGTTACAGGGATCAACTGCTTATAGTGATCACCGTTACAGTGATCAACTGCTTAAAGTGATCACCGTTACAGTGATCAACTGCTTATAGTGATCACCGTTACAGTGATCAACTGCTGATAGTGATCACCGTTACAGTGATCAACTGCTTATAGTGATCACCGTTACAGTGATCAACTGCTTATAGTGATCACCGTTACAGTGATCAACTGCTTATAGTGATCACTGTTACAGGGATCAACTGCTTATAGTGATCACCGTTACAGTGATCAACTGCTTATATGAATCAAAAAGCTCGGGACAGAATCATTCCTAAACATTGTTTAAATAATTTGCTCACAGGGGTTTTTTCATACATGGCAACATATGGAAAAACATTTTAAAACTATGGGCTAATGTTAACTACATTTTTGTTTTGTTTCTTGCTTAACTCTCTTGATACTTTGGCTCAGACCTTCTGCCTTCTGGCTAGATACCTGAGGCTGATGTTGCATGCAGATTGAAATTTTGACGAGAAAATAAAGTCATTTTCAGTCAATGAAAAACAAATGCGCATGGGGAATGCACCTGTGGTTGAAGTCGCCCTCGTCAAATGGACTGATAATGCCGGCCACATAATGCCCCCAAAGTGAAACTCTGCCAATCCTCAACTGGCTCTGCTTCACAGCAGTGCCAGCAGCACATACAGACAAACGACGCCCACCTCCCACCACGCCGCTCACCGGGAAGCAAACGAAGAGCTCTGGAAAAGAGGTGCCATTCGTCTGCATGCATGCTCCTGCTGCAGTGACACAGAGCCGGCCAAAAATGGCAATGCCTCACCGTGTGAGGGAGAAGGCAGAGGAATTAGCAGTGAGCCAGTAAATAGTAAATTACATCCATTACTTTGTATTCATGTAAATAAATATAGAAATTTCAATTAGCTTGTAATCTGCATGAGAAATAAAGAACAATAACAATTTGGTTGTAGTAATCATCCGCTTAGAGTGATCAATTTGACCCTTTCAGACGTGATCACTATAAGCGGTTCCCACTGTACAAGAAGTAAGGAATGAGATGTATAGAATGAGAGATCCTGAGGTCTTGAATTTGCACCCTGTGCTTTGTAAAAGGTTATGTGCTTCCCAGTCGCTCACTATACAAAAACAAAAAATCCAAGCTTTTGTGTAAAGCCATCATACTGTTTACAAGTAGGTGTATGTACAAAGAATGGAGAGGGGAGAACAGAAATGTCAGAGAAATGTCAAATGCCTGCTGGCTCTGTCCGTTGTTTTTCTCCAGCTAAAATGGTCTCTCCAGGGAAGAGGGTCCTGGGCAGGGTGACTGTGGTGGTCCAAGGTTAGCACTTGTTGGTGACTTTGAACAAAACCAGCACTAATGTGGTATGAATGAATTAAGTGAGAAATAAATGGATGGGAGAATGAAGGAGTTAAGGGAGGTATTCATAAATTATTGATTGCCAAATGGTCAGAGGGGTACTGTAGAGGGTTCAAAACAATGGAGGGATGGATAGAATGAAAGAATGAACACGTGACTGATGGCTAGATGAAAGGGTGGATGAAAGGATGGTCAATAAAACAGTGAAATAATTGATAGATGGATACAGTAAAGAAAACACTATTAATGGGCAGATAGAGGGATACGTACTAGATGGATAGGATTACACAAATGGACAAAAGGTGGATTGATGATGTATGATTTAGTGGATGGGTGAGTTATATAAGTTATATAAGCCAAAGTCAAAGGATAAAATTCATAGATTGATGGATTGAAGTTGAATGGATGAATGGATAAAAGAGTGGGTAAGGATAAACCATGAAACATTTATTGAAAATGCAAAATACAGGAGTGGCTAATTGATTTATAAATGGATTATTTAAAGATAATGAGTGTTAAAACGGACCGGCGGGATGCAAACTGAGTAAACTGATGGGTAGTTGATGGGAGGATGAGCAAATACACGGGCAGACGATGATGAACAAGTGAATACAGCAGTGTGCATGACAATGGAAATTATGTTTACCGTATACACACACAATATCACAAATCAAGCATCTCTCCATACAGCCCATGCATGGCCTCCTCCCCTTCCATTGGCAGCATCCGGCACTAGTGAGAAATTGCCTGTCTTCACTCTTTTGATTTGCTTGTTTGCGGGGTGCTAATTTATGGCTTAATCAATTATCCATTAAAGCCGCTTTCACGTAAAGACTAGTGATGGTAGTTGCCAGCAGTACTGTTGTGCTTAATATGCATTAGCGTGCCTATCATCCCCCACTTCCCCCTTTATTGTTAATGGGCCGCGGCACTGTTCCAGCTTCTATTATGTGTCATGCATCTGTGAATTTTTCTCCCCTTCTTCTTGCCTAATGGCTTGACTGAAGCACAGCGCTAACTGTGGTTGAGATCTCCATTGTAAAGTGACATATAATGTACTATCACATCCACTTAAACTGCCGAGAACAAATTTGATTGTTCTGTAACTGAATATTGTCACTTTTTCATTTTGCAGGGTCATTTTTTCGTGTTGCTGGGTAACATGGAAGCTGTTGTTTTTTGTTTTTCTTTATTTTATCTCTACATATAACATTTGTGGGGCACATCAGTGACCAATACCTGCATTAGTCACAGCAATTGGACGCAGGTCCACTTCATCAACAGGCAACAGAGTGACGGTCTAATTGAAAGAACTGGTGTTGTGCAACTTGACTGAGCCCAAACTGGCCCTGAGGGTATTGCCATAGTTAGATTTGAGTCCATTTTCACAAGTAAACTGCAGGATTGGATTGGTAATGGGCCTTCAATGTAACTATCATTAATAAATACTGAATGTTAAGTATTATGTGGCAGCTATGCATTTATTGCATCAGATAATGTCATCACTTCATTTACCACTGGTCTGGAGCAGGAAAAGTTGAAGATTTAGCCAAATGGAGAAAATTTGGGGAAGTTTTTTTTTGTCATGTTTTTCTTAAATATGGCAAAACAGTGATTATGCATAGTAAGGTTTCATGAAACAAGATGCCTGATCTATTTATGTTATGTCTGCAAATTAGCTAACTAGGTAAGACTTAGCCTAATGAGTCACTCGTTAGTGAAGTGACCGTCCAAACACGACTGTTTCCTTACCCTAAGTAAGTGGTTGTGCTGCCTAAACATAACTTCCTGTGAAAATGAATGTTTATTTTGAAAGGACAATATGCGTGTAATAAGGGTATATTGACACACCGTCCCTGCTCCGTCCAAAAGTAACGCAAGACTAGTATCCCATGCGAAGGTCTCCAATGCCGAGGGGCACTAACAAAGCCCCCAGGAAGAGCGCTGGTTGTTGATCCCAACATGGTCGTAGTGGCCAATGATGATACTGCAACTTCTGTGTCCGTCACATGATGCCATTGGGCCCAATGGGACTTACATTGAGAAAGAGACGTCTGTAAGTCAGTGTCCTTATTTAAATCATTAGGTCCTAAAAGTTGTAAAACACACTAAAAGCCAAATCCAGAGTTATTTCCTTCCTCTGTTTATGCCTATGGAGACCCAGACCGTGACAACAGTGCAAGCCATGATGTTGGGACCCCGTGACCAAGTCATGTGACCGAGCGGACGCTACGGTGCATATTGGACATGCACTCTGGCACCCAGTAAGACCTGGAAGACCCAGAAGATCCAGGTATTTTTCCAGACCCAGAAGTCCACCCATTGACTTCATGCACCACTCACCACCTGCACCAACACTGTATCCAGTTCTCTTGATACATCCATGGCACTGACCAAGCAGCGGTATTTGACATGTTGGGAATGAGAATGTGTTGAGCTCCCACTGTTAGTCTGGTATTTTCTTATATTTTAGCGATGTAAGGGATTTCTCCAAAGGAAAAGACATTTCAGTCGGGGGCACTCTTGACAGAGTAAACATTTATTGCAACAAATGTTAACATAGTTATGTTATGGATGGTTCCACTTTCAAGACGCTTCCTGGATTAGTGGAGCAGCATGTTCCCAATGGATATACAAGAGTGGGTTCAAAGCAAGATATTGGATACCATTTTAAACTTTGAACGATACATGTTAGGACTCCGTAGTGGCATTGGTGTAGCAAGGATTGGTGAGGAGGGAGTCATTTAAATGCACTGCCTTGTTGTGGGACTGGGCTGTGGTTGGCATGTGAATGATTCAATCAGCTGGCTGCCAGCTGATTACAGCTGCGGTGTACGACTTCTGTATCCTGTATGAACTAACGCGAGCATTCATTTAACTAAAGACCGACTTACAGGTGGCTGACCAGGAACAGCCCAAATTTGCTTGGTTGTTCCTCCAATCCAGAGAACAGCCATTCACAAGAGTAACAACCAGACCCAACCAATGGTTGTCATATATGTATGTACTTTACGCCGACTTAAAATCTTTGTAAAACACCACATCACCATTTATGGCATGTTGGAGGCAACTCTCACAAAGCCCTGATGATTTGAATGCTACCCATCAAATCAGAGAATGAATTACTCTTGGGATGCCAAGTGAAAACTCTACCTGGTGGGATAGAAACCCAGCAGTACTCTCAGTCCTAAGAGCTAGGGTTGACGACCACTGTTTTATTACATGCTGTGTGAGTGTATTGTATGAAAAAAAGGCCAAATGTGAACATGTAGCAATGTGTATGATTTCTACTGGCCCATATGCTCCACATTACAAAAATGCTTATGTAAATATGTGTTTTACATTGAAATCATTCAGTACTAAGTAGACTACAGGTTCTTTTCAGATTATCTACAAAACACTGGTCCAGACAAAAGAGACATTTTAATGAGTAAGACCAATGAAAAAGGATGTTCACACGTCTGAATTTATGCTTGTGTGCGTGCACAGCAGCAGTCAATAACAGGCGTATTTCAGCACTAAGCTGTCACCAGTGTTTATGCTCTTATGTGGATGGAATCAGCACTAAAACATGCCCATTGTTGACTGCTGCTGTGCACATAAAGAAGCATTAAATGACACTTTTGGTAGTGCAGACATCCTCTATAATATCTATGAGTCTGCACCTTTTTCATATTCATTAGGTTTAGAGTTGAGGGTGTCAGTCTTTTGTGTAACATGTTAATGAGAAATTATCTCACTTCTGACTCACACAGCGAGGCTGTTGCTCTGTCAGTTTGCATTTGACTACCTGAGCTGAGGAGCTAACCACAGTTAACCACTATGTATTTTCAGTAGTTAAACACAGTTGCATGATTACTCCAGGAACAGATTTCGTAACAGCTAAACTGCAGCAAAGTGCTCTATAAGATGCATAATGTTGGGATTCAGAGGAATGCCACCTGATAGCTTGTTTAATGTTGGACATACATTTTTTAGAGCGTCAGACATTTTTTGACAACTGCTGGATGAAAATGCCATGAAATTTGGCCCAAACAACCATGGAGGATGAATGCAAAATACTTTTCACATTAAGCATAATCCACAACTGTCATCAATTTTGATAGGGACTATTTCTTTGGTAGAAGTTAATTTAAATTATATGCCAGTCATATGGCAGTCATACATTTGCAAGTAGCTGGAAGAAATAGCCATTAATACACTATACATGACGGTCAAAACAGGTCCCAGATTCTGGGACTGATATAAAACAGACCCATGGAAAACCTATGGACATGCTTTGTTTTAGCTGCTGATAGGGGTAAAAAAAAAAAAAAAAAAAAATAAAAAGTAAAAAAAAAAAAAAAAAAAAAAAAATATATATATATATATATATATATATATATATATATATATATATATATATATATATATATATATATATATATATATATAAAAATAAACACATAATTATCACAGTTGTAGATCTGGGATTAAAAACCAAGTCCCTAAAACTGGACATAAAATGGACCTATAAAGACCTCCACAA
The DNA here is from genome assembly GCA_947000775.1 of Pterois miles. Taxonomy (NCBI): domain Eukaryota; kingdom Metazoa; phylum Chordata; class Actinopteri; order Perciformes; family Scorpaenidae; genus Pterois; species Pterois miles. The sequence continues at coordinate 1,757,228 of CAMQGK010000552.1, forward strand.
TGCATTCATAGATGTAAGAAAATTACTATTTTACGCTGTACATATAGCCTAATCACATATTCTTATTAGCATATGATGTGAGTATGATTTTTCCAACAACACACATATTGCATGATCGTTTTGCCTGAAGCTCATAGCTTGTATGTGTCTGTTTGGATTCGAAAGCTCCGAATCATAAATGTTCCCTTAGCCACTAATCTCTGCACCATCGTTTGTGTTTATGGGCGTATCCTCTGTCACATAAGCATCTTCCAGAATTCGTATTAGGTCAATAACCCTCTAATCCTCGCACCTTTCATCCCCCATCCACTTGTCGCATTTGTCACAGATGACCAGGTATTCACATTACCACGCACCACCCAGTATGTCTGGCAGGCAGAGAAGGTGTAAGGACACTGGGCATACTATGATACAAGCCTGGCAGGAAGCAAAGCACAACACAATAAGACATGATATAATAGCCTCCCAAAAACTCCAAAGCCAACATGAAAAGGGACCGTCATAGCCGTTGACCATCAAGAGATGTAATAATTGGTGCTGCAGTAATATTAGCTCATGAAATGTACAGTGTGCACTGTAAATTACCGAGTTCAAACACTCAAAAATCAACAGAAAATGAAAATCTCTGATATTTAAGCCCCAGCAGACGTACTTTCACTGTCTTATGTAGTATCATTTGTCTACTGTCTTGTCCAGAGAACTTAACTGAAAAATCAAAACAAAGAGGATTACTTTTTGGAAATGGAGATCCAAAATACCATGGAAACACGCCTCCAGCTAAAAAACAGGATCTGAAAGTTCAGCTGTATTTGAATCAGACCATTAAAGAACAGTGAGCACCAAGAAAGTATCTGCTGTTCTTAAGATACCAATGCAGGTCTATAAAAATGCAAATAAATACATTACTCAGGTACTGAAAAGGGTCCACATAAATGTTCACTGCACACATACACATACCTCTAGCACCCCACCCTTACAAACACACTCTTGCACAAACACTCAAGCATTACCACTCCACACAATATGATATCCTTAGCATCTTCCATCTATCACCTGAGTTGAGGCAAAGAGGCTGCTGTCTCCTACCCAGTGCCCATGATTTCACAAGTTATTAAGATCCAATGGCAAGTTTGGGGAAAACAGGGGGAGATAGGGTGAGAGGGTTTTAAGAGCAGGTGTAGTTGATGGATGGATGGGTTGCTACCACGGGGAGGGAGGTCCAGAACCCCACATTTTCAGCACTTTTCATGGATGATAAGGCTCAGGTGATAAATAAAAGAAGGGCTGTCCAAGCCTCTGCCTATTTACTATTGCTGATGTGGTGCTGGCTGATGGAGGCTGGGGAATGACCTGTGTAACCTTACATATCAGCTGGTGTGGGATGACGAGCTTGGAAATATAAACTGTTATTTATCCTGGTGCAGCAGGATGTCATGGTGCAGTGAGTCCCAACTATGTCACTGAGGCCCAGAAGTCTGCAGGTTTTCACTGCTATCAAATACTGTAGTCACGAGCGCTTAACCAGTGAAATCAGCTCTTGAAGTGTTTAGTGATAAACACCTCTATGGCACATGTTGTAAGAAGCTGTTCTTGAAAAACATCAGTACAAAAGCCCATTAGAAGTATCAAAGGCCCCGCACCTGTACAGAAACTGAATTGTATTTGATGTCCACCGTCTGTCTGTCTGTATGTCCTTCACATATCTCAAAAAACATTCATCTATTTTATATTTCATATTTCTGTTCAGGGGCTGCACGGTGGTGCAGTGGTTAGCGCTGTCGCCTCACAGCAAGAGGGTTGCAGGTTCGATTCCAGCTTGCAGCTCTTCTGTGTGGAGTTTGCATCTTCTCCCTGTGTAAGCGTGGGTTCTCTCCGGGTACTCCGGCTTCCTCCCACAGTCCAAAGACATGCTGTTTAGGTTAATTGATGACTCTAAATTGCCCGTAGGTGTGGATGTGAGTGTGAATGGTTGTCTGTCTATATGTGCCCTGCGATGGACTGGCGACCTGTCCAGGGTGAACCCCGCCTTCGCCCTATGCCAGCTGGGATTGGCTCCAGCCCCCCCGTGACCCCTAACAGGATAAGCGGTTGACGATGGATGGATGGATTTCTGTTCAGCTGCGGGGGCGGGGCTTCAGGGCTGTGCAGACTGAGTCAAGAAAATTATCAACAGCAGGCGGACCGAGACTGTAGTTCACTACTGGATAACGTTGTATGTTACATGAATGCTGCATATACTAACGTGACAACCAGACTCTTCACTTACCTGGAGTCAACACAAAAGTATGCCCCTGGTGTTTCTTCCTGTTCTTCCTTTCACTGGGGTTTCTAACTCCGAGTGGCCTCAACTTGGATGTGCGATGCAACTATGTCATGACAGGTCTACTGCTGAGGACCCGAGGAAATGCAGCGTTGAGAATAAAGTTGTTTGTTTGAATGATTCTCAAGAACGCTGCAAGATGCAATACCACAGGCCAAGCATTAGGCCTGGTCTGAACAGCATGTTTTGAACAGTTGCCAACTCCGGGGTCTGAAAAGTGAAGCCAATACTGAAGTGCCTTAAACTAAACAGCAGGGGGCGACACCTCTGGTTGCAAAAACAAGTCTGTATTGAAATCTGTGGGAAAATGAGCCTACTTCTCACTTGATTTATTACCTCAGTAAACACTGTAAACATGGGTTTATGGTCTAAATCACTAGTTTTAAGTCTTCTTCAATATACCATGATGTTCATTTAGTAAAGTCTGGTCCGATTTAGAGTCAAATAGACCATAAAGCAGGGTATGCTTTAAGGCGTGGCTATCTTATTGGCAGGTCACTCTGGGAGTTGTCATCTTCTGTTTCGTGTTTTCATGTTTACAACTTTACCCCTTTCGCAGTGTGATATTGGTTCATGAAAGCAAATTCTAACCTTTTTGTCACCTAAAAATGTCAGTGTTTCAGAGATTCTGTGATTCAGCTTTTGGTTGTACTTTGCTCCACCCTCTTGGATCACTTATGGTTCCATAACACCAACACGGCAACAAACAAATGCCAACATGGCGAAGGCTAAAATAACAAATGGCAGTCCACAAACCAATGGGTGACGTCAAAGTGACTACGTCACTTATTATATACAGTCTATGGTTCTGAATGAATAACTGTTATCTAGAACGTTGTGTATCTTGTGTGCTTGCAGCTTACATGTGTTAAACAGTGGGGGTGAATGCTGATGAGGCCTTCACACAACAGGGCAAAATGGCTCCTATTATCCTCACTGTGACTGTTCCACAACTATGTGTATGTGTATCACTGCTGGATGCCTTTTGCCAAGAAATCCTCCTCATGTTGGAGACAAAGAGTCCCACCAAGCCACAGTAAGGTCCAGCAATCACCTTGAATGATACAGGAGCTTATCTCCCTCTTGTTTCAGAGCTAGGGACCAGGAATAACACTGCGGCTTCCTTTATTTGGTTCATTTCTCATGCCTTTAACTCCCGTACAAAACAACATAATTACAGGCACAGTGAAAAGCCATTACACCAAAGAGGCTTGCTGTACTGTAACATTTTCTCCCACACCTCCCCTAATTTGAGCTGGGCTTTGTCTCGTTGTTGCTAATGATAATATAAGGGCAAAAAATAGGAGACGCAGCAAGTTAGTTGCTTGTGTGTTTGTGTGTGTGAGTTTGTGTGTGTGGTCTCGAACATTGTGTCTCAGCCCCAGGCCAGACACACTCCTACCAATGGAGGAAAAAGTGATTTGGCGTGTATAATAGACAAAAGTAACAGAGAAACCATTAAAACTAATTGAGTTATTTTTGAAGCATCTCAATAATCCTGGAAGTTAAGTTATTAATAGCGAAAAGCTGCAGCAGCCGCTCCTGATTCTGTGAAGTGCAGCCAGATTTGAAGTTTAACTTTTAGTGCACAAAGTGCGGCCCGAGAGTACCCGCAGTCAGTAAACATATTTCGTCATCCCTGCGACATGCTGACCGATGTTAAAAAAAAAAAAATTCCTTCCAACCTGAAACGCATGAACATCCCTCCTGTGTGGGTCCCGTAGGTGGCTGAACATCCTAGGAAAAAAAAAAAAAAAAATCACAGGTTCAGATGGGCAGGTAAAAAAGTGACTAAACAGCATTCCAAGTAAGTTATTAATAACTTACAGAAACACTGCATGCAATAGTCTATCTTCTCTTCCCCTTTCTCTGATGATATTTGCCATTATTTACACATTATAATGATTACACCTACTATGATTACACCGCTGGAATAAACTTAGCCAGCTAAATAAAGATTTCTTTCATAGCCATGCATTATCCAATAAAAATTTGTTTTATAACCTTGCATTAATCACCATATACAGTTAAACTTCAGTATACGAATTGTGTGTTGAACTATGTACCTTTTGTACTCATAATCATAACTTTTGAGCTCTTGGTCATGTGAGGATAACAGGGTGAGGATAACTAATGTTTTCCTCTGTTGTATTTAGCTTTATTAGAGGTACTTGAAGTCGTGTTATCAATTTGAAGCTATTCTGGTTGAACCTGCAGAATCGTGGCCCGCCATGGCACATACAGTACATTACCTGGAGTAATGGATGTAAAGCGTATTATTATGGCATAACAAACACCTTTGTGCTTTCTACAGTCATCTGTGCAAAAATAAGGCAGAGCGAAAATGTAATCAGGACTATGTGCAAGTACAGACAAAGGACGTGAGGGAGCAGGAGATGTGATCCAGCTCAACTTAAACCGCTGACAACAGAAAGAGGAGCAGAACGAAGAAGGGGAGGGAAGAAGAGAGGGAGAGGGAATGAAAGAAAGTCTGTCAGCCAAAGATAAAGCTTGCCCCCCGCCCCCCCTCTCGACGTGCAGTTGCGGCCACTGAGAAGTTATTACTTAGTGGGGTCAGATGCAATCTTTTAATGCCTCTCCTTCCAGTGTCCCATAGGTGGACCCCGACACACTAACACACAGACTCATGCAAACAGGGAAGAAATACAAGACAGGTTACAGGTACAAGTCTGCACATGCAACAGTCGCACAGGCCTTTGTTAAATGATGCTGAAAACAACCACTGTGTAGCCCAATGAACACAATGAATACACACTAGGAGCAATTCATACACAATACACACATACCTGTAACTATAAGATAAGATAAGATAAGATATTCCTTTATTAGTCCCACAGTGGGGAAATTCACAACAAAACACCAGTGTAAGAGGTCAGTGAAATTAAGATTGAAAAAAAAAAAATGGCTATGATCAGATGCTCTTTCACAGCAGAATAGCTCCCCATCGCTCATTTTTTATTGTTTGTAAAATTTGCGGTACACCAATTAAAAGTTAAAATTGATGCTTGCGCTGTGCTCCTTTTCTCCCTTTCCTCTGTCTTGGTTCCTATCAGGCAATGCCCCAGACAAAAACAGCTTTTTTTTTTTTTTTTTATTTCATTTTTTTGTGTGTTGCCATGGAGACTGTATGGGCATCTCGATCAAACAAGATAACATGAGCAAAAATAAAAATGTGAAAGAGAGAGGTGTTTGTGTCAGAGAGAAAGTTGTGCGTGTGAGAGGGGGAGGGAGGAAGAAATCAACCGTCTGTGGCCACGCAAACACTGAAAAACCCTTTGAATGTTGCAGAAACTTAAATGTGAAGAAGTGACCTTTCCATTTGCTGAACTCAAGTGTATACATCAACCAAAAACATCGTGACATGTCTTTTATGTGGTTTGGTCTGTGTTTTTTTTTTTTTTTTTTTTGTATATAATTTTTTTGCTTTCTGTTTGAGGATATACAACCAGTTTGTACAAACATAATAATGTCAACACTTATTTGACAGACAGTCAGTATTTATCATAACCCTGGGTCTACGAGCACTGTCAGAGGATGTCACCTATCACCACACTGCTCTCTACATTGCTGACTTTATGTATACTTAAACTGTGGATGAGAGACCATTATACAGCCCACGGAAATATACTAAAATATACTGTGAAAATTTGGTGCGTTTATCATTTACTGCCTCATTAAATGCAAATATGTGTGGCAATATACTGTACATACATTTTACGCAAGCGTTTTGAATATAAACTTCCACACGTATACTTAAAGGTAGGGTTGTAGTGCTGTTCAAATAATTTTTGCTGTCGTTGAAATTCTCATTACATCCCGACAGCATTCAATGCATCGAGAGAAAAAGGAAATCCAGTATCTGAATCATTCTGCCCAAATGACCCATCTACCATCATCATACATCAGCGGACTCTTCCACAAACCGCTAGATTGACCGCTATTACTAACAGTAACCATGTTTGTTGTTTACCTTAATATACTATGTTTACATTCATAATGATGATTTTGGTAATGCTGGTCAGTGTTGCCCATTTGGCAACTTTCTCACTAGATTTAGGGACTTTTGGAGTTAGTGCTGCGAGCTACTTTCACTGGAAAAGAGTTGGGCTGGGTTCTTTGGTCGGATCATTACAATTACAATGATTACAATAACAGACTGTCCTCTCCCCAAATATGACCTCATAGGTCATTTGTACAAGCAGCTTATTATGACCCGTATCACTGATTTACATCAGCAAACATTGCCTTATAATGTCAATTACAAAGCTCACACATGTGACACCTTGAATGAAACAGTGAGCCATAAATGGTGAAAAACAAAATAACATTACATACCGATGATGCAACCAGAAGCATGAGACGTGTGCTGATTTACACGGATGAACTGAAGCACTGAAAGAAGTCACTTTCCATACATGTGCACCCACTTCCTGGTTAAATTTTAGACAGGAAGTCAAGGGTTATTTCCTGTGATACTTAAAGGTGCCACTAGGTGGGATGAACACTTGTAGAGTACTCAGACTAACACAAGGAGTATAGAAGCAAAGAAACAAAACTGAGGCTGCTTTTTTGACAACAGAGGCTAGATGGTGCTGTGGTAGCGTTGCCGCCATTTTGAACTGAAAATGCAAATCAGTCCGTGGCCATGGATGTATAAACAGAAGGCCTGTAAATCAGATTTTTTTCCTTGTACAAACATGTAAATAGCCCTCTTTTAAATCATCAATTGTAAAATGCTCTAATAGCTGAATATTTTTCTTGGCATAATGAACGTGTATCAGACTCACGGGACTGTACCAGTCTGCACATTCCTATGACATATCCGGTTCTGCCAGCTTTCTGCTAGCAGTAGGCTATGCAGCTATAACATCCATCGTCAACCACTTATCCCGTTAGGGGTCGCGGGGGGGCTGGAGCCGATCCCAGCTGGCATTGGGCGAAGGAGGGGTTCACCCTGGACAGGTCGCCAGTCCATCACAGGGCGCATAGAGACAGACAACCATTCATGCTCATATCTACACCTACGGGCAATTTAGTCATCAATTAGCCTAAACAGCATGTCTTTGGACTGTGGGAGGAAGCCGGAGTACCCGGAGAAAACCCACGCTTACACGGGGAGAACATGCAAACTCCACACAGAAGAGTCCCAAGTCAGATTCGAACCTGCGACCCTCTTGCTGTGAGGCAAGAGTGCCAACCACAGCCACGCAGCTATAACATTTTTATTATTATTTTTTCACATATAACTTTATCATGAATGAATTTAACATAGCGTTACCATAGAATTTGTATTGATTATTTAGTAATACATCCATGGTCTGAGGTCCTTGACATTAAAAAGTGAGATTGCTCTCCAAATCCTTCCATTTATGTCCATTGCTCACTTTATGCTCTTCTGTGAAGCAGCTGTGCAAAAAGTTTAATAAATGACAAGTAATTAATTAAATAGTCATGATGTTCATGGGGCACGGTGGTGTAGTGGTTAGCGCTGCGCTACAGAAGAGGGTTGCAGGGATTCCAGCTTGCGGCTTCTGTGTGGAGTTTGCTTGTTCTCCCCGTGTGCGTGGGTCTCTCCGGGTACTCCGGCTTCCTCCACGTCCAAAGAAGCTGTTTAGGTTAATTGATCACTTAATGCCCGTAGGTGTGGATGTGAGCGTGTATGGTTGTTGTCTCTATGTGCCCTGCGATGGACTGGCGACCTGTCCAGGGTGTACCCTGCCTTCGCTATGCCAGCTGGGATCGGCCCAGCCTCCCCGCGACCCCTAACGGGATAAGCGGTTGACAATGGATGGATGGATGATAGTATACATATTTATACTATTTTAATAGGTCAACACAGGCCATGTCGGTAGAGACATTAAATGTATTTGTTGCAACGTTTTACTGGCATCAGGTTGTCGCTTTTAGCCCCAAATGGTGGAAGTGTAGCTTTGCTGCCGGGCGCTGATGTTGCAGTGGAACAACTAATTGGCTTTCACTTCTTATCAATATATTTCTTTGATTTACATCATCATACCACTACAAACCACTAGGTGTCACCATTTAAAGTTACAATCGTTTTAACATAACTATGACAAAAGAACTAAAGTGTGTAACCTTCTGTATGACTTATAGTTGAACAACTATCTATGTATCTGCCTAACATGCTAACATTGCATTAGTTTAATGTGATGTATCACACCAAAAACATATCACACCATAGTCAATGATTTATCAGGATTGTGTTCAGAACTTTGCAGAAGTTTCAGAACCATGATAATCATTCAAAATAGTAAGGATCAAATACTTAAAGGACTTTTAAGGGAAGGGAGGCTATAATATTAAATATAGTTTCATCATTTTACCATGACTACCTGTTGCTAGGGATCATATCTCTGCAAGGTGCCTGATCTGACAAACTGGCTGGGTCTGTGTTTTTCAGTATTTCTATTTCTTTTTTTTTCTAATGGAAATGAATAAGATTTTTTTTTTTTTTATCATTATTGGTTTTGGTAGTGAAGAACCAAGCTACTTTTTAAAAAAAAAGAAATATACAGCAATGTCTCTGTATCAAAAATGACATGACTAAAAAAACAAAAATGTCACAAACTGCAAACATATGGATTTATTGAAAACAAAAAAGAAAAGAATAACTTGCCATCGTTCATTCACACCAATAGGTACAGTAACGTGTGGAGTGCACAAAAGACAGTCCACATAGGACTTGGATTAGGCCTCTGAGAATATTAAGGACATGACGGGTGCGAGTTTTATAATCCAGAAGTGTTAAAGTATTAAATACATGAATGCATACTCTGGCTAGTTCTTGATGAGCTTAAGGAAAGAGCAATGATATGAAAGGTTACATTAGCAGTGCCCTTGTGGTTTGTGTGTGCACACTGGCCTGAGGGAGAGCTTCATTCGCAGCCTGAATGATTTCCCTAATGGAAACCCAGCTCCTAACTCAGGGACAGAAGTCAATACGTAGTAGGTGCCCAGTGACACCACAGCCTTCTAGTGGCTATTGAATTGCAGAGGAATAACTACTTTGCTCATGCTCACCCTAACATTAGTTGATGAGGGAGCCATTACTCTGCCTCGGAAAACAGTCAAACCAACAAATCTAAACACATTTCTTCTTTTATCACTGGGCTATAATCACTCCCACTTCCCTATTTCATGGATTACGATTATCAACAACCATATGTTTGGGTTCAGCACACCCATTGCTAGCCTATCCCATCAGGTCAGTGGAGAAAATTGTCAAAGGTTACTGACTCCTGCTTGGGATCATGGGCTTTGAAGTAATATCAGACGATAGTGAACAAGTGTGGGGAAAACAATGGGATTACAGCACAGTGCACAGGCGTCACACTCTCCACAAGCTCCTTGTGATGAGCATCAGGTGTGATGTACAAGGAAACAATTTTTTGAAATTAAATCAGGTCAAAACTGTATAAATGCCATACAACTAAACTAATTTCCTAGTTCTTGCTGCTCTTGGAAAAAGTTCACATCTTGGGAATATTTTCATCTACTCATGCCATTACTTGGGCACTGATTTGGCACACAAGGTAGCCTTTCTGCTTTACCAGTGATTTGCAAGTCACATAATATGACCAATATGCACCCTTTGGGGTCGGAGGTGATCAGAGGGTGGAGTCATGGTGGAGTAAAGTCAGAGCAAGAAAAAAAGAAACACTTAAAGGGAACATTAACATATTTAAAAATAAATGAATGATAATAATGATAATAAAAAGTAAATAAATAGTGGTGACAACAGGTCTACTATTTCTTAAACAATGGGTTGAGGAAAATTCTCTGTCAATATAATAAGTATATATTTCATTTTATTTCCATTAGGGCTAGTAAAGTTACCGCGATGATAACACATTAAAACAAATTTGTTTTACTGTCATTAATGTCTTTAATGCATTTTTAGGTTGTAAAAATGCGAAGATACTGGCATCATATGACACTAGATAACTGAAGGAATCCATTGGTAAACGAATCATGCTAGCTTGACGTGAAGGAGGTAAAATAACGCTCTGAACATAAGCTAAATTTTGGCAAGGAAAAACATAGCATGTCATGGCCATTTTCAAAGGGGTCCCGTGACCTGATAATGGGTTCTGTGGGTACCCACGAGTCTCCCCTTTACAGACATGCCCAGTTTATTTTAGTCACATGCAGTTTTGGGCAAGTCATAGTCAAGCCATCAATCTGACAGCGATTGTTGCTTGATTTAAACATATTGTTATGTTAAATGCAGGAACTATGAGGGTTTCTGTTTAATATTTGTCATTGTTTTGTGCTGTATCCCGAAATTTCCCTCCAGGGATTAATAAAGGTTCATCTTATCTTATCTTATCATATCTTAATTTATTACCAATAATAAATATATTTGCAAGCAAGGATATATGCCCTCTCCCATGTTGATACGAGTATTAAATATTTGACAGTTCTCCCTTTAAGGTATATTTTGAGCAGATAAAAAAAGCCATTAATTTGCAGTTAATCACGAGTAATCATGGACAATCATGCAATTAACTGCCATTAAATATTTAAAACGATTGCCATCCCTCATTTCTATATTTTATGCTGTCTGCCATATGTGTGGAAAAGGAAGGCTACATTTGCTATCTATGAATGATGATTTAAAGGTGCTCGGTCAACTGACCTTTACATTGCAAACAACTATTTGCAATGTAAAGATGAGGAGTAATGTCTACCTCAGAAGAGGATGAAGTCGCTCTCGCTGTGTGTGAGGTTCTCTGTGCTTTGTCTACATATCCGTGCCGGCTGTTTGCATTTTAGTGCATGTGTCAGCACCATTGGTGTTTGCACTGTTCGTGCTATGGCACGTTGAAAGCCGTGTGGAGGCAATAAATATGCTCTGAGCTCCATAATGAGCATCTTTAAACAGACCTGCATTTGACAAGTGTGCATTCCTGCATGTCTTTCCTCTTTTCTCCTCAGGTTGTTTACTTGCGTTGAGAGTACAATTAGACGGAGACTATTACAAAATGGTAAATGATTTTATTTGTATTTAAAGTTAGATAGAGCAAGAGCAAAATGGTTCTCTCTTGTGGGACCAAGCTGCTGTGTAGAAGCCATCTTAGTTGTGCAGGAGCTATAAATAAACCAGTGTACCGTGCTGATAACAGAATGTCACACCAAGAGTGCACAGTATAGGATTCTTTATCATCCAGGCAACAGAGAAGGCCAGGTATTTGTTTAATCTCATCTGGATTTGAGGGCTTTGCAATAATTTGTGTTTGTGCCTGTTTCTACTTCCTCCCTCCCCTGTGTTGTCGGCTCTGGAAAAAAACATAAAATCATTTTGCTTGGTGATGGAGATTATTTTACCACAAACTGGAAAATCACATAATCTACAATGGTGGCAGCATTGTGGCCAAACAACAAACTCATCTTTTCAACAGGTATTTGTATGCTTCTCGAATGTCTTGCACACAGGATGGATACCTGATGAAACAGTTCATGAACATGTGATGTTTGAGTTGTCGTGGTCTCATACTGCTCTCACACTAAATGCATTCTCAACACTAGGGATGGATGGATCAATACTGTGGTCAATACTTCAATATTCACAAGCTACTCATTTGGTGTCGATTCATTTGAAATAATATTTATTATTTATTATAAACAAAACGTGGTTGGCAGCATCACTTCTTAACATTTGCAATATCGCCTAATGTTTGTGCCCATGTCACATGACTGTGGAAACCTATATGTGGGATCAGAACCTAGCACCCCTGCATTCACAGTCAAATGAACGGTAAATGGACTTGCATTTATATAGCACTTTTCTATTCTTCTGACCACTCAAAGAGCTTTACACTACAAGTCAGCTTTCACCCATTTATACACACATTCATACACTATTGCCCATGCCATACCCATACCATCCCTAGATGGGCGATACCATCTAGCTCTTGCTGCCTATAATAACATAAATGGTGTTCAGTGTTAGTGGTATGCATCCGATGGAGATTTGTCACTGAGTGCTCTCAGGAAAGTTGAGGTGAACTATCTATGTGGCTGACCTACAGTGACTGTGCTGCTTTGGCAGTTTCAGTGAATCATTTACTTTAAGTAGAGAGCTTTTGCTTGGCTCATTAACTATACCATTTAATGTATGAGTTTAGCTCAGGATGCTACTTTCTGAAAACTTTAAGTGAAATGATGTGATGCTTGTAGATCTGGCACATTAGTCTTAAATGTCCACGTTTAACCTAAACACAAGCCTTGAAAAACTCTTAAAGCTTACATTAAAAAAACAACCCTCTGTTTAGGCGGGTAAATCGCAACACTTCTAACCATAACCCCAACCGGGATCCACTTTTTCATGTTTCCATTATTATAGCAAGGTAAGGAAGATGCACAGTGTTGACGGATTAAATCCCAGCTGTCAGCACATAGAGTGAGCAGACTGTGTGAGAGAGGAGAGGAGAGCGTTATAGAGAAAGAGAGATCATTAGAGTTCGGTGCAGTAACCACATCAAGTGTCCAGAAAACAGAAGTTTGTTCCAGATATGAAGGAAACAACAGAGACTTCCGCAAACTAAAAGTCATGACAAACCAGCGTTTGTTTTCAGATTTTATTTTTTTGCTTTGTCTTTCCTGCATTCGTTCTGTATCTGTGTTAATTGTTCAAATCTCCAGTTAAATGGTGCTCTCAATCAGTCCAATGAAACACATTAATAGAATGTATACAGTATGTATCAATGAAGTAGATCCACTTCGATTAGTTGATGGATGGAGTGTAGCCTTTTTAATCACATGGAGGTTAATTCCTTTGACACCAGACAGGCTTTCCACCAAGCTCATGACAGTAGCCGTTTAATTATTAGGCGGTGAAAATGACAACTATTAATTGTTAAAGCAACAGTGGGCAGAATTGGAGCAAATATGATTTAAGTTATTTATAATACAGTCACTAAATCCTGACCAAAGTACATGAAACAGGTAATCTGAAAAAAATCACGTTTCTCTGTGTCCTCCGGTGCTCCTATTGGCATCTGCAAGATTCCACAGACCGGAGGAAAACAACCAATCAGAGCCGAGCTGGAGCCTGCCATCTGTGAGTAGCTGTCTATCACTCGTGAGCTCCGATCAAACGGTCAAACTGGGCAGCGCTGATCAAATATGAATCAATATTCTTTTACTGTAATGCCGATTTCTCGCACAGTATACTGTTTAACTGTAAAATGACAAAGTTTGTGACCTGGTCGCCATGTTGAGATTAGCTAAGGAAATATCAAGCACCACCCAGCCGCCGGAGCAGACAAAATGTTTCTGAAAACATTTGAGGTGAGAAATAGACTCTGTTGAATGAACGGCTAGATTTTTTAAAGATTTTTTAAAGCCTGAAAACAGAGCCACGAGGAGGTGCAGAAGTCTAGTTTTCTCTCAGTACACTTTAATCAAAATATGCTGAAAGGTTTTAATAGAAATTTCTCCCAATGATGCCAAAACATTCAGCCTACTGCAGGTTTAAGTGGTGATAATAAGAACTATTAACAGTGACCTTTCCCTTATGTTTGCTAAATTTATTGAATTACTTGAACAGTAACCATGTTTTACTAAGGCTGTAACATTTGTGCTCATACATACAGGGATAAAAGTAGGGACAACTCCAACTCGCCTTGGACAAAGGAAAATAGGCAGGTAAGCAATATTGGCCAGAAGCATGAGACACCTTTTTTTTGTTGAAGTTTTTTTGTCTTATATCTCCTCTCTCTCCCCTAGAATTATCATTAAACAAAGTGGGAAATCACACACACACCATGTCGTTTCAAACATTTGCTCCAGACTGTAGTATCTCTTCTAATCTCATTCAAAAGTTTCAACCCGACTGAAGTTCTCACGTTTTCAAAATGAGCGACCTCTCAGGGTACAGCATGTCACCTTGCAGGCTGGAGTATTACCTGAGAAACAATGGACCTTTTAGCTTTGATTAAACGAGTCCTAGAGAGAATGAGCTCTGGTTAATTGGTTATTTGCTCTTTTTAATTTTTGAATGAACTTGAAATTAACCTCTCAAGCTCCAAAGGGAGTTCACTGTAGATTTGGATATGCTGTCTAATAGGGACAGAATCCACTAAGAATTGTTTGTCATTAGGTATTACATTTATACTCCCATCCAAGGCGATAAATAACCTAATAAAATATAGTTAGAATCTGTGATTTATCAGTCATTGGGAAGTCTTGTTAACTACGAGACACTTCCACCCAAGCCAACGGCCTGGGGTTGAACTTCTGTGTGGTCAGACAACATTCATGCAACATTAAAGGTTATTTACCCCACAATAATACCAAAAGGCTGTCCTCAGCTGGCATTTCCTCTGAGGAGTGTTTGTGTCTCCACCTTTTGTTTCCTTTCCAGACCTTGTCATGCCACACATTTCTCTCTCTGTTATTCTTATTGGTGTAAAAATAGTAATAAAACATAGTACTGTATCATTTTTCTGCCTGGTTTTAGACCTTTACTTGACATTTAACTGTACTTGACCTGAGCCTGTTTTTGGGTCATCATTACATATGCAATCCGCCACACTCTAGGGTCAGAGACTGCGTAGAGATGGCTCTCCGTGATGGATGAAAGAGCTTGTATTTGCAGATAATGAACCAGAAGTCCTTCACTATCACTACTGATTTTTAGTAACTATTGAAATCGAACTATTTTACCATTTTTGAAACACATTTATCTGAACCGGGATACTCGTTATACTTTCCATTCAGAAATATTAAATTTACTTTACAAGTCACATTCATGCTGGTTGATGATGGCAGCAGTTGTTCAAAGCAACTCATGGCACAGTAATATAATTTACACTGTGTTTGCATTTTGGGGCACTTCATGTGCCATGTTTCCGCCATGTTTCTAAAGTAGCACAGAAAGACAGACCAAACTCTAGAGAGAGCCTTTCTCATTTTTATGTCACCTAAAGCTGACTGTAGCTCTCTGACACACTTGCGAAACTGCGATAACTTGAGCAGAGAGCAAAACCATTATTGACAGTCACTGTCTGATGTCCGTTGATCCTAACGTATTATGGTCAGGATGCCCTCTGAGCGAGGCAAACGGCATTACAGTGGTTTAACACTTTGTGTCTGACGTTACTGCAATGTTGGAAAGGTAGCAGAGGAGTGAGCAGAGGGGTACTGGGTTGCAATCTGTAACCAGCCAAATCCTACACACTGTACCTTTAATTATGGGCTCACAACCTTGTGATGCAAATGTCATTTGTATCTATGTGGGTCATGTCTGGGCCCACCACAACTTGCAAAATCTTGTATGGTGCTCTTTCATGATGACAGAAAACTGGCAATGACTTGAAGTCCCTTCATATACAGAATCAAGATGACAAAACACTTCCAGCCATCTGTTCACATACTGTATTTATATATAGCAATCAATCATCTTATAGCACCAGATAAAGGAAGAAGGTGGAGTGTGCACAATCTACCAGATTTACTAATCCATGAAATCTTCCCATATCTCGACATGTTAATGCATAGGCTTGGTGCTCTTTCTCAGATACAAATTAGATTTCGTCTTCACTCACAGTAACACAAGATTGATGGAACAACTACCCCTCCATTATTTTGCCACATTTATGTCTATAACTGAGTCGTAAAAAAGACATATTTTAAAACAAGAGAAACAATCTGCCAGTGCACTTATACAAATAACAAAGAATACAGATAGTTAATTCAGCAAAAATAAAGGAAAGCTGATATTAGAAAATACCTGAACAAGTAAGAACAGTTCTTATTGAAATGGCTGATTTGTTTTCACTAGTTTATTGAAAACAAAGCTCGTAAAAACTAATAAAATAATGTTTTACATGCAACTTTTATTACTGATATTTTACTGACTAATAATTATTAGTTGTTGGATATTTTTAAACTGATGACACAAATAAAAAGGAGCAGGTACGGTGCAGAGGGAACTCTGAACCTTGAAATAATGGGGACAGTTTCAGAAATCGGTTAATGATGACAGAGGAGTTTCATATATGCTGTAGCTTGGTGTGTTTCGCAATGCAGGCCTGGGTGTTATATTTCACCAGCTTGCCTGTTGTCACATCTCTCACCTAGTCTTGAACCGATATCATGACTTCCTTTTAGTGGCTTGTGACACGTAATAAATTGAAGTGAAACATGTCATGTTGAAAGGCCTCCGCCGTGTCGGTCTAGTTCTGTTCTTTATCTCAACAGCAGACGGCGGTTTGGGAGACGCTGTGTGGCATCGCTGTGACAGGCAGCCCTGCCAAAGAGCTAGTGCCATCCAGACTCATTATTCCCCCCCTCAACCTACTTTGCACGCTTTGACAAATGTGTCTGTCCTGTGTTTCACGGGGAGTTGTCTAACTCATCAGCCAATAAACACACAAGCCAGTTGTGGAGCGCTGTGTTGCAGATGGATTGTTACCGTATTCCTGATGAATTGACATGTCTTCCCATTCTTGGGGTTATTATTTGGGCCCAAGGATGAAGTCAGACTTTGTCTTTTTTACAACCTTTTATAAAAACCACCTGCCTCTTATTTCAGGTTAACACATCTCCAGTGTCTCTTTTTTGTAGTTATAAACATCCCTGCAAAGTTGATATATTTGCAAATATGATGTTGTGATATCTGCTTCGTGCCACACTTACCACTTGTCAAGGATCTGAATTTCCATGGTAACAACCATAGAAAAGTATGAAGATTACACTGAGTATGCCAAACGTAAAAAAATACTTACCTTCACACAATCTGTCTTATTGTTCTCAAGCATCTTATTAGCTTGAATTTACCTTTGATATTTTTATATATGAGATTAGTCAAACTTTTCACTCAAGTGCTTTCAATAAAAATAATATTACTGCCACAGTTCTTTAGCTGAAAAATGAGAAAGTGCTTGGTATTTCCTCAACTGATCTCAGCATGGCTGCTGGGTCACAAACTTTCTCATTTTACAGCTAAACAGTAACTACAAGATGTGTCTGAAAACATCTGAGTTGAGAAATAGGTATTACAGTAACATTAGTAATATTGCAGGCCATTTTAAATGGTCTTACAATGAATGAAATGGCTCCTATGGGGACTAACATCATCACACATAAATACAGTTGGGCTCATTGGATCCACAAGAGTCTCAGTTTTCCACTGATACCAAAGTTATTTAATCCAACTGTTTAGGGAAATATTCAGACACATCATTTTAGAATAGGCAAAAATAACACATAAATACTGCAATCAAAAAGCCACATGTTTTTTGCCTCCATGTCATCATAAAATGTACATAAAGGTAAAAGGAGAGACTCATCAGTACCCAGAGAATCCATTTTCATCCACATAGTTTGAGGTCAGAGGTCAAGAGACCCCTTTGAAAATGGCCACGCCAATTTTTCGTCGCTAAAATTTAAATCTGAAGTGTTATACAGCCTCCTTCCTGACATGGTAGCATGACATGGTTGGTACCAATGGATTTTCTAATGGAGCCTCTGAAAGACAGTAAAGTCATTCAGGTCTCAGAGGGTTAAAACTGCCTCAACCGGTGTCATTATGCTGTAAAATTATTTTACTTTTTAAATTTTAAACAAAGTCATTTTGAGTACAACTTATTTCCCTTGTTACCTCAATAGTTGGCATAGCAACTGATAATGGTACATTATAAAATGAAGAGAGTAGACATTTTAAAAATAGATATTGTATAAAAATGTCCACCAAATAATATCTCCACTCAAGTATTAATTTCTTCTTCTAACTAGATGAAATCATAATGTGAGTACTGTGACATTTGTCAGAGGTTGCATGTCAAGAAAAATGTGTTTGCACAGTTTGTGCTCAGGTGTCCGTGTGCACAGCAGTCTGCCAATATATTTTTCATAATAGAAGAGGCAGCCTTTTTTTTTTCTTGCCACAAAAACCTCAAACAGCAACTGTATCCCGGCGGAAGAGCTTCACTCTTAGCGCTTCACACAAAAACTTTGCCTCATTTCCTGCACACTCAGGTTTACTGCCACTTTTTCAAGTCCAATCCGATCGACTGAGCTCTTCCTCCCTTTCTACCTCTCTCCTCTTTTCGTCTACTTTCTTCTGAGGTGAAGGCTGGTAGTTACTATCTATTTTTAGCCTGAGCTGCATTGCCTTTTAGCTTTAGACTCTTTCGCTCAGATGCATTTTTTTCTTTCTTTTTTTTTTTTTTTGCTATGCACAATGATCCTTTAGCTCTTTGTTGTGCGCATTCCCCAGGGGATGAAGCTACGGCAGTTAGAGGAGTTTGGCAAAAAAAACTTTTCTTAACTACAACTAATGTTCGGAAAGTTTCAGCAAAGGATACGAACTCTGTGGTGGGATATCATCTCATGAGGGTGGCTGTCACGTATGCACGGATTGGTGTTACATGCTTGCTGAGTTGCTCAATGTGTCTGAGTGCCATGTGCTGTGTGTTATGCTTGAGAGGGTTTTGAGAACATGTCCAGATGGTGCCGTCTTCCTTTCTTTCTGCGAGCAACTGGTGGCTTCATGATGGATTCAATGGATCCAGTACTGACCAAATTTGATTTTAACACAAACCTGAGAATGGCATCAAGAAGGTCACTCTGGATAAGAGAAGATAACCCAAATACCTGAAACATAATGAAGTGGAAATGCATGCATGTCAAGTAAATTTAGCAAATAAACCTGTCAAATGACAAGCTGCCATTTCTCTGCTGCAGTTTGGTTGTGACCAATATTATGAGTACAACAAATGTTCAGCAGTATTTCTCAGAAGACAATGGTCACTTCTGACATCTGAGTGTGGAACAAATCGATTAGATGTAGTACAGAACAAATGGGTTTTATTTTCTGGGGACCTATACTGTCTCATCATTATTTAAAAAAATCAGTAAAAGGTTATTACCAATAATGGCAATGGATTGGTTATAGAATAGATGGGACTTGTTTCTGCTGGAGCAATTGGTGACCACTGATAGAATCATGTTTAGACTGAGGCTGGCAATCGAGTAAATTATGTAATTATGATTAATTGCATGATTGCCCATAGTTAATCGAGAAAATAACGCTTTTTTTATCTCTTCAAAATGTACCTTAAAGGGAGATCTGTCATGTATTCAGCACTCTTATTAACATGCGAGTGGACAAATATGCTTGATTTATGCAAATGTATGTATATATTTAACAGAAGATATATGCTCAAATCATAACATGGCAAACTGCAGCCCAACAGGCAACAACAGCTGTCAGTGTGTCAGTGTGCTGACTTGACTATGACTTGCCACAGACTACATGTGATAAAGCGGGCGTGCCGGTAAAGTGGGTACCCATAGAACCCATTTTCATTCACATATCTTGAGGTCAGAGGTCAAGAGACCCCTTTGAAAATGGTCGTGACAGTTTTACCTCACCACAATTTATTGGAAGTTTGGACCATTATTTAACCTCCATCTTGACAAACGATTATGGTACATGGTATCATTGATAGCAATGGATTCATTAGGTTTTCTAGTTTCGTATGATGCCAGTATCACTCTAACTTTGAAACTGAGTCCATTACAACCTCTGGAAAAACGCTTGCGCTAATGCATCAAAGAAATTAGTGGCGTTAAAACAAATTTGCATTAACATGTTGTTATTGCATTAAATTTGACAGCCCTAACTTAGACACATTTATTGTTGGTTGGGCATGATTAGTTTTGCTTAAAATGTGTGTGTTAATCAGAGACACAGTTTGTAGGCTGCAGTTAATATGGTGACAGCGTTGCTGTAAAGTGTAGATCTATAACCAGGCTAAAAGCATGGTTGTTGCTTCAGTTCTGTCCACGCCATCTGTCTTAACATTTTGAAGGTCAAACAAAGCACTGCAACATGGTAGCACTGCTGCTGTCCTTCGATAGAGCTTAATGTACAGAAATTGGTATGGTATCTGTCAGGAGTTATACGACACCGTATCTAGGTTTTATTTCTATTATAGCTGTTTTGTTTGTTCACTACAGACAACATTATTGGGTGGCTGTGGCTAAGGAGGTGGAGCATGTGCTGTAGGTATCCAGCTCCTCTTGTACAGCCCACATGTCAAAGACACTGAACCCATACACTCAGACAAGCACCTTGCATGGTAGCTCCCATTAGTGTGTGTGTGTGTGTGTGTGTGTGTGTGTGTGTGTGTGTACAAGCACTTTGGATAATACTGGCATTTGTATAATGCATTTAGTTATTATTGCAAAAGTCAAAAACAAAATATGTCAATGATTGTATTTCTTTGTGACTCATCCATCACCAGAACCTGTATTTTTTTTTTTTTTTCATTTCTAGCCTTCAGAGCTACATAATTGAGGGCTACATCAACAGTAGTCATTGAAGGACAGGATGGGAAGAAGACAGTTATGGATCCCTCCTTCTGGCAACAGCTTAGTTAACCACGCCCCCGATCAATGGCTGCACAGGAAACAGCAGCTGCCCAGTGCTTCCCACTAACAAACAGCACAATAGATTTTTCACGTACTTACTTGCTGTATCTTTGACCCAGTCTGTCTCTGGATTTTACTTTCTGCTGAACACCCGAGTGTGAATGCCCTAGGTTTCAGTCTACATTGGGTAGTTATGTAAACGTAGCTTTTTCCATGCATTTTGGCCTTTTGTCCACGCTGAAGCAATGCTTTAGGTCGCTGCAAACAGAGCTTTTGTAAAACACAGGTCAGGGTGAAGAGTGTTATGTCCTTTGTAAGTTATCACTAATGGGGCAACATGCAACGGCAGCGTAAATACATCCATGAAAGATGGACGTGGCCAAATAACCAACAGCTTTCATGTTTTCATGCTTAAATATAAATGTACAGTTACTCTTCCACTATACTGAAGAACAGAGGTGTCAGAATGTGCTACGTAGGCCATTTCTACATTATCTACCACTCCCACGACACAGACCCCGATGGCAACGTTGCCTATGTGTGTGTATGTGTGTGTTGCCTAATCTGCCCACTGGCCTTGACAGCGATTCAATTGTGTTTCTTTGTTTTCATCTGGATGGAGATTTTTTTTAAAATGTGCTTGAGCCCTTTCTTGATTTTTTGCCCCGGCACCTCCATGTTTTTGTCCATCCATACTGCAGCTGTTAGTGTCCTTGCTGTAACAAATTTCTGTAGATTTACGGTGAATTTAAAACAGTATCTCACTGTTTTTTATAATAATTGTAAAATACTGTTAAATATTCATCCACAGCATAAATTAACAGTTAATGCTTGGTTAAGAATAACAAACTGTAATTTAACAGTATAAAACAGTATTTTCTGTCAAGCGGTGGGGAAAGGCAGGCAAGCACATGGCAGGCAGTTCATGTGGACTTCAAACAAAGAGGTGAAGTTATTTTTTATCTCCCAATACTGTCAGTGTCCAGTATTGTTTAGTCTGCATGATTATTGAACAGTTGACATTATAATATATTTCATTAGGTCTGTTTCACCTGGTCAGGCTGCTAAAATTGGCAAAGTAAGCTCTGTAATTTAGCAAGCTTGAACTAGCTAACGTTAGCAATCTGGTGTTGTTTCTAACCTTTGTAAGGTGTGTTAGCATCTTGTCATTTACTCATTTAATTTCATTTAAAAGTTCTGACAAATATAGGCCAGCCTATTAACAGTAAATCTGAGTTACAGCCTTTCATGAAATAGTTTTGTAAATAAGGTTACGTTAGGGTATCCTTAGACTCAATTGAAGCCAGCTGAAAAATAGACAGTAAAGGTAACTATTTTGAAGATCTGCATTTTATTCTCTGTGGTGGCACCTGTGGTGATAAACAGTGGTTCTGGACCTCACTCAACCTGAGGATCCAAACAGTGTTGCCTGTGAGATTTCGTGCTTGCAGAAACAAAATATTAGGCCAGGCTGCTTCACATTCACACATCAAATTGAAGCCTGTTGCGGTAGCTCTGTCTACCTTGTTTTGCAGACCAACGGCTGAGTGAAGTAGAACTATTCCTTATTTATACATCCAACATTAAAACGCACTACCTATGCTCAGTCTGTGAAAATTTCCAAGGAAAATCATCACTAATACCTTCTTCTCACAAATGCAAGGGCTTTCATTTCTTTTTTACCCCATTCAGTGAAAGACAGTGACTTAACTGGCATTTATTTAAACGAACATGAATTATTACAGCTAATCTGCAATTACAGTGTGAAAATTAACTTGTGTTTATTTATGCTATTATAGAGCTGACTGTACAACGGGAGGATCATCAAAAAGGAGTGACGACCTGGACTCCATCCATTTCATCAGATGTAAAGGTGTGGTGTGTTGGTGTCTTCTTCTCAGAAGCAACATTAAAACCACGTTTAACACATTTTATTATACTCCATTGTGGTAATGCCTGTCTTTCTCATTCAGTTGAGAAATTGAAAACAAATCAGCTTCTTTAACTTCACGTTAACCAGTTCATCACATACTGTGGGCAAATCTGTTCATTTAAACTGTATGATATTGTCATATTAGCCCAGTATTTCTAAATACCAGAAGATTTCCTTTTAACACACTGAACCTGAAAATACATATTGTCAAAGACAGACATTTAACGATAGCAAGATGATCTCGTGTGGCATGTGTACTAAGACTTGCACTGATATGTTAACATATGTGAGGCACATGCGGACCCACAGTTGCATACCCAATGCGTCTTTTAAGTGTTTTTCCTGGATGTCATAGAACTTTCCAAAAGTTCAGAACATTTAAATCTCACAGCTACCGCCACTCTTTTAATGTGTCTGAAGTTACACTTATTATCTTATTGTACTGTACTGTACTGTACTGTAATATCTAATTGTAATACAAATGTTGTTGATGTTAATAGCATTACAAAGTCTGCTCGATGCACAGAGTTTATCTTGGAGGACCACAACGATAACATCAAACAGTCATTTGCATATTACAGCTTTGATCCTCTGAACACTCGTCACTCATGATGTGTCTGTAAAAGGGACTGAATATAGGAGCAAAATGTTTGTTGTTATAGCTCAGAATGATGATGGCCTCATTGTTCTGAAAATTAAACAGGCTGTTATTCATAAGGGTTCATGTGTTTTTTTCATCACTGAACAGTATCAAGCTGAGCGTCTGCCAGAGAGCGTACTGCTGTGTTGCTCATGAGAGGCTACTTGACTATTATCCATTGACAGAATACTCTGTTCAGGGAATGTTCAGACTTTGCTGGACTGTTTTGTTACACTGCTCTTTATAATATTTTAATTCAGTGTTACGTTGTTCTTGATGCTGATGTGTCTGAAGTTACACTTAATAATAAATCCTGTCATTAAGGATTTTATTATTATGTACAGTTTCTTCCAAACTGTTGTATGGAAGAAAGAAGAAAGAAAGAAAGAAAGAAAGAAAGAAAGAAAGAAAGAGTGTTTGTATTACAGTACAGCAATGGATGGAATATATTGGAATATATATTCTCTTGTGTTTTATTCCTGGGGTTCTCAAACTTGCTACTTAAAGGAATGATCTGATCTCATTTTTATTCAAGGATAAAGGAATTCAGAGTTCAGGAATGATTGGCAATAACATTTAATCAACATAAAATCAGTTCACTTATCATTAATCTGGGAAATGGCATTAGTGTGAGCGCTCTGTACTCTGTCAGTTCTTGATTCTTGAGAACAGCATCAGAGTGAGTGGTCGTTGCATTGTTCACTCTGTGTTACTCTCCTCAGTCTCCTCTGCTAGCTTGACCTGCTACTTTTCTTCACTTGGCACAGACAGGCAAGTAGTGGTGGAAGCATGTTGCTGGATGCCTTTGTGATAGGCTTAAGGTAGAAGCACAAGCACAAGAAGATACACAATTAAAGTAAAATACAAGAAAAGTCATGTCTTGCATATTAATAGTAGGACTTGTGAATGTTACCTGCTGATAAACATGAGGATGGACATGGGCCCAGATTGACTTGCTGTTCAGTCCAGAACTTCAAAAGCCCTGTATGATGTTATAAGCTACTTTTTAATTTGTGGGGATTTATAGGAATTAAATGCAAAATAGCAGATTTAATATCATTTGTAAATAAAATGGTGTATACTGTAAAATTATCATAACACAGGTATCCTACTGTCATGTACTGTAATCCAAAATACGGTAGTATACTGTTAAAATAAATAACTGTAGATGTGCTGTAAAATTACCATACCACCCACTGTTATCCTACGGTAATATACTGTAATTCAAAATACAGTACTATACTCTTAAAATAAATTACAGTAGGTGCATTGTAAAATAACAGTAAATTACTGCCGTCCCTGCTGCCAGTAATTTACTGTTATTTTACAGTGAAATTCTTTACAGTGGGGCATCAAGCAAAGGCTTATAATGCAGACAACCACATTGTGGACTTGTGGAAGCTGGTCAACAAATTTACACTCATAAATAAAGCGCCGTTGTCTCATAGTCTCAGTTTCATAGCTCTTATGATAGTGCCATTGTACCATAACACTGATAATAGTGCCTCTTTTCTGCTGATTATATCTTATCCTTTGTTGGTGTTGTGGATTGTCTCATTTCCCTTCAACTCAGATAAATGTTATGGGCTCCAGAGTTGGCCAATGAGCCATGGAGCACGCCTGATTAATTGAAAAATCTAAAGAGATAAAGACCATACTGCTGCTAAACTGAGGAGCACAAAAGGTAATGAAGAGACACAGGAAGCAGTGCAGCAAAGCTAAGAGGTAAAGAAAGGTAGACAAAGCAATAATAAAAGTGAGGGGAGAAGTTAGATATTTCCAGAATGTCTGGATGATTCTTGAAAGATTATACAAAGCATATCTACAAGTAAGATACTTAATGTACTAATAGTAATGTTCAAGGTCACATTATGTAATTTATTGGTTGCCCAACACCAAGAAGGCCAATACAAGCCTGTCAGAGATAGAGGGGGGAGAAAACAAAACACGAATGCAAGAACGTTGACATGCTGCAGGCAAGCTTATTTGATGTGAAAATAATGGAAAATGAATAATAACCCTCATCCCTTAAGTAGTTTGGCATAATTTCAGTCTGCAATTATATGTTCACCCTCATGAACTTGAACAAACCTAAAATTGTAACCAGTCAGACGGACGGACTAAGTGAAAGAGGATGCGACCCAACTAGAGTGATGCCGCCGAATACGATTCATTCTCATAATGACGCTCAAGGAAGTAGAAAACAGCACATGTGGTACAGTGGCATCATACAGCCACTACTAAAATAAGTGCCCATAGTCCCGTTATTCACATATTGCCATATGGATCGGCCGGTATCAGCAAGCATTATATATCTACAGTGAAAAAACACACAAGGAGATACTGGGTTTGAGGGTCCTCCCTCAAGGAAAAGTAAAAGGCTGTTGACTTAAAACTATTCAGTTTCACATCATTTGGACCATTGTTATCACTACACGATAACACCTAAAGAGCTTAATGTCAAAATTTATATAATATACTGTATATGATAGAAATATATAAAGTATATAAATAATTATTTTGGCAAATTCAAGTCTAAACGTCAGCATTCACCCATTCACACACTGATAGCAGCCTGCATGCAAGGTACCAACTTTGCCCATCAGGATCTGATCTAAATACTCATTCACACAATGATGGCTATGCCTTTGGGAGGAAGATGGGTTTAAGTGTCTTGCTCAGGGACACACTGACCTGTAACCAGAGCAGCCAGGGATTGCACCACCAACCTTTCGATTGCCGGATGACCTGCTCTACCCTCTGAGCCATTTTATTATTTGCACGTAACACAGCTTTTATCTGAACATTTTTCACATCACATTTTCCTTCAAATGTTCGCCCTGTTGACTCATAAAATGAAAAGAGCAGAGTCAGAAAACATTTCAAATGTTTCATTAATTATTTTTTTTTTAAAAAAGCTGTGAAGAACAGCTCATTGTTTTACAATAAAAACATGAACATTGCATTGATAAATTACAGCACCCTCATTCTCCCCTGTGCGTCAGCTCTACCAGATGATCACATTGTTTTTGTGTTCATACGGCTTATGAAGTGCGGCACAAAAACGCTGATGCTGCTGTATTATTAATTTGCATTAATTACCCAGAGAACCTGATATGGAGAGGGCAGAAAAGTGCTACTGCGCAAGAAAACACCACAGAACGCCAAAGAGTAAAATGTGCAGGTAGCAGCCTTCCTATGTGCTTGCTGCAGATTGGTCCACAGATTGTGCACACACCGCCACACGGAGCATGCTGGAGTCCTAATTCAGGCATTTGGTTTAGATAACAGAGATTGTCGCTGTGGTTAAAAGGCAAACACTGACTGTTGAGGGGTATTTACCCAAGCCTTCTATGTCAAAGACACAAATGTCATACGCTCATGATCCTAACCTCATCACCACTGGCAGCACAATAAACTGTACATGTGAACATCATCAAATGTCGGCAATGTGCATAATGTGCTGCAGGGTTCAATATGACTGTTTTGGATGAAAGATGGAGAGATGGAGGATTTGAGCCTTAGATTTTCTCAAGTGGTAGGTAACCCACCTTCTAGCAGCTTGTCCCTGACATTGATTTAAAGTCAGATAAAACGTGGAAACCCTGATGACTTTACCTTGCTCTCACACCCACTTCCCTCACATCATCTCCCTGTATTTTATCACCTCATTAGTGCACAGCCCTGAAGGATTCTTCAAGGAATCGTAGGTGTTACACATCCAGATGCAGGTTTCTGACACTGCTACTTTATTTGATCCCTGCTGTTTACAGACGATTCCACCACACGGTGTGACTTACATGACGCTACAGTAATCCTTGGAACACTTTGCGTGGGAAGAAAAGCCAAAAGGTTTCAAACAGAAACCATCTCCCATGGCCCACCGCGACTCTTGAATCCCCTCGTAGAAGAATGTGCCCCTTCTACTTACATTCAAACACAACAAATCACCAAGGGACCAGAGTTAAGAAGCTGTATATAGAGCAGTGGTTTGACAGCAGGAACTGTCAGATGGCATCTTTATTATGTTCCATGAGGAGTCCTGGAGGACTGCACAAACATCTGTTTCCCCTCTTTGCTGCCACTACAGTCATATAGAAATCAACCAGCATCACCCATTTGGCAGAAGAGGACATGATTTAGAGCAACAATGCAGCCCAGACAAATGAATTGCAGGGGAAGAAAGTGGGTTTTGTTTTGTTTTCCTAGAAAACCACAGTCATTGGTGTAATGTGACAGTACATTTGCTCAAGTACAGTACAATTTTAAAGTACTTTTTCAAATGATGCTGCTTCATACTTTGACTCAAATATTGTTATGTTTTCTATGTTTATTTGACAGATATAGTTACTTGTTAATTTTGATCGTAAAATGAAAGTGTCTTATTTATAGCACTGGCTCTAGATAGGGCCATTCGTGCTTTCATGTTTTTGTCATCTGCAACCTCACCAAATCCTACACACTGCACCATTAAATAAAGTAATATCTTTACATTTAGTCCCACACTTGGGCAGTGCTTCTCAATGTCTTGATATGATGCGCAAGTCACACTTTTGCATCTGTATGAAACGCAATGGGCATGCAACTAACTCCAATGTAAACCCATCCATGCCATTATTAGACATAGAGTTATGGAGGTTGTATTTAAGAGGGTGCGCCATGTGGTGGACGGCACAAACAGAAACTTCTCAGGGGACCAGCATTTTTGTCCCATATTAATTATTGAGCCTTTCAAAAAACTGCGGTCAAAAAACAGTTTGCTGTCCCGCATGCCACTCTGCACACAAAGTAGGCTCGCAACCGGGATGTCAAAGGTTGTGTCATTACCATACTAGAAGGCCTTTATTTGACTTTAGCGTGTAATATATTTTTTAATACAGTCTTTATATTTTTGCTTTTTTTTTGTTTAACTGCTGCCATGGTGCAGGCTTGAGTTGGGGGTTGGACAGAAACAATGCACGCGTACATGCATGCAGGTACATGAAGCTAAAATAAATATCAAACTATGCTGAATCCAGTTCGCTGAATGTGTTAGTGTTTGTTCATGAGCTATAAGACATGAAATATATCTTTTAGAAGGAGTAAATGTTTTCCAGTAAGCTTGGCTAAGCTTAAATTTAACAATATGTATAATGCAGGTTTTCCTCCGACAGAAGGAAACTTATTAGAAGATTATTTGCCTTGTCAGCCATTTAAAATGTAAATTAACTTATCAAACTGTCTTTTCACAATTCTCTGATTTCATGAAATCACTTGTTACAAAAATTGTGTGAACATACTGTCTGGGGGTGTTAAATTTTGGGATGTCAAACAGTAGTGTTACACACCTTACTTTTTTATCATAGTTTACAGGAGAGTTTTTACAGTTAAATATCAGTCGAAATGAAAGGTTTTTCTTTAGGAGTCATACGTTACGATGTAAGAGAATCATCTGTGTAATGGGGGAACCCGATCTGTTCAGTTTTGACATTAATTAGTTGTGCTTGCTAAACAGCAAAAATGATTCAACTGAGCACATCTTACTTGTGTTATGGATAACTCGATGGTGCTAACTATAATTGCAGTATGGCTATTTTAAGGAGTCTTACAAGTCTGCTTATGTAATCCATGGTGTGAGAAGAGTGATGTTTACAGCGAGGCAGCATGTTATAAACTTGTTTTTTGTTCTTGCGATTAATTAACAGCTGCTGGCTGGATGATAGCCCTACCTCGCAATGGAAAACCCACTCTTGTGAAAGCAACTCTTACACATCTGCACGTGTTCTTACGCTTGCATTAAATAGACACAAAGTCTTTTAATGTTACAGCTAACTCTTATATAAATAAATGCAAATTAAGTTTACTATTTTATTCCTTTTTAGACAGCATGCACTTTTTATATTCCCAAATCCTGATAGAGTTTAAGTACTCCTTATTCAGGCACACAGCCTTTAATTTATCTCAAAAGGTTTACATCACAGGTTTGAATCCAGGTTGAAAATGCAGGCCCAGTGTAGGAGGAGATGTGGTCTTGCAGTGCTTCAAATTGAACGAAATAATATCAATACATGTGACTCACAGAGGACACCTGCTCTTGGGTTCCCGCTGGGAATGTTTTCCGAGCAGTTGGTTGAAGATCAGGGCTGAAAAAAGAAGTAGGGGCGCAGCGGGGGTCTACATCTGGAGTTTGCTAACATGAAGGTTAAGAACTAAGGTTTCAGGGCCTAATTTAGCAGTTGTGGGGGAAAAGAAGCTGTGGGAAAGAAGACCGAAGCACCACCAGCTGTGATTCACTCAGAAATGAAAAATTTCATGCACAATATGTCCATTAAAAAAGCTCCATAACTTTTGTTTTGTGTGCCATCAGTTTATTGGACTAAATTAATTTTGGTAACTTAAACGTTGACAGTCCAGTTACATAATACTGGATCACTGGAAACATTAATTTCATGCCAGTGAACCCAGTCAAATTGCCAGATTTCCCTATTAGTAGCTACTACTTTATATCTTTTTACCTCCGCCAAGGAGGTTATTTTTTTGCCGGTGTTTATCTGTCTCTTTGTCTGTTTGTCTGTGTTCAAGATAACTCAAAAAGTTATGGATGGATTATGATGAAATTTTCAGGGTGTGTCAAAAATGTGAAAAGGAAGAACTGATTTAATTTTGGGGGTGATCCGGAAGAAATCCTGGATTCTGGATCACTTTGAAATTTTCGTTGACATTGGGGTAAATGGGACCCAAAAAATTGTTTCTCAATATCTCTGGTAATTGTTGCCCAAAGCTCATGAAATTTGACTCTATTTGACTTTACAATGTGTACTTCTATCAAATCCCAAAGGCTGATCCAGATGCCGGATTTTATAGCAATTTATATAAAAAATGGGGGTACTCTTACATTTTGGCCTAATGTATTGTGAGTTTTATGTTGTGTCTTGTATCTATGTTCTATGTTTGCCACTGATATAAAATTCTTTTTAAAAAATGTAGGATTTTTATTTTGGAGTGAATTACAATATGGGGGGAAACTATGGTGCTTGGCGGAGGTCTGTAAAATTAAGCACGTAAAAATGTGCACAAATACTGTGCAAAACCTCATATAAAAGCAAAATTATAAGAAGAAGAAGAAGAAGATATTCCTTTATTAGTCCCGCTAGGGGGAAAATTATTTTTTTTCCAATCATTATATGATGTGACACACAAATACATACACACACTGAAGCATTTTAATGTGCTTCTTCATTGGAAGACCCTGCTAGCTGGATTCAGAGACAAGGCAGCAGAGAAAGTGAACCTCCAGATCTCCACTCTACCCTTTGCACTAGGAGAACCTTTTGGTTTTGTATTTTAGAAGAAATTGTCGAGGAAGCAGTCTGAAACTCTTATATATTTTTGAGTGGTGAATTGCCTGAAAAAAAAAGTTATCGATTTTTTTCTCATATTGCGTTTATGGACAAATAGCGACAACATCACAACAAACAAACCTGGAGCCCCTGTTGCCAGACAACTACTTTAGGACTGAATTGATGGTTGGTGCACTATAAAAGACTCAAGATGAACAATCTGAATTTTGGAGTTTCTGTTTTATGAAGTTCAACAAAAAGAAAACACACAGTAATACAGTTTGGGTGGTTAAAGCTGTATATTTGTATGGGTTAGGCTTGTATTTATGTTTATACTGAGGCCAACATAGATATGGGGTCTGGTGCTGAAGGATGGCCCAATGCAAAATAAATTACAGTAATTTCAGATATCATTCAACGTGGTTTAGAATATTTCTTGAACTAATTTTGGTGTTTTTGTCATGTTTAGCTGTTTTATCTGTTCAAGTATTTATTTGATCTTTGTAAAGTGTCCTGAAAGGGGCCACCAAATAAAATGTATTATTAAATATGAAAATGTTTTTACATTTTAGTGAATAACAACGTTCTTACATTAAGGGTCATTCTGAAAAATAGGAGAAAATACATTATATATAATGAAGCTTGAGTATAATACTGTGATCAAACTTTAAATGTCAAAGATTTTGGATCGTTGTTTTATTGCGTTTAGTAAGTAACATTATTTCTAATCATGCAGATGCATGAAATTATAACTGTTTGTCACATGTGTAATATTTATTTTTTGCTTCTGACATCCTCAAGTGTTGAAGAGCTATTCAACTTAGCACACGACTCACCATTTTAACTTGTAATTCAACGACAAAAACGTCGACTTTGCATTCAGGTGAATTCACAATGGCAGGAAGAGGGAAATGTTGTTGCGAAGACAGTTAGGTCTACATGTGTAGGATGATGATTTTTATAGCCAGCTGCCTGCAACTGTACTACATTTATATAGTACCAATACATTTTTATTGCTGCAAAGTTCAATTATCTGCCTCCAACTCCATGAAGAAATTATCTAGCTTTTCCTCCTCCATCCTCCTAAATATCGCCTAACTTACTTTAAGAAGTAGGCTGACAGTATTTGGATATTTTGTACCTGCCAAATCAGCTCCTTTATCTCTTAATTTAACCTCTTTGTCTCCTCACTCCCCTGACAGAGTCCTGAAACTTGCCTCGTCTAGTAGAGGGCCCAGATGGGCTCTCTAGTCCGAACCTTTTGTCACTCTTTGAGACCAGTCCTGCAGACCTGGCTCACTTTCTTGCATACATAATCAGTCAATCTCAGTCACATCTGACTGTGACAAGCTTTGTTCATTGTAAGCAGGTTGAGCAAAAATACCTGCTCAAGAAGTCACATTTTGACACAACTAATATCACGAACTTCAGATTACAGATGAGTATCACTGCTTTAATTCATCCCCAAGCAAAGGTCAGAAATACACAACCTACGTGGTCTGTCTGCCAAACTGACCCACCTCTTTTCTCACCACATATTCAGATTCTCCAAGGTCCCGTCCTGGGCTGACCTCTAATTTCCGCTCGGCCATTGCAATATCTTCAGTGGAAACTTTGCTCCCGAAAGGTTTGTCTTTTAATACCCAATTAACACCAACCTACCACCAAACAGCATGTGAACTTTCAGTGGCACAGGCAGAAATCACAGTGTGGGTGGACACAGAGAAAACCAGGTGGGTCTAGCCTGTCCAAGACAATCTAATCCATAGGTTTTTTTAAATGCATATATTAACCAAAATAGACCATTATACTGTATACTTGCCTGAATGCACCACAGGTTAAATCAGCAGTGGGTAGAAATGGAGCAAATATGATTATGTGAAATATGAAGTTAGTCTCTCTCTCTCTCTCTACAGATATATATATATATATATATATATATATAGTATATCATTTTTGCCCAGTGCTACCGAAAACATTTTACTTACTGCCACTTTAATCAGACAAGCCATCATCGTCATCATCATCAGAGGTGGTGTTATGGGCAGGTACCTCACATGTATACCTGCATACTGTACGTATCCACCTATGTCATGAATTTAACGCAACCTGTGTCATTGGATATTTATTCCAGTAATCCCTGGTTTTATGCTCTTGAGACCAGAGTATGTACAATATTTTATGGAAAGCCATTCAAAAGTTGTTTAGATATGTCAGTCTGGACCAAAGTGGTGGACCGACTGACATTTCCATGTGGCAAAAAACAAAACAAAAACACATTTTCCATTACATTAACTGTGAAACTGTAAACTGTTACCCTGATTTGCACTATAAACCTATACTGCTACTACTTTTATTATCACTGCTGCTACTTCTGTTGCATCTACTGACACCACTGCTGCCATTATAACTGTTCACTGATCCCCATCGTGTTTATGGGGTCCTGTTTGTTGCTACACTCTTTTAATGGTCACTGCTGATTTGAAGTGTTGTCTTGTGTATACTGTTACTAATCCTAGGCGGATTCATCCCTCATGAGAGCTGTATCAGTTAGCTTGATTATAAAGCCTTAGCAACTAAAACGTTGCTTGGAGAGCATGTTGCTAAGCATCTTCTCCAAGCCTTGATATTGCTTTCTCTATAAATAGGTTCACCTCTGCTGAGGTCAAATTGCTTCATTCAGCTTAGTGAATAGGAGTCAGAACCTCATTTATCAACAGTAGAGCAATACATGTAGAAGATTTACATTTTAGCCATTTAGCTGGCACTTTTATCCACAGTGACTTAAAATGAGTGAGCCAGTTGGGGTTTCCTGTCTTTCTGAAGGAGACATGGACAGATTTCAGAGAGCTAGTTGGTTAGTAAAGCTGTCAAGTGCCTCCAAGCATGTGTCTTATTGTACTTGGGAAAACCTGCCATTAGATATATGAGGCCAACTGATTCTTATTGTACTCTGTACCTGGAGGCGGAGCAAGTCAAGACTAACATTACACTTCATAAATTAACTTCAACCTGACGTTATCCTATTGCTACTATAAATATAAAAGTTCAGCTCGCTGCAGTTCTTCTGCAACTGGGAGGCATGTTCACGTGTTTCGTTCAGCAAGAAATTCTTTGTAACATATGTCAACGTGTCACAGGAGTCACAGGACTGTGTTTACTGACTGACTGCAGGTACTCTCTGGCCGCACTTTGTCGGTAAGGTAAGCTTTCTTTGTACTTGCGTCCATCACCACGCTACGAGCATGCACAGTGGCATTTCTGCTCAGCACGCTGTTCATTGTAGTACGCATACAAATACTTTGTATTCATGAACAGATATATTTTTATCAAGCTTCAACTTTCAGTAAGCTTTAGGATAGTTTGAATCTCATCAAAGAGAAAATGCCAAGATATTTCATGAACACACGGTGGTTTTTACAGTGTTGTTACCGGGCTTCTCCTTCACCTTGACTTATGAGTCCTTCATCTATAAATAGACTTATATCCACTGGGTCAAGCTGCTATGTTCCTTTTTGGTCGTGCAAGCAGCAGTTTGTTTAATAATTGGATTTTTTCCTTCTCCTATGAATTTGGTTTTATATCATGCAGTGTGAACACTTGCAGCATCACAACAGTGGACCTTACAGCTGTTCTGATTTGCTCTTTTTTTAATCAAACAACCATCTGGAGGTTTCATAATGGGCTTAATGAGTATTGCTTTGAGTGAAGAAGGGAGGTTAAACGTGCTTCAACCGCCTCACAAGGACTAGCAATCCTGTCCGGTGCTCACAGAAAAGGGTAAGCTACTAACAGGAGAGACTTCACAGAGCAGGTCCAAAGCACACTGGAGCACACAGATTTAAGGCAGTGGACTTTATTTAAAGACTAACATTTTGACGCCAACTACGTCTTTATCAGAGTCAAACAAATCTGAGACTCACATCGTCTTAAATAACCTCTCCTAGGAGGAGGAAAAGAGTGAGGTGGAAGACCATCAGAAGATCCCACATTGTTTATTGACCAACGCTCCCTGAGTAAAAGAAAAAAAGGGCGGCCAAAAACGCAGCCAAAAAAGAGGGGAAAAAAAATATCGGGACAGCATCTAAAAAAAGAAGAAGAAGAAGTATTAAGTCAAGGTTGTTCTTACTCTCCTAAAAATAATGTGGATGATTTTAATTGAAAGACTGTTTCAACAGGCTCTCACTAACACTTTCTCTCCCAATGTCCTTACTAATGTAAATATATTGAATAGAAACATGCTAACTGTTAGTATGCAAGAATGTCAGAGAGCAGCTACACATTTAGAAAGGAATCCAAGTCTTTATCTTCCTCGAACATTAACCCATCTATTGTTACTTTTAGTAACCTTTGGAAAATGAATGTGATCATATACGTAAGACTTCCCTATAAATATAAAATAATCTTTAAAAAAATGAACTCAAACCTTTACAAAATCTGGAAAGTGGAACAGATATCATCCGCCCTGCAGATAACGGGGGCTCCACGGTCGTGTTGCGCTTTGAGCAATATGACAAGGGGATGAGATCACTATTAACAGACAAAAAATAATTAAACCCCTCTCAATCCTAATCCCATGCAACATATTAAAGAAGAAATTGACACATACCTAGAAATGGCACTTTCCAGAGGTTGGATCACCGATATGTTAAGTATCGTACCTGCCCCGTATTGGCTTACCTAAAATACATTAATCTCTAGAAAATCCCCCTCTCCGTCCTATTGTTTCAAGTATTGGTTGTGTAACTAAGCCTTTATCTCAATATGGAGATTTTCTCTTAAAAAGTGGGTGCTAGAGCTGCCTTCTTATTTAGGAGATACCATAGATATCCTAAAAGTTATTGAGAACTTTGTATGTGAACCGAATACGATTTTAGTCACTCTAGATGTCCACCTGTGTATCCTCATGTGATGAGCTTACAGGCAATGTCACACTATCTGAATGCTGGTCCTGAAGACATACTGCCCCCTTATGAATTTTAATTGACACTCATCGAAATCATTTGATCTAAGAACTTGTTTCAGTATAGTGGCTCCTTTTTTCTGTAGAGCCAGGGCGTGAGTATGCGCAGTTCCTTCTCGCCATCCATTGCCTGTTTTGTAACAGGCTTATGGGAAGAGAAATTTATCCATAGCGCTCCATCTAACCTCTTCCACCCTAACTTTTCCCTGTGGCAAACATATATTGATGATATACTTACTTACTACTATACAAAAACGGTACAAAAAAATGAGCTTCATGCCTTCATGGAGCACATGAACTCTACCTCTGCATTTCTTTCATTCCCTTCAGAATCAGATATTGGATCTTACTGTTTGGAAGACAATACATTATGCTCCACAATCTGCAGAAAACCCCTCAGTTAAAGTACTCTTCTCAAAGCGGACAGTAATCACTCCAAAAAAACTATTCAAAACATACCAGTGGGTCAATTTCTACGCCTCCGCAGAAACTGTAAAAACAGAGGCAGAATCTGAAAACAAATCCATAGAAATGAAATAACGTTTCCGCAGCAGAGGGTATACGGATAGAGCTCAGTTCTTGTGTCCACTGCTCCAATTCAAGTGACACTAAATGTTTTTCTCACCCGCGTACGGCTAAAAAATAGAACATCAAATCCTTTATCGATTGCAATTCTACCCATGTCATATACATCCTGAAATATCCTTGTGGGTCCGTCTGTGTGGTTCAAACTAAATGCCCTCATGAGAATAGAGGAACATAAGCCAGCTGTCCATGTAAAAAATCTTGACTTTGAAATCGCATCATTATATTCAGTGTAATCATGGCTCTCCTGCGAGGCTTAAATTCTGGTGAACATGTTACACCATGTAGAGGTGGAGATATTATCAATAGATTGGTTCGTAGAGAAGCTTTCTGGATCAGTGAACTCAACACTGTTGAACCATCAGGACTTAACAAAGACTGACATGTTTTTTTATAGCCTGAACCAAGTCTTACTGATTACTTCACCACATATTAATATCTATGGTAGGAACATTTTATATCCCCTCATTTTTGTCTCTTTTATCGATTGGTAATCTGATTGTGGCCCACTCTCTGGAGCTCCTCAGTAAGGAGTGGTATTTAAAATATTTAAGATCTTTATGATATTTGGATGTCAGATGTATTTATCTTTATCTTATTTATCACTATTATTTTAAATTATTTTTGATATATAGGTATGTACATGAATGTTGTCACTGAAATTACTTCTGCTTCTCCTCTTTTATTATTGTATGATGTATAGTTGTTTAACCTGCCCACATGCAGCTTATTGTTCCCCCCCCATTTTTCCTGAATCAGTTCCCAACTAGGAGAGGTTATTTAAGAGGATGTAAGTCTCAGATTTGTTTGACTCTGATGAAGATGCTGAAACGTTAGTCTTTAAATAAAGTCTACTGCCTTAAATCTGTGTGCTCCAGTGTGCTTTGGACCTGCTCTCTGAAGTTTCTCCTCTAATGAGTACTGCTTTGCATTGCTCAGGCATATGCAGGTGCACCAATAGACACTGTAGATACATGCATGAATATACAACACAAAAGTACACTGTTCTTTGTACCCAGTTGTGTCATTCTTCCTCTGCCAGTGAATAAAATGATCTCTTAGCCGTAATTACTGCAACACCATAGAGTCATTTCATATCAAGTTCAATGTTAGTATCTTTAGTGTACATATTGTAATACCTTGTGTGATAACTGGAGCTTAATTTGCTTCACTTTGTCATCCTTGGAAACCAGTGTTGCTCACAGTAATTGAATACCAGCATTATTCACCCAGAGGACTTGACTAAGGCGTCACAAGGCCTCCATACAGTCTCCCGTCCTTCAGAGGCTGTAGCCACTGGGGAGGTTATTCCCTTTTCACCATCGCAACTCCAAGGGTCTGAGGTGGAGCCAAGACATAATCGTCTCAGTGGCCTTTTGTGCACTCAGCAAGGCAAGATGGGGAGTTCATTTGCTGTGAAAATTTATATCTGCCTTTTCCTTGGCTCCTGGTGTTCTCCCTTCCCCACCACAACACACGGTAGTATAGCTGTTCTTCTTTCTGTGGGCAGCAGCCGCCATCCCTGACACGCCACATGTTTTATTGCCCACTAAAGCATAATGCTCCACTCCTTTTTGATATTGAATTATTTATTTATTTTCCTGTGCTGCCTGTGAGCCCCTATGAATGATTACGCACCTCGGGCCTGCTGCGACATGATCTCGGGGGGTATTAAATATATTGCCAGTATTTGTTTCCCACCTCTAAGTGGATCGGACGACACTGCAGACAAATACTCATCCTCCAAAGTAGAAGAGCCTCGACAACAAAACAAGTATGTCCTCTGCTCCATAATCCTTATTGCATCCAGCGGTCTGGTGGGGGTAGAATGGAGGAATAGAGGACTGTTATTATCAGACTCAGATTGTTGTGTTTGCCTGGTATGGATTTCACACACAAAAGCTGTAACTTTGCAACTGTGGAGACTCTCTATTTATGGTACTGTGTCTGAGCTTTTTTTTTAAAAAAAATATTATTTTAAAATAAACATGCTACACCCATATAAAGCAACACGTAGGGCATTAAAGGGGAAGGGTTTGTTTTTTCTTCAAAAACAAAATCTACACAGTTTTCTTAATATAGCAAATATTCTGAAACGTAAGTAAGCGATAGACAGTAGACTGTGACTGTCCACTAATCATGCTGACATAGACTTTTAGTTACCTCCGCCAAGGAGGTTATGTTTTTGCCGGCGTTTATCTGTTTGTTTGTCTGTGTTCAAGAAAACTCAAAAACTTATGGACGGATTTTGATGAAATTCAGGGTGTGTCGAAAATGTGAAAAGGACGAACAGATTTAATTTTGGGGGTGATCCGGAAGAAATCCTGGATTCTGGATCACTTTGTTGTTTCTCAGTATTGTTTCTCAATATCTCTGGTAATTGTTGCCCAAAGCTCATGAAATTTTACTCAGGGATTTATAATGTGTACTTCTATCAAATCCCAAAGGCTGATCCAGATCTGATCCAGATGCCGGATTTAGAAGAAGATTTAGAAGATATTCCTTTATTAGTCCCACACTGGGGAAATTCAGTTTTACACTCTGTTGTTCACACAGTACATATACATGCGTCAATGGAGAGGTGTCAGAGTGAGGGGGCTGCTCCTGACAAGCGCCCAGAGCAGTTGGGGGTTCGGTGCCTTGCTCGGGGGCACCTCGGCAGTGCCCAAGAGGTAAACTGGCACCTCTCCAGCAACCAGTTGGTCTTGGTCCATGGGGGACTTGAACCGGCGTCCTCCGCGTCCTAACCCAAGTCCTTAAGGACTGAGCTACTGCCCCCCCATTTTATGGCAATTTATATAAAAAATGGGGGTACTCTTACATTTTGGCCTGGGGGCGGCAGTAGCTCAGTCCGTAGGGACTTGGTTTAGGAATCGGAGGGTCATCAGTTCAAGTCCCAACATGGACCAAGACCAACTGGAGAGGTGCCAGGTTACCTCTTGGGCACTGCCGAGGTGCCCCTGAGCAAGGCACCAAACTCCCAACTGCTCGGAGGGCGCTTGTCAGGAGCAGCCCCCTCACTCTGACATCTCTCCATTAATGCATATATGTGTACTGTGTTCATCTTATCTTATCTTATCTACCATTCATTTAATATTAGAGGTAGAGATTTCTAATCATGCAGTGGCATCGTGTAGCTGAGACAATTCCACATCTGAAGTATATCAATGAATTTGATCTAGCTTTAATACTTGAGGAGATAGATCCAGAAGAAACCACCAGGGGGGAAACTATGGTGCTTGGCGGAGGTCTGCGCTCTCTGAGTGCTTTTCTAGTTATCTCTTTTATTGTTGAAGAAGGAGTTGGTTTTGCTTAAACAAACTGATGTTTCCTGCTGCTTGGACATAGTTAACACAGAGGTAGTATTACATACAGTAACCATAAAGCAAGTTTACAGGTTATATTGAGAATATGTGCCGGTCATGCAGATAAGTCTTGCAGCACAAGTGATAACACACTGGTATGCTAATAAAGATGAGTTCCCTCCACAATCTCCGTTATTAACAGCTTTTTAGAAAGACCATCTTTGAGAACAAAAACTGTCTGGCTGAATGGATCAGAGGTAGAGTTTAAAAACCGGGCAGGACTTTGGCTGTCTGCTCATGAGAGCAGCGCCAGAGCTATTAATTCCTTCACAAAATGTGAGAAGTGGGTGTTGGTTCAGAGGACTGAAACCAAGCTAGATAATTAATTTAATGCTTTATAAATGGACTTTGGGCAGAGAAGGTGGCCTGGTGTCTATAAATAAAGAACAGGACAGTTCTGTCAAATTCCACATCACAATTCACTGAACGTTATTTTACGCCAATGACAGTAATATAATAAAATAACCCATTCTCACTCCCAACTCCTCAAATACCACTGTTTGGTGAGTGCCCCCCAGCATCGATACAACAGAGGTATCCTTTAGCAACTGTAGGTGGCAAACCGAGCATTTGGCTGGTGGACTTGTCAAACAAACACAACACTTTCAACCAGGAGGCCACTGTAACATTGACTTTTTTTTTGTCGCGTCAGTCTTTAGTCAAGTGACTCGTTAGTATCATCAGTCCCGTGAGTGAAGTGAGTCATTTAGTACCATCAGCCCTGTGAGTCATGTGAGTCGCTAGTCAGCGAAGTTAACATCAACCGCGACCATTTCCAAGCCCTACCTAAGTGGTGGTGTTGCCTTAACCTATGCATGTAACAAGCATATATTGACACGTAGTCCCTGATCCATCAAAAAGTAAGAGGGGTACCCCATGCGTCGGTCTCCCATGCCGAGGGGCACTGACCAAGTGGTAGTATGTGATGAGATGGGTTATGGGTTACGGATAAGAAGTGTCAACAAAATTAGTTTACTTTGGTTTGTAACTCTATGGCAAATTTCATCTGCTGATTAGGACTGCGAGATGTAATTGAAAACTAAAGTAAATTAAAACTTCAAAGTCAAGAATTAAGTTTCATGCTCAAATATGGATTAAAATGTGTGTGATTCACAATGTTACAGAGCAACCCAAATGAGAATACTAGACTGGGGAAGTTCTCGGGTCCCGGATAAGTTGAGACCTAAACATATAGAACCAGTTTGGTTCACACCTAAAGGTCCGGTTCCTGGACCAAACCAATGGGAGGATGATACACTGTTTCAGTTTTACAACTGGTCTGTTCATGTTGGTGTTGATCAGGAGCACATCTGCAGAGGATATTAAGTATTTTATTAATGCAGGCAAACCTTGGTGTTCTTACACTCAACTATCACCTATACCCAGATATTCAGGAGGCATCTGACCATATTTGTCCCCAGCCACTCGATGTTTTGCCACCATTCACCAAAAGAGGAAAAGGAGGTGTTCTTTTAACCAATGAAATGACAGATAATGTGATACGCTTCCTGTGATTGGTTTGAATGCCCTTCACATCAGAAATGAATCATTCCAGGGTTCACAGCGGACCGAGACCACCCCTTCGAGGCGGACCAGGGAGCGGTTGTTTGGTCCGCACCAGGGTTCCATTTCTGCGTTCATACCAACCCAAACAAACCACACCAAGGGGGTAAATGCTCCAATGTTCGGTTCAACCAAACTTAACAAGGCTGGTGTGAACCTGCCCGTAAACACCACTGGGTGATCCAGTAGAGAAATTCAATGGAGCTTTTTTGGTATCTTTCTTCCAGAGCGTTGTCTTTCAGTTTCACAGCAAAACTCAGCGCACATACTTTTCTTTTACTTACAACTTGCTAGAATTCACATTTTATCCACGACTCAAGGCCAGAATGTCCTGACAAAATTGCAGGACTATATTGGAAATCGTGACTGAGTAAGTCCTGTACCCAGTATTGATGTGGAACAGGAGTGCTGGACGACCGCAGTATCTCTCTCACACTAACGTCATCTCCATATCTCTGCCTTTCTTATTACTAACCCCCCCCCCTTTCTCTCTCATTCACTCTTTGAAGCTGTAACAAAAGAAAAAAAATTGAGAGAGTTATCACAGTTTTTGCATAACCAGCCCATCAGTCTCGTACAAAATCATGTTTATTCATTTTGCCCTCAGGGGAGAGGGGGTAAAAGGGAGATGATTAAATTCTAATTTGACCTCTATCATAATTTAGCTGAGCCTATTATGATGTCAATCATTTGAACTCAATACTGCAGTAAGAAGAGAGCGACTGTGTGGCAAAGGGAAAGGGGATTATAGACAGTTTGGGGACCACACAGTCACTGTATCAAATTGGTTTTATCCAGCCACATGTAATTTTTTCCCCGGAGAGAACAGAGCTTGTTCAAATGTTCGGCGTGTGAAGTGAACATGGGGCATCAAAGGAATGATGGACCTGACTATAGCTAGGGAAGGTTGCTTTTCAATGTGTAAAACCGTACTGCATCGGGGGAAATGGTTTGCTTATTACAAGGGTGAGTCACAGATGTGACAAGCTCCACATGATGGAAGTCTTAGGAAAGAAAAAAAACAGTGGTGTTTTGTAGCTCTCTGTGTTATGGTCTGTGTTATTTGTATAGGCTTTGTGCATCCATTTGTTCAGGTCTGTAGGTCCTGAAACCCATTAGGCACATCTTCTGTAATGAATGCATTTTTGATCTTTGACAAGGAAGCAGCATGCATTATTGTAACAAGAACGCTGAAAATATAGGCCTCTGTCATTTTCAGTTGGACATTATACAACTATTTTCACAGGGTGAGCAGTACTTCCCAAGACCGGTAAATTGATTATGTGTAAATTCAGTCGTCATGAATTGTTTCCTCATACTGACAGGTGTTTCTTTTATTTTGTCCACCCCATTTATATGAATGGGGGTAGGCTAAACACCTCTCTGTATAGGGCAATATTGTTGAACAGCATCACAAACTATCCATGAGCTGAATCAAAACCTCTCTAACCATTTTTAACAAAAAAATGACATTATAATCTCCGTGGAGGTAGTATTTATTGCCAGACCGGCTGTATTAGGTCCCTTTAAACTGGCAAGTCAGTGTGTATATTTTTGATCTACACACGTGCAACATGTGCAGTATTGATCCCATTTCTGCCCAGCATGCCTCTGCTGATGTGTTCAGAGCAGCAGGCTCCTGTGGATTGCAGATTGCATAATGAAATGCAGTTGAACTTGAAACATACTATACTGTGGGTGTTATTATGCAACTAAATCTGTAGGGATGTATCAATTTATCAGCCAAACATTGGTTTCAGTGTTCGCCTTGTTGACTGCCGTTGGCCTATATGGCAAATAATATGACATTCACTGATGGCAGTGGCTGATTTTTATCAGTTGTGTTGCATTAATTCTGCTCCAGCTACATGTTTTTGTTATTTGTAGTTGTTCTCAGACAACAGTAACCTGCTGCTGATTTGGAGAAGGACTTACTGGCTGAACAGCCTCCGTACCGTCCAGCCTGTGCAGATAAGAAAATAAAAAATACCAAATATATTTGGGCGGCCATTAATATACTGGTGCCCCAACCATGTAAAGTCTATTTGTGAGGAAAAACTGTTGCATTTTCACAAAATTAACATTTTTGTCAGGCTGTGTAATTGGTGAAACATTCTTCTTATTGAGTAGGTAGTTGTGTAGCAGCTGAAAAGGCTTTTTTTAAAGGTATTTTTCATATGGAAGAAGGTTATATTAAAGGTGTTTTATAAATTGGTATGAAGAGGAATAAATTACAGCAAAAACAACCTAAACAAAAACACCGGTATTGGCCAAATTGTTATTTTAAAGATCGGTTTTGGCCCAGATTTTTGCAACTGGTGCATATGTCTCAGTATATACTATATACAGTATACACACTGTGTGTGTGTCGGCAATGTGTTTAGCACAGCTGTACATGTTTCTTTTCATCAGCCGCTCAAGGGCTAGTGGACCACAGGGATCCACTCTGTGGGCGAAATCACTCCACACAAGGAGGGGTCTGCTTGGGGTTATCTGCTGGAGCAACCAGAGAATGCTATAGGGATAATGCCACAATGCATGTGATTTAATTCCTCTCTGAAGGGAGGAAGAAATATATATATATATATATATATATATATATATATATATATATATATATATATATATATATATATATATATATATATATATATGAGTTATTTCAAAGAGTTAGCAAAAAGCAAGCTCTTCATAAAGCCCGGCTTGGAAAGGAGGGAAAAAGTGACATAAACCCTTAAGAACTTCAGTTCATCACAGCTTTGATTTCCTGTTCTCTCCCTCTTTTTCATGGTGTCATTTTTCTTTTTTCTGTTATTGTGACTATAAATCGTTCATGCAAACCTGTGCATGCACATTATGTGAAACGTGTTTTTCTTTTCATTGCTTTTTCAGTTTTAAGTTTTAAGTGTTAAGTGGTAATGTGGGGCTGTGTGTCCTGTGTGTTTTGTGCTGCTCTGTGCTCATGCTGAAATTAATGTTGATACAGCATCTGTGTCATTCCTGACATGTACTACTTCTCTGCATGTCTGCTGAAATCTTAAAGTTATCTTCAATATACAGAGAAAAATGTGGACAGTACCAAAAACCAGCAGTGTAGCCTTATCAGCAGCATTTAAAGCTGAACCAAACACAATGTGTTTTTGGGTGCCAGCATGCTTTAATCACACTGAATTGTAAAACAGATACAACGGTAATAGAAAAAAACAGCTGCTTTGCATACAGAATTATACAGGAACATAAATGGCAACAAATCTTTCTCGATTGCTTCATCTGCATTTGCGCTGCATCTCTTTATCACCAGGTTGACATCGCAATGAGGGAAAAGAATCACATTTTCTTAGGTACACCGGGCCTCTTTGATTGTGGGATTCCTCAAAATGTGATTTTAACCACATAACATTTAACAGCTTAACTCATTTGTTTT
Source organism: Pterois miles (assembly GCA_947000775.1). Taxonomy (NCBI): domain Eukaryota; kingdom Metazoa; phylum Chordata; class Actinopteri; order Perciformes; family Scorpaenidae; genus Pterois; species Pterois miles. Next base: position 1,801,766 of record CAMQGK010000552.1, read on the forward strand.
TGCCATTTCCTGTTGCACAGCTACGCTAATTTTCCCCACTGATAAGAGGGTTTGAGGTGAAAGTTTGCCTCCTTAAGATTAGATTATTTTCACAACTTCAGCATTATGAAATGAATTATGATGTCATGTCTAAATGGTGAAATTATCCAAATATCATACTGGACCAAACTGGACCTTCATTATAAGGCAGCCCATGTTGAAACACCTGTGTATGGATAAAAAACAGATTAACATTTTTAAAAGGTAACAATACATAAAATCAATTCAAATTAAATAATATAAAGAAATATATATTTTCTTTATTACATAACATACAGTGAAGATCCTGCATTAACCAGTGGGTTTAGATGTAGATGTGGTACTCACATACTCTCTGGTTAAGCATTGGAGCCAGTTGGTTTCTAGATGGTATTTTTGGACTCACCATATTCTTAAAATGATGTAGGCATATGCAGTGGCATCATATTTTGTAGTCAATAGATAGATGACTCTGTATGGACCATTTCTACAGAAAGGACATCACGAGATATTTTCCACTCTTTATTTCCTCTGAGGCAACAAAACATGAGCCAACAGAACATATGAGGTTTAACTGGGCCTACTGGACACACACGGTTTTGTTCCACAATATATATTGATGATATACATCAATAAATATCACACACTTGATTTTTGAAACCTTTATTTGTCTTAAAAAAAGGCAGTTGCTAACAAGTGGCTAAATGAGACTACTAAACATCATCAAGCCGACTCATCTGCCTCGTTGTGTATACTCACACTCAAGCAGCCGTGGTGTAGTTCATTCATAGCCTCACGTTAGCTTTTTACTTCTGGCAATTGCATTCCTGCTTCAAAAATCCTTAAAGTGGTGTTAAAATTTGTGGAGATTATATTGCTGAACAAAACACATAAGTATCATGAATCTATATTTGCCACAGAGCATGTTTTCTGCAATAACTCAAAACCCAGTGGAAAAATCCCATTGACTTTTTGTCAAGGGAAGCCAGGACGATGCTAACTTTCTGGTTAACATAAAAAAAAGTATGTCATCCCTGGAGTGCTCTATAGCAACATTAATGCTACAGCAACAACAACCCATAATAAAACATGGTCACACATGAATATGGCATGATGTATGTAATTTTACAACTGTGGGCCTTACAGGTTTAACAAAAGTGCATTATAAGGTTAGATTATATAAAGTTTTAGTATATACTCTAATGATTTTACACTAAATTATTAGAAGAAGAAGAAGAAGAAGATCTACCTTTATTAGTCCCACAATGGGGAAATTCAATTTACACTCTGTTAAACTCATACATGGTACATGCAGACCTGAAACACACATACATGCAGTAATGGAGAGATGTCAGAGTGAGGGGGCTGCTCCTGACAAGCGCCCCGAGCAGTTGGGGGTTTGGTGCCTTGCTCAGGGGCACCTCGGCAGTGCCCAAGAGGTAAACTGGCACCTCTCCAGCTACCAGTTCACACTCCATGTCGGTCCATGTCGGGACTTGAACCGGTGACCCTCCGGTTCCCAAGCCAACTCCCTACAGACTGAGCTACTGCCGCCCCCAAATAATAATAATAATAATAATAATAATAATAGGCTTTCCAAATAATTAAGTCGCATTACTTAGGTACCTTTTATAGTTTTAGATAGGCCAGATTTTTGAAGTGTGTTATGAAGGGTTTAATCCAAAATTTAAGATGTGCCATTAAGATAATATAATAATATACTCAAATTAAACTTTTGTCATGGAGAGTGGAGCAGGTGGACTGAAATACAGGAGATTACAGCCAACAGGAACCTTTCTGCAAAGCAGAACTGAACACCTCATAACAAAATCAAGGATCCAACAAAGACTGACCAGAAAACTCAGGATTTAAATACTGATCTGATGAGAGGATGAATTGCAGGTGGAGAAGCTCAGGTGAGAAGAATGAGGTGATTAGGCAGGTGAAAGGGCAGGGAGCTGATTGGCTGGTGAAAATCACTGGGAACAAGAAAAGAGCTGATTAGTTGGAAAGAGCTAACAAGGCTGAATTGGAGGTGTGTTGACTCAGAGGAGGTGTGTAGAGGGCAAAGGAGGCAAAGCTAACAAGAACACAGGAGGAAAAAACACAGCACAATAAACCCAAAACACAGAAAACAACTCAGTACGGTTGACAAAAAGTCTGGACATGGAGCCAGACAGTGACAACTTCCTACAGAGCAGATGACCCTTAAAAGGCCAAACTGTGCAATACCCATAAAAGCTAGATAGTATGGACTCGCTGCCAGTGTTGAGTCACTATTATAGTTAACAAGTGAAGAGGAGTGTTTGCATAGCTACAGTCAGCATATCATACAACAGTTCAAATGGTATCTTATGAAAAGTTATTCAACTAATTAATTTCAACTGTTTTTTTCAAAATAAACTTCTGTCTTTACAGGAAACAACTTGGTTACATTTAGGTAACGGAACAACTTAGAGAGGTTTAGGAAATGATCGGGGTTTGGTTTCAAATAAAACCAAAAGTGTAACTTCAGATTAACTTAAGTTTGTAAGATACATGACAAATGAATCAACGTTGACTTCTGGTTTCACAGAAGGTACAACTCCTGCCGAAGTCTGATGTTCACACGTTGTTTGTTCCTTCTTGGTTCACGATTATGTGGATTACATACAAATTAATTTCATGGGATATATGTTAATTAAAGTGCATTACTTTTCATCTGTATAGCTACGAACAGTGTAGGAGGACAGCTTGTTACAGTACGTTGGCCTCCTCTCTAGAAACAGCTCCATGATGAGGAGACCACAGGAGTGAGGCACTTTGAAACCACTCAAAGATCTTTTAAAGCTCTATATTTCATGTCAGATGTCCGTCTATTTATGCCTTGGGTCATAAACTGTTACAGGAAGTTAGGAAAAATAATGGCCCAAAGTAAGAAGTGTTTTTCAAAGCAATATAACTGAAGAAGTATTTTTGAAATCACTTGTAGTTACTTATTTTTCTCTTTTCTGTTCTTTATGCCAGTTGATATGGGACAATAGTGAACTTTAGGCACATGTAAGGTTGGCCTTTCATGGGAAAAAAAACCTTCCAGGTGCAGGAAAAAGCAATTTCTCTGGAGCAAACACAATGTTTGTGAGCACACATCCACCAAAAGAAACTCAAGTGAAAAGACAGATGACTGCTCGCTCTGTTTGACTGATTGTTGACCGCTGGGAAATACAGTGCAGGAACACTCCAACAACAAATAGTTGATTGAAGAACAATAAAAAAACAAGAGGATTCAGACTTAAAGAGCAACGAGATTTTACACACTCGGTACAGTATTGAATCGCTTGTTAAGACAGATCCACATTCTAAGCATGGTGGGAGGGAGAGTGTTTGTGAAGTCATCAGCTGGGGGTTGGAGAAAACCTAATGGCTGATGATCACTCATTGATCTCTCAGCACTCCAGCAGCCACATCCCTTAGGCTCATTTCTGACCTCCCTCTTTCTGTTTCTTTTCCTCCCCCTCCATCAGCGCCTCCCAACATCCCGCAAGGTCTCATTGATCTGCGTCCTTCAAGGACACGGTGGTCATGTGGTTTGAGGCATCCTGCAATATGGACTCTTAGACGGTCGAACAAGTTAGGGTGAGGACCATTTACTGTAGAGAGTCAGTAGGGACAATGGTCAGGGGACCACAGTGTACAGCTCAAAGATGACGGCTTACTCATATCTCCACCTCATTACTCTGTTATTACAATTTGCAGATACATTCTTCAGCACAGCGGTGCCCTGAATCATAAGATGAGAACCTCTGCCAATAACATGGAAGGAGGGATAAAAAAAAAAACACACACAGAAAGAAAAATATGGTTTATAAAAAGCAATTTCCCCACATGCAGCTGTCCATGTGCCCTGCGTGAGGTGATTTTAATAAAATCCAAATATGAATATCTGCATCCACCGCCTATGTAATTAATTATAACACTGTGCTGTGAAGCATGAACATATTGTCATTCCAGCTCCTCACACACGGCTGCTTTGTCACACCCCCTTGGCATCACTTTAGGTTTAGGCAATAAAACCACTTAGTTTAGAGAAAAAAACGTTTAGTGATTGGGCTTAAAACAATTATCTACTACTACTATCCACATTATGTTGTTACTCTGTATACAAGACATCTAGAGCTTGTCTGTCCATCCTGGAAAAGGGATCCCTCCTCTGTTGCTCTTCGTTTCTTCCATTTTTTTTAGGTCAAGTTTTCCTTATCTGATGAGACGCTTGTACTGTAAAAAACAGACGGTGTCGTATCCTGCACATGTTGTAAATCCTCCTGAATAATATGTTATTTGTGATATTGGACTATACAAATAAAACTTATTTGACTTGACAAATGTACAACTTAACTACACAAAGCTAATGCTCTACTTTTGCGAAAGCAAATTATTCACAACTGTTTCTAAACGTGAAACGTTATGATAGACACTTCAAGTCATCACCAGTGAATATGGGAAGAAAAAGAATGGCAATATATTGCAGAATCTGAACAGACTACAGGCTCTTTCATTGATTACTTTGCTGTAGTTGTTTTAGTTCTAGTATAGCATCTAACTTTGATACTCCCTCATAACCCCCCACTTGTTTCGTCTTCTACATCCCACCAGTCTACCAGTTCTCTTTTTTCTGAGATCACACAGAATGAACTGTCTGATATTTTGAACTCTTTGAAAAAAATCTCACGCTTGTGATATGTATGGTTTAAATATTTTTTTTCAAGACTTTTTTGACAGCCTTGGGTCTCTTCTCCACCCTATGATCGATGTCCAACAGGCTTTCTGTCTTTATCTCAAGTCACCCTTGATTTTAAACCCAAGGATCCAACTACAACTACAACTCCAACTACAGGCCAATATCTGTACTCCCAGTAATTTCAAAATTATTGAAATCAATTTGAAAGCAATAACCCCCTCAGTGACTTCCAATATGGTTTCTGCTCTGCCAGTCAACTCTGTGTGCATTATTATTTGTTTACTGAACAAATACATAAATACTCAACTCAACACAGGTCATGTCACTGGTGCCATTTTTATTTATTTTCACAAAGCCTTTGATACAGTAAATAATCAGATTATGTAAAACAAACTCAGCTCATTTCAACTTTCATCTTATGTGATAATGATGCTCTCCTCATATGTGTCTTACAGGTCACAAGTGATTAAAATTGGTTATATAACATCTCCCCTTATAACTTAAGTTATAAATGTAAAATAGTTCCACTAGGCAGCATTTTGGGCATTTGCAGGAACTGCAGGATCTGCAGAACCTTCCCAATGTGTGTAAATACTATAATTGGCTACTATATACTGATGACACTATATGCCGACGACACTTATTTTTCTTTCTGATTGAAACCTTGATGTTATGCATTCAAAATTTCCTCTAATTTTCACAATTTACATGACGGGTTGAAATCTAATTACTAATATCACGCAAACAGAATGTATGCATTTTCATTCCCCAAGGAATCTATGTCTATGTCTGATGCTATTCAATTTGAAAATCTAACATTAACTTGAAACCTATAAATATCTTGCACTATTCCTCAAATCATATCTCACTTATCGAAACCATATTCATAACTTAAGCAGAAGCTCAGCCACAAAGGAAACCACTGAACCAACAGCAAGACTATAGAATAGAGCTGATAAAGTCCAGGGCAACCTTCCCCCTTCAGCCTAGTCTCACTCCCAGAGTGTCAAATACCAATGCTTGAACAGCAGCTTTAAGCGTCTTGATACAGACACAAAAGGCACAGGAAGCAATGAAATTGTTCCTTGTACCACACTCAAACCCCTCCAAAAATTTCATCAATCCAATCGCAAACTTTTAGAGTAATCCTGCTAACAGACAGACAAATAAACAAAGAAACAAACCAACACTGGTGAAAACATGACCTCCTTGGCCTGAGGCCTTTGGCCTTGACAGAGGTAACAACGATTTTCTGAAAGTTACACATACAACTTTAATAGAATAGATTTTTTACAAAACTCAAAACTACTGATTTGTTTCGTTTTCTTGTTAACAGTTTTTTTCAGCAGCTGTGAACATGGGAGATGACTTACATGACAGGCTGATGCGCAATATTAAATTAAAGGCCTTTAACAGCCAGCTTAGCCATTCGTGGGATGTAATTGTGCCTGGCAGTACCTCACTAATCATAAATTACATGTATGTCAGCAGTCTGTCACGTATGAATGTGCTGCCTTCTCACGCAATATCATGTTATTTCTTAAAGGAAAACAGAAGCATGGAATCAATAATGTACTTCGTTGATAGCTATCAGTATATAAATTACTCAGTGGCCAGCGATGTGGGTTGCATCACCATCCTTTCTCCTCTCTGCTTCATATTATTTTACATTTAAATTGTAATATTCTCCCCTCTCATCCATCTCCTGTTATATACCTCCTTTGATTGAGATCACTGTTATTTCTGAAGCAACCATTAGGGATGCAGGTATGTAAGTCTCTGATTAGATTGCACTCACTGTCTTTTAAGAAGAGGGAGATGTATGCCTTTTCATTATTGAGGAGAAAGCATTTAATCAATAATTATTGGGGGGAGAATTTATGGCAGGCACAGTCGGCTAAAAATCCTCGGGGCCAATGTTATTAACTGTGACAAGGCCTGTGGCTGCTGAGGGCTTGGATCAGAGCCCATCGTGTGAAGACAGGCGGCGGCGAAGTAATCACTCTGTCTGCCTGGGTGGATGGAGGCCCGCAATCTCTGCCAGCTTCTGACAAGAAAGACACTTGTGCCACCTTAAATCTCAAACAAGATTCAACCACGGGTAAAAACCTGTGTGTGTTCTCTAAAAAGGAAGACAAACACATGCAGATACGATCGCAAACGCACACACACCTCCTTCTTACATGTCTGACTGCTTGTTGCTTCACTCAACAGCAGAAAGCTGTGATACTGCCAAGCGTGAGCTGTGTACTTGTCCCTGAAATGATCACAGGCAGCCAAAAACTCCTTGAAGAAACAACTTGGTAAAATTCAAGGCGAACAAGTTCACTCATCACTGCCAATTCCCTATCCACTACCTTGTGTATATTTGTCTGAGCAGCACAGCTTGCTTGTTTGATGTTTATTTTTATTTTTTTTATTTCTCACATACAATTATGTTTGGGCATACCCAGGGGCCTCCCTTACTTCCCTTCCTCTACGTACTGGAGAGTTGTATTTGATTGATTTTCAGCAATTTCGCTTTGTGAATCCACCATCTCGATCATGCTTGGCTTACTGCGCTGATGTCCGCCCTTGCTGTCGACACTGTCTCAGCTGTGAGATGGATGAATGAAGGAGGGGTTGAAGGGAGAGGGGAGGAAAAAAAAATAAAAAGTCTGATAGGGAAGGGAGGGAAGCCAGTCCTGTAAGAGGCTTAAGAGCCTCCTGGAAGCTGTCGTTTGGCTTGGGACCGAGTGCTGTTGTGGAATTGAGTTGCTCCTTTATCTGCTTTCAGCTTTGTGATTCCAGGCAAAAGTCTGACCACCGCTGCTCTGCTTGGTTGGCTGTGGCACATACACACAAAGTACGTATGTACACACATCCACAGGCTTAAGAGCCTCTCACACACGGCTGACTCCATCTTTAATTTCTCAGTTTGAACTTTTTAGTTGCTGTTTGGAAGCAACAACAACAGCAGGGAGCATCAAACTGAATTTGTTCACTTCTCTGAGTTGGGGATGATGTTTGTTCATCACAGGCCAGTTTTCTACTGGTTTCTCAAACCGCCGTTCATCCTCATGGCTCGGATTATTGTTGTGTTCACTGATGTACCAGGTCCAGTACTTACTGTATCACCTTCCTTTATAACAGCAGTAAAGGCACAGATTTGTCTTGGACAAAAGCCAACATGTTCAGCGATCATGAAGCCATGGTTTAAAGTTTTCCTGATAAGCTTTTGATAGTGAATGATTATGTTTTGAAAATGACAATTATTACATTTACACCTTGTTGTACGAGTATAAAAAGTGACAATACAAGACAAGAGTGTATTTTTTTTTTTTCAAATGTTAGATTGTCACTTAAGGGATGCATAATGTTATAATCGGGTGGATGCTGAAAGACACTAAAGGAACTAGGATACAGTAAGTGCCACTATGATGATGTCTATAACAGTATAAATATAATACTTCTTATACACACACATCCTAAATATTAGACAGTCAGGCTATTAAATAGGCATAATCAGTCATAAGCCCCAGAGGTGTGTCATTAGGGTCCTTCTACACCCACTTGTAGGTTTTATCATTTATTCACATGGTAGAGCACAGAAAGAAGGTATAAATAATAATAATAATAATAATAATAATAATAATAACAAACATGGAGTTTGCATCCCGTGTGAAACCAACGATGTGTAGCAGTCTTTGTGTGTTTTATTGCCAAAACAAAAAATTTAAAGAAGCGTTTTTGTGCTCATGATGTTTCATTCAGTTTTAAATGTTAAAACATGTTGCGTTTAATATATAATAATAATAATAATAATAATAATAATAATAATAATAATAATAATAATAACTAGAAAAGTACTCGGAGAGCGCAGACCTCCGCCAAGCGCCATAGTTTCCCCCCTGGCGGTTTCTTCTGGATCTGTCTCCTCAAGTATTAAAGCTAGATCAAATTCGTTGACATACTTCAGATGTGGAATTGTCTCAGCTACACGATGCCGCTTGTTAGAAATCTCTACCTCTAATATTAAATGCACCATTGGCCAAAATGTAAGAATACCCCCATTTTTATATAAATTACTATAAAATCCGCCATCTGAATCAGATCTGGATCAGCCTTTGGGATTTGATAGAAGTACACATTGTAAATCCCTGAGTCAAATTTCATGAGCTTTGGGCAACAATTACCAGAGATATTGAGAAACAATTTTTTTGGGTCCCATTTACCCCAATGTTAACGAAAATTTCTAAGTGATCCAGTGATCCAAAATCCAGGATTTCTTCCGGATCACCGCCAAAATTAAATCAGTTCTTCCTTTTCTTCGAAATTTTCGACACATCCTGTAAATTTCATCAAAATCCGTCCATAAGTTTTTGAGTTATCTTGAACACAGAAAACAAACAGACAGACAAACAGACAGATAAACGCCGGCAAAAACATAACCTCCTTGGCTGAGGTAATTAGAGACTCCTATATGAAATATACAATACTGAGAAGCAACAGATAATAGCTGATTGATTCAGATGGATATTTTTGCTTTTCAGGGCTGATACAAAACAAAATGAGCAAGTAACAGAAAGAGACTGAGATAAAAGAGACTGTGAAATTATATTTAATGTTTTATGAATCGAACAGATGAACAGCTGTGTTTTCTGATTAAGTCCAGAAAGCCTGAATGTTATTCAGGTACCCAACAGATAGAATCCAAGGTCAAGCAGATTTACATACTGGTCACATGTGCTTGAATAAAATGCAAATTTTACCCAAACGTGCAAAAGCGTTCAATGACATTACCCAAGATTATGCACTTATGCTGTTGAAGACGCTGCTCAGTGTTTAACTTTGAATGACAACTCTAAAATGACTTACACGGCTCCTGGACTTTCTCAGGACAAAATGACAGTATGTACACAGTGAGCTTGGCTGTCAAGTACAAAAGACAATTTTCCTGCACACATTCATGTTTAATCAAGCAACAGCAGAACAAAGACGCTCAAGCTTTTCTTCAAAGCTCTGCGTCTTCTTTAGATCCTCGCTGATAAAACCAGGTCCAGTTTTCATGGTGTCAGGCTCTGTTTGTATAGTTTTTCTGGATAAATGTCAACCCATGACCTTTTTTGAAGTAATTTACTCTCCACAGAAGGCCAATGCAGCGCCTGTCTTTGTGCGATTGTGTTCACTGGTGAGGTGGTCTTTTAGTGCTATAATTCTTTACATCTCCAACCGTACCAGAACATGCACTGATGGATGTATTCAAACACACTATACAATTTGTTTTGCTGACAAAACTATTCTTGGAAAAATACAATGAAATTTAAATACAATGAAGACCAGGGAACAAAACAACTTCATAACAGGTACTCTGTTTTAAAAGAAGTGGACCTATAGTGCCCTACAAAGTCTGATTGTAGTAACAATTTGGGTCAAAATTGAGTTATGACTGAAATTAAATCATTGTATATATATTTTCTATCTTGTGCCAAAATTTCCTGGTTCTGTTGTAGAGAAAATAGGATGCAAAAATTGTAGTAACTACAAAATCCAACCAAAAACCATAACAAAGATAATGCTCTTTGCCTTGGGTTCCTTGGAGATTTGAGATTTTATCCAGCCATGGAAAATTACAGAAAGTGCATAACTGCGCTCTGCCTTGGTTTAGATACACTACCCAATCATAATAGAAAATAAGTAATAAAAAGCTATCAGCTCAGGTAATCAGAAAATCGCCAGAAACAAATCAAACACTTGTTGAGTTGGACACATGAATTCAAGTCTGTTTCCACTGCACTTTGTCGCATTTTGCTTTAATTGATTCCCTGACTTTTCCTAAGTTGTTTGCAATATTCTGATTTTTTTTCTTGAATTTTAGGTTTTTTACAGGGTGATCGAAAATACACTTAAAAAGGAGAAGAATAGAAACACAGTGAGTGTTGTTTTTTCTCTATTCCTTCTTCAGGATAGACATTATTTAATAAGTGTCAAGTTAATCACTGCTAGACGAGTACAAGCAGACCACATGAGTGAAGGAGCGAGGGTTAAGCTAGATGTAGGTGTCCAGATACACTAACAATAACCAGCTTGTGTTTGGTTTTTTCCCCTCATTAGCTTGTAGACGGGAAGATGGCGTATTCCAGTTTAGATTTAATGGCTGCATTGCATGGTGTGCTCTGTGGCTAATGTAAATATAGGACGGTGTCACAAAAACCCTTAAAAACATGCAGTTAAGGAGACCTTAGCTGTGATATGCATATGTAAGAATAAACTAAGAGAGCGGTACAGACTGCTACAAAAATAATCTCTCTCAGTCATCACTTATACCCCACTAGAAGTGTGTGGTGATGTCTGGTAATAGCTGATAGATACAAAGCAGCTGTATTTCATGGATGAGAACGGGTTGTGTTATGTGCATGTGCTCCAGTGATCCTCCTGCTCAGCTATGCAGCTATGATCTGTGTATGTCTATGTATGTCTTTGATGAGAGCAGTGCTGACAGGAAGCTGCATTCACTCAAAATCTGGCAACTCTGCACCATCCTGCAAAATTGTGTGGAGTTAGCTGGGTGCTTTAGAATGTAACCGGGAGGAAACAATCAGAAAATATCACTTTATTTCTCCAATTTGCTACTTTGTTCTCACTAACGCCGCTCTCTCTCTTCAGTCACTCAATAGTGTGTGGCCAGCTTTGAATGCTGTGTTCACCAACATGAAAAAGCTCTCCTTTATTTTACTACCATAGCATTGCACTGCTTGACGTAAACTGTCATTAATCTAGTAAGAGGTTGAATTCCCTTTTTTCAGTTTCAAGATCAAAAACAAAGTTATAATAAGGAACAATATGCAGTGAGGCAACAATTTGTGAACATATGCACCAAATCAGGATAATCTGCAGACAAAAGAGGGTCATTTGAATGAGATGTGAATAAAGAGAACTACAGTAACGTGAGTGCACACTCAAAACACAGTTTTCAAATCCTATCGAATTTTCAAAGTGGTTATAAGCCTGCTTCTCTAATGCCTAGGCTACCACATGGCATTGTAGTACAGCATATCCTCCATGTGCTCATGTAGAAGCATGGCGGGAGGCCCAGCGGAGGGTTACATGGTTGGTTTGGCTCTCGATGTCGCCACCTGTTTAGGCAGCCAAGGGTTCAGTCAAATGAGGCTCTCAATGAGCAGAGTGTTGGGAATGAGCAGCGTTTGACCGAAGCACCCTTCACGCTAAAATCACATCACAGGTGAGAGGTACTCAGACATACTCACTTGTGTAGACACTTGTGTACAAATGTGCTTATGAAATGTGATTGCCTCTTTACCAGTTGGTCTTTTCTACATGATGGAAAAAACCCTATTAATCATATGTTTTTCTATGCATTTCAATATTCTGCTGTTATCCAGAGCAGTGTTCATTTAATGAGCTTGTGGGGGTTGGTGCACACATCAGGAAAATATATATATGGTGCAGTGGTTAGCACTGTTGCCTCACAGCTAGAGGGTCACAGGCTTGTCTCTGGCTTGGGGCCCTTCTGTGTGGCGTTTCCATGTTCTCCCCGTGTTAGCGTGGGTTTTCTCCGGGTTCTCCAGCTTCCTCCCACAGTCCAAAGACATGCAGTTTAGGTTAATTGATGACTCTAAATTGCCCTTGGTGTGAATGTAAGTGTGAACAGCTGTCTGTCTCTATGTGTCAGCCCTGCGACGGACTGGTGACCTATCAAGGGTGTACCCCGCCTTCGCCTCGGCTCCAGCCCCTTCTTGACCCCTAACGGGATAAGTGGTTGAGGATGGATGAATGGATATAAATATACACAATAAAATATATAAATTAGTTTTTACTTTGTGAGGTGAATATTTTCCATGACTCAATTTTATTAACTCTCTATTTTCATTCCTTACCATTATGGTAAAGTGTTGCTTTAAGGCAATGCTCCCTGAAGTTTACCCCGGAAAAAATATTTAAAAAAGATATTTATTTAAAATTATTTTTAGTGTATTTTCTAACAACAAAAGAACAATGCACATTATTTTTTTTAAAGCATCGTAATGCATAAAGCTGGCTTTATTCTGTCTTTTATCCCACTAAGCTGAGACAGTGTGATAGTGGGCCAACAAGAGGACTTTGAAACTGAAGTTGAGGCGCCAATAATTATCATTATTTTCACCTGTGCTTTTCCTACTATGACATGTTAAAATGTTCCTTCCAACCCTCTCAATTCCCATATATCTACAGTATATATTTATTTATTTATTTATTTTGGTACATGACACTAATAGTTCCATTGTGTAAAACACTTTGTGTGCACTGATATAAAGCCCAGCTTGTGTGGTCAAACTTTGGTTTCATAAAAATGCATGCAAGGTGATGGAGATGGATGGAGTTGAACTAAATTTGTTCAGCTCTCCTTTATTTGTTTGAACAAACCTTTTGAGTATAGTGCTTTTAAGAAACTTGAAAAATATCCTCCTAACTACAATTCAACCCCTCTGATACATTATAGTCTTGACTCAATCTCAGAACCAAAGACACAGACGGACGACGATGAGATTGCTGAGTGCTACTATGTCTTTTAAAGTTGTTTAGCTTTAATGGTAATCGTCTGCTTCCAGCCCGCTATCGTTACCAGGGCATCAAACATCGAGGCTTTGTCATGGCTGTTGCCGTTGGGTACTGCCTCACGCGGCACCCTTGCGCTGGTTTGAGACACAGCGGCTGTTCCATTAACTACAATGTAAACCCATCCACGGCAATAGTAATCACTGAGAAAGTACGCCAGTCATTTAGTTTCAAGCGCAAAAAGACACACATCCGATGGTTGGGTCCAACAAACACATGGCTCTTATCCAGAAGGTTTGTGTCCTGTGCATCCTGTGCTGCTGGTTCATGTCCCGTGTTCACAACGATCAGTTTCATTTTCACTGTCCAAACATAGTAGTTTTAAGCCAAACCACATAGTTCTTTCCTAAAGTGACGTCTTTGTGACGTTTTAGTGGTTTTGATGGCAAAAATAAAGTCACGCCAAGGGGTGTGACAAAACGGCTATATCTGATGAATCAGGATGGGAACCTTGTGGTGCTTCTGTTTTTTTTTTGTTTTGTTTTTTTTTTCCAAAATGACTTTCAACCTATTAGACACTGTCTAACTACAGCCTGTTTGTTCACAGCTGTATGCAGTGCCTTTCAGTTATATGCTGTCTACAGCAGAAATGCATATATAGAAATATAGCGGCATGTACTAATTTTCACAATGATTTCAAAACCTTGCATATTTGAGGTAAAAACAGAAAGAAACTGAGAAGTGATAAAAGTCAAGAAACTTTACTGCAGCGTGTAGGAAGCCAGGACTTCATTCAAGCATCCTATCTTCCACCGCTGGCTTTGTTGCTCAGTTCACTTCTTTTCCATACTGTGACTCCCCACCTTCCTCGTATGGGGTCTTTAAGATTGCAGCTTATAATCAAGACAAATGATTGAATTACTCTGAAATTGAAATGTGCCCTATCAGTCCTCATCTGAACCTGTACTTTCATGACCTTCTCATTGACTGTGGCCGATCTCCTCACCTTGCCTACAGAGGGCAATCAGAATCACAATTTACAGCCCATTGGCCCCGCCTCTGCCTCGGCCTGACCCCATTAAATCGACAAGGTCAAGAGGTCATCAAATGTCCCACTGCTCCTCGGGCAGGCTGACTCCAATAGGGAGGGACTCCCCAGATGCCTATTTTCCTTTTAGCTGATTAAAAATGACACCATACCTTTTCATCATGTGCAGCTCTTCTAGGAGAGAAAGATTTGATTACAAGGTCTGTTTAATATTGCTCAGTTAATATAATGTGAAAGGGAAAAACAGCTAAAGGAAGATAAATGAAAAGCTTTCAGTCTCAAATGAGTTAAATACCATTTGAAAAATGTCGCATCTGCTTTTAAAATGTCTGCCAGAATGAAAGCAGAGCTTGAGTGAAGCCTATTTGTTTTCTCAAGGCCTCCCTTTCTAGAATAAAAAGATGCAGTATGTGTGGTGAAAAGATTCAGCAATAAACATTATGAAGCGATATTTCATTCATAATAGACATGAAGTGTCATTATGACATGAGATAATGGAGTTGGGCTAGTGTGATACATTGTGGGTTAATCTTAAAGCTACAGGGGGAAAATAATCTTGCTGAGAAAATAAATAATATAATAATAGTCTACAATATTTTTATACATAAATATATTTTACAGTTGTTCAATATAACACAATATTTTTTTCAACCTATGCTCATCGTATGTTTTCATTTTCTTAGAATGAGCTGTTTATATCTACGGGAGCGGGTCCCCTTCACAGAGTCCACCATGATGCACTGGCATGTTTCTACAGTAGCTCAGAGCTCCCGTCGCCACCACCCTCTTTCTCTTGCTTCATCACTCATGTCCCACTCACACACTCTATGCACTGGCTCTGCTCCAAATGGCTTTAGAGACGGCAGTTGGCATTTTCGCGTCGGCCACCATAACCCTCCAACACATGGCACATGGGAGAGGCTTCAGTTTAGTGCAATCTCTTCACCTCGCCACTAGATACCATCAGATCCTACACACAGGACCTTTATATTAATGTTAATTAATTAATCTTTGAGATTACGTCTTTGTATATTGCATATTCTTCTTATATTTAATACTGTAAACCTTTGAACATTACTTGGCCAATTTTGCACATTTCTGCACAAAACTAACACTTCTGTTGTACATATCTTTAATTTTCTATACAGTATATATTTTTTTTGTATTACTATGTTTATGTTGTAACAATACACCAAAGCAAATTCTTTGTACGGGAAACCTACTTGGCAAAGAAACAGATTCTGACTGAGATGCAGAAATGTGCTGCTCTCAACACGCCTGGAAGCTCTGTCCTTGGATGCAACACACAAGAAGTGATAGATTTCCTTCTTTTGTTTGAAGTACGGAGATGAACACCAGTTAATGAGCAGATATCCACCATCGCTTAACAATGAACGGAGACTACCTACAAAACATCAAATTGTATCAACAACAAAAAAAAAAAGGGAAATGACAACACATCACCACCAGCCGAGTCGTGACTCACAGGTGATTGACAGGTGGTCTCTGCAATGTGCAGTGCAATCATTACAGCAACAACTATGATGAAAAGAAAAGAAAAATTAAAGAAACTTGGGGCATAGCATTTTGCATTCTTGAAGAAAACAACCACTGACTGACTACTGACATTTCAAGCGGGTTTTTACTCCTCTCAGGTGCTGTATATGTTTTAATTATCTCATCACATTTAATCTCTCAAATCTAACTGGGGAAATAAATACCCAAATTGGTGAGAAAAGGAGTTGAGGGTGATTTCAGATGATTTTACTACCAGACATCAGTAGAGGGCACTGTGAGCTTTTTGGTCAGTTCGCCCCACCCACCCCGAAGACAATCTTGCAAGTGGACCAACCCTCTGCCTGGTGTGCTGTCTGTTGGTGTAGGAGATTTAAACAAAGAGGGTTAATATCAATCAGTGTGTGTGTAAACACACTCATAACTCACTTGAGTAATGAAGCGGCAGTGAGTCAGCCGTTTTCCTGTACGGGGATAATGGTGTGTGTGTGCGTGTGTGTGAAGGGGGAGGAATGCGAGAGACGACGGTAGCCTACGATAAGAGTGTAGGCATGCTGTGTGCTGTACAAAGAAAGAAAGACGAGATTGGTAAAGGGCCTCACACTTATTTGTAAGTAGAGTTGCTGCATCCGAGTTCTGTTTAGTACTTACACAATCCTTAAGCTTTCATTAAAAAAAAACAAAAAACTTTGATATTTTGCAGTGAAAGTGTCTCTTTTTTGGACCACAAAGACCAAAGTTTCCACTTTAAATTGAAGTACAACTCAAACGTTTGTTTGGTAAAATGGCTTCATCTCTTCATTGCAACAAAAACCATTCATCATACTCTAGACTGTTAGTATTTTGCGTAATAAAAGATATAAGATAAGATAGAACTGTAATATATATTGTGCCTATTGCATATATATATATATATATATATATATATATATATATATATATATATATATATATATATATATATATATATACTGTCAATTGATGAAAATATTGTAATATACCACAATTAATAGCATGATTGTCAAAATACAAGAAAAATTACAAAAAAATGTACCTTATATTTGTAAAGTATGTATAATTGAAAATCAATTAATGAAATAAAACAATGACAAATATTGTCCATACCTCATAGGTACTGCATTTTGCATTAAAAAGATATGCTCAGATCATAACATGGTAAACTGCAGCCCACCACATAACAACAGCTGTCAGTGTGTCAGTGTGCTGACTTGACTATGACTTGACCCAAACTGCATGTGCTTAGCATTAAGTGGGCATGTCTGTAAAGGGGAGACTCGTGGGTACCCATAGAACCCATTTATATTCACATATCTTGAGGTTAGAGGTCAAGGGACCCGTTTAAAATTGGCCATACAGTTTTTCCTTGCCAAAATTTAGCACACATTTAGAACATGATTTAGCCTCCTTCGTGACAAGCTAGATTGCTGTTATCGGTGGATTCTTCAGGTTTTCTAGTTTCATATGATACCAGCATCTTCACTCTAGCTTTAAAACTGAGCCCAATACAATCTAAAAATCGAAAGCTGCTTTAATGCATTAAATATTGTTGTTATATACATGTATAGATACTGTATACTTATAGCATTGTGACTGACTTAAGCTTAATTAATGGTCATTTAACCTAAACAAGTGTCTCTGGACAGAAATCACACATTTTCAACTGACAGGATTGTCACAGGGCATAGTTGTCAATTACAACTAGAAATTATTGTCACGCAGCACGGATAGTTCATTGACTTATTAGTACCTTACACTTTCTAACGCAGTCCAAGCAAGGAACAAACATGGGAGGTGGAGACTGTAAAAAAGGAAGAAAATATCATCATTTATATGACTCACTAATGAGTGAAACCACATTCGTCAAGCCAGGAGTGGAGGAGAGAAAGTGATCACTGCACTTAATCATTCCTCTGTCTTTCTACTTACTGTCACTTAACGTATAAATGTGGAACAAATGATCTGTTTCTAAGAGAGACCTGTCAGGAGTTTTGAGCTACCATGAATATATAAGCTCCAGTTTTTTTTTTTTTATTAATTCCATAAATACCCCTCCAGATAAATCACCTGCTGCTGCAAAAACATTTTGGAGACCATTTTGTATCACCCCGAGCTATGCCATACATGAAAATAAAACCATTAAAACTTAATGATACGGGACCATTAGCAACAGCAGATTCAAGCTATCAGTTTGTGAAACAACTACACACTGTATGCTGCTGTAGAAGCCATTCGTCAATCCCATTCCAATTTGTTGTGTTTTATTTATGAGTTTGCTGGTGAAACACTAAACTACCCACAAGCTTTAGTAAGGTCTCACCATTTGGAGATGCGGCTGTTGCCATAGAGACATTCAAGTTGGCCGCGATAAAGTAACGTCGGCGAGCTCGCAACCTTTGCTGGGGATTGGCATCAATCCACCATGGTTGTACTGTCAGACAAGAAGTCTTTAGAGAAGAAAGTGATGAAGAAGACCATTAAAAATCTGTAATTAATGTGTGTGATGAATAGTTTATTCTGCTCTGTATTTCTTAGTTTGATTCTCGCACCAGGGATTAAGAGGGTGGGCACGTTTCAGCTCTATTGGAAACAGAAATTCATCTTCTCATCGGGGGAGTTGATTTTCTACTGGAACAGATTACTTACAGTATAGCCTACAGTATATACATATGTAATCCAACATCCAGCTCGTCACCAGCAAGATCATCCCACTAAACATTAGTCTCACCTTATTACATTAAATAAATGGCATATTTGTCTATAAAGTCGACCATAATCATAAATGGATCTCAAGCAACATAAAGCAAATCCCTACAGCAGCGCTAAGACAACATTTAGAATGAAAAAATCTCAAAGTGGGTGAAAGAAGGAGACGGATATCAGATATATAAAGAGAGAGCTATATGTTTTAATGTACTGTGTAATCACACAGCTGATTAGGAAAGTGCACACATGCATCCAGTGCACACGCAACCATCGTATCTGACTTGTGCGAGAAAGTGGATCTGCTGGGCATCCTCTTCATCTCACTGTACATTCAATTACAGTCGCACACAAATTACATCAAGAACACGAGCCAGCATGAGCCGCCTAGCCGCCTCCGCATGCAAACACACTTCTCCTTCTCCTCCTGCCCCCATATCGCTTCCATTCCCGTCCTCTTCTGTCTCGTCTTTGGTGTTTCTGCACTCAAATGCTGGATTGTTAGTTGTCTGAAAGCAGCTTGCTTACGTTGTCCCCGCCAGTACTTTTTGATCCCTCCGACAGAGTCGAGGTAAAAAAATACATAAGCGGAGGAAACGTCCTCAGTAAAGCAGCCTTGTATCTTTAAAGACCCGCTGCAGACAGCTCGCATGCATGATGCACACAGACAGTACATTCACCCACATACATACATGTACAGCTCCATAACCAAAAAATGCACACACCCACTCTGCTCATACATGAACAAGCAAGTTCACAACACACACACACACTCTCCACACACACAAGTTTGTTCTCAGCGTGTGTTCTCTCCATCTTTCTTGCTCTTTCCGTCTCTCCAGGGTACGCATAACAGCGAGTGATGTAGCCAGCAATTTATATCGTTGAAGGAGGCGTATGAAAAATACAGATGATATCCCGCAAAGGGGGTTTCAAGAGTGGAGGAATGGTGGTTGTGAAGGGTATGAGGAAGAGTAGGGTAAGGATAGCTTAATGTAAGGCTGTAGTGTCATTCAACTGGTAACTCGAGGGATATTTGCAGTAGAGTGCTTTAAATGTAAGCTATTTTCTCTCGCCATTTTCCAACCACCTGTTGTATGGGCTCAGCCAGACGCTACATTGCATTGTGTTCAAAGATGAAGTTAACCATGCAGCAGTCTGACGGCGCTAGGGAAGGGCCTCGAGGGTCACTGTCACTCTGGCCCCTCAGCTGAATCCTCTCCCGACAAAAAAACTAAACTGAAATACCTTTACAGCTATAACTACAATGAAGTCATACAGTTTAGTAATGGAAGGAGATTCTGCACTCAGCTGGAAACTAAATCCACTCATGCGCTGCTTTGCAGTAAGCTACACTATAAATGGTATTATTTGCACGTTTGTAATTGTGGCTTCATTTTTGGATGAACGTGGATATGGTTGTATTTGCATACCCAGTGTTTTAAGTTTATTAATGCAAAACATTTAGCAGATGTGTGTTGGAGTTTATAACCTTTGGTTTTGTGGACATATAACAGGTGTGGGAGTGCACATGTGCTTGTGCGCCTAACAAGTGACACTATGTAGATAAGCGCCTGTGTGTGTTATAGTTTATTTCTTTCATGACACAAAATAATGTGAAGGTGGCCCAATGTATAGGTTTATCAAATGCAAATGCATTTCACAGATTCCCCACTATGCAGCTCAGTTTTTAACCTGTTTTTGTGGATGTACAGTATGTATGTATGCATGCGTATGGGGCCAGAAATATGCATACACCACTTCCCATGCAAACTGGGAAGTGCAAACACCTAAAAACAAACTTGACGTGAGAATGCGTGAATGCGGAAACTCTGACTTATGTTTATGCACATTAGGGAAACAGGGGACATTGGTGACGCAGATGGCGAGGTGCTGAATTGAAGTAAGAATGTAGAAATGAAAATGTGGGAGGCATCATTATACGTATAATGATGCCTCTCACACATTTAATTTTTACTTCAAACCACACGTTACTTGTAGATCCACTTTATCATACACATTGAAACTGGCAGTGCTATTTAAGATAAGAGATATTCCTTTATTAGTCCCACAGTGGGGAAATTTAATTTAATTTATTTGTGGTATTCCTTAAGCATCTTTCAATTGTAAAATGTCTATAAACCAAATCAAACCTCTTATCAAATTTGGTTAAGTCAGAATTTCTGGAGTACGTACATTTCCTGATTTGAACAAACGCTAACATTTAGTGTTGATCCTGTTTTATGAATGAGACCCCTGATCTGTTACTGACCTCTGACCTCTCTTTGGAGTGTGGGCAAGAGAAGAAAATGTATACTATACAGTATGTTTGCATGTAAACAGCAAAACAAGAGGAGTAGCGAGAAAGAGACAGTCCACTGATGGTCCTATACAGTACAAGATTAAGCAGGGAGGCAATTCATGTTGGAGCAGTTTTGTAACAGCAGACAAGTGTGTCAACCCTCCTCCTTTTCTGAGACATTATCTGTCCTGTTTAATAATAGTAACTCATGTTTGATTTAGTGAGTGAGGGACAAATTTACCCTGACGACGAAACACAAATATTTGTAGGCTGAGCCAATCAGACTTTAACAAAAACAAGGATCGGGCTAAATTAGGAGGGGCTGCTCGTATTCCCTGCCAATATTGAAAGTATTAGACTGGCAGTCTCTATGCTGTCTGTCCTCTCTATATACCTATGCCCTACATTGATTACCCCTGCCATCACAAATACCTTAATAAACTACAATAAACAAATCACTGTTGGATTAATATGTCAGTGTTTGATCTGACAACTCTATGGTTTGGGTAAGCATGCAAATAAGATAAGATAAGATAAGATGAACCTTTATTAATCCACGGAGGGAAATTCGGGTGTCATAGCAGCATCGACAACATACAGATATACAGACATACAGTATAGTAAAAAGAAAAGAGAAGGTGCAATGAAGGAAAGAAGGTGCAATGAAGAAAATTGACAATAAAGTAAATAAGTAAAACAGTAATAAATAAAGTGCAGCAGGTGGTGGGTATTGTATATGCATAGCACATATATATATGTAATTATATAATTATATGTAATTATATACATTTGGTCCAGGAATAAATACGGAGCAGATGATCACAGAGTCACATGGGGGTCAGACCTTGGTTATGGAGCCTGATGGCCACCAAAAGAAAAGACTGACCCAGACGGTTTGTAGTGTGCCGAGGGTGGATCAGTCTCTGGCTGAATGTACTCCTCATCTGGACCAGTTGGTCATAGAGGGGGTGGGAGGGGTTCTTCAGAATAGACTCCAGCTTCCTCCTGGTCCTCCCCTCTGCCACCACCTCCAGACTGTCCAGCTCACATCCAACCACAGACCCAGCCCTCCTCACCAGTTTGTTAAGTTTGGTGGCATCCCTGGTGCTGATGCCGCCCCCCCCCCAACATACCACGGCAAAGAACAGGAAGCTGGCTACTACAGACTGGTAAAACATCTGAAGTAGCCTGTTGAACACATTGAGGGTCCTCAGCCTTTTCAGGAAGAATAGCTTGCACTGTTGCCTCGGAGTTGTTGGACCAGTCCACTTTATTGTTTAAGTGAACTCCCAAGAACTTGTAATTGTCCACCACCTCCACCTCCTCCCCACGGATGGTGATGGGAGTAGGGGAGCTCTTCCTCCTCCTCCAGAAATCCACCAGCTCTTTGGTCTTTCTTAAATAACTTGGTTAAGCAAAGATTATGGTTTGGGTCAAATGACTACTTTACTCAGGTTAGGGGCCCTTCATTGTCATGTTTACAATAATCGCTCGATTAAGGTCAGAGAGCGATTGTGTTCCTGGTCGGTAGGAAACAGGAAATGAAGACCAGTATCCCGTGGCAAAGTCTCACATTCTGATGTGGGTTAGCAACATATTATAGTAACCAGAATGCACACAACACAAGAACAAACACAACTGATGCAGCAGAGATTGAAATATCATGTTTATAGGTCTTAAATATGGATCAAGCTTCAAAAACTGATCTAATTAATTTCTCAGACCCACAAAAGACATACTACAATGGTTTTCACAGGTTGTGCTGTATTCTGTGTGACTAGTCAGTCTGGTCTCATACACTGTTTGTAGCTAAACCTACGGAGAGTGATGCTCTGTAATTCATGTATATCATACGCAGCGCAGGGAGGAGGTCGCGATGGATGGGTGGGTCAAAAAGAAGTCAACGTTGATTTAATTGTCCTGTATTTTACATGCTTAAGTTACACCACTTCCAGAGTTATTTTAAGCCCAATCACAATCTTGTCCGAAATCTAACCAAGTAGTTTTGTTGCCTAACCTGACCTAGTTTTTCTTGCGTCACCCTAACCATGTCAATCTTTTCCTTATTCTAAGTCAGTAGTTTTGTTGCCTGGAACTAAGGAAGCTGTTTCCTGTGACCAAAGATTATTTTGAAGAGCTGTATGTGTCAAGAGCAAAATTTGACATGCGTTGCAGGACATACGTCGGGGAAAGGGAACATTTTTCATATGAACTGTTACATATGTTGGACTAGTGAATTGAACTTGACATGTATAATTGGTAGAATGCCCCTTTAATTGATTCAAATACATGCCACTTCGGTAACATGGTGTTGAGTAACCTATTTGGGGCAGAAATCCAACAGAATCATCTAGTAAATAAATAATACTGTGCATCACCATACCCTATAAACAACTTTTTAATAAACAGGTTTTAATGGTATGTAGCTGAGGCACTTTCAATGCCATAATTGATTATATTGATTTTTACTGTCATTGGTGATTTACCTTTACAGTAGTAGAATAATAATAATGTGGTAATACAGACTGCTCTCGCATTTTTGTTACAAATTAAGTAATTATAAAACTAATGTCAGGGGTATACTCAAGTCTGAGTTTTCACTCTAATGATTGAACCTGGACTGTTTCCTCTTGAACATGACTCTTGAGGTGCCCTTAAATTCGTTCCATTTATCCCCAAGATGACCTTTCCCCAAGAGCTCCAGGTGGCTAAAGGTACTTTAATGAAACTCAATGAGAATAAATGAGAGTCAGGTTAGGGGAAGTGGCAGCAGATCTATAGTCATGATGATCCTGTCTGTATGGATTTTTTTTAATTCCTTGAAGATTTAGTTCCAGTTTTTATTGTTGCTAGATAACTAACCGAAAAATATAATAACTTAAAAAGTTTATCCTTATGATTCACATCATATAAAACCCCATCTTTGCTAAAAAAAAAAAAAAACAACAACAACAACAACAACAAAAGATCCGTAATAACCATTTAGTTTTTGTTTATAGTGGCAGAGTCTGATATTCCTGCTCTGGATTCAGAACGCACACATAATCATAAGAGATACATGTGTGTAATCTATTGTAATTTTATCTGATTGATAAGAGCCTCACTGCTCTCTTTCCACCATGTCAGAGCTGTACCAAAGCTGCTTCACTTCTGACAACGCGTTTAGTCTTAACGCAGTAACCATGTATGTCGCCACATCAACCAGGACTGAAAACTTGAGGACTGAAACTTTGATTTTTGTTATTGGCCTTCGAACAGTGAACACACACACTTACTTACTAAAGATAAAAAGAGATTCATGTCTATTTCTTACGTGATGAATAGTGTACCAGATAGTTTGCCTTATCTCTGAAAATGTCTTTCTGGAAAAAAAAAAAAAAAAAAAAACTGAGACTATTACAAGTTAAGAAAATATAAAACTGTAGAAGAAAACGGTTTCCGTTTGTGTAGCTTTCATCTTTTTTTACTAATTGTTAATTGCATATACTATTTAAGATATTTTGCAGTATACTGAGTAAGTACCATATATAAACTTGGAAAAAAAAGTTTTGAAATTTGTGTTTGGTGGATTATTTCTCTGCTGTTACAATGCTAATTGGCACCGTATTTTACATTGGCGGAAAGCCTGTTTATTTACCTTCACAATGATGTCCAACTTGTAAAGATCATGTGTTTGTGGGATGAGCAGCACAGCTGATTATGTGGGTAGCGCTCAAGTAAAATTTGCCAAAATATCTAACAATGCTAAACAGTGTATTCTCCTGTTGGTACTGACTCTTGTTTTGAGCTCCAGGTCCCTGATTGGCAGCACTGATTGGTAACAAATCATCTGATGTCAAACTCATGTCATAGAAAAGACCAGGAGTTTTGTTTCGAAACAACATTTTGAACAGACCCATGTTGGTTTTGAAAAAGCTGACTTTTCAGAATGAAACAGATCACTTTGTGATCATGTGGACTTGTCTTGTGGTGCCTGATTGGAAACAAAAGTCAATACCAACAGGAGAATACACTGTTTAGCGTTGGCGGACAATTTTGACAAATTTCGCTTGGGCGCTACCCACAAATTCAGCTGTGCTTCTCATCCCACAAATCATAATCCATACATCATCATTGTGAAGGTAAATAAACAGGCTTTCCACCAATGTCAAATAGCACTGTAACAACAGAGAAATAATCAACCAAACACAAATTTCCAAACTTTTTTTGTTTGTATTGTACTTTCTTTCTACACTATTACTATTACTACGACTACTATTACTACTACTACTACTACAACACTGCACTCAGGCAAAGCCAGTCAGAGGAAAAATGCTGCAGCACACTCTTCATTATAATCTACTACAACGCTGTTCCATTACAATCAATACACAATTATCCCACAGGCAGGGGAATATCTTGTTTATGTCCAATAATTTTTTCTGTAATGGTTCCGGTTGACCTGTGGCTGGGCTGCGGAGAGAAGAGGGCGATGGGGAATGTCAGGGGTTGATAGACTCACTCACAGCCAGGGAAGTGGTAGACTTTGAGGGCATAGTTTAATAACAGCAGAGTTTTCAAAGTAAGAGCCTTAATTGATAATTGTTTTTTCTCTGATCTGAAAATACTTAAGTATGAAGAGTCGTATTGAGTATTGAATTGAGAGTTAACACAATGGAATAATTGGTCCCAGGACCAAAGCAGAATACAAATTAACACAAATAGGTCTATTTTGTCTTGGAAAAAAGGAGAAAATTAAAAGCAAGAACCATAAAAAATGAGGATCAATAGTTAATATGGCATAATTGATATATCCGTGTGTTCTTTTTTTACATGAAATATCTGAAGCTTTAGAATAATCTGTGAGAAAGGACACCTAATCAATCCATATAACAAACAACAAAGGTCAACCTCATGGTTGCAGGAGACCATGTGCTGGATAGTTACATTTCAAGTCTAAGTGGATCAGGGTTTCCCTTTCTCTCTGGTTAGTGCAGTGGTAAGCTATCCGATATCCCCCTAAGGCTTGAGCTCTTCCAGTGGTGGCTTCCAGTAGGGGAGAAACAGCCCCCCCGGGTCTTTAACCCCCCCACTTCTTTTATCTCCGATTGGCTCCCGGTCTAAAAAAAGTCCTCTCCCATTGCTTTATTGATTGGGATACTCTGGGGAGGGCCGACTGTAACATCGGATATCAGGGTTCTGCTTGTGGATTGTGTCTGCCTGTCAACACTTTAAATTGCTACTGGGGCCAACCTAGCAACATCCCAGGCATTCAATATGTCAGATGCAGTTAAAGGCGGCGGGTGGGATTATCAATGTGAGGGTAAGTAACCAAAGAGGCGCCCCATTTTGGGGAGACACAAACAGGAAGTGAAGCAATTTGATTACCATATTGATAGTTTCTGAAATGAGAAACTGGGGATGGAAATTGATGCTATGCAGCATGTTGAGCTCAGGCTTGTTGGCAGCTTAGAGGCAGGGTTGGAGAGGTAAAAAAAAAAAAAAAAAAAAACTCAGAGGGTTTTTATTTTTATTCCACATTACACAAGTATTCTTCTTACTTGCCTCAGGCTTTGCGATGTTCCACATCTCCTCTGTGGAGAACTGACTGGAAAAAAGCTGTTTCCCTGATCGTGTCATTTGACACTGGAATAATGACACGTCGTTCTAAGTGTAGTGACATTACCATTTCTCTGCTGTTAAGTGAGTAAGTCTATGGTCCGAGACAAAGCGAGGGCAGAGTCATACAAATGTAACAAGGAGCCAATATGACGGGGCTGACAGGAGGAAAATTATGAAACGAGATTACATTATTTTAATACGGGCAGACAAAAGGGTAAGGGAAAAGAATAAATGGACATTCAGCTGAGTCAGAGGAAAGCAGATAAATGCCAATAAGTCAATGCAAAGACTTTTATTTTAATGAGATACGGAAGGAACTGATAGGATGAAATGAGAGATCAATGTGACCAGGGAGTGAATGATTACACATGAAGTGAAACATTATGAAAAAAAGTTAATTTTTAAAAAAGTTTCATTGTAGTTTTCACTGTTCAGATGTTTAATGGGAGCTCATACTATGCCATTAATTCCCACAGAAGTTTAAGGTAAAGCCACAAAGAGACCAAAACCGTCAAAAACTTAGAGAAGCTCAGTTTGAAAATGACAAAAGTTGTTTGTCTAAAATAAGTAGTGGCTGTACTTACAAAGGAACATGATTTTAGATGCAAAGTCCTTTATGAATATACAGTATATAGCTAGTTATCTGTATAGAAATAAAGTCAGTTTTAATTACATGCATCCTCTCGGCATTACGTCAGAACAGAGCAGTGTGCTTTGTGTCTATGTCACTCATCATAGGAAAGAATACAAACTAATGTATTATCTCCTGGACTTATCTCCTGAGCTCTACTTTTCAAGATACAGGTGTTGATGTTCCTGCTGGGCATTGCTGCCTGACGCACCTCCTCCAGTGCCTTTTGAACAGGTGTACTGTGACACCCCACTGAACACCTCTGTGGGCCTTGACGGGTCATCAGCTGGGGACCACCACTCATTAACGTTTCGCTCCTTTAACCCCAGTACGTTTCATGGTGGCGGAGCAATGGCAGGGATCGCTCCCTGCCACCCCCTGCTGATGCCCTAGGCGTCTCCCCCCCAACTCTTCTGCTTCCTCCTTAGCCACAGCCAGAAGCTGCCCTTCTCTGCCTCCTCAGCCAGCTCTCTCATGGCCTTCCGAAGCCCCGCTCCTGTGCATCCCAGGTCTCGAAGAAGGCGGGCGGTTGAGGAACCTACAAAGCCCCTACACCCCACTTCCACAGGGCAGATGACGGCTCTCCAGCCGACCTCCCTGCACTCTGCTGCCAGGTCCGAGTACTTGGCTCGCTTCCGTTCGTTAGCCGCCTCCACCCCTCCCTCCCATGGGATGGTGAGCTCGATCAGCAGGACTGTCTTGCACGCCTCTGACCACATGACGAGGTCCAGCCGCAGTGATGTTGCCACGATCTCCTTGGGGAACCGGAGCTGCTTCCCCAGGTCGACCCTCATCGTCCACCCCTTTCCTGGTGAGAGAAGTCTTGCTGCATCTCTCTGGCGGGACGGTTTGACGCACTCCCCCCGCCCTCGCAAACTGGATGGGATGTCTGCCTGGAGCGGAAGGTCTGCTGTTTGCCTCCTTTCGGCATGCCTCTGACACCTCTGCCAGCTTCTTCAGCACTTGGTCGTGCCGCCATCTGTAGCGGCCTTGAGACAGCGCTGTCGTGCAACCCGACAGGATGTGCTGTAGGCTTGCGTTGATGGTGTTGCAGAGCGGACAGGTCTCTTCAGCACCAAACCATTGGTGGAGGTTTCGGGGACAAGGCAAGGTGTCATATGTTGCTCTGATTAGGAAGCTGAGCCTAGCTTGGGGGATCTTCCACAGGTCAGACCAGGACATAGACCTGTCTGTGAGACCTTCCCATGCCATCCAACGTCCTTGCTGGCCCTGGGATACCGCTTTGATGTTAAGGCGTTCCTGCTCAGATCTTGCTACTTCTGCCACCACCATGGCTCTTCGGTCTTCTTTGGAAGCCTTCGACCAGAAAAAGGGAGTATCACCTCTCCCCAGGCCTGCTCGACCCTCCTGGACTCTGCCAACCACCTCGCGGTGCTTCAGCCTACTGATTGTCGCGTCGACCTCTTCATGGGCTTTCCACTTCCTTCCTGTTCTTATCTGGGTGCCTGCTGCTCTCACCAGCTGGTCAGTGGATTCTCTCAGCTCCAGCACCAGCCGAGCCTTCTCTTGCTTGTATCCCTGGCCGATGGATCGCAGTGGCAATTGTAGCGCGTTCCTGCCAAAGAGTCCTACATCTGAGAGGCATCTTGGCAGTCCCAGCCACTTCCTGATGAACGAGTTTGCCAGCCCGTCCATCTTGCTTACCACTGAGGAGGGGATTTCGCTCATCTTCAATGGCCACATCACCCTTTGGTACAGTGTGCACTGGTAACACCACACTTTGTACTTCCCGGGAAGTTGGCTTTGGTTGATCTTAGCCAGGCCGTCTGCGAGCTGCTTCCTCACCGTCTCCCCCATCTGCCTGTCGGAGAGCTCCACTGTGTAGGTGCGACCCAGGCTGCGAACGGGTTGATCAGCCAGCAAAGGGATGTCCTCACCGCCTGCGACAAAGATGATGTTGTCGCTTCTGACTCCTTTCCTGATAGACAGACTGCGTGACTTGGGTGGTTTGATCTTCATCCTCGCCCAGCCCACCAGCTCGTCTATCCTCTTCAGCAGTCTTCTTGTGCAGGCTGCTGTCTGGAGTATGGTGGTGATATCGTCCATGAAGCCTCTCACTGCTGGTAGCCTTTGGCCTGAAGGCAGTCTCACTCCTCCGACCATCTTCCTAGCCCCTATTAGGATGATCTCGAAGGCTGCGACAAACAGGATGGGCGAGATTGAACATCCCATGGCGATGCCTACTTCCAGCTGTTGCCAGCCTGTTGTGAAGTCCTGATGGGTGCAGCGCATCTGTAGGTCTCCAAAGTATTTAGCTACCAGGGCTCTAATGCAGACTGGGACATGGAAGAAATCCAAGGCGAACTCGATGAGTTGGTGTGGGACAGAGCCATATGCATTGGCAAGGTCGAGCCACACAACGTGCAGGTCGCCTCTCTCTCTTTTCGCCCTTTGGATCTGCTCCCACACCACTGCGGAGTGTTCCACGCACCCTGGGAAGCCTGGCACACCTGCCTTCTGGCAGCTGGTGTCAATGTAGCCATTGCTTATGAGGTAGCTGGTCAATCTCTTGGCCAGGATGGAGAAGAAAATCTTCCCTTCAACATTCAGGAGGGCAATACTCCTAAACTGGCTGATCGTACTGGAGTTCTGCTCCTTTGGGATGAAAACTGTGACAGCTCTTTGCCACTCTGAGGGGATGACTTGGTTTTTCCACGCCACTCTCAGCAGGTTCCAGAGATGCCTCAGGACCCCTGGGCAGTACTTGTACAGCTTGTATGGGATCCCATTAGGGCCGGGGGCTGAGGCTGCTCTTGCCTTCCGGACCACCTCTGTTACCTCGCTGAGTTTGGGGAGGGCAGCGTTGAAGAGGGAGGCTGGGGGAGCTGGGCGAGGAACATAGCCAGGGGATCCCAGCGGAGTTGACTTTGCTGGGTCACTGAACTGCTCCTTGATGTGATTCTCTAGCTCAGCTTTGGTAATCTCCAGCTTTCCACTTCTCTTGTCCTCTAGCAGCTGTCTCGCATGCTTGAAGGGATTTTTGAAGAAGTTGCTCCTCTCTTTCTCCTTCCGCCTTCTTCGCTTGCGGATGCGCTCTGCCCTCCGTAGGCCGGCGAGATCTTTCCTCACCTCGTCCCACAGTGGCTTCAGGCCCTCCTTCTCCTCGTTGCTCGCCTTCCTCCACTGCTTTCGGAGTTGACGCCGCCTCTTCACCAACTGCTCGATCTCTCTCTCCCTCCTCCCCTTCTGCATTGGGCCGGGTCTCCGCTTTTCAGCAGCTACTCCGAATCTGCCTCTGCATTCCTCGTACAGGATTTCTCCAATGCGATTCAGCTTAGTTTCCACCTGCCCCCGCAGTGAATGCTCCAGAATAGCGCTGAGTTCTTTGTCCAGCTTCTGCCAGACCGCAACTTCGTTGGCTTTAGGCCATTTGACCCGCTGCCTCCTCCCTGGTTCTTTCCTTTCTGTTCTCTGGCTTTGCACCTGGTTGTTGGGGTTACTTCGTGTTCCGTGTGTGTCTTCATCGGTGCCACTCTCAGAGGCATTGGCATCCACCAAGGGCCCTCCTGTGTCCTCCCCCTGCCTTTCCTCAGCAACGGTGGAACCCTCAGCGCTGTGGTTTGCGACCTGGCTTTGGGCTCCTCTTGTCTGACCTGCGGTTGCAGTGCAATGTTGCTGATGGCCTCCTTCTTCACACTTTTTCCGTCCCTGGTGAATACGCAAACCTCTGAAGGTGGTCACCTTCTGCCACCCACACCTGCATTTTCTCATGATCCGAGAATCTTTGTCTGTGTCCGTTCCAGTCGTTACCAAGAAATCCGTCCGTTGTGGCCCTTCTTCCACCCCCGCCTCTCGGAGGGCCATCGGGTTGTTTTTTCGTATCTGTCTTCGTAGTAGGTTTAGGGTGCCCCTTTTGTAGGACTAGTGGGTGAGGTAACTAGCCTTCCACTCCCGGTGCAGACTTTCCTGCGGTCAACCAGTCTTTCCTGGTTGTCTTCCAGACTTCCCTGGATGCCAACTGCCCTTTCACAGTAGTCACTGGATGACTCCAGATTGAACATTTCAAGATACAGGTGTTGATGTTCCTGCTGGGCATTGCTGCCTGACGCACCTCCTCCAGTGCCTTTTGAACAGGTGTACTGTGACACCCCACTGAACACCTCTGTGGGCCTTGACGGGTCATCAGCTGGGGACCACCACTCATTAACGTTTCGCTCCTTTAACCCCAGTACGTTTCATGGTGGCGGAGCGATGGCAGGGATCGCTCCCTGCCACCCCCTGCTGATGCCCTAGGCGTCTCCCCCCCAACTCTTCTGCTTCCTCCTTAGCCACAGCCAGAAGCTGCCCTTCTCTGCCTCCTCAGCCAGCTCTCTCATGGCCTTCCGAAGCCCCGCTCCTGTGCATCCCAGGTCTCGAAGAAGGCGGGCGGTTGAGGAACCTACAAAGCCCCTACACATATACTTAATACAGTATATGTTTTCTATATGAAATTCTGCTCCTACCAAACAATACTCATATTATCTGACTGCAGTGTACCATGCATCTTCATTGGCTTAATCATGTCCCCACATTTCATACATGTATTTACACTATTCTGTATTCTCTGTAAAGAGAAAATTCAATCCACTTGTGTTTTCTAGAGGAAAGTTCTGCTTGTTTTCTCATTCAGAAAGACTAATGACAAAAGTTTACCCATACAGTTTATATTTTACCATTTGTTCCTTTTGATTAAAATGTTAATTTGCAACAAATTTCACACACTAGATGATGCAAATGTTAAAAAAAAAACCCTGCTGATCCTGAATACTTCAGTATCAATTTGTTTATTAGAGGCGTAATGGTACAAAGAAGTCACGGTCACTTTGGTGTTGTCAGGGAAGCTGGGTATTTAACCAAAAGGGGGAGAGAGAGAGAGAGAGAGAAAGAGACTACAAATACAAATACTTCTTGTCACATAATTTCTGTAATTAAGTCATGTCACTTCAAACCCAAAGTATAATCTTTTTCTTTACCAAAATATTTAGTATTTTTGTTGCCCAAGCCTAAATTGACACATGCGTCACATTGCTGAAGCAAAATGCATGGAGAAAAATGTTGAAAGTCATGCTGAGCATCACAATAAAAAGAAGTTTGTGTCTATGTACACAAATCAAACAGATTACAATTTGTGACTATTTCACAAACTGCTGTAAAACTGAGTTGTTAAGAAAGACAATTCCTCTTCTCTGATGGTGACTTAGAGAACAATTTTCCCTTCGGCAACATTGGCTTGTGTTGTGCTTGAGGATGGTTGGATACCGCTGGTCCAAAATAAATAAACATAAACCATTTCATTAAGTTTGTCACTTTGGATTATCTGCAGAAAACCCTTTCGGCACTAAAACAGTGGCCTTCCAGTTTGCTGCCTTCCAAGACCCTTTCTGTCACCTGCTGTCTGTGGCCAATCACGGAGCAGCTTTGGAAATTGTGCCACTTTAACCTGGGTTGCATCAATCTCCCCTCATTTGGAGCCAATTGTAAAACTAATGTATTCAAAAGATCTTATTGTACCCTCTCAAGGGGCAAATGCAAAACTTAAATACTGTTAATGAAGTAGAGAAACAAGTGACTTACTAACATTACAGAGAAAAGATTATGCACAAAAACATTTACAGGCGAAGCGTCTTAAAGGGTACGGTAAATCAGGGAATTAAAGACCCACATTAAAGCATTTGTCAAACATCACAATTCACGGCTCATATAAATGTTGAACAGATGAGCGAGAGGCATGTGCCCCTTCCTCTCAGCGTATAACTCAACATTAACACTGATAAATAACATATTGTATAGGGAGTGGAGAAAATAGGCTCTGTTACAGTTTAATATTTTCATTATAAAAACAAGGAACATTTCAAACCCTTCAATATAACACTGTATGGACATTGAACAAACACTTTCCCAAAAAGCAACAGGTCACAATAGGCTGACAAGTATTTCTTATGCTGTGAAACTTCATATACAAAATACAAGTTGACTTTTCCCTTCTCCAGCCTCAGCATCTGTTGCTAACATCGTACAGCTAAAAGTCTGAGGACAGAACTCAAACTTGTGAACTTTTTCTCCGCATTATGTGCCTCAATAATATGTACAGGGGGATAGCAGGTCAACAGGAAATGCCACATAGAAGTGCTGTCATCTGAAAGCTGGGAGCCTGAAGATTCATTTGAGATGCAACTCAGCACTGTGTGTTAAGATGTTCTAGTCATAAATCAGAAATGAATATGAATGAATTGTTTAAAACAAATTGTGTATATGGGTGTAGAACATATATGATGGCCATTCTCATGCTCTATTATGTCTCATAAGTTGCTGCAGCAATTTTGGGGCTGATGCCATTTATTACACAGACTTGGTGCAAAAAATATTTTTTTTTAACCACTTTGAAATTGATCAAAATGATCAACAATCCCTCCAAAATACCACACTGAGACACCAAAACCTGGAGGAACACCACAGAAAAAAAGCTATGCTGTGATTAAGTATCAGAAACATTTGAAATCCTGAGATTTCTGCAAGAATTGCATTTTTCAGCAATTGGATGGTGAGCACATCTGTTCTGGAAACAGCTCAGAGACCCCCTTATTGCTAATATATGTATCTAGATTAAAAAAAAAAAAAAGTTTCATGAGACTGTGATTATATTAGAGGTCACCACAGGTCATTTTATACAGAGGTAAAATTTCAAAAAATGGTTTTCCTACAATGAAATGGCTACTACGGAGGCTAATATCATCACACATGAAGTTGGGCTCATTGGATCCACAAGAGTCTCAGCTTTACAGTAATACCCAATTTATGGGTTTAGTAATATTTATTATTCAAATACATAATTTTAGGCAAAAATAACACATTTACACTGGATTCAAAAACTGCATGGGATTATCATGAGGCAGGCATGTCTGTAAAGGTTGTCATTCACATTCTGTATCTTGGCAGGGTATGTATGGTTGGTACCAATGGATTCCTTCGGTTTCAAGTTTCAAATGGTTTCAGTGAGCATTTCCCCAGTTAACCTGTCTTCATTTAGTGGTTAAGGTGGCAATTTCCGTTGCTGCTTGTGCTTACAAGTTAATATGGTGAGGAAATCTCAATGGAATGACCACATGCTGTGTGATAAATGTGAGCCTCAGTGAAGCGAACGTGAATCCTTGTGCTGTGAGCTGTAGAGACACACAGGGGGGATTTATGTCTATGGCTCTCTCCCTGGACCAAGAGTCCGAAGCTCCTGGAGCCTTCTCTGTCTGACCCTCACGAGTCAGTGTAAACCCTCTCATCTCGAATTATTCATGTTTCCACAACCAGGGCTAAAGCTTTAATCAAATGCCTGCTACCCTTCATGCTGTCGACCTCTCTCACGTGGAGCCGTCACAGCAGGGTGGGTAGGTCAATCGCTTCTGCCACCACTGTTTCCTCTGAGGAGCATTTCCATGGCATGGGATGGCCATTAAAGCGATTTGAATCAGCGCTGGCAGAGTGGACGCTCCTTGCCGCTTGCCTTGATAACACACAATGTAATGATTAATGTGTGAGGGTAGGGGTTGTCTTGAGTTTGGGACAAAACACAAGTGACTGGAGGGGCAGTGGTTCAATTCCACAGAGTAACTGGGAAAGTCTGGTCCACGA
Source organism: Pterois miles (assembly GCA_947000775.1). Classification (NCBI taxonomy): domain Eukaryota; kingdom Metazoa; phylum Chordata; class Actinopteri; order Perciformes; family Scorpaenidae; genus Pterois; species Pterois miles. The sequence continues at coordinate 1,836,477 of CAMQGK010000552.1, forward strand.
ACAAATGAGTAACAGTCACCGTTTAGTAGACACCCTGAAGCAGAGCACGTATAGGCACATCTGCTTGAGCAGATCTGCTCATTGGCCAGTGGTTGACTGGGCTTGCACTAAGCACCAGCCAGCATGATTGTGCTGTTGTATGAATAAAACAGCACCATGCTGAAACTGAGCATGTGTTTTCGCATTGGATAATTAGTTAAACTGGATTGTTCCAAGTCTATTCGAACAGCTGAACTCATGCTGTACAGTATGATTTTGATTTAACGGCTTTGGAAAATAGAGACTAATTCATTTTACAAAAAACGTCCAGAGTACATAGCTCTAATGAATGTGTGATTTATGACCTAGGGGAGGTTGGTAGTGAGGCAGAACATATACCATTATAAATGGGTATTAATATGTTTTTCTTGTATACCATTGCTTTGATATAACTGGCATAAAAGTTGCATGGATGGTATAAATTAGGGCTGTCAAAGGTAAAGCATAACAAAAAATCACGTTAATGGCACTAACGTTTTTGATGCATTAATGAAATTAATGTCAGAGGTTGTACTGGGCTGAGTTTTAAAGCTAGAGAGAACATACTGATAACATATCAAACTAGAGAACCTAAGAAATCCATTGGTACTTCACTATGTCATACTAGCTTGTTACGAAGGAGGATAAACAACGGTCCAAACATGCATTAACGTTTGGCAAAGAAAAACTGCCATGGCCATTTTCAAAGGGGTCTTTTGACCTCAAGATAATGAAAAAGGGTTCTATGGGTACCCACGAGTCTCCCTTTACATGCATACCCACAACCAAGCATCCGCCCACTTCCATGTTGATAAGAGTATTAAACACTTGACAAATGACGGACAGCCATAGTACAAGTGCTAATTTATTTCACCATGTGATATTTATATAACCTAAGATGTGATGATGAGATTGTTTGGTAATCACTGTCCAAAACTCAGTCACATAGGCAAATGTATAAATTACATTTAACATATGTAATGGACTTGAAATTGCAAAGCTATAATCAGAAGCACTGATACAGACAAAGATAGCCAGCTGTTTTTGGTAGACCAAGACAAGGCCAACAAGCCTTAAGTCCAACATATAAGAACTGTAAGAGAAAAATTATTACAGCTGAAAGGATGCAGAGACAAAGTGCTCAGTCAGTTTCATATGCACTAAATCAAGGGAACATTAAAAGAGAAATTTGCAACCTTTCATGTTGATGTCTAATCAGTGTTGGTGGTAAATGTGGTTGATTTAAGCAATAAATTCCTCACTGTGTGCTATATTGACCGAGAAAGCTGAGATTTCTTGCTGCAAAATCTGTTCCTGCCACCAGCGCTGCCACTTGACAGCGATATAGTTGGTGGTAACGAAGAACTACAGACTATGTCAGCATAGATTTCTTCAGCCAGGGTACGTGAAGTGAAACTTCCTTGTTCTTGTCTTTTGTATTGCAAACTACCTTTAGTTACATTTACTGTAGCAAAAACTGCATCCCAACATATGAGCGCAGAGGATGCGATGGACGAGGAAACATTCCATTGTATTTCGGCTGACTTGGAAATTCAGGTGTATTTAATGTGCTATATGCTAGTGTGAGTGTGGGAGGTTGTTTTTGGTACTGGGGTTTAACAATGGTGGTTCCCCACTTTCCAGGCATTTTTTGAACACCATGATAAATAAGAATGAGTGGAAGGTAGTAAGTCATACCATGTGAGTTTACAGGTTACTGTGTTTAAAGTTAGCCCAGTCTACTGGAGTCATGTCCTCAAGTTGGAAATAATCACATCCCCTATTCACGTGTGCTATTGGTATACTTCTTTAAAACTTGAAATAAGAGAGCATACTTTCAGTTTACTTTGCACGTACTTATCAGAACATACTAACAACAGTATACATAAGTATACTTGTATCATACTGACAATTATAAAACTCTAAGTATACTTGGCTCTTAATGAGAAGTATACAGAAAAGTCTAAGTATACTTGACTTACTGACAAGTATACAGAAAAGTCTATGTGTACTTGGTTTTTACTGAGTATACAGAAAAAAAACATACTTGCCTTACATGTATAGGCCTGCTTGTGCTTAATCTTTTGATCCAGATATACATAAAGTATTATAAAAATGTGAAGAAAAGTGAATGAGATGAAGTATTCTTGCCTTATAGACTCACAGAAAGGTACACTTGGCTTGTAGTTGTGCTGACTTACAATGAGAGAGGAGATATTACAGTAAAAGCATTTGTTTAGTCAGGCATACCATTAATAATTGCTTTCTATGTATGATAATAAAAATCAAACATCACTCTCTAGTAGATCTGATATATTGATAACGTGCGATGGAACATTCTGAAGATTTGAGAAATTGCCATATGTGTGTGTGTGGAATTTGCATGTTCTCCCGTGGGTTTTCTCCGGGTTCTCCGGCTTCCTCCCACAGTCCGAAGACATGCAGGTTAAATGATGACTCTAAAGTTCCTGTAGGTGTGAATGTGAGCATGAATGGTTGTCTGTCTCTATGTGCCCTGCGATGGACTGGCGACCTGTCCAGGGTGAACCCTGCCTTCGCCCAATGCCAGCTGGGATCGGCTCCAGCCCCCCCTCGACCACTAACGGGATAAGCGGTTGACGATGGATGGATGGATGGATGGTTTACAAGTGGTAAAACAAATGATTGACTGAAGTCCAGTTCCTCTGTTTCTTTAGCTAGTTGTAGGGAGTTGGTTTGGGAAGGGGGGGGTCACCGGTTAAAGTCCAGAGATGGAAAAAGAAGTGAGTGTGAATGGGGGGGGGGGGGGGTGTTAGTTTATTTTTTGGGGACTGGGGGGGGGCCTGAGAGAAAGGAAAAAAACCCCCAAAAGGGGGGGGGGTGGAGAAGAGACAACACCAATAAATAAAACTTCTATTTTTTATTTTTTTTTATTTTTGGTTTGGGTGTTTGTATTAATATTTAAAAAAAAAAAAAAAAAAGAAAAAAAAAAAAATTCCCTTAAGGGGAGAAAAAAAGAATTTTTTTTTTTTTTTTTTGGTATTCACCTATAGGGCCTTTGTACTGTGAATCCTTATTCTGTTAACCTTCCTGGTCCCACAGATTGTTATGCAAATCTGTATTATTCACTTTGAAAGATACAGTGATCCTGATGAGCACAAATGTAAAAAGTTGGACCACAAAACCTGCATTCGTGGTTCAAAAAGACATAATTAATGTAATTATTGTATCTTCAATACTCTTGGTGAAAATAGCTGCCAACGTGAGCCCATATTTATCCAGGGAAGATTCCCTATCATGGAAACAATTTCTACAGATGTCATGTATTATAGCGACATTAAATACTTTCATAATGTTGTCAAATATCTCCTCACGGTCCACTAGCTATAAGTTCTGTGTATGCTGACAAAAAAAAACCCATATACAGCCCTGGCTCTGTAAAAGGGAAACAACACAACACTATTCCACCCAATCAGCAACATTGGACATTCATTCTCATGCACAAGACGGCAGAAAGGCCATGGCAGAGAACGGCAGTGGGAGCAAGAGGGACGATAAGTCTGGCACATGCCAACGTTATGAGCTCCTTTTAATGCCAAGGCCAAATCAGAACTTCACAGATGCTTAAACATGGACTTATTATTTTACACAATAATGACTTTTTATATATTTTTTTCTTCTTCTGAAGATGGATGGACATAGATGCTCCCTTGCTGTGCTGCAGTAATTTTCGTTAACCTTTAGAAGTACCCTTTAATCTAATGAGGAGGCCATACTGTAGCTCGAGGACATGGGAGTGTATTATCAAATTTCTTCTGATAAAGCCGACTTTATGACCGACCCAACGACAGGGCGTCTCTCTGTCTGCCGTTTATGACTTGTTACAGTTGCCACAAACATTCCTACACTTTACAAGTATAACTGTAAACTACAGTTGATATGAATATGTATTATCCTGAATAATGTGTTTTTGTACTTTAAGATCTTCACAGTGAAACTTTAAGGGAGGTCAGAGGTCATTCAGTGCCTTGAACAGCTAAACCTGGATATCTAAATGTATTTCTCCTTTTTATTTATTATTATATATCTTTAAATATACATTTTACAGTATGCTGTGAAAGTTCATGCTATTATTGTCACTTGGCCTGTGACCCATGCTATAAATGTCCAGACATTTAATTAAAAGTGTTAGATCCTGAGTTAAACTTAGTGAGATGAATATGCAGGAAAGCAAACATTTGCAAAGACAGCGTCAGCCTCCTTTTTAAAGAGGAATCGAGCTGGAGCCATGCTGTGTCTGAGCAGCTGTCAATCACTCACAAACTCCAGTGGCATTGCTGATCAAATATGAATCTATATTCTGTTACTGTAATGCCTATTTTTCACATGTATTCAGAAACATCTTGTAGTTACTGTTAAGCTGCAAAATGAGAAAGTTTGTGACCCGACAGCCATGTTGAGATCAGTTGAGGAAATACCAAGCACCACCAGCCAGTGCAAACTTTCTCAAGAGAAATAGACATTACAGTAACAGCATATTGATTCATATTTGATCAGTGCTGCCTAGTTTGACCATTTGATTGGAATTTGTGGGTGACTGACAGCTGCCTTTCTTACATGAACAGCCAATAGAAACGCTCTCTCTCTGAAATGATGTGTGATTGGCAAAAATCTGTCAACAGAGCCACAAGGAGGTGCAGAAGTCTCTCAGGGCACTTGAATTACAATATGCTGAAAGGTTATTATGGAACATTTTCCCAATGATGCCAAAAACACTGCAGGTTTAAGTGCGGCATCACTCATCTCTTAGCTATCTGTATAGGATGACTTGCAGTGAAACACCAGCGTCAGTTCATTTCACGACTGAACAGATGCTGATACTGACTCTTAAGCTGGCACAATATTGCAGTGAAGATCTAGATAAGACTTCGCCACATGATGGGGCGCAGCATTGTACCACACAGACGCTCGCTAATCCTGCCTGTCACAGTTAAGGTTCCTTTTATTATCATACCTTCCAGCTCCTCTCCCCCCTGCTGAAGTGGAGGATCTCACTCTTATTTATGTCTTTTCACACCCAATTAAATCATACAGGCAGCGTGTGCCCTGTTGACCATATGATGCTACCCTGAGATATTTCCTACCTCACTGCCGCATGACAAGAATAGAACTGTTGCCAACTGCGGTTACCCTGGCAATCCTAACTAACGCACTGTAAACATGAGCTTTACTTTCTGTGCAGAACATAATGCACAATCACATTATTTATATCATCTTTCTATTTCAAAGCAGATTACTGCAAATACACATTAAACATCACATTATTAGCAAAATGCTCCAAGTATTAGCCCACATTATTGTAACTGCAAACCAAACATTGCATTACATTACATCATAGCAAAGAAACAGCATCTGTGCAATCAGTTCTGTCAATGTGAGCATCCATTAAATGTCATGTAGCTTTTTTTATGGTGTTCCTGAAGGTCTTGGTGTCTTAATGTGGTATTTTCTGAGGGATTATTGATCATTTTGTCAATTGTCAAGTGAAAAAAATGGTAAAATTTTGCACCAAATCTGTGTAACAAACCCAAAAATTGAGTCATCTTACAACACCTTGGCAAAAAAAAATTGAATCGAAGGCAACTGGACTTAGATTTGTCCCTGAAGACGTTTCTAACCGTTTTTAACCTCTGTGGAAAAACCTGGGTCTTACTCCACTGTTTGTCAGACTAGTGGGGACTAGTCAGACTGCAGCGTTCGAACTGATGAAGCCACTTGGATAAGGGGCGAAACGTCTTCAGGGACAAATCTAAGTCCAGTTGCCTTCGATTCAATTTTTTTTTGCCAGAATGAATATGACCTGGATGAATGAGAACCTTCACAGACTTACAACACCTTGCAACATCTTATGAAACATCATACAGCATGGGAATTGAAATCCTACAAAAATATCATTCTAAGCCATTATACACTTTTACAATTTATTTTAATTTATTCGTTCATGTTTATCTCTGATTCATGACTCGAACAGCTTGACACACAGAGCTCCATCTCAAATTAATCTTCAGGTTCCCAGCTTTCAGTTGACGTACACCACTTCTATGTGACATCTAAGACCCCCTGTACCCCCTAAGAAAGACAAAAATGCGTCATTTGTGGGTCTCAGAGGGTTAACATATTTACTATATCTTCTCGATTTTCCATACCATGTTTCTGCTAACATACAAGCCTATGCTTTACTTTGTCTGTAATCTTTGTCTTTATACCACACAACTGCAAACACAATGTAAACCTGTACACAGATGGTATGTCTGTGCATAATCCATCCCTGACAATGCAAGCATGCTCTGTTTACATCATTCATCCATTACATGTTTATCTTAGAACACACAATACCAAAGTTGATTACAACAAAGGTGTGTTCTTTCTGATATCGATTTAACATAAACGTACAGTACGCAATTGACCCAGGGCAAATATTGCATTTGCTTTTGTGCAGTCGTCCGTAACAACACACAAACACACATCTGATGCACGCCTCCTCCTGTCATTTCATATTATTAGATCACTTGCAGTGGGATGCTTCAGACAGATGGGGTTGATGTCTTAGATGTGAGTTGCTAATCCCTTCTTAATTTATCTTAATATAGTTGACCGTCTGTATTGTGAGGGGGGTTGTGGGGGTGGGTGTCCTCCAGGACCACTGGTGCCAGGTAAATATGATTTACTAGAGATACTATACAGAGAAGACAGAGCCATCTGTATCCCCAGTGTGCCTCACATACAGTGTGAGTGAGCTATGCAGAGAGCAGGAACGCAATGCCTTTTGCACCGCCTTTTGCTCGTTCAGCTGTTTTCACGTGTGGACAATTGGGGTGAATAAAGGCATGTTTTTATTTGTGTGTGGGTGTGAGGGTTGGAAGTGCACAACCATTTCATCAGTGCAGATGATTCAGTTGCTGTCCCTTGAATTCATATGTTACTAAGATGGAGTAGACCCCATTGTGCTGATACTGTTTGCCTGCTGTTTGTTGATGATACATACTGTGTTTCAGCAATTACTTCAAAGAAGTCCACCAGCTGCAAACAAAAGGAAACAAGGATAAATATACACATGCTATTTACTACGCTAAAACTGTATGTGAGATTTTTTAATATGTCCAAAACCTTACTGTGAAACCAATAGTACGCAAATTGTATACTATTTCTGGGGAAACATTATAGTATGCAACGCTGGATACTACGGTGTCATAAATATCCCATAATGCAATGCAGTAGTGGTGACCACTGTAAAGGCACAGGAACACAGGCTGGACTCAAATGCAGACTCGAGACAGGGCTTACCAGAAACACGGAGTTTAATGGGACAAAACAGGTCGGTACACAGGTAATCAGACAGCCGAGACAAATCCAAATCAGCGGGCAAAAGGCAGAGTCGAAAATCAGAAACTGGTCAAAAGTCACGAGAGGTCAATACACTAGAAGAATGCTGGATCGCTTGGGTCACAAAGAAAGCAAGACGAACTGGTACAGGAGGGATGGGGAGCACGCATTAAATACTAGTGAAGGGAGTGAATAACTATGCACAGGTGGACACAATCAGGGCGGAGGGAAGACGCTCAGACGCTGGTGAATGGTGTGGGAAACTAGGTCAGGAGGAGGTGCTCAACAGTGAAGGCGGGAGGCATGCAGGGCAGGAAGTGACGTGCTCTGAAACGAGAGGAGAAGTTAACTACAAAATAAAACAGGAAGTGAATACATGCAACATGCAAACTAAAACACGAACACGTAAAAGAAACACAGACTAAGACTTGACATTCCTAACAACCATCCTCATAACTAATCTTGACAGACAGTGCTGTAACATCAATAACGCTTTAATTTTACTGTAAGATTTAACTTTGCTAGGTGTAATATACATTTTAAATTACTTCAGACTTTGATTCTCAACAATCCTTGTTTTGGTCACATGAGATTGGTACGAGTTACCATAGTTACATGTCCACCCAGCAAGGAGGCTCTCAGGAAGTGACGATGTAAATAACTGCTGAGTGCATCTGAAAAGATACATACTACTGTTTTATTCACATAAAAGTGTGTTGAATGATAGTACACCTGTTGAGTATGTAGTACATAGTTTGGACAAAGCCTAATTAATATAAACAAATAAGCAGCATAATTAATAATTAGAATGTATCCATTCCTCAGTTCATTTTTGTTGTTGTTTAGATTCCAACTTGTCCCAAGATTACAATAGTTCATTTTTGTAAAATATAGAATACTAAGCACGACACCATGTGTTGTTTGTGCAGTATATAAGCAGTACAGAAGTACATCGTACATGTGGCACATTATACTGTACATTGCTAAAGTAAACAAGTGCATTATGGTTTTCCTTGATGAATATATTTTACACTCACATATGTGTGCAGTCATATATGGTCTTTTAAAAAAGTAGAATCAGTGTGGGACCTTGGCTTTAAAGGTTAAACACATATCACCAACAACTCTGGCACGACGAATGAGCAGAAAAAAATGAAGAAGTAATCTAAGTTAATGTGTGCACATAATACTTTAATTTTATACCGTTTTTCCGGCTGTGGGGTAGCATTGTAATAACATGGTACATGTGAATTAAATAAAGAGACAGGCACGGACTTTGCATAATCTGCTTTTGATTTGTTAATTTTCTCCATTCTGCCTCAATGTTCGGGCCTGTCACTCTTTTTGCTCAAGCAACGCATTTCTTGAAATTGCAGAGACTACTCCTCAAATTGTTTTTTGTAGTTCTTGAAATGACAGACACCCACAGATGCATTTGCACTGAAGCAAACAACTGAAAAGAACGCAAATTAATTTAACTCATGTTAGTTTGCCTGATGCCACTGCTGAGTGTAATAGCATTGATTACACTAGTAGACATTTGTTTAGAAAGACAACCCAAGTCACAAATACATCTGTAATGCATTTTTTGGCCAGTGCTACAGTAGCATTGAATAATGGCAGGATTAAATGAGCAGGAAGCAGAGTGGCCTCTTAGAGCAATACTCCTGATGACAGTGACCATTCAACTTCATTAGGCAGTATTGACACATTTGTTTCAAACTTAATCTCCTAGCAACAGCAGCGCTGCTTGGCCTTTTAGACAGCGTCAATGGGATTTCATGCCTGGTCACCTCCAGCGATGGCATGGCAAGCCACAGAGATCTAACACCGTACAGAAGTATAACAGTGAATGATTTTTTAAGTGTAATGTCTCTCTATTGGCCCTAACAACCTGGACAGCAGAAGATTAAAGGCTCTACTTTTATGCAAACGTTATGTAAACTAAGCACATTGTTGCAGCAGTGAAGTGGCCTCTGAAATAGTATAAGTATGTGTCCATCAAAAGGTAAATGGTAATTGAAGAAAATGGCAAATTGGAAAATTAACCTTGACTCCCAAGGTAGAGTTTAAAATAATATTAATTAAAAAAAAAAAAAAAAAACTGCACTACAAGCTTAAATCAAGTCAATTCCTGACAACTTTAGATTAATTTGATGATTAGATGGATGGATGGCTGGATTGGCAAGTTACTGGCTTTTTCTGCATGGCAATGGCCACCAAGGCTTATAGAGTAGCCATGTGCCGAGCAACAACATGTTTTCTTAGAAACAATGCTGGCTATAATGTAAATGTAAAGTTTTTACATTACTGTGTGTCAGTGTTGAAATAAATTATATATTATTGAGGATGTTATTAAAAGAAACTAGAAAAGCACTCGGAGAGCGCAGACCTCCGCCAAGCACCATAGTTTCCCCCCCTGGTGGTTTCTTCTGGATCTATCTCCTCAAGTATTAAAGCTAGATCAAATTCGTTGACATACTTAAGATGCGGAATTGTCTCAGCTACACGATGCCGCTTGTTAGAAATCTCTAAGATAAGACGAACCTTTACTAATCCACGGAAGGAAATTCAGGAAACAATCATGGCCCGTACAGGGTCGAACCCGCGACCTTGACGTTATAAGCACCACGCTCTAAATAACAGGGCTAACCGGCCTCTACCTCTAATATTAAATGCACAGTAGGCCAAAAGGTAAGAGTACCCCCATTTGTTTTATTTAAATTGCTATAAAATCCGCCAGATCTGGATCAGCCTTTGGGATTTGATAGAAGTACACATTGTAAATCCCTGAGTCAAATTTCATGAGCTTTGGGCAACAATTACCAGAGATATTGAGAAACAATTTTTTGGGTCCCATTGACCCCAATGTTGACAAAAATTTCAAAGTGATCCAGAATCCAGGATTTCTTCCGGATCACCACCAAAATTAAATCAGTTCTTCCTTTTCACATTTTCAACACACTGAAAATTTCATCAAAATCCGTCCATGAGTTTTTGAGTTATCTTGAACACAATCAAACAGACAAACAAACAAACAGACAGACAGATAAACGCCGCCAAAAACATAACCTCCTTGGCGAAGGTAAAAAATTAAATGGGAAGTCAGAGTGGAGAAAAGTAAGCCAGCGGCTGCTGTCACTTCATAACTCGATTGTTTTGCTGTTCCACGGCAAAGCTTCTTTAAGCCCATAGTAAAAATGGGAATCCTGAATGATGTTTGAGTGTACGTAATGAAGGGCGTCTGAACAAATCACTGAGAAAATAAACCAAAAAACACCATAAAAAACAAACAATATAATCACACACACACACACACACACACACACACACACACACACACACACACAGACATTGCCTACACCATACTGCATATTTTGGATTTATGATAGATTGACTCATTTAATTGAAGTACTTCATTCAAAGGGATGAAACCATAAAATTTCTTAAGAAACTACAGTACAAACGATTCAGAAACGGGTGACCATGTGCAATGGCCTTTAGAGAAATCACTGTGCTGGGTAGTAATTGGCCAAGTGTGCCAATTTACCACCTTCAAACTTGAAACCTCAGACTTCATGGCAGAATGATCAAAGCCACCACACTCTCCAGTGTTTCCTCCGCATACAGCTTTTCCAAAGAGACTTGTTTTCGACTTTCATCTTTCAATTCAGATTTTCTTCCTTTCTCTGCTTTCAACTGTCTGCTCCTCTGCTCATGGATCAAACAAGAATGAAAATTATAACACTGTATATCAGAGGAGCCTTCACTGCATAAATAACAATGTTACTGTGGCAATAATTAATATTGTTCACACCTTATGATCTGCTGTGCATCTGCAGCCGAATGTGATTGCTTTAATATTTTTAGACTGATGGGGCTGTGGGAATGTGGGCCTACACGTGAAATGTGTCAAGAGCAGGGCTAATGTCCGATTTTAAGGAGTGGATTGAAGTAAAATTTCGGAAAAGTAGACACCCTCCTTTCTGTAGAGGCAGACGTAACTGTATGCTACGTTGCCAGCTGCAATCACCAGGTGTTAAAATAACATAAATGAAAAGTCACCTTAGCAACCTAGGCTAACTTGCATGTACTTTCTGTGTGGACGACAAACTTACAGAGGGTCCTCCTAAATGTTATAAAGGGAAAGACAGCTAACGCCCGATGGACTTTGCAGAAAAAGGACAAAACAAAAGGCCAAAAGGCCTATGATTTCACCCACTGCATCATGTAGCACCTCCAAGCAACTCTCAGTTGTCAGTCAGCTGAACCACTTACTCAAAAGCTCAAGACTTACCTACTATTTTGTGTGGCCTGAATAGTGTAAAATACAGGGTGTTGCTATTTAGTGGTCTGCAATTGTGTCTTAACTGTGGCAGTAAATAATTGGTTTTGGGGACCTATGTGGGAGGTTAGTTATAGGTGCTAACAGCAGGTGCTAAAGATTTTGTCTTGAAACACACATGCCTAAATATGTTAACTTTTACAGGAAATGAGGGTCTGATGTTTTTCTTCTCAGATCCACTTGATCAAGCCAGCATTATATGCATGTGTGTGACTGCACAGATATCAGACTGTTCAGCCTGTTACATACAGCAAACAAAGATACTTTAGGTTCACAATATTAATGTTGCCATCATCAATTCTATGTAGGCTCACAATAAAAATGTTATATATTGTAGGCAGCACACAACAGCCATCACTTTTAACGAAGTGGCACAAGTTACAAGAATGCACACTGCTGAACAACAACGGCAAGACCGGGTCAAACTGCACTAACCGCCTACATGGCTTATTATCAACACCTATAGGCACATGCATTAACGACGACACAATGCACAAATTGTCCATACAATAATAGGAATAAGATCCTATGACATGCTAAACTTGAGAGTCAGAGCATTGCTATAGCGTCAATCAACTATTTGCTATGTAAATATATCATTAAGCGGTGTACGGAGCAGAGAATGAAGTCATGCTCCCTCTGTGTGTGTCGTCTTCTGTGCATTGTTGATGTAACCAGTCCAGCCATGTGTGTGCTCCACTGGCTAGCTAATCGCCGCCGTTCTGCACTGCGCTCATGCGGCGATGACCACTGATAACGTTGTCCCGACCCGGGGCATTGTTGCGAGCGTAACCCTCACCCTCCAGTTCCCCTCCAGGTTAACACTGTTTGTTATGTCATCCTAATGGCTCGTCCACACCAGGAACATCAGGAATGTGTGGCGGCTGCGTTACCTGTTGTTTTTTAGTTCATGTGAAAAGGTTAGAGCAGCTACACAGCCCACATAAGATGTGTGTCTCGCATGCAGCTTGACTGCTGGTCAGCTAGTAATAATTAAAAGATATATGGAACATGTAACTTTAAATTATGTCTCTGCTCGAACACCTTTGACATTGAATTCATGATGCAATTTAAGCTTCAGATACAATTGTAATTAGCCTGCTGACACATTTAATTTAATCTTTAGTCTCTTAATCTCTAATTGTGTTGGAAACTTTTATGGGGTTTCATTTAATAGTTAAGATATAATTTAGATAAGATACTGTTCACAAAGCTATAAATAACACAGTATAAAGGTGCCATTTATGTTATGCTGCTGCAGTAGCAAATGATATAAAGTAAGTGCTGAATATTGTTTCCACTCTTGTTCTGTTGATTTTGAATGCACAAGTGTCAAAAGGATAATTTGAGCTGGATAACCTCATATTAACCTGGATTATTTAAGTAACATACTGGTCACTGGGGCCACCATTTCACAGGAGTTTGTATAGGTGAACAAACTGCACACTGAAAAAGAGGTCATGCATTATAGTCTTTCTACCTCCCTTCCCATTTCTCTGACATCCATCTCCTCCCCAGACTGAAAGAGCCACCACGCAGGGTGGAAAGTCATTATCGCCAGCCTTTCTTCATCTTAACTATGATGCTTAAGCAAGCGTCAGCATTAATCGGGGGGGGGGGGGGGGGGAGCAAAGCAACAAAGAGATCAGACCTGAGAATACACAGAAGAGGCCACCAAGTGGACCACAAATCACCCTCTTATCTCCACGAGATGAAAGCCTCGTTTCCCCTCAGCCAGTAAACACAATTATGCATCTGAACATACTTTCAGACGATCATTCAACAATAAATCTTCTTCATCTGTAATTATGCCTAATATAATCAGATAAGAGCTCTGCCCAAGCAGTGTGGTAATCTGTTACCTTTGTGGCAAGTATACACCACTCAGATTCAGAGTCATCTTATTTATCAAGAAGCCTACCATGTGCAAGAATGCAGATGGCGTTAGGAGCACCGGAGGACATAGAAGCACTTTTTTCTTTCTTCAGATTACCCATCTCATGCACTACTGTCAGGATATAGTATAGTGACTGTTTTATGAAAATAATTAATAAGTCATATTAGCTCCAATTCTACCCACTGCAGTTTTAATTTCATTAGTTTGACACATTGCTCAAATGTCCTCTGCAAACTGAGATTTTTAGTATCCCCTGCAGCAGAGCATGAAGGTGCAGTTTGCACATTAGCTGTAATAGACAACGGTAGGATAGGATGAAACAGAGCTGCTGTTGGAGTGGATTGCAGCAGTGGCTCAAACAGATGAAAACACAACAATGTCAAATAGCTACTTGCATGATGACCTGGATCCCAGTCCAGTTAACTGGTTGACAGTATCCTGTTCCCCTTACAACAAAATTATTTAGGGATGATTATTATGTTGGTCAATAGAGTACTTATTTCATGCTTCATAGTCGCTGCTAAGGCCACAACAGGAAAACTCAAATTATTTTATTTACAAATAAGACCATAAATTAACTAAAACTTGGAGTCTCAAGGCTTTCCAAATAATAACAAAAGGATGGCGGAAGTGTCTGCACCAAGCCAGCGACACCAGGGGCTGTAGAATGCAGAGCCTCAAAAGAAATTAGCACAAAACAAGCAGCAAAAGAAAACTATACAACAGGCAGAAGAATGTCTAGTCTAGATGAAGAGAAAGCTCCTTCTCCTCCTGTCTCCCGTAAATATGGGGGCAGGGCCACCCACTAATCATGGATCAGCAACACCTGGGAGCAGGGTGAAGAGCATGTATAGAAGAAGTGGACGGAGTCACTGTGATGTCACCTGTTGATTTGTGGACTGCCGTTTTGAAGAGTTCAGCATTTTGACGGTCGCTATCTTGATTATTTGCAACCAGAAGTGACACCAGAGGGTGGAGCTAAGCACAACCAAATGGTGAAAAAGACATTTTTAGGTGACCAAAAGGCTATAATAAACCTCCATGAACTGAAAACACACTGTGAAAGGGTTAAAGTCGTAAGAAAAAAAAAAACAAAACAAAAAAAAACAAAACAGGCAACTCCCAGACCAGACATCGACCTGTCAATCACAAGGTAGCCATGCCCTAAATCACACACTGCTTATGGTCTATTTGACTCTAAATGGGACAATAAACTCACGTTTACAGTCTTTACTGAGGTAATAAATCAAGAGAGAGGTAGGGTAATTTTCTCATAGACTTTTATACAATCATACTTATTCTTGCAAGCAGAGGAGTCGCCCCCTGCTGGCTATTAGAGAGAATGCAAGTTTAAAGGCACTTCCTCATTGGCTTCACTTCTCAGACCCACACTGATTGGGACATCCGTATGTGTTTATTAATGCTTCAGCAGGCAGAAAGTTTTTGGCATCTTTGTGTACCTTTCAGCATATTGTAATTCAAGTGCTCTGAGAGAAAACCAGACTTCTGCACCTCCTCATCACAGATAATTTCAGAGAGAGAGCATTTCTGCTGAGCGCTCCTATTGGCTGTGCTCCGACTGGTGGGCGGTGCTTGGTATTTCCTCAATTGATCTCAACATGGCTATCAGGTCACAAACTTTCCCCATTTTACAGCTAAACAGTAACAATAAGGTGTTTCTAAAAACATTTGAGGAGAGAAATAGGCATTACAGTAACAGAATATTGATTCATATTTGATCAGCGTTTGTTTGACCAGTTGGTTGGTGTTTGTGAGTGATTGACAGCTGGTTCTCATAGACGTCAGCTGGACGACACACTCCAGATAATCTCTGACTGGTTGATTTCCTCTGGTCTGTGAAATCTTGTAGATGCCATTATGAGCATCGAAGGATTTTTTTTCAGACTACCTGCCTTATGCACTCCTGTCAGGTCAGGAAATAGTAAAAATAACTTTTTAAAATTAGGTTTTCTCCATTTCTACCCACTTAAAAGGGTGGATTCATTCATTCATCTGGCAGTTTCCTCGTTGGATTCTGAAAGAAAAGAAGAGCCTTTTCCCATCAAATCTAATTGTAAAGCCATGTGCTGTAAATCATCAGTTCCTGGTCAACACATCCTGACAACAACATAGATTGTGAATTCCACATACAGCCATTACCGCAGGAGAAATGAGGTTACCGTGTGATAAACCAAGTGGGACATAATGCAGAAAACCGGAGCAATGTGGCTGGTTTGGCTGGTTTAGTGTAATGTGCAACAAATGTTCACAAGGCCAGGGAAAAGACAGAAATGAAGTGCTTTCTCACACTTTGTATGAAATTTACTTTGTCGTGGAGTGGGATAAAATTTTCACATCCACTTTGCTGTCTTGCAATTGTGTTTCGTTGGGGTGGATTCTCAACCTTGCGTTAAGCATCCCTCCCATCTCAGTCGCTCTCGCTGGGTGACTCACCCTCCACTATGCTCCTGCAGATCCAGCATGGCCCGAGCTCACCATTTGATCTTCCATTAACACAGAACTGTGAAGAAACCGGGGGCTGGCTGAGACTCCAGGGCATCCATTTCATCCTCTCTGCGTGTACCATTGAGAAAGCAAGCCTCTGGGGAGACCAGACAGCTCCTGTTTCATAGTGTAATCTCTGCTCATATGTGACCCCCCCCCCGAGTGAACAGGCTGAAATGTAGGAGGCATTCTTGACTCACAGCATACACTTTGAAAAAGATTCCTTGTTACTCTGGTGGTCAGTGGGCTGACTAAGGGAGGACATATTATTAAGAACTGTGCTGCTGGTGCAAATTGAATCTAAAGCACTGATGAACTGCCAAATGTACATGCCTTAAAACCGTAACTCTAACAGTAAATTCTCACATAGCAAGAGTCTAACTAAGATCCTGTGGTTGTCCTCAAGCTGTCTGTCTTAGCTGTTATGGTAACTTCGTTTCCATACTGACTCTGGTAGAATGTATCTGGAAGACATAGATGTCCACTGATGCAACAGAACACAGATAATGGTCTTGATGATAATTTATATGTGTTTGTCTGAGAAAAAAAGGAATAGACCCATAAAGTAAGGTGATGGACAGGTGGCTCATTTGGGGTAAGCAGACATAGGGTGCTCATGGATGGAGAGTAGAATGATGAAGAGTGCCCAGTGTTTCAAAATTACAGTGGATTTCACTTACATAGACATGTGAATGCCTCTAAATGACACATTGCCCATGATGTGTACTTGTGCACTTATATTTTACACACCGGTGCCTCGTAATCTTGCATTTGATAAATGGGTTATTCACATCCTGCATTTACTGCCTCTCTTGGGGTTAGCCTTCAGTTGCAGCCTGTGAACTTCCAGGGGATTGTTGGCTGTTTCACTTCTTCCTGGCCTTATTTTATGTACAGTAACATGGTTTTTCCATACCCTCAGCCTTTCCCTGTTCTGTGTCCCCTGAGTTTAATGAGGTTTGCTGCACGAGGCAGCTGGACTGAGGCTTCGATCTTGTTAACTTTGTCCACCATTCAGTGTTGTATGGAATAGGTTACTGCTGAAAATCAATGAGTCAGCCATACCACTCAACATTGTGATTTAATGTGCTCCATACCTTTATTGATCTTCTCTCTGCTCCCCCACTTTCTGCCTCTCACATACACAAACCCTTGTACCCTCACAGCTACATACATGCAAAGAGATGTGGACCACATGTGGAAATCTCATCTTAAGCGTCTCATTCTGTGATGCCGTGTGTTGCTTTCCTCTGCTCCCATGCTTGCGAGTTGGTAGAAGCAAATGAAAAATTACCTGTTGAATCGATATATCATCCTAGCGCTGACAGTTTCCAGTGGTGAGGTGTATAAATAGAGGTTATGGAGCTGACGGTGTACATGGGGCAAAGGGCACAGGGAACATTTGGTCCCCTGTGGGAATCTGTCCTCCCCCTTCTCCATCATCACTCAGTGTGTCACCCACCGCCTCGTACTTTGACATTCAGACATGTGCATCAGTTTCTTTTACAACAGACCTCTTTCAACTGATGACAAACACCCTCAAAGGACACTCAGAATCAGAGACATGGTGAAAAATTATAGACATAAAACAAATGTTGTTATATGTGCACTGCAATTCAAAGCACAGTACTGAATGAATGCACTTTAATCATTTAAGAGTCTAACCAATGGAAGTGTGAGTGTCACTCTTTACCCATTAAGTAACAGATGTTCAATGCACAGCAGCACTCTTTTCAGGTGCTAATTAAAGTGGGAAATATGTTTTTATAAATGATGGAACCGGGGGCTTTCAGGTGACATAACAATATTTTTCTTTTTTTAATGCCTAACTGAATTTGACTTGATTGTGTGCACTCTATCTAAAAAAAATAAAGTGAGTTTAAAAAACTGTGTGTCTTGTATCCCGATGTTAAAGCTACAGTGTGTAGGATTTGGTGGCATCTCGCAGTGTGGTTTCAGACTGCTATCATCCGCTCCCTCCTCCCTTTCCAAATCTGCAGCAATGTGAGCCGCAGACTGCAAAGTCGTGGTAACGTCATTCCCATCCCCACCATAGTAACACTACTTTACGAGCAACAGAGGTCACTTTGAACAACCTGTTGACACCAATATCTAGCGGTTGGAGTTCTTTAGTTAATCCATCCGGAATGACGGCAAACTCCGAAGTTTTCTTCACTTTTGTTTTGAGAGTGTCGGTGAGATGGGCGCGTATGGAGTCGCAGATCAATAGGGACGGAGATTTTTGGAAAAAGCCATTCGGTCTCTTAACATAAATCTCTGACAATCGGTGTGGCTTCGTAGCTTACCAAAGTCGTAATAAAACATATTGACAGATTTTTGAGCGCCCTGTACCACATAAAATTGGTTCGAGGTCAGTAAGCACAACCAGAATTGATACATAAGGCGCACCAGATTATAAGGCGCACTGTCGATTTTGGAGAAAATTAAAGGATTTTAAGTATGCCTTATAGTGCGGAAATTACGGTAATAATTATGTTTTCATTTGTGTATAATTACTTGAAACTAGGATTTGTTGTGTTTTTGTCAGCTTAGAGTGAGCTCTTCATATCTGCATAGGGACGACTCCTCTTCACGGGGTTCATCATGTTGCTCCACCATATTTCTACAGTAGAACAGAGTGGACAAACCAAACACTGACTCTAGAGAGAGACTGTCATTGCGTTACCTGAACACCACCATATTTCTCCGACATGCTTGTGAAATTGTGGCAACGTGAGCCGCAGAGGGCAAAACCATGGTACCACCAGCTGCATGTGATTATCATTAAGTGGACATGTCTGTAAAGGGGAGACTGGTGGGTACCCACAGAACCCATTTACATTCACATATCTTGAGGTCACAGTTCAAGGGACCCCTCTGAAATAGGTCTTGACAGTCTTTCCTCGCCAAAATTCAGTGCAAGTTTGGAGTGAAATTAAACCTTGTTTGTAATAAGCTAGTATGACATGGTTGGTACCGATGGACTCCTTAGGTTTACTAGTTTCATATGATGTCAGGATCTTCACTCCAGCTTTAAAACCCAGTAAGCCAAGTACAACCATCTGAAGATTCATTGTGTAAAAAAAAAAAAAAATAGTGCCGTTAAAACAAATTTATGTTAACGTGATATTATTGCATTAACTTTGACATATCTATTATTAATATATTCCATTTCTCCTAATAGATGCCCTGAAATATTACACAATATCCTTTTAAATGAAATAATGGGAAAAAAAAAAAAAATATGCCCAGCTGATGGTGTGGCTGGTAGCTGCAGCCACCACAATATTTCAGTAGAGCTGCCAAACTTGTGTGTTGTTATTGACTGGGAACAAATTATTTAGACAGTTTTGTGTCAAAAAGGCCAAGGCTAAATACGAGACTCAACTTTGAAATAAATTACCGTATCAGACACTCTGAGTTATGACATCCACACCACAAAAATTCGTTCTCAGACTTACAAATGTGTAATAGAATCACACTCAAGTAAAAATTCAAGACATCAAGACAAAAAACACAATATAGTTCAGGATTTAAAATATAGAAATAATATATAATAGAGAATATATATAAAAATGTATATAATAAAATATTGTGGTAGATGAAAATACACATGTGAACTGTGGTATGTGCAGGTATAAACAGTATAAGGTAAAGTGTACCAGTGCAGTATGAGTTAAGTGACATAGTGATGAGTTCAAGAAGTCAAGAATTAAA
Source organism: Pterois miles (assembly GCA_947000775.1). Lineage (NCBI taxonomy): Eukaryota > Metazoa > Chordata > Actinopteri > Perciformes > Scorpaenidae > Pterois > Pterois miles. Next base: position 1,856,321 of record CAMQGK010000552.1, read on the forward strand.
CGTACACTGTCATCTATGAAAAGCAAAAGCCCAAGTGTTAAATACATATCTAACTGCATGGTGAAATACATTGAAAAATATCCCAAAATACATATAGAGATAACTAGACATCTGTACCTCCTCATAGCTCTGTTTTCAGGTCTTAAGAATCTAGATTGTAATGGAAGACTTTGGCCAATCACAGTTGATTTTACAGAGAAATCGTTCCCATTGGCTGTGCTCCGGTTGGTGGGCGGTGCTTGATATTTCATCAATGGATGGCTTCTGGGTCAGAAAAATTTTACACCTAAACAGTACACTACAATATGTTTCTGAAAACATATGAGGCGAGAAATAGATAGCAGAAGAAGTGAAATTAAAGTAAAAGGGGGGGGGGAAGAAGAATGTGGGGGGGTGGGGTGGGGGGAGGGGGGGGGACGGGTGAAGAACCAAAAAGGAAAAAAAAAAAAAGGAGAGATAGGAGGGGGGGGGGGGGGGGATTTCTTTTTGGGGGCTGGGGGGGGGGCGGAGGAGAAAGCACCAAACCCCCAACTGCTCGGGGCGCTTGTCTGGAGCAGCCCCCTCACTCTGACATCTCTCCATTACTGCATATGTGTGTGTGTTTGTGTGCATGTACCATGTATAAGATAAAACCAGCAGTAAGTGACTAATACAGGTAGATCTTCTTCTTCTTCAGACTATTAATTCATATCAGCGTTGCCTTGTTTGATTGACAGCCGCTCAGAGACGGCAGCTGGATGGCTGACTCCAGGTCAGCTCTGATTGGTTGTTTTCCTGTCTGTGAAATCTTGCAGATGCCATTAGGAGCACAGGAGGACACAGAGGACCATGGTGTTTTTTCAGATTACGTGTCTCATGCACTACTGTCAGGATATAGTGACCATTTTATAGAAACATTTTTTAATCAAATTTGCAGCATTCCTACCTAGTGTAGCTTTAACACCAGCAAAATCAAAAGTTCTAGAGGTGTAATACAGACAAAATTATTAAGTAGTAATTTCTTTAATTTAAAATGAAGACTATCTGAGTTGGCACATGTCACTCCATGCTTATTTACTGACACTGGTTGCCAACATTAACAGATTTTAATCTGACATGAAAGACAGAAGTTAATTTTGTACTGTGAGGTGAAAAAAACAATCATTAACAGTTCTACCTCACAGCCAGGGTACGTGTGTGTTTATACTGTAAGTATATATGGTAGGTTGTGTGGGTGTGTGTGTGTGGGGGGTCTTTGCTGATGTAAGTTTGCGTCAGCGCTTCAGACCCTTTTTCATGGGCGCTGGAGACAGAGGGGCTCCCTCAGCTCCACTCTTCCCATTAATCCCCCACCGTCCTGAAGGAGTGGAACAGGTGAATATTTCACGCTGGCTGCCCAGAAAGAGGGATGAGGCATACGGGTGATGCTAGACTCCATTTATAATGGATGGGTGGAGATGGCTGAGCTTGTCTTATAGAGGGTAAAGAATGTTCCCAAGGGGATTCCTCCTCATACTTACATTCTTCCAGGCCCGTCTTTGCTTTGACGCTCTCTTTGGATGCTTGTTATTTGAGGAACGGCCAAGACGCCACCTCTGCCCCGCAGTTCTTGCCAGAGGAAACAGGTCATTTTTTTTAGGTCCAACCCACTCCGCTATAAGTCGTTACGTGAAACATTTATTGCCGGACTGGAAAATTAACACAAAACTAGTCAGTATTTTTCTGTTGTTTGAGAGCTTATTATAATTTGGAGGACTTGTTTTACTTTTAAAATCTTGTCATTTCCTCAAGACTTGTGGTGTCCTCACATATCAAGTTAAAGCTTCAGTAGGCAGAATATTTCTGGCATCTTATATCTTATATCTTATCTTAATATCCACAATCCACAGAAAACTAGATGTCTGCACCTCCTCATGTCTCTGTTTTCCCGCTTAAAAATGGGAGACTTTGGCCTATCACAGGTCGTTTCAGAGAGAAAGCATTCCATGAGTCCTATTGGCTGTGCTCCGGCTGGTGGGTGGTGCTTGGTTTTTCCTCAACTGAACTCAATATTGATTCATATTTGATCAGCGCTGCCTAGTTTGACCGTTTGATCGGAGTTTGCGAGTGACTGACGGTGGGCTGTCATATGCGGCAGACGCCAGATCAGCTCTGATTGGTTATTACCTCATGCGCTACTGTCAGGATATAGTGACCGTTTTATAAAAATAACTTTTTAAAATCATATTTGTTCCATTTCTACCCACTGCAGCTTTAACTGTATTTTCTTGGCTTTCCTATGATATAATAGTTGTAGGCCATGTTAAGTTTTGAATAAGGGACAAATATATCCCTGTTTTGTCAGATTTTGACTCATTATTTGCTATATTTTATGGATGGTAGATGCTGTGCTTGTTTTCATGTTATAAATAAGGATTCACCACTAGAGGATTCCCCTCAGCTATCTTGTCTTTGGTGTGCTCATAAATTATGGAAGTCTCATTGAAAGTGCAGGACTGTGGTGGTTGTGGTTTCACACTGGGCCCTTTTTGTGTTTTGTGTATCTGTGTGTTTTTGATTCTCAGTGGGATGTGTGTGTACATGGATGTGCTTGTGAGTGTGTGTGTGTGTGTTTGTGTGTGTCTGGATGTGTGAGTAGGGGTAATGTTGGGAGGGGGAGTCTTTCATTGGTGGAAGTTTAAATATATTCAGGCTTTGGTCTGAGAGCCAACATGCCAGTGCACAATGTCACAAAGGAGTTTTTGATGGAAAGGAAAAGGAGAAGAAAAAGAAACAAGTGGTTTTGGGTCAAAGCATTGGATATCCTTTCAAGCCTGAACACTCCACTGGGCGTTTCAGCAAATGTCAAAGTCACTTCTGGCTGTGGACAGACAGCCTAATGGACCACAGCACAGTGAGTGTGGGAGGGCGACGGAGGAGATGGAAACCAAAGGCAAACATAAGGGGAAAATAGTATATGCAACTTTTTTTTTTCGCCATCTCCAAAGCATCCACAGCTGAAGAAGACTAAGGCAACTCATCAGCTTGCCAAGACACTTCTCACCACCTTTCACTCTGTGCTTTGGCAGCTCCTGTGGTTTATTTTCCGTTTTTTAATGCTCTGCTTTGTTGTTGAGACACGGGAGAAACAGCTCATAAATAGGCGTACACCCCAGCCGTCTCTGCTCTCACTGACAAACATTGGAGACGCTCGGAAATGCACAAAAGCTTGAAGGATGATGATGATGAGCTGAAGGCCTCCTTTTGGCTCATATTTCAGCCATGCGGTGTTTTGACATGAGAAAAACAAGCCAGAAATTAAAGCATGATCAGGATGCAAGCCACGAGAGTGCTTGAGAGGAAATTCTTGATGAATACTTTTCTTTATAAACATCTGACAGTTGCACTGTCGGACTATTTTCTCACTTGTCAAATTTAATCCCCATATAATATTGCGACATGTGTATGGCAGCCATCTTTGTTGACAAATAATACTCACCACTGTCCACGATGTATGCATACAGACTACAGGATAATAATTTACATTTCTGTGAAGAAGTATATTTACATTTAAAGGAATAATCCACTGAAAATCTATCCTTTGAGTATCAAATACTAATTATCTGCTAATTATCATTTATCTAACTTCACAGTTTTTAACTGATTTTAAAACATATATATTTATGGACAACTTGCTTTTCCTTCATAGTAACACAGTGCTCAAAGTAGGCTGGGAGTCACCAGCGCTTCTACATTTGACTTCTTGGCCTTGACTTTTTCTTGTGGAGAACCTCTCACAAGCTGCCGGTACTCTTTTCTGTCCTCTATCAACTTTTATTTGTGAACAAATAAATGTAACATTGAAAAGATTTCTAAATCTGCTCTTCTGATTTATAGAAGATGAATTTACGGTTTAACCATTTCCACAAGGATATGAATATATTATATAGTATATAATATATTAAAAGTTTTATATGTCAGCTACAGAAGATGCATTAAAATCACAGCTGATTATGACTGACACAGTATAACACGGTTAAATGAATAAATAAATACGAATAAGTTGAAAAAGATTGCTGATAGTGACCAACAGACATGCCAACATATGAAAAAGCAGCACTTATTTTTTCCACTTCAAGCATTGTAACACAGAGTTTAGCGTCTCTGCAGGGAAACGGTGTACTGTTTGCCATTCAATCATTTGATGTGACCTGTGACTTAGAGTAGCCAGACAGAAGACTTGTGAAATGACCCCAAAATTACCAAAAACAACCCCTAAGTTGATCAAAATATGACAAGTAAATGCTTGAAAAGAAAAGGACAGTTTCCATACGTCATAAAAAACAGTAACGCATGACTATTTGGACAATATAGTAAAGACAAACATGAAGTATTTCCTCAAGAAGAGTTATTATTTAAAGACAGAGTAAGAGTACAATAACGATCTGGAAATAGAGGTTACACTACGTATACCACCTTCACTAACACCTGTATGTGCTGTGTGGACAGTAATGGGGAGTTAATGCAGATTAAACCTACTTCAACCAATCTGCTTATGAGGAGAACTTGCCAAAATAAAAGAGATGGACTGTTTGCACAACTTCCAATTACCTCAGCCTGTCTAATCTGTGATTATATTTTCACTCAACAAAAAGGTGTAGCAGCCATAAACAGTGGCCATCTGTTTATGAAAAGCAGTCGCTTGAAGAGCACTGTTCCACCTGGCCGCTGTTTACAGTGCTGTCAACAACACTCTGCGCACATCGTCTCAATTTACCCTGACGTCACTGCTGTTGCCCTCCAACTCCCCTCAACAGTCACACACACACACTCGGCTCTCGTTAATTGTGATCTACCACTGTATGCACTGTTAGGGGCTGTTAGGCATTGTGCTGACTGTGTACATGTGGAAAGGCGTATCTTCCTTTTTTTGTCTGCTAGGTAGTGGCATGGCAAAACTCAAGCAAATATAGCACTCAAGGTATTATGTTATATATATATATATATATATATATATATATATATATATATATATATATATATATATATATATATACATATATATATATATATATCAAAACAATTTGCTATGTAAAGATAAAGGGAAGTAATGTGTACCTGAGAAATGAATTAAGTCACTCTCACTGGCTAGCTAATCGCTATCGCTCTGCACTGTGCACATGTGCCGTTACCACTGATAACATTGTCCTGACCCACGCCCTCCCCATGTAGACGTAACACCCACCCTCCGATTCATTACCACGTCACGCATGCTTGACGGGAAGGAGGTAGTAACGCCCCAAAAGGCTACATTTTCCTAACCTGTGTTAGTAGCTGGTATGTTCACAGGGGTCCCTTGACCTCTTATCTCAAGATATATGAAAATGGGTTCTACGGGTATCCACGAGTCCCCCCTTTACAGACATGTCAACTCCATGAAAATCACATGCAGTATGGGGCAAAAACAATGTTTTTGAATGCAGTATAAATGTGCTATTTTCTCTTATACTAAAATGGTGTATTTCAGTACTCCATACTGGGTTCCCTAAACATCTTGGACTTGCATAAATTGGGAATCACTGTAAAGCTGAGACTCTTTATCCAATGAACCCAACTGTATTCACAAGTGATGATGTTAGTCCCCACAGTAGCATTTGCATATAGTGGGATCCATTTTTTGAAACTTGACTCACCTCACTGTATGAAATGGCCATGACCTCTGGGATAATCACAGCCTCATATTGTAAATTTCTCCACTGTGAGACTAATAAAGGAATATCTTATCTTATCTTATCTTATAAAACTTTTCAATAGCAAACTAGAGACATAGAGCATTCAGAGGATGAATGGCTTTCCTGGGTAGTGCTCGCCATCCAATCATCAAAACATACAGTTCAATCTCCAAATGTCAAAGTTTTTTGATATCAAATCACAGCATGGCTTTTTCTATGGTGTTGCGAAAGGTTTTGGTGTCTTAATGTGGCATTTTGGGGGGATTATTGATACATTTTTTTATCATGGTATGAACATAAAACATTGATGCAAGAATGGGAATGGCCATCATATACTTACAGTTATACTATGTTCTTCATACACATCCACAGTTAATTTTGATTCATGTTTATTTCTGATTCATGAACAGCACAACTTGACACTCAGTCTTCAGGTTCCCAGTTTCCAGGTGATGTACACCACTTCTATGTGACATATACTGTTGACCTGCTTTTCCCCCCTAAAGACTCCCTGTACTCCCCTAAAGGTGACAACAACAGGTCTATTGTGGGTCTCAGAGGGTTAAAAAAAACTCTGGGACAAACAATCTATTACAAAGTGCTTTTCTAGTTCTGTTCTTTTGACACCACTCATTTGGAGATTTGTCTACTTTGATATATCACACACACACAGCTGACCTTTCTGCGTGACCTTATACAGTTTCACAAACGTACATTAAGCTCAATATCAACCACATTATTTGTGCAGTTCTTTTCTGGATGACTGAAAGTGTGAGCCATCACACCTTTAGTGAGCCCAACCACAGTCGGGCCAGTTGGTAGATAAGGCATCTATCCTTCAGATGCACAGCGGTGACTTTGTCTGCCTGTCTGATTGTTGTGCAGAGGCCCCAGCTTTGATGGCTTTGGCTGGAGGGATAAGAAAAGGCCAAAGTGATGGAAATCTGGATTCTGTTTTGGCAACACTGTCTCTGGGTATTGATTTTGTCTGGAAATCTTCAAAGAGGAAGCATTTATGTCTGAAGCATGAGACAGTAGAGAGGTGCGGAGAGGCTATTAAGACAGTAGGAGTGCAACTAATGTAGATTTGGCTCAGGCGGAGGGTTTGTCGTTGGAAGGAAAGGGTTGCCAGTTCAGGAAACACTTTTACAGATGAGGGAGGTGATAGGTTGATTTATTGATCTGGCACACTTACATAAACCCGAAGCAGACGCACTTGGTTTCACAGAGAATTTGATGTGTTTGCTTTAAAAAAAAAACCCACACAATTTGTGAAACATTTAGTCACTTCACTGAACTCTAACATTTAAAAATAAATTCAAAACAAGTCATTATGGAAATGTATGGAGGCCCAATTCTCCAATAACCATCTTGCTCCTACTATATTGATTTATTGGTACAGCTTATGTGCAGTGCAATGTACTGTACACCACACTTCAACTGTCCACAACAAAAGTACAATACTATGTTAGCTGTCTGGGTGGCAGATGGGGTGCTTTACATACAACACACACATTGCCACAAAACCAGTATGAGAAGGTTCACATGATCACAGGAAGAGTATCTGAGAATAAGTTTCTACTGCCAAATTGCCCAACATGATCTGACTTCTTCTGACATGGTACAACCCTCCCATCTGGTACCCCAAACTGGATAAAAACAAATACTATTTGTGTGCCCTGCCGCGTATGCCCGCACAATCGGTGTCAATATCCTTTCAAAATGATGCTGGCAGCAGTGACACCTCCGCGATGACAGGATCATGCTTTAAGATTTCATACAGATTCTGTGAGAGAAGATGAAAGTCAGGCCCATTTATCATGTCTTCGAGTGGTTCTGTCTTTGCGGGGGACAGGAAATGTGTCCTGTGACATTTGGCCACATCATCTTGAATTATTAGCGCCTTCTGAGAGGACACAGGATTTATCACCACTTCTGTCCCAACACCCTCTGATGCCACACCAAGCAGGACTCGTGAGTCTCCTCCAGGCGAGCTGTGACAGGCAGCCTGTGCAGGGCAAAAAAAGTAATAATTAATATTTTATCCATGGGGTTAGATTATGATTTAAACACTAAATATTACAGATTCACCAAACATATATGAGGAACATTTAAATTTGATTCAGTTTCATCACTTCAGTCTACCTCAGAAGGTGTATATGTTCACATTTTAATAGTAGAAGAGGACGGGATAATCAGAGCTGCTGTCTGGCTCTTGATAGTAGACTGCAGCAGTCAGCACATACAGGAGAACTCCAGCAAAGGTTATCGACATTTGGCTCACGACTGGGGGTTTATTTTCCACCTTTGTCAGAAAATGAATGTCTTTAGGACGGTTACCAAATGCTCTTGTGGAAGAAGTTTGCAGAGAACTGAAGACTGTGTGAGAAAACTCAAGGAGTCCAGGAGGTACACTGTGTGTGTACAGACTGCACAGCCTGTGTGGGCCACATGTGTGTAATTATCTGACTCGACCCATCTCTCCAGGGGAGCATTACTGGCCAAGGTGCTAAACTGGCAGCAGCATCAGAGGTGGTTTGGTAGTGTTTGTCCAGGAAGCTGAACCCCTGTGGGTGCAGATCGGTGTGGAGCTGCATGGGTCCTGAAGAAAAGAAACACTTTGACAGAAAACAGATGGCTGTTGATGGAAACTGGGACCGAACTTGACACCTGCATGTTATATTGTGTTTATGCTATCAGTGTGTACTGTCCATAAACAGACTATGAGATAATGGGGCACACGTGTGTAAAGGGCCCCCACTCCTCCTACATAACAGTAGCAACAGATTCAAATAGTCATTTTGGTCGTTTTGCATCTAATTGTAGTCGTCTATTGCTTCTCTTTGTGGTCGCTTTAGCATCTCTTTTTGGTCATTTGGCATTTCTATTATGTTGGTTAGCATCTATTTTGAATCTGTTTTTGGTCATTTTGCATCTCTTTGTAGACATTTTGCATCTTTCCGGTCTTTTTGCATCCCTGTCATATTGTTTTGCATGTCTTTTTGGTAATTTTATTATTTTTGGTAATTTTGCATCTATTTGGTAACTTTGCAACTATTTGTGAATGTTTTGCATCTGTCTTTGGTCATTTTGCATCTCTCTTTTGTGGTTTTGCATCTCTTTTTAGTCCTTTGAATCTTTTTTGTTGTTTTTGCATCTCTGTTTGGTAGTTTATTTTTTTTTTTTTTTTTTTTTTTATATATTTTTTTTTTTTTTTTTTTTTTTTTTTTTTTTTTGCATCTCTTTTTGGTCATTTTTCATCTGTTTGTAGATATTGTGTTTCTTTTTGTTCTTTATTTGTAGTATTGCATCTCTTTGTGGTCAATTTGTGTCTATTTGTGACTCCCCAACAAGCCATGTGCCATAACTTCAATACAGGCTCGGGCCAAGGGACCCCTAACCTGTTTGGCCCCTGGGCCTGTGCCTATTAGGCCGTTTCAGTAATCCATCCATGGTACTGTCAAACTTATTATCGTTACAAGTTCCTGTACTATTTTTCCCTTAATAATGGTGTATTCTGAGGTTGTTTATGTGTGGGTATATACTGTACATCGTTTTGCCACATAGCTTTAGTAATCAAAGCCTTAGCCTCAGCTAAATCAGCAAGGGACACAGTCAAGCCTTTCAAATGGGAACTTCACTCCCCTGGATGTAATCTGCTCAGATAAACCTGCAGAGGACATTTTACAGTTACAGTCTGAGGAGAGATAATCCAACCTGGTGTCACATCAGAGGAGGGGAAGGCTGCCGAGGTTATCTGTGCAATAATGATCGCTCCTGGGACTGCTGGCACCTGAGACAGTGCAGCCTGATAGCATGGTCAACTGTACCCTGTCACTGTGTAGTCAAACAGTAACCTCTGCTTTTTCTTTCCTCTTTCTCTCCCTCTAGCTGGTTTGTGTAGCTCTGTGTCTCACGACTGGTATCACTTGCTTCCTTGCTGCCTATCCAGCTATAAGAGAGTATTTCATGTGAATGTGTGAAATCACATTGTATGCACTGTATAGGCATACATGTGCGTGTGTGTGTGTGTTATGTAGTGGATAGGTTGCAAGACGGACCGCTCTGCAGCAAAGGTCACAGCTGACAGGTGACAACAAGTTTCACTCAGAGGCAGAGTCGCTCTGGATGTAGATAAAATGGCATGGGCTGACCTGAACCTTAAGATATTAAAACTGAGTGACAAAGATGAACCTCAAGCAAATATCTCTATATAAATATAAGTGAGTGCACTTGCCAGAAAACTCTCCAAAGCCACTGTGCATGTGGGATATGTTTAAATAAATAAATAAATAAGTGGTGAGAACATCAGTAAAATGATCTCTGTGTAAATATTTTGAAATGTCCTCAGTGTCAGTCTGTTTGTGTGTACATGTACATCTGTGACCTCAGGCCAGTCACACTAAACGGCACATGAATGACACTGTTGTGTGCACACCATGTAGTCTGAATTGACTGCAATGCAAACATATCTGCATGAACATGCTACCCTCAGAGCTAGTGACATAGAATAAAAAGAGAGCAAGATTGCTTATGGTGGGTGGGTGGGAGGGTGTTGGATGTGTCCAACAAACACTATTTTCAACCAGGAGGCCCGGTGTTAGAGACTGGTGTTCATGTCCCAAAGTTTTGTTGAGTTATTTTAAAGTTATGTCGATTGTGACGAGTTTTGTTACTCATGTTATGTTGTTTACATACATATTTTACTTAGGTTTCATGTTTTATTTAACATTATTTTAAACCTAACCATGCTATTTTTCCTAAACCTACTGTAATTAACTGACTTTGTTGCTGAAACTCAACGGTGGCCATTTCAACAACATGCAAAAAGCCATTTCACAACATTATGAAATTATGTGCTATCTATGTGCCTTCTCAGGCACTGGGTCAGTAACCTCTAGTTTAATGGTGATACACATTATTGTAAAAATGTAAACATTAGTTTTAACACTTGGCTGTGGAGGAAAAGTCAATGTATTGACAAAAACAAAATGCAACAAAATGCCATGGAAACAGCAGGTCAACTCATTTGTTGCCCAAGCTTCTGCTCCAGTGAAGAGACAAAAAATGTTGGCAGATGAAAACATCAGTCCTGTGTTGACCGATGATGGATAAAATTTAGTTAAATCAAATCAAATAATAATAAATAAACATAAATGCCATATTTCCATCACATATATTTTTTTCCACCATTTGCAGTACAACTGGTGCTCTTTTAATAATGTGATATTTTTGCATCTACTTCCTCTCCAATTGTTTCATGCCAGCCAACTGTAAGTGTTTATGTGTGTGTGTTCGTGCCACCAGCTGTTTATCTGATATGCTCAGCTCCTAATCTTTACAAAATGGTATTGGATTTTATATTTGGGCAAAATTTGTGCCATATTTTGTTGGAAACTTGACAAGTATCAAGAATACCAAGTGATTACATTATGGCCAAGTGAACACTAGGCTCATGTGGTGCCAATTGTGCCATTAGGATCAGGACCTCAGCATCTTTGTGAACGATTTTTCATTTTGATGTTATGTCCGAGTGTTTCTTCTTTCGAGGTTGGAGAAACTCTTTAACAGGGCTAATATGTTACTGTTCCTATCTGCCCTGCTCTCCTCGGCTGCCCTTCCACTGCCTCTGCACCGTGCGTGGTGACAAGTTGGGCCAGGGTGCTGGATGTAGAGAAGTAATGAAAACAAATGGTTGTCATTATGAGCACTTCACATCATATCGCACAGGCTCCATAACAAAGCCCGACAAGGAGTTTTCATCATGGGTGACATGGTATAGAGGGGACACACTCCATCTCTGCTTCTACTTTTTTATATACTGTGTGACTTACGGCTCAACTGTTCCCAAAGGAAAGATGTGTCAGATATGGTACTATATAGCTGAGTGGATACAGCATTACAGTAACACTGCCAGGATTACAAAGTTATTTCCCATTGGGCCCAACAGTGCTAAAAATGAATGTGGTCTGCTTACTAGAGGTTCTTGATAAAAGTTTTCATCAAATGCTAGTGGATATGTGATTGTTTTCATTTTCAGCCACACAGTATTTAATAAATCAGTCACTTTATGAAACTGACTTCTATATTGCTAACATGCAGTTAAACAGTAGATCAAAAACTAAAACAGAAACATGGTGAGATACTTACATACATTAGTCTTGTAAATATCAATATAAGTGAGTGTAAAAGATTAAAAAATAAAAAGAGCATCATTGCGACACACTAAAGTAATACACTAAAGTAATACCAACACAATTCAGCTTGGGGCTGTAAAACCCCACAAGTACACATACTAAAATTTTGTAAATCAGTTTGTTATTTATTTCCTCTAAACTTCCAACAGTAATCAACTGGACATAACAGTATAAGCTAACTTTTGAAACAATGTTCAGTTCAAATGGGAGCTCTTTCTTCTTCACAGTTTTCAGCAGAAAGTATGTCCCAAACATTAAAATCCTCCCACTGCACAGGTTTTAAGTGTATAACCTCCATATACCAACAACTGCTAGAAAGACAGCTGTAACCACTCACTGAACATTCACACAACAACAGCTATAAATAAAAGAGCACCTACAGATAATGTTAAAACTAAGGCATTTGGGGAGTAGATGAAGGACTTCTGACACCATCTGATGGTCACAAATCTTACAAGGCTGAATGCCAGTTAAGCCGCCAACACATGATCATGTGTTGGCTGTGCCACTGTTTTGCTATGGAGAGAGCAGTGCCGCCCAATTAGCGCTAACGCGTGTTAAACGTGTTAAAATAAATTTGCGCTTTATTATCACTTTAACTTTGACAGCCCTATTTATGACAAAATGTTGTTTTTGGAGTGGTATTTAACATTGTTCATGTATGTTTTTACAGTACTGATTTTTAAACATTACATATACGACGCCGCACATGGCCCCTTCAGCTTCCAGGCCACGTACTAATTCCCAAATGTAATACAAACATGCATTTTACCTCAACTGTGCAAACCATGCACACACAAGTTGTTAACATCTTAAAGATGTGCAGTTGTTCTTCTCCTGGAGCTTGGCTGTCACTTCCTACACAAGAACAAGTCATACTTGTTCACTCTTGGATGTGGGAGCACTGACTCATGTTCCACCTCCTCCTCCTCTGGCGTATGTCTTTAACATCAAGTTTTCATATGTACTCTGGCTGTACGTTTTTTATCCCCGCGCCCTCGTCTCATGCCCCACCTCGGACAATGAGCCTTCTCTGTCGCTCTGCGGTCCATTTAGAAGCCTCGATTTCTTTCTCTAGCACAAACAGCGAGCAGATAAAGAGGAAGATTAAACTTAATTGGGCCGGTTTAGCAAGCACTGACAGGAGACAGCGTCTTGCATACCAGGAGGAGAAAGGCCAGATATCTCTCTGTCAGCTTCACTTAAGGACAGCAATATTTAAATCCTATCCTACTTCTTCTAGTGCTTTGTGAGCAGTACTGTTATGGCATGCAGCATGCAGAAGGAAGAGCGGAGGATCATAACAAACAGCAAGGTAAAGTACTCACTAATTAGGATGGATTGCCCACTACCCTCCCTTTACCACACACCCCCTATCTATTTTTCTCTCTCATTTCCTGTCCTGGAATGATACAGGGGGAATCTAATGGCTGTGCTTGCTTTTCATGTGTTTTCAGGAAGGGATGTGGAGGTATCTTTTCTTCCCTCTGGCTGAAGGGCTGATAGACTGACAGTGTTGGTTGAATATTGGTACCTGTACCCACATCCAGTTTCAACGAATTGTGTGCACACGGTGAAGTCGAGCTAAATTTAAACACACAGTCTCTGACAGCCCCTCACAGCAGTCGCATTATCCATGATGTGCTCAGGCACCGGGGGAGGAACCGGCAAAGTGTTGTACCTTTAGTTTTCCTCGACTCCCCTCGTCAACCCGCCACTGCTGCACCCACAACTACTGCCTCATTGTATTGTTTACATCGACACACTCCCGCTCTCCCACCTCTGCCCCAAAAATAGAAAACTAAAGCCGTTAGTGGTCCCCACCATTAACCTTGTTATTTCTCACCCTCTCCTTTATCTCCCACACTCACACACACACATACAGATGCTTTTTTACTAGGCTGTTAAGGGAAATAGAAATGTTCCTCTGTATTGAGCTGTGGCTTTGTCGGATGTCTGAGGATGGGAACGTATGATAAGAGGAAGAAAGAGGCTCTGCTGCGGAGGCTCTAGGGAGCAGAAGCCGCTCTCACTTTCACAGGAAATGGCACTTTCAGATCTCCTCCGAGCTGCAGTGCCGAGTTGTTTGCCTGGAGAAAGTGACCCTGTTGTAACTGTTTGTACTCACTGCTACATCAAGATGGGCTGCGATGTCGCCGTCAACTGATTCAAAAGGAGTCACAATCAAGCCAATGAGAGACACACCATGCAGTCGGGCCACAGGGGCAAGCAAATCATAACTCACTACTTAGAAGTTTTACAGAATAGCTTAGCAACTACAGCAACTTGATCACCGTTACTATAGCAGCAAAAAGTCATAAGGAGGATTCACTTCACAAAGCCGAACAGCATCAGTGTCTAATAGCCTGAGCAGTTAATGTTTGGTGCTTTAAAAAGGAAGAGTGAACTCATATGTTGCCCCCAAGATCATTACAAAAATATCAATAAACATCATAAAACAAAAGCACAAAAAATTCCTAACAATCCTTTTACGTCCCTGTTGAAAAGACAGTACATGGAATAGTGTGCTTAATGGGCTGAACATGTTGTGCATAATATTCAAATGTATTTCTACAGAGTGTGCTGCTTTTGATCATGGGCACAGTGACTCATGAAGGCAGAGGCACCATTAGAGAGGAGACGGGAATGACTTCAGGGAGCTCTAGGCTGCTTTATTACAGGGAAATTACACTAAGAGGAACTAATTATACACAATAAGTTCAAGATTGCATACAATATTATGAATTACTCAGTTGATGTTTGCAATTGATGACCTCCATACATTATTTCATACAAATATGTATGCAGATAAAATGAATATACTGTGTGTTTCATGGTAATGTGTAAATTCATAAAAAATCGCTTAATTCTGACCTTTGTAGTTGGGATTAAAAATTGAGATGTCGTCTTCCTGCAAAACTCGCTAATAGAATCATGAAGAAAGTGACGGGTAAATGGCGACAAGTGTGGATGAGATCGATGCAGATCGACATCCAGAAGGAACAAATCTTAAACCAACGTAATTCTCTGATCCATGTTAAGTCAACAGCTCGTAGCAGCCGCTACCACAGTGTCCATGTTTGGGGCTTTAGGGCTAATTTCAGTGTCAACATAAGTTACCTAAAATTCAAGGAAATAATCAAACGGAATGAAATTCAGATAAAAACACTTCTGTAAACTCTTTTTTTTTAGCTATTTCAATAGGCTACTCTATAAAAAGTAAGCACAACTGCAAGCCAAGTATACCTTTCTGTGGGCAAGAATACTTATTTATATCTCAATCAAGATTAAGTACAAGTAGGCCTATAAGCCAAGTATACTTAGACTTTTCTGTATACTTGTCAGGATGAGCCAAGTATACTTAGACTTTTCTGTATACTATTCAGTATAAGCAATGTATACTTATGTATAATTGTAAGTATATCTCTTCTAAGTACATAAAAAGTAAACTGAAAATATATATGCTTATAACACATGAATAAACTTATTTTTAGTAAGTGCAAGATCATAACAATATTCATGTCACAAAATAATGCAGCTAGGTCAGTATTGGTATATACTTGCTATGCACACTACAAGAACTCGCCCTACAGGATTCCAATGTTGCCGATGCATCTACATGTATTAAATGTCTGAAAGTTTCCTGGGTTTTGATCTAACCTGGGCCATGATGGTTAGGACCACATGGTGAGTGCACCTCTCACTTCATGAATTTAGAGTGGCATGGTTGGCCCATAAGAAATTTGCTGCGCAGATTCCCGATGGTTCCTCGGTAGGTGACAAATTCAGTTCAAATTAATTATGACTGAGCAGCTGTGTATTTTGCCCACAAGACCATTTACCCACTATGACACCTGGTGCTGCCCAAAGACTTGAACCTTGACTTAGACTTTGCAAAAAATGACCTGTGAGTATCTCTGTTTTTTAGTTCATGAAAGTATACTTTGCATACTTAAACTTATAGTACTTAGTCAATGATTTATGTATTACATAAAGAGACCTGCTCCTTTTGGTATTTGACTGAGATTAAAAAAAGATAAATAAAAAAAGTGTGTTGTTCTTGCATGCCTCTACCATGAAGGCATAATCCAAAACCTTGATAAACTCAAAACATCCTTTTACAAACTCTCACACTAATAGTCCACTCTATCAAAAAGTAAACTACAAGCCAAGTGTATTTTTGCACGTAGACTTGTATGTCTACTCGTCAGTATGAGCCAAGTATACTTAAGTATACTTTTGTTAGGTGTCCATCCATCCATCCATCCATCGTCAACCGCTTATCACGTTAGGGATCGTGGGGGGGCTGGAGCCGATCCCAGCTGGCATTGGGCGAAGGCGGGGTTCACCCTGGACAGGTCGCCAGTCCATCACAGGGCACATAGAGACAGACAACATATAGACAGACAACCATTCACGCTCACATCCACACCTACGGGACATTTAGAGTCATCAATTAACCTAAACAGCATGTGTTTGGACTGTGGGAGGAAGCCAGAGTACCCGGAGAAAACCCATGCTTACACGGGGAGAACATGCAAACTCCACACAGAAGAGTCCCAAACCGGAATCGAACTAGCGACCCTCTTGCTGTGAGGCAACAATGCTAACCACTGCACCACCGTGCAGCCCCTTTTGTTAAGTGTATCTCTGGTAATTATTATTATTTATCAAAATAAGTATACTAATAGCACACTTGATTAAACTTTATTTTGGTAAGGGAAGGCGACGGCAGCCTCGCCTGCCTTGCTCAAAGGGCCCGTAGTACAGCTGATGGACTATCACTCCCACAGCCAGATTTTGCTTTACAGTCTAAATAGCTGTTTTTCTATCACATACCAACTTCTCTAACCTGCACTTTGCCGCTACCCACCCAGGGAATATATATTAATGTTGTTTACATTGTATCTGGGAGCCAATACCCTCCTGCTGCAATGAAGTAAAATAAAGCAAAGAAAGCAATTTCAGGTTGGTGAAGCTCCACCTGCAGAGGTCCATTACTGTCACAGCTGTACGGTAGAAAACAGGCATTTTACCTTGCGAGAAAGGATTGTTTTGCCTTGAGCAACCTGTACCCTAAAACCTGGAAATCTCTTGGTTCTACATTTAGAGACAAGTCAAAGTTTAGTGATAAAGTGCTTGTAACAACAAAGTGCTTTTCTGGAGAACAAAGCACATAAATATAGATACAAATAGGAGATAAAAAAGAACAAAATCATCACAAAGCGGTGTGTGTGTGTGTGTGTGTGTGTGTGTGAATGGATTCGAGACCAAAGGGCAACAGTACGGCAGTTTGCATGAGAAGCACAATCAATAACAAGAGTGTAGCAAAGGAGACCAAGGGAGAATTGTTCCTGTGGAAGTTGATAGCTACTGCTGCACTATGCACATCTCTTCATGTTTTAATCCAGCTGTCTCCGCATGATGCCAGATGACCTAGCACGCTTTTAAAAGGTACATCCCACCTGGTCTGTTGTTTGCAAATAGGGTCATTTCAGATGCAGTATAATAACATATTGTGGCATTTAGAAATTCAATCCCACTTCCCCACTGAACACTAAACATTACCTTACCCAAACTATTCAAAGTGCTTTACCCACTCACTGTAAAAGCATAAATAAAAATCTGTCTGACTCCTACTGATTTACGATGTACGGTTTAAAAAACACTTTGCACAGTTTTTTTTTTTTTTGTTGCTGTTGTGGTGATTACATCTCTCTAAAAGTAATGCGTGCATCACTTGGTTGCTGACAACACGAGCGTAGTTTGGCACTTGACAGGAATGTTTTGGATCTTGGCTGGATGTGCTGTGATGCCCATGCTGTTTGTAGCTTGTGACTGATCGCTCCCTTAAATCAAAGCCCCCAGATCCCTATTGAGATATACTTCTCTCCCTCTCATCTACCACTGCCCTCCTCTATCCCTACTTTCCTCTCCTCTCTCCTCCGTTCTTGCTTCACTTCCTCCCTGCCTCCCTCCAGCCTTCCATCACCTCGCTTCCTGTCTTACCTCCTCACTTACTCTGTCGTTCTTCCATCTCTTCCAGTCTGTCTACCTTGTCTTCACACCCTCCTGTCCTCTCTTTCCCCTCCACACTGCCTGCAGGGTGCTTATTTCAGGGGGAAATCACCCAGCCCCCCCCTGGAGATCCGCTACGTGATGCAGAGAACCGTAAATCAAGGAACCCAGAAGACTGATTCCTCTCTAAACTGTGCCACTTGTTAACAGCTGACTGAAAGCTATGTGGTGTACAAACAGGCTGCAAATATCAGAAAACATAGGTTAAAGGATGTCAGATGATCAGTCGTCATGAGGAACTGCGTGAATGTCGGTGGCCTCAGAGTTAACAAGGCGTGACAAGTTGCTTCTCGTAAAGTGGTTTGCCATCGTCTGTGACGTTCTACCGGCACCCGTTTGAAGTTTATTTATAAAAAGCTCTAAGAATATGTTTTATCACAGAGTGCTTTACCGAGCGTAAAGGACATAAAATAAAAAAGAACAAGAAAGACAGCACATCACAAAACTTGATATGCAGGGCATAGTTTATGTGCTTCTACTTGTGTGCACGAATGTGTCTGTTACCACAGCAGAAAATAGACAGGAGGGACGCGGACTGTAGGGTGTACCTAGTAAATGATACATGAATTTACATCTCATACAACATTTTCTTTCCCTACTTTGTTATGTTTTTCTATTGCATTATACTATGCTAGATTATATTTCTGTATATGCAGTACAATATTATAGATGTACCAATGGTCCCAGCAAATTCCTTTTTCCCATTTCTCTGCTAGAGGATTTACTTGTATCACAGCAGTTGCTGGGGGAATTTGTCATCCATCTTGCCATCCGAAGGCACACTGACTGGCTTGGCGAAAGTGATTCGATCCAACTTTATTTGGATAAACACTCCAATAAACTGTTGGACAGTCCTATATGTCACGACAGTGAATTCAGGCAACAGGGGGAGGATGAATGGGAAATTTACAAGAGGCAATGGTCAGAAACATGCTTACAAATTGGCAACTGGGTGGCATGTAACAAGAGAGCAAGAACAGATAGAGGTACACTGATGGTGTGGCAAGGAGCAGGTGGACATGGGCTGGTGTAAACACTGAGGGGGGTAACTGGGAAATGAGGAACATGTGAGCAGGTCGATGTAATAGTCAGGTGACCGGATGCAAAGGCTACAAGCAGCAGGTCATAATAATTCTACTGGGGTCATATGAACAACCCCCTTCTTGTCATATTAAGAAGAAGAAGAAGAAGATATTCCTTTATTAGTCCCGCTAGGGGAAATTCAATTTTTCACTCTGTTAACTTATACACACACATGCACAAACAGGTCCATATACATGCAACAATTGGAGAGGTGTCAGAGTGAGGGGGCTGCTCCTGACAAGCGCCCCGAGCAGTTGGGGGTTTGGTGCCTTGCTCAGGGGCACCTCGGCAGTGCCCAAGAGGTAAACTGGCACCTCTCCAGCTACCAGTTCACACTCAGTTCTTGGTCCATGTCGGGACTTGAACCGGTGACCCTCCGGTTCCCAAGCCAACTCCCTACAGACTGAGCTACTGCCGCCCCCAAATATAGGTTCCACCGAGATTTGAACTCGGATCGCTGGATTCAGAGTCCAGAGTGCTAACCATTACACCATGGAACCCTGACACACCATGGAACCATGGAACCATGGAACCCTGACATTATATTCACAACCTTGTAACTAGAAAGTTTCTGAAAGCTCTGAATTCACGACTTGTGACATGTTTGTTGACATTGTCAGAAATGGCAGAGGCCATGTCAGTAAATTTTTTTGGCACATAAGTTAATATATTGTAATTTTGGTCATATATTGTTTTTCTTTATTTTATATAATAGGTCTGATGAAAATGTTGATTTTCCCAATGGCGTCATCTTTCTCCTCTGTCACTATGCCTGTGCATTTCCTCCATTATGCTACCCACTTGCTAGCTTGTTAAATTGTTAGCCTCTGTGGCTTCTAGATGCAGACAGTAACATTAATATTGCCGTTGCTTAGCAGCGGTGTTCTCATGACTTAACCACTTGAACGCAATGCATATCGCATACACGACTTCCCATGTTGTAAACACAAGCTCACAAGTTTCATTTAAAGGCACCATAAATATGTGGGGGGTAACTGGGAAATGAGGACCAGGTAAGCAGCTGGATGTAAGTGTCAGGTGACTGGGAAAGTCTAATGGCATGTGATGGATGGATGGGGAATGGCAAGTCGGAGGGATGGGCCTATTACTAATCTGATCTGCTATTACAAATATGTCAGTTTGTATCATGTAATGTTTATCTAGTGCTTAGCAATAGAAATCCCTCTGTGGTGTGTGACAAAGAAAATCAGACAGAAAATCCTCTATTCCTCATCGTAATGTATTCTAATTTGAAAAGGTTAACACTATACAAATTGTTGCCCTTTTTATGGGGAGGGACCAGGTGCTAATATTCATTCGTCGTCACTACTATGCTTCAGCATGGTGGCATATCCCTCCCTCATAAACACCGGTAACCATTTTCTCAACATTCCCTGACAGGCCTCCGTTGGCGCTTAGTCAGATCAGGGGGCTGCTGTCAGCTCACTTAGTCAGGAGTGGGTCCTCAGCAGATGTGACGTGGGCCTGGGTCGGAAGCAGCAGCTCCCTCTCCATGTGAAAATATTTCGAACGGCAGGTCCTGATCGGGTGCCAGAATCTCCTGCCAGTCGATCACCAAGCTTCTCTCACTCACAGGATTGAAATGTGCCTGTCATTTTTTGGGTGGGAGGGGAAGGGGGGCGTTTGGGCTCGAACATGCTGTTCTTTTCTTCACTCAGTATTTGGATTCAAAGCCACTCAAGAAACAAAAGTGAGTTTGTGCTAAACAATAAGGCAGACTAAATTGACTTTCCTTTCACATTTTCTGACTAAGCTTGTTTGGAGCAGTATAGTCATATTTGCAAAGGGAATAAAATTATAAACGCCAAGACTAAAGAACCGTAAAATGCAAGTTTTATGGGTATCAGGGGACTACAGGTGTGGAGAAACGCAGTTGGACAAACATCAGTCTGGATGCTCATTACTACACAGTTTCAGCAGTTTTCGGTGCCTTTACAGGCATTCAAAGGCTGCATCATGCAAACATATACCCAAACATAAACCTTATATCTTCTTCATGGAACAATAATTTTCCAAATTGCTGCCAAGACACACATTAGGAGAAGTGGAAATAGCTATTCAGGCGCTGTTGTCTCACAGTAAAGAGGTAACAAGCTATTCTGGGTGTTCCATTGCGTCCATTGGTGTGATATGGACACTTAACCCTGGTAAAGAAGGAGATATTGTTCTCATCACCTTTGTAGCACTGTGATACTGTTTCACAATCCCATCAGTTAGAATCAAATGAAGCAATATCGGGAATATCTTATTGAGCAGTTGAACAAATGTAGAGCTGATTAAGTGAGAAGTGTAGCACCAAGGCGAGAGAAGAGTATTACTGAATCATAATCTCAGATCACATCCTATTTGCAAATATCTCAGGCAGTGGTAATTTGATGGATGATTGTTTTTCAATAATTGACCTATAATTTCCAAGATAAGATAAGATAAGATGAACCTTTATTAATCCCCGTAGGGAAATTCAGTTTTTACACTCTGTTGTTAATTTCACACAGTACATATACATGCATTAATGGAGAGATGTCAGAGTGAGGGGGCTGCTCCTGACAAGCACCCTGAGCAGTTGGGGTTTGGTGCCTTGCTCAGGGGCACCTCGACAGTGCCCAAGAGGTGAACTGGCACCTCTCCAGCAACCAGTTGGTCTTGGTCGGGGACTTGAACTGGTGACCCTCCGATTCCTAAACCAAGTCCCTACGGACTGAACTACTGCCGCCCCAAGGAAGTCAGGCAAGTCAGCTGCTAGCAGTAGGTCAGTCTATAAACTTACTGTTTTATGAGTTCATGATTTCTGAATATTTTCTTTATAATTTTCTTGGAAGTTTCCTGAAATTTGGTACTGGTACTAAAGGAAAAATTATTAGTATATACATATTGTTTTATAATTGGAAACCTTATGCTCCACATTGCATGCTTAATAGTAGACGAAATTTCTGTTAATTTTTTTTTCTTTGAAATAACAAACCAAAAAACAAAGAAAAAAAGTCAATACCAAATGATATAGTTGATATAGATCAACTGCGACACCAAATCAGGCCAGGGATGTAAAGTGGGGGGGGTCCAATGGCCCCTTTGTTGCTTCCTAACCCCCTACTTCTAGCGCCCTTGCTCAGACCATTTCATTTTGATCTCAACTACACACCTGTAAAGATTCGTGACTGCATCTTGCAGCGTTGTGACACTATTGCTGTGACAGAATCTGTCCACAGAGAGACCACACACAGACTTGCAAAGTGAAAACAATACTAGCCACACACTGTCGCAGCTGGTAAACATCTTAAACCACAGAGTTTCTTTGTGAAGAAAGCCCTTAAAATGACCATTCCCACCAGTAGTATTCTTTGTTGAATATCTCACTTTGGAAAGTATTAAAATGGTACCAATATGGCAACCTTCACTTTTCTGTGGCCTCCGGAAGCTGCATGTATCTAAGCATGTTTTTAATTCTACTCAAACCTCTTCTTTTGAGTCCAGCTGTGAAGGAGCCATGTCAATGTCGATGAGGGAGAGGCCATTATGAATTGTATGTAATGATTAACGATGTATTCAAGGCAGTATTCAGCTGGTCTTATCTATCTCCAGAGCTAAATTGCTCTCTTTTTCCCAACCCTGTCAATGCTCGAGTGCCGGCACATTGTACATGTATAAATAATGTGAATATAAAGGGTGAGGGAGCGTACGATTATATATTCATACACTTAGCATTTTATTTCTATATGTGAGAAAATGGAGGATAAAGTAAGAGACAAGGTTGTTTCTTTGTTTTTAGTATTGACGAGAATAAATCGAACTAATGAAATAATATTTAGTTTTCTGAATCTGATCTATTGAGTTACAGAATGTGAGTTTATATGACAAATGTTGCCAGAGGAATTAAATGTTCAGATGAAGGCTTTGTTATGTGTAAATAATAAAATAATTATTATAAGCTTTTTGGGTATTATTCATAGTAATATAATGGTCCAAATTTTGTAAAATTGCATAGTTTTAGGTCAAATCCTTCACCCCAGATTTATTCTGGTTCTTTGATTGTGATGTTTGTGGGTTTCTAATTGAAATAACTAATCTTCTTGTATTGCCACTATGCACACAGGCCTACTTGGCTCAATAACCTAGCTTTGTCTTGACTTACTGTTGACGTATTGTCTTATAATAATGACTTTCATACTCTGTTTACTGATCAGGAGGGCACTCCATTTAATATTTGTCGCTGACAGGGGGTTCTGAATCAAATTTGCATGCAAAGTTGGGAGGGGATGGGGAGGGCCTCTAAAAGGTCCTTCGCTAAGCTCAAGTCATATTAAGGCATCCCTGGTGATACATACATTTTTATGTTCAATACTTATATCTTTCCAGCAGCTAACATGATTTCCTGTTAGTCATAAGTTAATCTACCTCTTTTTATTTCAAACAACCCAATGATCATAGAAGGGTAGAATACAAATATGTAAACACATAAAAGTACTTCAACACATCGTGATTGCAAACACTGTTATATTACACTATTACATGGCTTTGTTGAATACTTGATTCTATTTGGTCAATCACAGCTTTCTATATTTCATTATTATCTTTATAACATACCTTTGCTATGGGCACAGTTCTGATGTTAGACTCGAGAGGACCATTTTTGTGTCAATTTATTGATTTCTTAAGTAAGTAGCCATGTAATAAGTTTTGTGTCGGGGGACCATATGGTCCTGAAAGGGTCTGTTTCACAACAATGACTGGCTTGCTGATAAATTATCCCTTACTTATATGATAAAGACCACTTTTTTCAACTTTAGATGCACCATGCCTATTTGAAACTTTTTCCTCTTAGTAAATGCAGGATTTTTGATCGTCTTTGTGTTGATGTTGTGAGTAACACTACTCTCTTTTTAAACCAATGTTTAAATAAATGTGTTGATCGTTTGCTGTAGTTGTGTCAGAGTTGGTAATGTGTGTTTGTTGATGGTTGAATTTAAATGCACAGCATTCAAAAACCTGCTTACAATTACAACAGACATTAAAAGGATATTATGCATCTGGTATTTAACAAAATTATAGTGCTCTATAATATATGTGTAATATAAAATGATTTGGTATTTCAGGGTTATTGCACAATAATTGTTGTCTGATGTCAGTTTGCTAATATATCTACTCATAAGTGTGATGTTGTGCAGAAACAAGTTGTTCTTGTGTTTTGGTTGCAGCCATTGCAGCCCACTCTTGTTCTATTGTGGACACGTGTGATAGTAGCTGTTGGCATTATAGTGTGGACCTCATAGTTTACTGACATTTTAGGGACTTTGTCTTGACAGTTTTTTTTTTTTTTTTTTTTGGTAAATATTTCTTGGTTCAGTCCCATTTTCTCCTTTCAAAATCATCATCCTTTTTCAATGAGAGTAATTTATCGAGAGGGTGCCTCTTCACCACCTCAAAAGAAATAAAAGAGTGCTAATAGAAATTACAGCTAAGCGCCCCACCATACTTAAACCCCCAGCATTAAGCAGCAGAAATTATTCTGAACGCAGTTGTTGACAAATGGTAATTAAAAGATTTGTTAATGTCGAGTGATTAAAAACACTGCAGGCATTTCACAGGGAAATTCAGCATGCAAATTGCTTTCTCTGCAACTGCTGGTGCTGCTCCATTTGTTGAATGAAGAGCCTTTTTCTCCACTGTTATCATAATATGAACGAGCTGTCACTTCTCCTGTAATGGAATGCACAATGTGAAGAATTAGCATTTTTCAACAGATATCTTGTTTGTGCCAGAATGAGCAATTATTGGCTAGATCCTTTTTTTTCCCCTCAGAATGGTTAAGATAATTGTCTTTCCTCCAAGGAAGGTGTGGTCAGTCACAGTTTGAGAGTGGGTTCTTCATGTATGTGTGTGTGCATGCATGTTATTTCTCTGTTAAATTTGCGTGGGATAAAAGTATGAACTGTGATTCTTGTGACAAGCTTGAATTATTGATTCTCCCCATCTCAGGCTGTGGCACACTGTTCACCAAATGTAGATATGAATAATAACCGTGAACGTGGAGTTGCCCACAACAGTCAAACAGTATAAAATTAAAAATCCTGGAGTGAAGCACCTGTGTGATGGAGTATTACACACCTAAAGCCTCATTGATGTTGTCCTCACTGAGCATTTCAGGATTAATTCACTACTCAGTACAGGTTAATTCCTTGAGTGTGCAGCATTATCAAGAAAATACTTTACTTAATGACTATATTACAAGCACTCTGCTGGCTTTCATGGATTAACATGAACCTATGTAATTGCAAAAGAACGTTTCCGGCTCATACTGTTGCCTCTATGTATGAGGTGACTCATACAATAATGAGTATAATGATTTACATTATGGGGATATGCATTTTGTCCCCATTTGGAAGGTGAGTCACCACAACATGACTATATAAACAAAATGTATGTCCTCACAACATGGTTAATCAAACACACACACACACACACACACACACACACACAGTGACCGAAATCATTCTCTGTCACTCATTTAATGCTCCTGATAGACACTCTGACTTACTCTGTGGTGAGCAGTAAATTGTGGCTTCAGACACTTATGAATCATTTTGCGTCATCATTGACAGGTGTAGGCACACGGGTTATTTTCTCATCCAAATGATTGTATGATTGATTGTTGGATTGTCAAGACACACATTGTTGGATTGTCAGAAGAAATTAATGAACATGCCCAGGAAAGGGGACTATATAATGTAAAAGTGTTACACTCAAATAAGATGGTGGACAGTAAATATAATGCACTTAGTGAACTGAGTTATTAATGTTTACTTTATTATGGCAAATATAATTGAACATAGTATAGTATAGCAACTTTCATGCCTAATTAAAAAGCCACCTCGTACTGAAGGCCAGATATGAATAGAGTGAATAGAGCCAATAATTTGTGCACATTAATAACATACTAGATGATGGAATATACTGTATAGTGAAGTGGTCGATGTATCATAGAGATAGTGATAAGATGAAGTAACTGTCCTTGAATTAGGTGAATTCAAATAACATATTTAGCTTCCAGTGCAGTGTTGGCGGTTCTGGTATCTGACATGTTTTACAAAGCATTTAGTGAAAATGACCAGTGACAGAAAATGGAGTCAAATTTATCTATAAACATATTGCATGTTCATATTCATGTGACTCTTCACAGCTACTAGCAGACACTGGCAGTTTATAAAATATGCATGGTGCTAACAGTGGGTGGTAAAAGCTTCATCTAATTTAATAATAGCCATTTTCTATATATATATATATATATATATATATATACATATTTTAATCAAAAGGTAGTATTATGACACATTGAAAAGCATTTCATGTGAATTGCTGGTAAAAAGTTTCTGGTCAAAGCAACTATTACTTGGTACAGCAAATGCAACTCTGGGAACAAAAAGAACGAAGGTTACAGTATTGTAACCCTAGTTCTTTAAGCACAGATGGAGCCATCTACTGGTATTCAGGTAAGTATGTCCCGATAAGCCAGCTACAACTGTGATTGGCGAAGAGTGTTACCTATAAAGTCCAGTAGAGGGCAGAGCATGTGTGAAGGCCAGTCCTGTCCTATAATATGAGCTGATAGGATGAAAATGCATAACAGAGTGCTCCAAGGATGATGTATTTCTGTAGGCCAACTATGAAGTTACCATCGCCCAGGGTTCCCTCGACAAAAAGCCAATGGGATTTTTCTGTTGGGTTTTGGATTATTGTACAAATTTATTTTCATTTATGATTTCTGAAGCGTAAATGCAATCACCAGAAGTAAAAAGCTAACTACACCATAGTTGCATGAACGCGAGTATACACAACAAGGCTGTAAAGGCGGATAAGTCGGCGTAATGACGTTTAGTGGTCTCATTGGGCACTTGTTAGAAATCACCTTTATGACTTAAAAATTCACGACTTGGCATTTTTTAGTGATGTATTTTATGTCATAGAACAAAATGTTTAAAACCTCTTAATCTTAATATTTCAGGCATTTAACTAAAAAAGCATTAAAAAAATATTGACCTTCAGACGGGCTACATGGTGGAGTAGTGGTTAGCGCTCTCGACTCGTTGGTCGCTGGTTCGATTCCGGCTTGGGACTCTTCTGTGTGGAGTTTGCATGTTCTCCCGTTCTCCCCGTGTAAGCATGGGTTTTCTCCGGGTACTCCGGCTTCCTCCCACAGTCCAAAGACATGCTGTTTAGGTTAATTGATGACTCTAAATGTCCCGTAGGTGTGGATGTGAGCATGAATGGTTGCCTGTCTATATGTTGTCTGTCTCTATGTGCCCTGCGATGGACTGGCGACCTGTCCAGGGTGAACCCCGCCTTTGCCCTACCCCAGCTGGGATCGGCTCCAGCCCCTCCGCGACCCCTAACGGGACAAGCGGTTGACGATGGATGGACAGATGGATGACCTGGATGGATGACCTTCAGATGAGGGAACTGTAAGTAACCGTAATCATAAGTGCTAAAATGCTAACTAACTCATGCTAATGCTAACTCATTTCCAGGGTATAAGACTAATTCCTGTAGCGCTCGATGCCAGTAAGATATTGTAATGTCATAGGATGTAAATGGGATGAGATTCATTGAATTGAATGGGGTGTTCGGCCTAGCAGATGGTGACACTGCCCAGTAACTGAGAGGTCATAAGATCAAAACCCTCTGATAGCTAATCCATCCACTGCCATGTTTCTTGTCCATGTGTCCTTGAGCAGGATGACAAGTCTCCTCTTACCCAGAAAAATGGTCTAGATCAGAATGCTAGATAAACACCCATTAAGCAATATGTAGTGACTGACTTGTCTTATTCTGTTTTATGTGCGGATATAAAAAGCATGAATAATGCTTTTAGAATTGAAGCTGGGAATGAACTTGTATTTCAGTTAAGAATATCAATCCACACGTTTCTCTTTCATATTCATGTGAGAAATCTGAGTCCCTGATACTAAATCGCCTACCGTTCCCCTGCAGATTCATAGCTGATTGCAGGGCTTCCTGAAAAGGCTTTTGAAGTGCAACCCTTAAGCATTGATAGCAAAATCTTGCACCATTATTGCATTTTTATTTCTTTCTTCTGCTGTTTTAAGTGGTGAGGTGAGCAGTGATGTCCTGCGTTCTTTGTCCCTTCTGTCTGTTATTTATTTATTTTTTTTTATTTTAACAAAAAAAGGAAGAGGTCTGTCTGCTGAACCACGATGTTCAGAATGGGACCATCAGTCCCATATGGTGCCGAATGTTCAAAGGACACTAATAGCAGGAAATGGAAAGAGCCAGCTTGCCCGCAGAGCTGTGCTGTCCCATATGCAGACTGTGGTGTTTGCAGGCTTTCCGACTGACAGATGCCATCTTGATGCGTTTAAGTGTGTTTCATCCGCTGAAGTGATGTTCATCTTGTCTCATCGCTGGTGAGTAAAGTATAATCAGGCTGAGAGTCGGGGAACCATGTTAAGGGAAAGGAAAGGAGTCTTTTCCTTAAATATTCTTCTCATTTGAGGCTGTGAGTGACCTTAATCAATTAAGTGATCTCTTTAAGTTGTAAAACGGCTTTTAAAAAACTTGACAAAACTGACACAAGATAATGCATAATATAACCACTCAGTGTCTTTTATTTGAACATGTTTGTATTTGGAACTAATCAGCTATTAAAAAGGCAAGCCAGATATTATTTTGGCCACTTGTCTTATCAAGCCAAACACCCTTTCTACATAGTTCAAAGACTGCGTGGTGTGCAGGCTTCACATTAAGAGCTCTGTATCACTGACACTGTTACTAAATGTCAAACACTGGCCTTAAGTAGGTTGAAGGAAGGGAGTTTCAGCTTGCATTCATATTAGTGAGGAAATTATGTCACTTTTTCTCGACAATAAACGCACATAGGAGTTATTTTCCACAAGCAAAATGCACATAAACAGCATGTAATCATGTATCACCATGATTTATAGGAAAAAAAAGTACTCAATACATTCAGAGGAGTCAAAGCATTTTGAGCCCACTAGTTTTAACTAAGAAAATAGATTATACATATATGTTTTTGGATTGTTGTCCTTTTGCTGTTGAAATTGCTGAAATATTTGATAAGGCCGTCAATCCATTAAAATATGTAATTGTGATTAATCGCATGATTGTTAATGATTAATCGCGATTAACTGCAAATTAATCATACATTTTTCATCTGCTCAGTATGTACGTTACAGGGAGAGCTGTCAAATATTTAATGCTCTTGCCAACATGGGAGTGGACAAATATGCTGCTTTATACAAATGTGTGTATGTATTTATTATTGGAAATCAGCTAACAACACAAAACCATGAAAAATATTATTCTACAGGTACTACATTTATGCATTAAAAAAAATATGCTCAATCATAACATGGCAAACCTAACAGGCAAAAACAGCTGTCAGTAGCTGTGTTTGCATGGACTCAAATAACCGGAATAAAGGCCCAGTCAGATTAAAATGCTTCATGGAAACACATCAGTCGGAAGATTCTGATCCAATACAACATTAATCGGAAAGAAATTTCATTCCAAATGAGAGAGGTGGTTTATGCCAATTGTTGTTCCAATCGGCGTCCATGTACACACCCATTCGTATCATGTCTTCCTGGTTTGGGGTAAAATTATCTCCACTACACGGGTGTGCTACGTCAGCATGACGCGGTGTTTGTTTACAACACAGGCAGAAGTACAGCTTCTTCCTCTTCTACTATTTCTGGAAAATTAGACTACTCTGCGCATGCCCAAAGGATTTATTCTGATTAAATGCTCGGTGTATGTATACACAAGTCATGATTAGAGCATTTTATTTAAAGTCTATGTAAACAGTGGATGTTGAATTTCCGATTGACCAAGATTCAGATTGGATTGGAGAAATTTGACGCATGCAAACGTGGCTAGTGTGTCAGTGTGCTGAATTGACGATGACTTGGCCCAAACTGCAGATGATTAAAATAAAGTGGGCATGTCCCATAGAATCCATTTTCATTCACATATCTTGAGGTCAGAGGTCAAGTAAACTAAATTTAGTTTGGAGTGTTATTTAATCTTGTTCGTGAAAAACTACGATGACATTCACTCTAGCTTTAAAACTGAGCCCAAAAGATTGATTGAGTTATGAAATGAATGCAGTTAAAATGAATTTGCACTAATGCATAACTACTGGATTAACTTTGACAGCCCTAATTTTTGACTATTACATCTTTCCTTCCCTCAAAGAGGAGACAGCTGAAGTTGGGAAGCCAGTGAGGGATCACATCCTACCATTGGTGGATCACAGTTGGGTGGGATGTGGTGTGAAGAGAAGCAGTTGACGTCTCCAATGTGTATCTGAGGAGGAATGAGGTGTGTGCAGTTCAATGTAGGGAGTTAGCAGTGGCAGGAATACAACTAGTATGGTAAGATATGAGAAAAAAGGGGTGAAAATCTGACCAAAGTTGTACGGTGTTAAGAAGAAGAGGAAAATGAACATAGAAGTTTAAATTAAGATTTCTATAAATGTAGAGGTCTAGTAGATTACAGTTTTGATCTTTTCCCAAATCTAAATAATCCCTGTTAAAGCTGCTTGTCCAGAAATTAGAGACAGAGTTTCCATTTTTGATCTTCAATGACTGCAACATATTTTTCCTGATGGTTTTACTTCACTACTGTAAGCTGAGTCTCTTTTTTTATTGTTAAATCCTGAAAACATCAAAAGCCCTACATGCAATTGTGGGCATACTGTCTGTTGGAATTGAATGACATGTCAGTCCTAGTTTCAATGAGGCATTGAGGGGGGAAAACAAACAGAGCAAAAAATGCCATATGACAGGACAGCTGTCATGGAAGATGGTCTCTTCTCTTGCTCTTTAGTTCCTTTTTAAGTGGAGCAGGAGGCCTCTTGGATTTTGGCAACGGAGAGCTGAAGCAAAGAAGTTAGGATTTGGCCTAGAAAGTCAATTAAATTCATTCACGTGTGAATAATTCTGACAACAAACTGATGGTGAAACAAAATAGCCAAGCTGCCTCACCATGCTGCCGTTGCCACTTTTTGGTCTCTTGTCAAGACTCAGAATGATGAAGAAGTAGTTTGTTGATCTGCCAATTGAAGAACAGACTTTCTGTCTACTCTGCTTATTATTGCAGAATATGCCTTTAAAAAAGTCATATACACATGAAAGCTTGTAATTAATGTGTGAATGGGGACATTTTTTTCACAATTTCACAACTTCCACCATTTTCTCTGCTGTTCAGCCCTGCCTCCAAAGCCACTATCTCTCATGAAAGAAGGCTTAATAGATATGCTGCCTGTTGGGAAAAATAAGAATAATATACAGCTGCAGATGTCTGGAAGATGCAGACCAAGGATGTATAATGAAAACTGGATACAATAAAGGCAATAAAGGAGAGGCCCTGTTTAGTCTTATGGAAGTTGCTCAGTGTAGCATGAAGCAAAAAAAGTTCAACCTCTGAGTATAAAATTACCCAGACCTGGTAGACTTCTGCATCCATTGGGCCCACTGAGCCAGCACAGTGGTGTTTCTATCAACCTTGCATCCCAGCTCTTGGTCCAGGCCTCGGACTTGGTCTCATTCACATGAACAGAGGAAGGATTTGGCTATTAGTGCATTTTTATAACTTTTAGTACCTAATAACTTAAATAAAGGCTATTCAAGTGTTTGGGAGGATGATTTACCTCATCTGCTGATTTATAGATGACTTTTTTCCAAGGTAAGTCTACAGAAAAATGTCTTTGTGGGTTCAATGGGTTCATTTGATGGACCTAGAAGTTGTAATTACAGTTTGGCCACTGTGTAAAATTTGCTATCAAGCCTGGTGCTCTATAGATCTGGGCTGCCTAACTTTGATTGAAATGACCCAGAAGTAGCTAAGTTGCAGCCATGATAAGACTTGTTTGAATTCTCTAAATGCTGAGGAAAGGTGCTTCAGTGCTTCCTATCTTATCTCCTTTAGCATAGGATACACTGGACCATCCTTTACGAAAGGAAAAAGATAATGCCGAAAAAGATAATGTCCCACAATTCCTTGGGGTAACAACATTTAAACAATGCATTTGGCTGTTCATGAAAACAAATGATATGCCTGTCTTGAATAGATTTAGTAAATATTTTCATACAGGCATAATAACTATTTTTAACATGTAAGAAATAAATAAAAAACAAAGCAAGACCCTGCAGAGTGAATCAGCCTGTCACTGAAGGAGCTGTTATACATGAGCAATACAGTAAGAACACATGGGATAAAATATAAGATGCGCCTATTGTTTTGTTGCCCCTCTTCAGAACACTGTAGCTTCATCACCAAGGCAGGCCCACGTCAGTAACATTCACCATCACTTCATCATAATTACGTAGTCCAGGGTAAGCAAAATCACATACTTTGCCTCTTCCGAAGTCCTTATGAATTCTCCTTGACCTCATGTCTTTTTCAATCAAGGTCGAGGAAAATTTGTTAGAAAAGACATTAGGACAGTTTTTTCTAACTTTTTAACTGCAGAGTTGAAGTGATATCTGGGGAGTATCAGCAACTTTCACCATGAACTAAAAAAAATCCTCTGGATAAAATGTGAATGACAATTAACTTTGTTCATAAAGTTAGTGTGAAAATCTTCAACAAGCTGAATCTCTTTTTAAACATATTTTAAACATATTTTCAGCAACAAAAACATGTAAAATATCAGATACAGATGAAAGTGAAGGAGCAAATAAACAGTCCGAGCCCTTTTTAGCCTTTTAGTTGTTGCTGCTTTGGTCATTTCCAAGCCAGCTGAAAACAATTAATGGTGATTGGATTGGTTGAGAGAAGTCTGAAGTGGCACTCTGGGGCCATGTTGGCCGGGGCAATCTCCAATTAAGAGACAGAACAGTCCCTTTACTTCCTGGGCTGTGGCAGCGAGGAAGGTAGGAGAGACGAAGTCGCTGGCAGTTAAAATGAATGTGGACAGATTGCTGCTGATCCAGTTGAGGATTAACACCCCATGCTGGATCTTTTTGCAACTTGTAAACGCTTTCAGCTCTTTTCTTAGGTTGCCTTGAGCGATTGAGGACTGCAAGCACGTACAGTTAAAAAAGTCAATATTTTAGTTTAATCAACAAAGACACAGATACGGCCTGGCAGTTGATTCCTGACTGCTTCCGTGTAGAGGCCAGGTCTTGAATTGTGTAATCACACTAAATTTGCTGTTAGAGTTTGGAAATCTGATTTAGGCCACATGACAAGAAGGCACACTCCCATTGCTACTCCACTAAGACTGTCAAAATGCTCTTTTTGTAATGTTCAGCCTATGAAGACTGGAATAATGAAAAAGATGCGACCCAGGACAGGTCCAGAATATGTTGGAAACTCAGGGAGAAAACTGTATGAATGTTTTGTTAAAGTACAGGGGTGAACAAGTTATCAATGAATGTTCTTAAATATTCTCTGTGATGATCAGATGCGACGGAGCAAAACAGGTGATATGAAACCAGTCTGTTGTTATGGAAACAAGATGAACTATTCACTTTTCTCCCCTTTATTTTTCATCATAACATGCTCAGACACACACAAACTGGATGCAGCTCAACTCGCTGGCCTGTATGTCAGACACCTGCCGGTCTCCAGTTGTCAGCTCATATCTAGCATTCGCCTTCGTCTTGATGCCATAGTTTGAACCATCATCTGTTCCAATCTTGATCATCCCGTCTACCTCTGAACCATCAAATACATACGATGAGAGGCTCAGTTTGTTAAAGGTCACCAGGGTGGAGGGGTATCACTTCTCATATATGTCAACATCTTTTTCACGATTTTGTTGGACAGATTGTTTTCCATGCCACATTTGATTTAAAGGACCAGTTTTAGGTGGATTCATTGGCAGAAATGGAATATAATAGTCAGAACTATGTTTTCATTCGTGTGTACTCGCCTGACACTAAGAATCGTTGTGTTTTCATTACCTTAGAATGAGTCCTTCATATCTACATACGGAGCAGGTCCTCTTCACGGAGTGCCATGTTTCTACAGGATGGACAAATCAAACACTGGCTCTAGAGAGAGACTTTTACATTACCTGAAGGTGAAGAGAGCGGTGAGCGGAGGGGTATTCAGTTTGGTGCGATCTGCAGCCCCACCACTAAATGCCAGTAAACCCTACGCACTGCTCCTTTAAAGTGTCAGTCCTCAAGATTTCAGTCTGGCTGAATTTCTGTTTGAGTCACTATTGTGTTACCTTATTTGTTACAACATCCAGGTCTTAGGTTTATTCTGGTTTTTCTGTTTGCATGTTGCACTTCCTGTTTTATTTTGGTATTCTAACATTCCCTCTAGTTTCAGATCACTTCACTTCCTGCCCGCATGTTTTCCCGCCTGCACCTTTGAGCACCTCGCTCTGACCCAGTTTCCATCACCATTCACCTGCATCCGACTGTCTTCCCCCGCCCTGACTGTGTCCACCTGTGCATCGTCAGTCACTCCCCTCACTAGTATTTAATGTGTGCTTCCCTTCCCCATTGTGCCAGTTCGTCTTTATTCCTTGTGAGAAAGCGTATTCCTCGTGTTTATTGAACTCTGCCTGTTTTTTGACTTTGCCCTAGCCTCTCGTTTTTGTAACCTTGTTTGCCTCGCTGATTGACAACCTGTCTACCGAACCCATTGCGCTGAGTAAAAACTGTTCTCTTTTGACATCTGTTTTTCGAGTCGTGCTTTTGAGTCCTGTTCTGCCTGACCTGTGTCGTAACATTATTTAGCTATACATAGTAACTTAAGAGACATTTATTAAATAAAAAACTTTTAGATTGCTGCTTTAACATTCACACCCCTCAATTACACGTAACCCAGGACTTGTAGTTGGATTTCAGTGTCTTCTTATTTACATGAGTTTGGACAGTGTCAAATTCAATTATGTCCTTTGTTGAGATAACATAACCAGCTCTTTGGGATCTCATCCAATAACTTGTATATGATAATGTATTTGCATATTGTTTTTCCTTCAACTCACTGTAATTTTAACCTCAGTTTCCCTCTTCTCTGGACACGTTTTTCTTTTGGAGGTGACTCAGGCATCACTATAAGAATTGTCTTCCTAATGTCACGAGACTGCAGGCAGACTTTGAAGGCTGTAATTGTCCTTCAGTCTTGTTTGGCCTCACTGTTTCTCGGAGCGTTTGTTAATTACAGTATCTCCCTGATTCAATTTCAGGTACCTCCGTGTCCCCAGCAAGATGAGTGAAGACAAGAAAATAGCTTTGTGTTACCTGGTCAGCATCTTTACAGCTGGATACATGTGAGCCACAGAGAATAGTTTGTAAATCTCTTACCTCACTGTTTTATAAGCTTAGTTTTGTCTGTGTTGTGAATAAAATGCAAATGCCTAACCTCACTTAAAAGTAAAAGAAATGGAAACAGAGCACTACGGGCAGCAGTGATGCGAAATAAAGTTAAGAGCACAATGCAGAGTTTAATGAACGTTCAAAGAACATGCTGTTTTACTGCGTTCATGCGCGACACCGGTCACAACCGCAAGGTCAAAACCGCAACCCGCTGATGTGACTGTGAAAGGAGAACAGAACATTGTAGCCTCAGAACAGGAGGGTGGTTTTATTTTAATGAGGGCAAATTAGATTTGTAAGAAACATTTCTGGAGAAACCTGCACATATCACAACTTATTTGACTTTAGTGCAGCATGCTCATTCTCTCTCTATCTCCAAGAGTCAAGCACACTGTTATGCATACAGTATTTCCATAATAATCATGTCAATTAACTGAATTGTAAGTAGTTTCTGCTGGAGTACAATTAGATTTGATGTTTGAGAGAAACAGAAAGGGCACAGAGGACTTTGTATGATGTATTATTGAATGGAAATTAATGGCAGCTTGTTTTGTCAGCTGCTACTGGCTATCTCTCCCACCATCTGTTGTCTTTTACAGAGAGAAGAAGGACCTCTATTTCTCTCCCTTCTCTTTGTATTTCTCTCAGTCTGTCAAAAGACAGATTGAGATTGAAAGTCTTTGTGCAAGGCTCATGGATTCACTTCTTTAAAAAGGCGTCATGTGTAAGGACCATGCTGTAATGTGAGATGCCATCCTCAGTATCAGAAGTGGGCATTTAAATGTGTAACCCACAGCTTTTTCTTTCCAAGTAAAGGTGTGTCTTAATTTCTCTGACAACAATGATTCAACTATATAAGAAAGTGTCCATTTCAAGGACGAATCCTCCGTGGCACAGACAGATATTTGTTGTATATTAAACACCACTTGTTTGTTTTAAATAAATATAATATTCGTATGACTTTGAAGAAATGCAGTGAGTTGCATACAATACAGTTATTATTTAACCATTTCTCTAAAGAGTGCATTCACATGCAACTACTGCATTCTTCATTAGCAACATTGATTTTGGCGTACGCACAATGCTATCCCAACATTTTTTTTAAATATATCAATATTGAAGCCATATACAAAATGTCACTGTGAACATTTGCCATCACCTGCCATCCATTCAAAATACACTTGAAGCGTCTAATGGATAACTTAAGCATAAGTAAATGCTGTTACTTAAGGAATCTCAGTCAAATGTTCACTTAAAATATATTTAATTTAAAAAGTTCATGGTCTAGCTGAATACAGAAAAAGTCAGCAGTTTTTTGATAAAACAACATTTAATCAAAACCATAATCTTTCACTAACTTTAACAAAAGTGCCTTTGTTGCCTAAATGTAACCGCCGACAGGCCTCAGGCGCAAATACTGGTCTCAGGAGTCAAACCTGTGACTGTCGGCTGGTCTGAGACCTTTGAATTAGTCTTTTATTCAGTCATTCAAGTAGGTCCAGGCTTTTGCTAACTGATATTTGCGCCTCCATCATTGACAATGTTGTTATATGACATACTCACTGTACCTAGGTAGCTACCAAGCTAAATCCATGAAAAGTAGCAACCGAAGTACCAGCTCTTAAAAGGGAACTATGCCCATTTTCAAAACTCCTACATGTTCCTCCTATGGTCTACAGTAGTACAGGTAGTGTGGGACAAAGTGTGGAGCTAGTCCATTGACAATGAATGGGAAAAGATGTTCTAGATATTTTGTTATGTTCACTTGACAAATCTTCCTTTAAGGTTCATTTTGTAACAGATAAAACAATGTATGACTAATAATGGTACATTTTCTTTTTCACAACTGAGAACACAATAGACTGAAGCTCATTTGGGTATTAACCACTATTTGGGTCCACAAAATCGGCCTCCTATTCATTCCTATTCATTGTCTACAGAGTAGCTCCAGACTTCATCCACCATGACATTATGAGTTTGAGACTTACTCTGGTTTCTGGCTTTGAGAGAGAGTAGCTCATGTTTGCAAATATTGATTGAACTTCCCTTGGCCATGGAAATAACATATTGGAATTCTTAATTTAGGCGGGGTTTCCTTTAAGTCAGCATTATTTCCTGAAAGGTGTTAATTGCTCCGAGCAACCACTAACGCAGCTTCCATGTCAGCTGAAAATGATGTTGGCAGGACTGATGACTTGAAACTGCAGCCTGATTATCTGGCTACTGTGACCCATCCTTTCCAAAACAGTCTGAACATGATGCCGTCGCTCTCCGAGCTTCAAAACAGGTGACCTTGATCATTTTTTCGTGATCTCTTTAAACTCTCAAATGTCACTTTCCTCATCTACTTGCTTTGGTTAACAACACTATTCACAGTAGCTAAAATCCACCGTAGCAAGTTATGAAAGCCACCTCAGACCATAGGGAATTGATTTTTCATTGGTCTCTTGTCCCAGCAGTCATAGCATTGTTCCACAAAAAAAGGGTAAAGAGTAGAGAGGAAAAAAAAAAAACATGGATTTAAATACTTGATAATCAAATTAAGTTTCCCAGAATGCCATGAAGCACCTGCACAGTGCTGATAAGACAAAGAACAAAGGGGGGATAGGGGAAAGAAAAATCACAAGAGAAAGGAATCCCATAAAAGCCCAAACAAGGTGGGGGATAAGCAATGAATAATGTAATGAAGTTGTAACAGCTCAAAAGTGATCTCTCTCTCTTTTAGGCTCTTGTTTCATCCATTTCCCTTTCTTCTCTCTTTCTTTGCCTTTTCTTGCTCTCAATACTTCTTTAAAAAAATTTCCTCCTGAACTCATTATATGTAACATCACAGGAGACCAGTCTTCAAAAGGCTTTAACACTGAACAAAATGAATGCTATTTCCTCAGTAGCCAGCCACTACCACGTCACTGAGTAGGAGTGAAACCTGCGACAGACAAATTGAACTTCACTTCTAAGTATTCCCTGACAAAGCCGCTGTTCATAATTACAACTCATAAGAAATTGCAGTTCAACGCCAAACTGTTTGTCATCTGTGCACCAGTGGGGTGATGTTACCTCAATGATTAGATTGACAAAACCAAGCTTCGTTAATAAAAATTGTGAGATGAACTTGGACTGCTGGACAATTTAGGAAACACAGTAGTCATGGAAAATATCCTATGCTTAAGTTGTACTGTTTGGCAACAAACATCTCATCTCATCTCATTCAGGTGACTCCTGCTGAAGCACATTATCTTTCCATTCCCATCTGCATCCATCCATCAATGCATGTGTGGCTCAAAGTTCACTTCCGAGACCCAACTCCCAACCTTAATAGGCTTGTTTTATGCATCAGTGTTTTCCTAAAAATACAGTTAGTAAATCAATATGTGATTTGTGAAATACACAGAATTGTGGCTTTTTGGCAGCTCAGTTGATCTGTTACAGATGAATAAACGTATGGAAAGATCCATAGCAGTTTTGAGGGGTAATTGGCGGGATTAGTCTCTTACATTAACATAACCAAACAGATGTGTAGCTACACAACTGGATATGGCATCTATTCATTCTCTGTGAATCCATTTTTTGAGTTGAGTTAGTTTCATTCCTGAAGACATTGTAGTTTAAGAGCACAGATGAGCAGCAATTGAGAACTGACGAAGTGTTCTTGGGTGTTGAACGTTGAACCCTCCACCTGCTCACTCCACGTACACTACATCACAGTACAACCTGAATGCATAAAGTTTTTCACTTCTCCCTTGAATGCTCTCCTGTGGTATTAAGCCACAACACTGCAGGCACTGCAGCTCCAGCCATCTGGTCAGCCTGTCTGCTCCGCTCCTCTGCCGTCACTCACTCCTGCCCCCTCAAGTGTCACTCAGCAGCCTGGTGGGCGCTGTGGTTGTGAAGCAGCAAGAGAACATTAGCATCATAAACTCTAATTACTGGAGGTTAATAGTTGTGCAAATACTTCAAGGGTTCTCAATTAAACCTTTATTCAGCGAGGCAGTCTCAATGAATGTATAACTGCGTCAGGAAACTGTGCGGTATATATATATATATATATATATATATATATATATATATATATATATATATATATATATATATATATATATATATATATATATAGAGAGAGAGAGAGAGAGAGAGAGAGAGAGAGAGAGAGAGAGATAGAGAGAGAGAGCAGTGCTTAAGAATGATCGTTTTTCAGACGTCATAACACGCACACAGCATGGTCGTGGGGGGATGACAAAAGTTTGACCTCTTTGGTTAATTCCATATTTCTTCACATGAAGCACTGAGTCACCACTGTTTAGCAGAGAGTTTGGGATTTTGTTTTAAAAGATTGATTTGTAATTTCCTCCATGCGAGTCCGAGGAAAGTCAAAGAAGATATAACATGTTTAACATTTTAATGAGTTTTAATTTTGATGGATTCAACAGCCATTTATAATATAACCCAAACTCAAGCATTTGCAGACCAGAACTGTAGCTATGTTCATGCAAATAGAGCATCCTGAAGTATCCTTGACCTGAAGAACAGCTGTTCAAATTTGTGGACCCTCTTGCCTTAAATGCCCTGATGAAAAGCAGTTTAATGCTAATTTAGATTGTATTATGGCACCTATTGAAGAAAGGAAAAGAAATGTTCAAATTGTCTTTCTCATCTTTCTTATTGCAGCCTGTTTTTGTTAAATGCACCCAGTTTAACCATTTACAGTACCCGCCATACTAAAGGTTAAGTTTAACCCATACTTAGTGTAACCCATACTTAGTGTATTATTATTACCTGATTTACCACAGTGGATGAACAATGACCTGGATGAATGAGAATCTTCATGGATATGTATTATTATAGACGTTTTTTACAGCAAAAAGTACACTGGTTAAATTATGTTTTAGGTATCTCAGTGTACTATTCTAACAGACCCCTAACAGCCACTAGAGATAAATATTTAATGTGTCCATTGTACAACTAGTAACATTTGCTAGAGGTATTGCTATCTTATGTTATGTTTCACCTTTGGATATACAGTATTAGACTTGGACAAGACTGGGCCGCCAGCAGTTTGGCTATTTATTTGGCCAATATATCTGATACTGCAATATCGGTGCCAACCTTTCAGGATGACACTATGTGTTGGAACAAACCCTTCCCTCCCATTGAAATTTCCAGACATTCCCAATGCTCCCTTTCTCTACCTACGCACACATGCAACTGCAAACTTTAATTAACATGATGCAATGATTAAGCCAGACCATTTCACTTGTAGCGCTGTAGGACTGTCAAAGTTAACATGATAATAATGTAAATTCATTTTAACACAGTCATTTCTAATGCATTAAGGCAACTTGTGATTTTTTTTTTTAGGTTTAAGCAGTATCAGTTTTTTAAAAAGACTAGAAAACCAGAGGAATTCATTGGTACCAACCATGTCATACTAGCTTTTGGTGAGGAAAAACAGGCATGGCCATTTTCAAAAGGGTCCCTTGATCTCTGACCTCAAGATATGTGAATGTAAATGGGTTCTGTGGGTACCCACCAGTCTCCCCTTTACAGACATGCCCACTTTATGATAATCACATGCAGTTTGGGGCAAGTCATAGTCAAGACAGCACACTGACACACTGACAACTGTTGTTGCCTGATGGGCTTGAGTCTGTCATGTTGTTATTTGGACGTATTCTTTATGCTAAATTCAGTACCTGTGAGGGTTTCTGGACAATATTTGTCATACTTTTGTGTTGTTAATTGATGTCCAATAATAGTTACATACATTTACATAAAACAGCATATTTATCCACTCCCATGTTGATAAGAGTATTAAATACTTGACAAATCTCCACTTAAGGTACATTTTGAACAGATAAAAATGTGTGATTAATTCAAGATTAATCAGCCCTACTTATAAGGCAAATGACTTAGGGCTTATAGGTGGAATTTTTATTATGAGATGGAATATTTTGTTTGTTTGTTTTTTGGAAATTCAGACAATCCCAGTACAAACTGGTGCTGATGATGAATGCTTTCCACCAGATCCATGGGGCAAAAATGCAGACATAGTTACATTTATTAACTTCACAACAACTCTTGATAAGTATTTGATAGTTGGGCGATCCAACTGAATGTTAACTCCAATAAATCAGTTAAATTATCAAAAGAAAAGTTTGCTTTGAAAATGTCATCAATTGCTGAAAAGCCATAACAATTTCAGGTACGCGTCTCTGTTGCAGCACGTTGGTCACTGACAGAGTTAAAAATCAAATCTTTTAACATGGCTTTCGGAGGATGGAGCGATGGCTCATATGGTTTGGTAACACAAGTGTTGAGAGCGGTCTTAAATATGACTGTTACCCCCTTGAGGCAGCTGTTCAGAGCTCCCCGCAGGGCATCTAATGAGAATGAAATCCATCCACTAACACGAGTGTGAGTGTTTACACATTGAACTTGTTAAGACTTCCCTATTTCACACTGTCTTGCTCTGGTACGTACAGACACCTATAACGAAACAGTTAGTGTGGAACATGTCTGTCCAAACGCTCCATAAGGCTGGAAACCATATCTACTGTAAATACACACCCTCACAAACCTTCACAAAGACATGAACTCCATTCATA
This sequence comes from Pterois miles, assembly GCA_947000775.1. Classification (NCBI taxonomy): domain Eukaryota; kingdom Metazoa; phylum Chordata; class Actinopteri; order Perciformes; family Scorpaenidae; genus Pterois; species Pterois miles. The sequence goes on from CAMQGK010000552.1 coordinate 1,898,305, forward strand.
ATCATCATATTCATCTGTCCTCTTTATCTGCTGATTCCTCGCCTCTCGATTTCTCTCACCGATTTCATCTCTCCGCCATCTTCCTCTTTGTCTCCTCTATCTCTTCTGTCTCTGTGCTTTCACATCCTCGCCCACCTTTCTGTGCTGTCTTTTCAGTTTCATGAGTAATTTATACAGAAAGCAGGAGAGAGTGAGCCCTATAGTAAGAGCTCTGCTCACTGTAAGGATTGTGCTTTTCATTGGTACACTTTGGCTGAAGTGTGCACACAGGGTTGTGAAAGAGATGAGGGAGAGATGTGTCCTCATGTGTGTGTGTGTGTGTGTGTGTGTGTGTGTGTGTGTGTGTGTGTGTGTGTGTGTGTGTGTGCCCATCTGCGTCCAGTTATCCGTGTGTGTCCTGTTTCTACTTCCCCCATCTGTCCCTCCTGCCTTGACGTCCAAACACTCTTCTAATGTGCTGTCCAATAAGCCAATGATTATCATATCGGTGCAATATTACCTTCTATCACTGCCTGGCTGAGGATCAGTAATTGCTGTCCATGCAGAGGAAATGGGAAAGGAAATTACATCTGCCTATATGAAGAGATCATTTCCTTGTTAGTCCTGAGAGACTCTGATGACCCCTGTGTGTGTGTGTGTGCACTTATGTGAACTCGATAGAGTGTGTTTGTGTGTGCAATGTGTCCTTGTTTGTATTTATAATAGACCTTCTCAGTATGCAGATGAATCTGGCATTAATACCAGAGTTGTACTAGAGAGAAGATTTGGACAAGGGCAGTGTTGATGTATAGGTGTCTCCTGTCGTCTGTGAGTGAAGTCTTTTTTTTTCCTTCATGAAAAAAAAAAAATAATAGCTTGGTTTTTGGCACCGGTCTTGTATTGTTGACTGATATTTCTGTCTTCAAAGAAACATAGATTGAAAGAAAAACACGCTGATCCAATTCAGGCATCTGAAATGGTGTTTTTTTTTTTTTTTTTAACAAAGCTTTGTCATGCAGAGCATTTCCACGTTGTACGTTGAACCTGTTATGCTTTGAAAGTAGCGTCAGTTCATGTTTTTAAAGTTGAGCTTGAGGTGAAACAGAGGTGACTTCTCACCTTGAGGTGATTTATTTATTATTACTTATTATCTTTTGGATCTATAACTCAGTTTGTCCACATGTACACAGCCGGACATAAGGACATTCAAACCCTAATGTTATAAGCAACACCAAACTACACTGTACTTTAATTACTTTATGTATTATCATGGCAATGAGCATTATTTAAAAAAGAGGTCCAACATTACTGAAATATCTGTGTTAGTGTTGTAGTATTCTAGATCGGGCTTGGTCTCAAGACCACTTTTTGAAGGTCTCCGTGTCAGACAAAGAGGTCTCTGGATTATATTTCAAGACAACACAACTGTGGGAATATCACTAAATTACCTGTGAATTGTCACATTTATTTTTTGTTATCATTACCATTACTGTGATTGCTCATAAAAAACAAAGGAATATCCCCACACATAAAACTGACCTCTACAATGCCATTTTGTTATTTTATCAAAAAGAGTCTCATGGTACACTTGTACTTATACTAGGGTTGTCAAAGTTAACGTGATAATGCACTAATGCAAAATTGTTTTAATGGCACTCATTAACCTCTTTTGGAGGGTGTAGAAGGAGTCACACAATATTAACCATGTCACAGTACCTTGTTGTGAAGGAGGCTAAACAACACTCCAAACTTGAGATACATTTTGGTGAGGAAAAACAGTCATGGCTATTTTTAAAGGGGTCCCTTGACCTCTGACCTCAAGATATGTGAATGAAAATGGGCTCTATGGGTACCCACGAGTCTCCCCTTTACAGACATGCCCACTTTATGATAATCACATGCAGTTTGGGGCAAGTCATAGTCAAGTCAGCACACTGACACACTGACAGCTGTTGTTGCCTGTTGGGCTGCAGTTTGCCATGTTGTGAATTGAACATATTTTTGATGCTAAATGCAGTACCTGTGAAGGTTTCTGGACAATATTTTGTCATTGTTTTGTGTTGTTAATTGATTTTCAGTAATAAACATACATTTGCATAAAGCAGCATATTTGTTCACTCCCATGTTGGTAAGCGTATTAAATACTTGACAAATCTCCTTTTAAGGATATAAATAAAGAATATAAAGATAAACAATGTGGGAGTAATTGCGATTAATCATGGACAATCATGACATTAATCATAATTAAATATTTTAATAGACTGACAGCCTTAACATACAGTATATAGGCATACAGTATACTGTATATCACAAAGAAAGAGGTGAATAAAGAGAAATTTTCATTTGTTTTCTGTGGGTGTTTGTTTGAGAATGTGGATATTATCGGATCAATTTGAGGAGTGCCAGTGGTTTGCATGTTTCACTTTTTTATCTTAAGTGTGTCATAGTGTGAAACTCGCACTAGTCTTGGTCACGACTCGGTCTCCCCCTGCCTTGGTTATGGTTTTGACTTGGACTAAACCCCTAAAAAGTCTTGGTCTTGTCTCAGGCTAGATAAACTCTGGTCTTGGTCATGTCTCAGTTTGACCACAAAACTGACGTGTGTATCTTAGCAACACGAATCATGTTGATACGTTCTCAACCAAAACGCAGTAGAAAGCATATTATACTACACAGAAAAAACTCATCTTCACTCAACTTTAGCATCATAAAAAGGATGTCCTCTCTTCAACAACATGCATTGTGTTTACAATGAAAAATAAATGTATCGGTCATGCACAGTATGTAAATGTATTGTTTATTTATTCATACACATACTGTCTACCTGCCTAAACAAGATGCAGGTCACATGCTAACACTGAAAATAGAGATCAGAGGAGATGTAGGAAGTGGCACTGCACATTGTACATCTGTGTCTGCAAACTATGAGACCATCTGCAGCACACACCAACTAATCTCATATAATGTCGAGTCTTGTATTTTTCTTTCAACTTGTACAAAATCTGCCACACAAGTGATGCAGTTTATATTTTTTTTGCACTGACTGAAGACCGGATGAGAATGAGTTTCTGCAACTTCAAGCCAGGAGGAAAAAAAGATTTTAGATATACAATACAGTGCTCCTTTTATGAAGCAGGTGATTCATGATTCAAGTGAATGAGTTGAAACTAGTTGATTTGCACTGGAGCAGCTCACATGATGGAAATAAGGCTCAGTGCCCTGTTAAATAAGTTGTTTCCACTCAGAAGCATTTCTAACAGTATGAGAACCCTTTGCATTTCAATGTGTTACGTAATTTTGAATTATTTACACTTCACTTAACACCCATACATGCAAAGTGGACAGATCTATGTAGGTAGAGGCGCTGGTTGGCAGAGAAATGGAGAGATCTGATGATTGGATTATGTTAAAGCAGAGTTTGGGGTATAATTGCTACCATAAAAGTGTGGGTGTTATATTGACATTGACCATACTTGAGTAGGATGAGACAGAGAGCTGACTGGACTGCTCCATTAGGAAACCATTCCAGCTCCTCCAACTCCCTCTGTGTATCTAAGTACATACAAGACCAGGCCTTCAACTCCCACTGGGTAAAATGAAGCTGCATGTACAATAATTAATATTTAAAAATGCTGCCATCCATCATCCATCTCCCATATGTTCATCTTTATATATATATATATATATATATATATATATATATATATATATATATATATATATATATATATATATATTTCTCTGAATGTGACTTCAAACGTGATTCTAGCTTTTCTTTCTGTTTTATTCATTAACCCAAATTCATGGCTTCACTTTGGATTAAGACACCACGATTCTACATGTCAAAGGTCACCAAACTGTGGACATATTTCTTCTTCAGGACCGCGTCCCCTGATTGCAACAAGTTAATGAGAATGGGTTAGTGCAAAATGGTAATGCTGTCGTGCTGTAAATGCTGCTGTGACCTTTCCTCCCATCTGTGTCCCCTCTCCTCCCTCCTTTGTTCCTTGACTCCTCAGCGAGGAGATCCAGCAGCACGGTGCCAGCTTGTATGACCTGAGGGAGCACAGAGAAGACAGAAGAGGCGGGGTGGAAGATATTGAGCCGCAGTACTCCTGCTGGCAGGTAAGAATACAGTGTCCACAACATCACCCTCTGTCTTACTTTTGTACCCACCCATCCCACTCTTTGTCTCTTTGTCTATTGTCTCAGTTCCCTGTCCCCTGCTGTTTGCACCATGCACGTCCAATATTTGGGTCACTGCAGATATCACATTGTGTTACGACACCAAAACGCTCACATCAAATCCTTCTTCCTTTATGGGGAAACACACATACAGGTTTATGTGCACACACGCCGTCCTGGGACGTAGGCCTCTCCTTTTCTGGCATTGCTGGTGACAGATGGGCCTTGTATCTTGTGTGGAGTTGTGTGTGATTGGTGAAGGACAGAGGAAAGGAGGAAGAGTGGAAAATGAACCACAATGCACTGTGTGTGTGTGTGTTGAGTTGAGTTGAGGCAGAGAAGAGAGTGTGCAGGACAGAGCTGGCCGACGAGCAACTCTCCGCTCATTTGATTTAGTAAAGTAGGGAACACACTAGAACAGTGAAACCTTCAAAGACCCAAAACTGTTTCAATCAAAATATAGTCTTCTTAGTCCTGACAGTCAGTAATGAGCACATATTGGACTACTGGACAGAAAGACACAACAGTACAAATTCTTACATCGTCACAGACCCTATGACAGAAATGAAGTGTTTCTAGAAAATATTTGTTAAAAACTGTTTATTTTTGCTAATTTGGGATGCAGATTACACAGCACAGGCAAAGAAACAGCAAAAAGCTAAATTCAGATGACACATGGGATGGACACACATGGGGAACAATGACTGTATTGTCTGCAAAGAACACTAAAGTTGAGTGAAGTGAAGGGAAAGTGAACTTGAATGTATTGCACAGAGACGAGATAAACTTATAAGATTATTAAATAATTGTTTCTCATAGCACAACATTTTTTAGGCAATTTTCAAATTGTCAACTCCTCCTCCTATTATATGATATTAACAGCCTTGATCCGAGCTTGGACTGGAAAGGACTCAGTTCACCCTGGTCTCAGCTGACACCAAATCAGAAGTTATCAGTTCAACAATCCTACCTCTTCAGGTTTAATCCCCATACCACATGTGGCTCTGTGGGATTGGCTGGACTGTGATCAAAACCAATGACTCAGCTGTCTTGGCCAGGTGCTGAAATTTCAGATTTTTCAAAACTCACTCTCCACCACATACTTTATTGTGAAGTGTGTTTCCTGTGTGTGTGCCACTATCAGTGGGGGAGACTTTACCCACCCATTTCACAGAGGAACAGGGCAAGGTTCAATTTGTTCAGCTCTGTCTGTTACTCCGAGGTCTCTGATTCATTTTCCTCTGAGAGGCTGGATGGCTGCAGGCACATTTTTGGTGATGTAGAAGCACTTTTGAAGTGCCTGTACAGTGAGCGAGAACACAATAAGCAAAACTAAATGAAAAAGAAAACTGCTGACTTTAATAATATCGTTAGAATAAGGAGGTAGAAACAGTATTAACACAGTCGAAAAAATCTATCATTCCTAGTTCTTGTTACATCGTCCATCTGTGTGCCTTTAGGGTGGTCAGTCTTACTGCATTTGCTGCCAGTGGTAGATGACTATTCTTCATTTGTTCCTATTGTGAAACACTTGTAGGCTCCAACGGTTGAGTGAAAGTCTAACCAGTGGGAAACAATTAGGTCTAAAAAGTTAAGCCAATGTTGAAATGCCTTAAACTTGCATTTTTTGTAAAAGCCAGCAGGGGGCGACTCCTCTGGTTACAAAAATATGTCTGATTCTATAAAAGACGATGAGAAAATGTGCCTACTTTTCACTTGATTTATTATTGATTTATTACCTCCGTAAACATTGTGACTTCTTCAATACAGCATGCTATTCATTTAGTAAAGTATGGTCCCATTTAGAGTGAAATAGACCATAAAGGAAGGTTTGCTTTAGGGCGTGGCTACTTTGTGATTGACAATCTAGGTGTTGTTTGTGTTTTTGTCATACAGCTTTAACCCTTTCACAGTGTTTTCAGTTCATGAAAGTTAATGATAACGTTTTGGTTGCCTAATTTTTTTTTTTTAATTCAGTTGGACTTAGCTCCATCCTCTCGTGTCACTTCTGGTCGCAAAAAAACGAGATGGTGACAACCAAAAACGATGGCAAGGGCCAAAATTCCTACCTCAAAGCTTCAAAACTTGTGACTACATCCTTCTTAAACAGCCTGTGTCTAACATGTTAATGTGAAATCACAAAAACGTTTTAATACCAGTTGATATTTCTATTTATAGTTAGAGTGGATAGAGATGTCGTGTATCCTTCAAGACAGCTTCATTTTCCATGTCCTTTAATGTACCTGAGGATCTTTTTTTCTTAGCTTTATCCACACACACACACACACACACACACACACACACACACACACACACACACACACATTAACACTCACTGACATCTCTTACTCTCGCCCTACAAATACCACGCACTGTCACTCCCTCTGAGAGCTTCATCGAACCAGTATTGAACGCTGCTGGGGCTAATCGAAGGCCTTCTTGTCCTGTTGGTTAATGGTGACCCACCTACCCTCCTCTCCCAGTCAATGCCACCGCCACCCTCACTGTTTTGTCTCTCCATCTCACCCCTCCCTTCCTCTCATGCTCTGGGTTGATTCGATGGCATTGATCCCTACCACCTCTTGACCTTCTTTTAAAAGAAGATTTACTGATGTTGCTGTCCCACTTTGAAGACAGGCTGGCTCTTTCTAGCTACAATTTTGCTGCATTTACACAAATAATTGTTACCAAAATTCTGCTTTATAAAAGTTTATAGGAATCTATTGCACCAGAAGTGTTTATAGTAATACTTTACACACAAACTCTGTATGGGAAGTACTTCCTCCTACTATGGCCAGTACAATATGTGCAATATTTGCCAGGATTTAAACAGTATACTGTTAAATTAACCTTTTAACTTTATTTATTGCTGCACTGTACCACTTAGTCAAACTCCAGTGCGCATTGTGCATTTGGCAAATAAAATGATTCTGATTAAAAAATAAATAAAAAAAAAAATCAAATTTGGACTAAATAATATCAGAGTCAGACTAAAAAACATCATGTGTCATAATTCAATTATCACAGAATGGTAGCTATTGGCCTACCCACAATAGGACAACACCCTGGTTCACAGTTACATGGGTTATATACAAACTATAGTGCATTACTCTCCATAGGTACAACAGTGAATGAAACCAGCCTGCCCCAATTGCTTGTTGACCGGTCAACACTGGTGGACCACCCCCCTTGGTGCCCCCATGTTTGAAAATAATGCTGCAAAATCCCTTCTTGGATGCCCCTATGGTAGATACCTGATACCTGACATCATGGTAGAAACATGATACAGTGCCCTCTAGGGTGCCCTTAAATGGAGAGTGCTCTTCTAGTAGAGAAAAGGTGATAAGGTGTAATCTAGCGTTAAACTGAGAAAACATGATGCAGTGTCATCTAGGGTGCCCTTAAACTGAATAAAACATGATTAAGTGCCTTCTAGGGTGCCTTTCCAGTGGAGAAAACATGATAAAATGCCCTCTAGGGTGACCTTGAAATTGGAAAAAATACAATGCAGTGCCAGAAAGGGTACCCTAGATAGTAGAAAACTTACTGCACCCCAGTGGCCCACTGCAGGAAGCTGTACCTTTTCAATTTTTTTCACCCCTGCCCGCCACTGTCACTCAACATGATTTGGTCCATCACTACTTTATAACATATGCATTCAAATTCACTAAAAGGACATGGCCAGGTTGTGGAACAGCAATAGAGTGTATTTGAAGTGTATTTTTTTTTATTTATTCAGCATCACGTTTGGAAAAAAAAAACAGAGAGGACTGTAAAAGACCATTTGTTCATTAATTCATAGTACATGTCGTATTCTGAATCCTATTTATGTCATTCCTTGGATGGATCTGACATTTTTTTTTCCTCCCAAGCCTTGGAACAATCGCATGAGCTGGGAGCCAAGCAATCTGTTGGTGTTCTTCAGTTATGGATGGCTGAATAACGACACTCCTCCTGCAGCCGAAACAACTTTTTAATCAAGTTAACGTCTGCACCAAATCATCTTTTTCTGTTGCTAAGCTGTTTTTCCCCATCTCTGTTCTCCTCTTTCTTCAGTCTTCTTCTGTGCTGTTGCCACACATGCGTACACACACACACCAGCTCTCATCTTCCTATTTATTTATTTATTTATTTTTTTGGTATATCACTCAGTCCCTGCTAGAATGGCTCAATTGTTTTAGCTGAAGACAGAGCCCATAAAGTGCCATTAAAGATGTATCACCACAGCAGCTAATGTTTTCTTATCCATTGTCAAAGCACCTCCAGGACTACGAGACTAACAGATTCTTTTCCAGGCCATTTGCAATCCTCCCTCCAACCTCCTTCTACCCTCCTGCACACCACCACCTCTTCCTCCTCCTTCGTCTTCTGCCTCTTGGTCCTGTTTTCTCCCCGATAAGTTACAGCTCATCAACACTCTGTGTCGCCGATGATGTGAACTGAGACTCCACAACCTCAGGATGAATCCATCTAAGGGATCGCAGCATATTCTTTTATCATTTAGGATATGTTTTTGTTGCCATTTGATGTCTCTAAACATGTGGTCCTGAACTACAATGTATTCAGGTTGTGGAAAGAGTGAAAGATAAACACTTAAAGCTGTAACAAAGGGAGAGGAACAGAGAGAAAGGGATTTGAGAGGAGAGAAGGTCTGTTTTCAGTCCCTGACTCCTCGGTGGGTTTGAAAAAAAAATGGGAGATACTCCCACATGTCTCTGGGACACACACAGCTGATGCACAGAATCATTTCTCATCTTATCTTGTTTGCGTCAATGAGATCTGTAGTTTGTGGGCTGCACACTCCCCAATTATATTTAACAGCTCAAAATGAAATCAGGGATTGAAGACAGACTGCAGCAGGCGAAGTTCGCTACTGTCCTGCAGTGTGTTGTAATCGTTCTACACAGCTAACACCTTTTAATAAAGTACAGTGGTGATAGGCATCAAAATGTGCATTTTTAGAGACCGTTTGAGTCACACTTTGAATTTAATTTGATTCCGGTGTCTTTGCAGTCATTTCCAGTCTGAAGACATGGGGTCCAAGGTTTGTGGTCTCATGAAGGACAACAAGACTCAAGCATGTAGAAACCTGGCTGGCTGCTTGGCAGATTTCTCAGAAATATGCATTAAAGCACGGAAGCGCCCTTTAGCAACAGTATATGAAGAACTGGGCTTTCCACTCCAACTTAAACCCACCCACAGCGTTATTCGTCTGTCGAAGCACATGACGACGTATTAATAGCGAGAGATTTATGGCTGTGCTTTTACAAACAAATGGAGAAGCACATAAAATATTATTTCTTTTAAAGGGCTTGATTCTTGATTGAAGTAGTAAATAGCAGTGATGAAAAACATTTAGCTTTGGATTACCTGAGTCCTGAGTTGACTATATATAATATGTTGGTACTAGCAGTAGTATGTGACTCATTTGGGATGATTCACCACAATGCAACTGACATAATTTGATTAATGTGCATTAAAGTGATTGGTGGATGATATCATAATATTACTGGTTGAAATTGATTGGTTCTAGCTTACTTAAGCACAAGACATATTTTAATTTACAGGAAAAACAAAAAATTTGGAGCAGTCCCGAATTATGAGCAGTTGTCCCGAATACCAAATCCTGTAATGTGTGCCTTGAAAATTAGACTTCAGAGTTATTGCCTAATGAAAGATTAAATATTGATCATTGTGAAGCAGTATTTTGGTGTTGCTCACAGACAGCAACTGTTATGTCCATACCCTACATGAATTGTGGCTCTTGTAGTTTTCCTAGCCATGTAAAGTAGTGTTGCGAACTGATAAACAACTACACACAGCGTATCACAAAAATGGAAGATGGAAGGGGGCGGGGTTTATAACCCATTCTGCAGCCAGCCACAGGGGGGCAACTGAGGCATTTTGGCTTCATTTTTGGGGAGCTCTCACGTCGTCCATCTATATGTACAGTCTCTGGTTGAGACTTTGCAGTCGGTGAAGAGCTACTCTCATGCCAGGCTCTGAAGACTGCAGCTGCCTTGAACTTGAGGTGATCTTTGCAGAAGCCAGCATGATGCCACAGCAAATCAAACGGAAATCAAACCAGTAAGGTGTGTGCTCTGATCACTAGCGATCGATTCTACACAGGCCTGACTCATCTCAAACGAGCCCAATATGTCATGATTTGTGGCCCGTGATGACCCCTGGTGTCATCTGGGGTTTCCCTGCTTTGAACCTGTGTCTGTCCTTGCTGCTGGCAGCTCTTCTCTTCACAGCAGATATTCCTTTGGTCAAAGCATTCCCCTTCTAACATCCTCCACACAACGCAGCACCCAAACTACTGATACCACTGATATCATACTTTAATCCTTCAGTTATCTTAATTTGACTTGATTTAGGTTATTTTGTTTAAATGCTCATACACTAGCCAGGATGTATTAAACCGGGGCTTGTCCATTAACACCCTGTCTACACACACGCGTGCGCGCACACACACATATAATTTAAAAAAAAAAGAAATCTGTCCGCATGACCTTCATTTTAGCACAATATATTGGTCCACACTCTAATGTTAAAAGAGGCAAAATGCTCATCATAATATTTAGGTCACCATCCTTTTCACTCCCTTTCCTTTGGCTTCTTGAAAGTCAGCTCGATAACAGTTCCTGTTTGTGGATTCCTGGATGAACTGCATGACTGTATAAATGACGAAAGGGAGGTGATTTAGGTTTATGTCCATAGCCTCTCTGAGGGCTCCAAACCTTGCCTTAAATCGCCCAAATTCAATCACCATTCGGCCTCGACATGTTTATTGTGTTCCCTGCTTTGGCCTCCTATCATTGCAACATTTTTCAGATGTAAACTACAAATTAGCCAGAGCAGTGCTAACAAAAAAAAACAGTTGTCCACTATCGTCGTTACTGTTTCTGTTACATGCTCATTACACAAAGGAACAATGGGCATGTGCAAAATGAAGAGGGCGTCATTTTTCTCAAATGCTCTTTTTTACATGTCCGCACATAAAAAAACTAACCGTGTTTTTGAAAATCTGCACCGTAGAAGGCATTTTTCAAGTATCTGTTTCAGTGACCAAAATATTTGTATATGTGTAGACATGTAGACAGGGCCTATGGTTAGTTTGTTAAACAGTTCGTTTAGTGCCGCAGGTAGTGACCAATGCATGGTGATGATTGTGCAGCTGGTGATTTGGTCCAGCTATGTGCTGGTTTTTGGCTGTGTGCTTTGTTACCAGAGCTGTTTTGTTCTTTGTTTAGGCCCCATACTTTAAGCAGCCAGTTACCCCTTCAGTTTGACTTAATTTTGGTCTCTTTCTTTCAATAAATATCTTTTGTTAAAATATCATATGGTGTAGTCTTCCTTTATGTCATGGCCACCTGGCCAGTGGCTGAGGTTCAGCTCAAGCTTTTAGCCAGAAGCAACAGCACCCTTGAGCTACACCAGTTATACTTTAATACAAAATAGAAAATATAGTTCTGATTGTCAACCTGCTCCCTCACAATACCTGCATGACAGCATAATTTATCCATCCATCCTCCTCCTCGCCCGCTTTCCGTTAGGGGTGGGGGGGCTGGAGCCGTCCCAGCTGGCATAGGGCGAAGGCAGGGTACACCCTGGACAGGTCGCCAGTCCATCGCAGGGCACATAGAGACAGACAACATATATCACCATTCCACTCACATTCACACCTCGGGCAATTTAGAGTCATAATTAACCTAACAGCATGTCTTTGGACGGTGGGAGGAAGCCGGAGTACCCGGAGAAAACCCACGCTTACACGGGGAGAACATGCAAACTCCACACAGAAGAGCCGCAAGCTGGAATCGAACCTGCGACCCTCTTGCTGTGAGGCGACAGCGCTAACCACTACACCACCGTGCAGCCCAGCATAATTTATAAAAAAAAAAAAAAAAAAAAAAAGTGATCGAGGTGGTAGCCGTTAGGGTGTGTTTAAATGTAATCCTCTCATGAGAATTTTGTATTTGTCCTCACAGGATTTTGCTCAAGCCCACCGTAATGGCTTTATTCTCCACCAAATTGTAGCTAAATTATAAAGGCTTGGCGAGTAAAACCCTGACAAGATGCGGAGATCTAGTCCAATCAACACCCTAATCGAGCCACCTCGAGCAATATCTGATGTGTGACAACTCTGTAAGCCCTCTGAGAATTTCGTCTTCCAAGGATAGAAGTGTAGTTTGCACGAGGAGGAGCAACTGAGGTCTCTCAGGATGCTTTGCTTTGAGTCACATAAGTCCTATTCCCTGTCTATCTGATGCTGTTATTCCCTACAGTGTAAACTGCAGCTTTCACTTTTCCACCATCCCTCTGTAGTGCTGTTGTTATTCTTTTCTACTCTCCTTCTGTCTCCTGGCTTTGCATTGTGCTTTTTGACTTGGTGCCAATACCATAAATGCATTTTTTTTGTAACTGTATAGATTTTATTTCTGCTTCCAACACATCTAAAATATCTGAAAGATTTAGACCAAATACATGACTTGCAACCTCCTGATAGCGGACCTGATGGCGGACCTGCCAATTCCGGTGTTCTCAGGCGATTGCCAATGGAGCTACACAACGCTGGGCTGTGAGCACAGGTCCCATTTGAGGACGTCGGGTCCTAATGCCACCCTCATGAAATCTGTTTCTGACAATTTGGTCAGAAACTTGCACACCAGTAACCTGCTGGAGCTCATTTTGTAGGGTTCTTCTACGGCTCTGTCTAGCCCTCCTCATGTAATGGCCGGTCTCCTGGTACCATGCTGGGAGACAGCAAACCTTCTTGTGACCGCACATATAGATGTGCCATCCTGGAGGAGCTGGATTACCTGTGCAACCTAATTGGGCTACAAGTAGTATAATGTAAAACCATTCCCTTTTTGGGGGTTGTCTTGTTCCTGCCTCTCCATTGCCCCTGTTGTCACTTTCATTTACACCAAAGCAGGTGAAATTGATTCACAGTCACATAGTTCTATATGGACAGATTGATATCCCTGAAGCTTAACTGACTTGGTGTTATACTGAGATGATTAAGTGTTCCCTTAATATTTTTGAGCTGTGTATATCTTTACCTTTTCCCTCCATCGGTTCCTTTCATCATCTCACAGAGAATGTCGCGTTAGATAAGATATGGGAGGCAAGCAATCTGACATGTATGTATATGAGCCCATATAGATATCTGAGCCATGTTCTTCTAATCTTAACAGCGATATGGGATGCAGCGTGGTTTGGTGCGGTTAATGGGTCAGTGACCGTCTGTACAAACACGGCAATAGATAAACAAGGAGTGAGGACAGGATGAAATAGGGGAAACATGAAAGCCGCGTAAGTCAAGAGGGGGTTGAGGGGCGGCAAGGCCACGAGACTGGGAGATGATGAACCACTACAAAGGCAAAGAGAAATCAAAATGGAAATGAGGCGCCACCGAAGAGCACTCTGGTCTCCCACTAGACGGGTTTGAAAGCCGGGCAAGAGTGAAGGCCAGGAAGAGAGGAAGTTTAGGCATGAGGTTTGCAACTGCACTGACTGAAGATCAATATCACTATTTATGGCAATTGCATAAATAAATGAATATAGAAATACGTAAATCATCACTGACGATACATTGAAGCGTGAGTTTTTCCATTATATTTTTCTCTGGAGCTCAGTAAAGAACCTGCATCACACCAGGTAGTAAGCAGGTTAATGACAAGTTGTTATGGTAACTTGTTTGTTTAGAGATTTTTTAAATATTGGTAATGATGAGTTTTTTTTTCCCCCAATGTTTATTGAAAAACTAAACTCCTTTGAGTAGTGAACTAACATGCTAGGACACTTCACATCCTTGTAGTGGGACATCTCCTACTGCAACACATGCAAGACATGTGCTCATTGATTAGGTAAGATACAGCATGTCTTGAGTTTGCACTAAAAAGTTTGTCAAGACCGAACGAGTACAAAGCAGCTGGAAGTCAGACGGCATGTGAGAAAATATATAAAAGTTCACTTCTAAAATTTCTTCTGAATTCAGTCTGATGGAGCTGGAGCTCCAGCCTCAAAGCCTCTGCACACCCACACTGGTGTTTTCAGTTCAGCTGATTAGACTTCTTCTCAGTTTGGCTGGACTTTGCTGGGTGCAGAGATGACCAAGCTTATTTAAGTGAGTTGTACTGCCTATTAAAATGATAGAGGCGGGACTTCGCCATCTCATCTCTGCTTGTCTTTGTTGTTGCTGTAGTTTTTACTTTCTTTTTTTGGCCTTTAAAGTGATGCAGGTTCTTTACTGAACTCCAGAGAAAAGTATAATGTAAAAACTCATGCTTCAATGTATCTTCAGTGATGATGTACAAAATAAAATGAGGTCCGTTTGAATGAATGGTTCATTCAGAATAATTTGGAGTATGTTACCGTATAAATATAATATATACTCTGCTCCGTGCTGTGCCTAACAATGCCCTTTAATCACTGTAAGTCATGACCTCTCAAGCGATATGGCTTTATTATCTGTTTTTTTTAACACCACTGATCATACCTGACATCAAAATGACATTGCTTCGGTCATTTATGTATTAGGCCCTATTGTCTGAACTAATGAAGATGGGAGGCTTTTGTTCCCTGTTGTAGCCCAACTGTGTGAGTGCAGTTCGCTTGCCATCATATTGCAAAATAAATTGGCAGAATAAGGATTTTAAATGCAAGAAAATGCATGTTTGAGACTGTGGAAAAGTCTCAGAAGTATTGAGAAAGCAAGTGCAAGTGAGACAGCACATGGTGATATATGATTTAGAAGCAGGAAAAACCAGGAAATGTGAAAAACAAGAAGATGAGGAGGAGGAGGAGGAGAGGGGGGATGCAGATACAAAAAGATAGTTTTTGTTCATCAAAACACTTGTAAATTAGGGCAAGAAGGAGGAAGGTGAGGAGGATGAATAAATGAGAAATATGGAGGGAAACAGGATGGAGGGGTTAGCAGCAACACTGCGAATGATAAAACAGAAAGAGCCAAAGTGGTTGTGTGGAAGAGAGGGAGAGAGGAAATGAGACACTGATGGAGACAGACAGGAGGGAGGGCTGTTGGGAGACGCAGAGGCAGGATGCCAATATGATGTCTTCATCTTTCTGTTAACGTCATGTCAAGCGTATGGCAGCAGATGACCGGGACAGGCAGGGGGCTAGGTGAGAAGCCTCACACCGGGAGTATCTATCTCCCCCTCTGTCCCCTCCTTCACATCTTTAATGCTCAATTGCTATTTTAACCTCACTGATTTTCCCCTTATACTTCACTTTGATTGTACTTTATAATCTTCTGCTTCTAATGCATGTTTACAGTCATGCATGTGCCATGAAATCCTTCCTCTGTGCTGCTGTTTTGCTTTGTAGCATTTATTGAACAGTTGACGGGGCAGAAATGTTTCATGTCAGAGTTCAAGCCTAGAATATTATGTGTCGGGGGACACGCATCAACCATCATCTGTACAATAAAGTTATACACCTACATTTACTCACCAAAAATATTTTTAAAAATTAAAAAAAAAATCATATTGCTCTTACTTTGAGTAAAGTTTCTTCTAACTGTAAAGGTATAATATGTAACTTAAATGTAGTGAAATGTCTAAAAATTGACATCTTTTTGTACATTATCACAAATGTTTCCAACAATGTTCAAACCTAGAACAATCTTAATCAAGGTAACATTGCTAGTTGAGTGAGTATTGTACCTCCATAGGGCTATCATGCGCTACACATAAGCTTCAAACTGGAAATTTTACATGTTGTGCATCAAGTTTGGTGCCTTTGCAAACTATCAGGAGAAGATATGCATGTGGGTGCTTGTATTATGCTTGTTCACAGGTAAAATATGTGTTCTGATGCTGCCATAAGCGTACTTTAAGCATACTTGTATGTATTTGCATAGAATGCTGCAACTTAGTAAAGTTCAGTACACTGTCTATCAATATAAACAACTTTACAAAAACATCAAAAGTAGTTTTAGAATAAAAGTCTTGCAGAATTTATAATAAAGTAGAATCATCAGTCTCTCAATTTTGGTCCTCCAAACACATTTTGTTAGGATTGCATTTCAATCAGTCACACATTCCCTCTGCTCCTCTGGTTCAGAAACTCTAGACTAGACTTCTTACTATTTATGACATTAATATTTCTATATTATATGTGATTTTAATTATAAGATTTTCTGGTGAAGGGAATATTGCTGAGCAGTTCAAAATCATTTTAACACAGATTCTGAGGTCCATTTTTACTCAACCCATCAATCTCTAGATCTTCATCACCCTAAATTTCTCACTAGTAGAGGACAATTTTCACTAAGATTTAGGGCTACCACACTACAGAGCAGCTTTTCACGTCTATGAAAAAACTGCTTTGTTTTCCCCATGTTGTCAATGTGTGTTTTCTTTCTCATTTATAGTGTTATGTATGATTTAGATATTTAAACCTATACCCCCTTATAAACACAAGCATACACATGCACGTATTCACACACACACACACGCACATTTGCTTATGCACATTACATGCATTTCTTCTCTTTTTTGATATATTGTGCTTTGAGATATTGTAAGGGTGCCTTGAAAAATTATCCAATTTTCTTAATTGGTCTGAAAAAATCAATAACATGCCATTGTCAAGTGACTGTGCTTCAAAAGTAATGTGTTTTCCTCTGTGTTACTAGGTGGAAGCAATGAGCTAACTGGGTACGGATAAGACGGGTAAGCTGTCTTTCATTTGGATCTCCGTTATGCTTGGTGTGTGGCCAAAAGCTATCCGACAGTGTCATGGCCCAAAGTAGGCTTTAGCGCCATCTCCAAACGAAACACCCGACGCTTCAAAACAAGCACATGTGCTATTTTGTTCGCCTGTGTGAAAACCCTAAGAAGCAGGTAACTTTTATGAGAAAAAACATGACGGTGGTACTCCCATTTTCTACAACATATCTGTGTGAGCTGAGCTCTTCAACCCTGACTGCTATAAAATCTAAAAACAGAGAGAGACTGAGAGCTGCTGAGAAGAGCATCAAGTGTGTCTGTCTTCAATTCCTCCCAGGATATCAGCTTTGCGTTCATTGAAACAAGCCCAGATTTCACACAGTGAGAATACAGAAATTAAAAAGAGACCATATTGTCATTATTAGGCTAAAAAGTGTCATTTTATAGTATTTTTGGTTGGTGGTGTGCTGCAGGATTTTTTTTTTTTTTTAATGTAAAAAATGTGCCGTGGCTCAAAAAAGGTTGAAAAACACTGCTTTACTGCTACATTTGTGCATTCTTTATATACAAGTAGAATGCAGCTAAATTCATGGGTTTACATGAGGTCACAATGAAATTCAGCTCCATATACTATTGACACGACAGAATCATGGTCATTCATGCAATCAGAAATAGTTTACTCTTCTCCATCGACCCGATGGGCCTCCTTTTCCTCAGTCGATGATACAGACTGTCTGTTCCACTTTAAATATCTGACTTTGGTGAAGCATTTTTGCTCCATCTGTAATGTTGGTATTACAGTGATTCATGAATGATCAGCTGTGAAACTGTATACTCCAGGGACCTGTAGCCAGCATCCCTCTATTCACTTTGACTTTGAAAGCCCACTGTAGAATTTGTTGTACCTGTAACTCTCTTACAAACAGAATAAATTGGATCCAAATATATTTTTTATACATGCCCAGGGACCTGTACGTGAAATTTGCCTGCTTGCAATTGCTGATATGGAGAGAAGGAGGAAGGGGGGAGCCTTAATGTCAGTGGTGACAGCAGATCCCTAGCAACAAATGATAGAGATTGACTGCTTCTGAACTTAAATGGAGGTGTGTGTGCTCAAGACTGACAATGTGTGAAGATGTGTGAAGCATCAAAGTACGCCCGTGGACCCTGTGGTTGTTGTGCATGAGTGTATGAGCACACCATGAATTCTTTCTATCCACATGTCAAAGACAACATCTGCAGATGATTCAGAGAATGGATGGGGGCTCATTAACCAAAGTCTATAATGAGGTAGTTTCATTTGAGCACACTTGTGCACACATTTGTGCCTATTATCTATCAACTCATTAGACAATGGAGCATGGAGATTGGTCAAAGTAAAGCAGAGTTTCATCAGGTATGGACTGAGCCAGCCAGGTTCATCTGAGGTCGCTCCGACAGCTGACAGAATGAAATCAAAGTACTAAGCACGTAAAAAATGTGAGGATACAGAGCGCATATGAAATAGGCAGGGGTGTTAAATGCAGCGAATGAACTGAGAATTTGTCTGGGTGACAACGGTGCAACGACATATTGACAACTAGTTGTTAGTACACTCTGGTGCACATTGTAGCAAGCGGTCACAAAGTCTCTTTCCCGAATGTAAAGCTGAATATTTGGTTTCCTAAAAACAACTGCTGTTCTGTGGGGAGGTGACCAACACTTGTGTAAGGTTAGGGGGACTCTGTTATACGGTTAAAGGACTTTGTCGTCATGGGTTTGGAACAACATTGTCATGACTAAAAGAAACCAGTGTTGCTCAGAAGTGTGAAATGTGAACAGCACTTAGATCTCCTTCTTCTGTGAAGGAGACACTAATTCCCCTTTTGCTCCCAATGGCCAAGAGGTCTTTGTCATTTGAATATAACCAAATGTTGGGGCATTTGCTGAAACGAACGGCGCTGGCACTTCTCTTGGGAAGACAATCTATTTTTCAGTCAGGAACCTGGGTCTTGTTTGTTCAGCTCGTTTTCATTTCCAGGGCATCAAATACTGAGGCTCTGTCATGGCCATCGGTGTTCGTTACAGACGCACAAGTCATTTTTTAGCAGCGGTATGAGATGCACTAGGCTTTCCATTTACTACAATGTAAACCCATCCGTGTCAGTAGTAAATGCTCAGGTAAAGTGCTATGGTGATGTAGTTTAACGAGGGGTGGGGGGGTGGGGGTGTCAATGCATCCACCAACACTAGGTTTTCATCCAGGAGACCATTGTTAATGTCCCGTATGTTACGTTTCACTTTCAATTTCAGCTGTTTGTTTGTGTCCTTTTTCACGATCCTCATTGTTCAATTCACATTAATCATGTTTACCGCGTGATGCAGAGGGGTCTGACAAAGCGTCAGTACATGACCAGTTGGGTCGAGAATGTGTTAGTTAGTTCCTATGTCATTGTACCTGGTGCCCAGAGATCCCCGCTCTTAAGGTAGACATGTGTAGTTAGCTAACTAATGTAGCGTAGTGTAGAGTTTACAGTTTTGATCATCACCAACTTTTCAAACGCAGGCCTCAAGTTTGCAACAACTTATGAGTTTGAACACTAGTAGTTTATTCCCTAGGAAGACGAGATGCACACCCATGTGCTTCTAATGAAGATTCTGAATGCAACTATTTCTTTTTATATCACTGATGCTCAAAAGACAGTTATGTAGCTGTATGATTTCTTGGGGAGCTGGACAAACTAACGACGGCTAAACTTCTGCTCTACCTTGAGACATTTTTCTCCAAGTGGTGTGCAGTTTACTGACAGGTCAGCCACACACCCTGAGCGACGATTAAGTATCGTGTCAGATAGTCAGCCCAGGGGACCTCAAGGGCAGCTGGCCAGACATGAACAACTAAGACTGTATTGGATGTGAGACTCAAAAAAGTAACAGGCCTTCTTCAACTCACTACTTAGGTCAACACAGAAGAAAGCAATGTTTAGCAACTGGATTTTCTTGAAGCTGAGCAGCCAAGTTCATTGAACACAGTTCTCCATCCTGACAAGCTCAGCCTTTAGTTAGTTCACTTTTAGACAGCATTAATCAATATATGTGTATTCACAAAAGATCAAGTTACTATATATGTGAAAGTGGTTGCTCATAGTGACAAATCCACATATATTTATCCCTAGACTCTGCAGCTCTGCATGGCTCTTGTAGCTCTTTACTATTTGGGTTCACTCTCATTGCTCTCATCGGCATCCTTTCAGCCAAAGAAAGTGGTTTCTTTCAGTGCAATAGCTCGTAAACCCTTTTGTGCACTACTTACCCTGTGCCAAACAGTGTACAGACAAGGTTAGCTACTAGCTGGGAACTACAGCAGACTGGCCAATCATAGCATAGCATCAGCTGTGATTGTCTGATTTTATTTAATTTTATTGTTTTGCAATTTATTTTCCTGATTTTCAGGATTGCTGGTCATAGTTAAATGTTGTTCCTGGGGCTCATACAGTATTGATACTCGTTACTGGAAGAGGTTGGAAAGAGATATACTTTATCAAAAACAGTGAGTTTCACCTAGGACAGCCTAAATAAATGCAATAATAACGTGTTGATACAAATTTGTTTTAACGCCACTAATTTACAACACATTAATGCAACTTGGGATTTTTAGTTGTGGGCTCAGTTTTAAATATAGAGTGAAGATACTGGCATTGCATGAAAAAGGGATACCTAAGGAACCAACCATATACTAGCTAGTCACAAATGAGGCTAAATAATGCTCCAAACTTACACAACACTTTTGGTAAGAAAAACTGGCATGGCCATTTTCAAAGGTGACCCTTGATCTGAAAATGGGTTCTGTGGGTACCCACAAGTCTCCTCCCAGACATGCCCACTTTATGAAATTAAACACACAGTTTTGGTGAAGTCATAGTCAAATCAGCACACTGACAGCTGTTGTTGTCTGTTGGGCTGTAGTTTGCCATGTTATGATTTTCTGCATTTTTATATGTGATAACATTAGTAGAGTAATGTTACATAAGCACATCATTAACTAGACCCTTCTGTCTAATTCTCAGAAATATATATATACAGCTGTATGTATGTATATATATATATATATATACATACATACAGCTGTTTAACTCAGACACTGATGATGAAGGATTTGATGGATTTGTGGAAGAGGGATGAACTGAAATGTGAGTGTATTGTTTTGTATTTCATGTGTTACAACTGAACAAAATGTTGGTTTATTTAAGTTATTGAGTTATTAAATGAATTGAATAAAGTTTGACTTATCTGACCGTTTTGTTTCGCTTAATGCGCCTTATAATCCGGTGCGCCTTATAGTGTGAAAAATACAGTGTGTATGTGTGTGTATACAAAAATTATATAGATTTATTCAGAGTACAGGAGTTTATTGCCGAAGTATCAGCAGGGGGTGGGGCTTAGCAAAGTTGAATTAAGTAAATTCAGGTGCACAAACAAGACTCCAAGTGAATGCTGATGTTGCACTTTGCTTGGTGTTTAAATAAGCCACTGTTTGCTCACACATTTACCATCCGTCAGCGTTGTATTTACAGCCTGTTGTGCTGCCCCCAAGAGGTACTGGTCCTGAACATTAACGCCACTAATATAGTAGGAGAAATCCCAGCTCACCTTCAAACAGTTAGGCATATTTCGTAATGCTACGATGTCAGCCATCGTATTTATCATGCATGCAACACTGTGAAGCCACCATATGTTAACTCAGCAGGGAACAGGGAAGATAAAAGCCTTGGTCAAAAGGAGTCTGTCAATTACATTTTTGCCTTACAACCATGTTTCTCATCTTAGTGGTGTCTGGGGGCAATAAAGGGATGGCCTTTTTTTCATTTACACAAAGCCTTGAGCACCTGCAGTAAATCTGTGACATTAGTGTGTACCAGTCGTGGACATTGATGTTATCAAAGCGCTGCAATAGAAGCACCTCAGAACATGGATTATTTTTTGTGTGAGTACATGTGCCCTGACGTGGGTGTTTGTGTGTAAGTGTGTGTGAATGAAGATCCTATAACATCATTGGTCCACGTTTAGCTTGACCTAACATAATTTTTAGTTGATGACAGTGACGTTGCTTGACACGCATTCAGTGTGCAAGAGGCAGACAGCCAATAGTCCAATAGATGATATTTTTTTACTATTTCAGTATACAATATTTAAATTCAGAATATTCATTGACAGCCCTGATGTGTTCACACACGTCTTCATGCCATCACACAACATACACATATGCAGTACACGCTATTTACTACGCCAGCGCTAATATTAGCATTCTGGCTGAGCGATACAGATGCCCTAAAGGAAATGTTACTTCTCACTCTCCAAACCACTTCTACAAAAAAGATCGCTAGGATATGAACGCCTCGCTTGAGTACACATTTGCATAGTGATCCTAATAATCAGATTTTCCTCTGGCTGCTATTGTGTTCCCTTTTATAAAAGTGGTTATGAAATCCAAACGTTTATCCCAGCAGTCCCTTGGGCCAGGTTTAGTCATCTCAGGATTCTAACAGATCCACTTGAACCTATAGCTTGTTTCTCATCCAGAAGCTCTTTCTAGTATTATGACAACAGGGGGAGGTGTAACTGAGATGCAGTTTTTAAAGGATTACAGATTCACATCTATCAACGAGATTCTGATCATCTATCTCTGTCTCTCCCAGCTGTTTATCACAATGGGGAAAACATTTCATATTAACGGGCAGCAAGCTCTGTATTTCTAGACAGTCTAAATTAAACCAAATAAAAGTCGCAGATATGATAAATGCATTTTATTTCAGTTATGTGGCTTTAATTTGAGTAGCGTTGCAAGAAAAATCCAATAATGTTGGTGTGACGGTATCAAGTGCTGTGTTATGGTATCCATTGGCAACCAGGCGGTAGCGCGCTCTGTTTCGAAGTGGGTGACTATAGTAACGAGGTGGATGGAAATATCAAAAAAGCGACACATCAAAGAAAGATGCACACAAAAACACATTCAGACTTTTCTCATTGTTATGCACAGATGAAAACATATGCAGCCACACACACACACACAATCTGAAAGTACGCACTTATTCTTTATGTTTCTTTGTTTCACACAAAATAAGTGTACTGCTCAACAAAATGTCCATATAAATACATCAAATACTGAATTGTCAGAATGGTCAGAATAAGATAATATTTCCTAGATTGGAAACACTTCTATGCTTCATTCTCTTTTTTTGCCAATAAAGTAATGATGTGAAAAACTCCGATTAGGATGGTTGTCTGGTTCAGTAAATACTGTTGGCTTGGCACAGCGAGCGCTGTGAAATTGTGAAAAGTGGGCTGTGTGGACATTCTTTCTATCCACAGTGAGAAGCCATAAGGATCTAAGGAATATCAGTTACATCTGGCCAAATGCTAATCACTTTGTGAAATATTATTTCAGCTGTCAGAATTAAATATACTAGAATACTGGAAGTAATAATACTTATAATTTTCACAGCATGTCTTTCGTTTTTGGGTACACACACACAATGTCCCTGACCACACATTTCAGACAGTTCAAGGTCACCCAGTTGGCTGCGTCTCATCACTGTGGCACTCATGTCCTGCTCAGATCAGGATTGTCTTACATCCGTCTGTGTGCACGTCCACCTGTGAGCATGAACATGTCCTCTTGTTCTCAATCTGAACACAATGCAGTGTAGCTGAGCCCAGGTTTGCCCCCACGTTTTCCTATTGGTTTCAGGTTAAGGCAGGGAGAGTGCTCAATTAAGAGCGCCATATCATTGATTAGGAAGGGAATCTAAACTGTCATGCATACACAGAGGGGAGGGGAAGGTGTGTGTGTGTGTGTGTGTGTGTGTGTGTATGTGTGAGAGAGGGGTGATGCACATGCTACAGTACATACACTCACACCTACCACTTTGAATGTAGGTATGGGATTTTTACCTCATACAGTATACCCTTTATTTTTCAGAGGATGCAGTTTTTATGCATTTTCAGCTATTTACATCCATTCCGACAGTACTCAGTACTCCTTGCAACACTCCAGCCCCCATGCATAGCACCCAGCCATGCACCCCTCATTAAACTAACCACCTAAAGCTTATGACTTATGTCTAAACACATCCATACGTCCTTGTGACTAATATTTGCGTCATTGCTGTGTCCCCTAGGAGCACTGCCTATTGTTCCAACAACCCATTATTCCAAATCCTCAATAGTCCGAAAAATGTCCTATTGGACCTTGGCCCCTGAAAACAACACTTTATTATTCCAAAGGCCCATTGGTCTGAAAATACACTCTCCCTGTGCAACAAACAGAGGCACATGGCTAATTATTATGCAGAATGACATCATGTGATATCCTTGATTTTGTTTCCTACTGGTCACCACTTTCCCTCTTATTCCTCGTTGCCTTCGTTCGTTGGGTTGGTTAGGTTACGGCATGAGGAAGTGAGATTAGTTAGGATTAGGGTAAGAATATCTGGGTAAGCCAACCAGAGGCAGAGTAGGGCAAAAACCACTAAGCAAGAATAGTGGACAAGGGCTGCTGCAGACTTTGTGTCAACTGTCAGCGTGGGATACTCAAGTAATGAGAAGTATCCAGCCAAAACGTCTAAAAATATGTTGCTGTCCCAAAACTGTATATTTGGAGCTTCTCAGAGAGTCGGAGTGTGTGCATGGGTGTGTGTGCACAAGTACTGTGTGAGCGGATTGTCCGGACACACACACACACACATGCACATGCATTCCTGTATATGCATATGCATGGCACCACCTGGCTGTGTGTGTGTGTGTGTGTGTGTGTGTGTGTGTGTGTGTGTGTGTGTGTGTGTGTGTGTGTGTGTCACAGTCATGTAGTGCCATTCTTCTGAACAACACATATGCCAGTGTGTTCAGTCCAGTGGCCAGAGTGGCAGCTCCGAGGTTTGAGCTGAGCAGCGGGCATCGTGCCCTTCATGGTTGTGACAGATGGAGCCAGTAGAGACACGAGGCTATTATAGAGGACAGGGAGGGAGGGCTGGGGTAGAATGGAGGGAGTAGAAATGAGTTAGGGAGAGGGAGAAACTAGAGTAAGAGGAAAAGTGGGAAAAGGAGTCTGATTGAAAAGGAGAGAGAAGGTTGAGATGAGAGAGAGGGCAAATTAGTGCAGGATTGAGAGGGAGAGGAAGAGTTAAAGAGGGAGACAAGAAGCTGAAACAATCAGGCAGACGTAACAAAGGATGAAGAAATAAAAAGAGAGGAAATAGTCAAGTCAAAAAAAAAAAAATCAGGAGTCGGTGAGGGAGAGACAGCAGCTGAAAATGTTGTGCCCTTAAACGGGGGGATAGTAAGAGAGAAGGGTGAAGAAAACACCAACGCAGCTCTCGCCTTTACTCATCGTTGTATTGAGTCAGACCTCAAATGTAATACAATGCCAACAAAATTCATACAAGTATGCATCTGAACTCAGATTTCTGGACCACAGTAATCATGACCAAATTACATTTTTAACTTTCTGAAACTCTTCAAAGTATCTCTTAGCCATTTCTAAATGTCTTTTTTATTCTAATACAGCATGAATCGTCTTTTATAAAAAATGTATTTTAACCCTTTTAGCTTGCTCGACACATGAATTAACTTCCAACAGTGATCAAATAAACCATTCAGTAAACCACTATGAATGTAACAGTACCTGGCTTGAATACTAAAGACATGGTAAAAAGATCGACACTATGACAAGACCACGAGGTCTCCGGCAGCTAGCTTACACAGCAACAGAGTTAGCTGGAAACTTTCAAACATAATGCAAAGTATAAAACATGCACTTTTTCCTTTGTCATAACACAACAACACGTACGTTCTTAACAATGTGTTGACAACTCTATAGTGCTTCGTGGACGTTATTTACCTTAAACGGGGGGATAGTAAGAGAGAAGGGTGAAGAAAACACCAACGCAGCTCTCGCCTTCACTCATCGTTGTATTGAGTGAAGCAGAGGCGCGCAGTCCCTCTACTGGAGCCCCAGGCATTACCAACAGATCGACGCACGATGGATTCTCACAGACATGGGTGTAGATTATCAATCTGGATAATTCATCTTTCTATTTCCCCACATACATGCCGCATAGTTTCAACAGTGACCAATATTTATGCATGTTTATATCCCAAAAGTAAATTATATACCTTGAACAGGATGAATAATAACTGAGACAACAAAGCCTTAGCTTTTCTCCATATACATGTAACTTAATTGACCCTGAGAAACAATTATTCTTGCCTGTCACAAAAACAAGGGGATTTTAAAGATGGCTTTTAAAAATTACCCACCAGGGCTCGGCATCATGAGCTGCATGTCATATTGGCAAGCTGAATCCTGGACATTCACACGCACTTACCACCTCTGTTCTGAGCTGATTATTCTGCTGAAGTGGGTTGCCTCTAGTCTGCCTCCCACTGCCAAGCAAATGGAATGACTGAGAAATAATTACTTTCTGCTTAGTCTAATAAGCAAAAAATATGGAGGCAGAGGTAAAGGCAGGTAATGTGGGCATCAAGTCAAGGGCACAGACAGACACGCTGGCCAAAATCTGGATCTGAGAGTGTTCGGACCAATCAGATCCTATTATGAACAATAGCCAGTTGGGCCCATTACCAAGATGGCATATCGCTCTGATGGCTGCCCATTAAGGACAAATTGGAAAAATCGCAAACTCACTGTCAATGATGAAATAGTAGCACTGCACCTGGTAAAGAACATTACACCTCAGTCAGGAACATTCGAGAAACTACCTGCTTTGGATTGTAAATTCAACGACTCTGCAGTCAAACAGCTTTTGTTGTAGCTGACAACCAGGTTCAGAGCTGTGTGTTAAAACTTACAAAAAAACACAAAATGCTGTGGTAGTGTTTTTTTTTTTAATTGTCTCTAAAAGATGAGGCCTTAACACTACTAAAGCATCACACTAATGTATTTTGTCCAAACAATGTTTGTTTGGCAATGATTTGGATATTTTAGTTACAACACATTTATTTGACTTGTTATTAGCCTTATTTGTTATTATCTAAGTTCTACTTCATCATATTTCATTATTATAATATACCAACTTTATCTGGAGTAAAATTCATACAATTTAGTTGTTTTTAATTTATTTTACAGTGTGCACAATGGTATGATCTGATGATGCACATGTTAAATGTCATGGTCAAAGGCTCCAGTGTGTTTATTATCCCTTCCGAGAGGCAGAAATCCCATTTGGGGCACTTTAGGTATCCAAGTGGCCAAATGGAGAGCCTGCCTGGTCCTATCCTTACTAAAACCTCTGTAGAATCAATGTGCTTTGTGTTGAATTCAGTGGCATGCATATCACGCATATAGGCCTGGTAGTGTGGAGCTATTCTTGATTCATTTTTGGGTATGTCTGTCTAGGCGAACCACACCTTCCAGCACCCTAGGTCTCAAGAGGTTAACTTCTTATCAGTTAGCTCCAAAGCGTAAATGAAGTATATTTTGTGCCAGATTTGTAAGAAGGAGTAATTTAGAAATTTCACCTGGATTGCACGACCTCACACATCAGTGTTTCCAGCTATAATAGGACACTCTTCATCGCAGTTCACGGTAAATAAGTTTCACCTCGATGCAGCAAAGACTTGTCAGAATGTGCCACCAGAAAGAGAAAGGGATGAGAAAAACAGGGAGAAATGCAAATTGTAGTTGACAGCCAACATTAATCATGTGTGAAGTAACGTTTACTTTACATCCACATATTGTACGGCTCTTGATAATGGTGTGTTAGTGTTAGCTGAGCTGAAATCTTTACAGATGTTAGCATGCTGGTCCGCCTCTTTTGCTTTGTTGCTGTTGATATTGGGGAGATATACTGAAATATAAGATGCTTATTAGTAGTCAATCAGGAATGTGGTTTTCTGAATGTCACCAGGCATTGTGCAGTCTGCATCTATTTGCCCAGCTTTTGCGTTATTTATTTATAATTTGTTGATGAAAATCAAAATATATTTCATCATAGTTTTGGTTATGGAAAGAAAATGATCATTTGATATTTTTGTCAAAATTTGTGAATGAACTGGCTGTTATTATTAAATGAATTATACATTTTGCATCTAATCTTAAATACAAAATATAATTCCCTCAAATATAACATATCATACCAAGACAGTCAGCTAAAAATAATGTACATGATATTTTGGTCATATTTACCAACCTTAACTTTCACAGATTAAAACAATAATCCATCACAGTAGTACCAGTGAAGTCTGAGAGGCACTGGATGCCATTACTGCCATTACTCTGTACACACACACACACACACACACACACACACACTATCTCTTACCCTCCTACAATCACATCGGATGCCTTCGGACATCCCGACTGTTCCTTTCCTGCCCTTGTTTGCTCACCAAAACCCCCAAGCTTTCCTGCCTCGGTGGCCTTTGTCCTTTCTTTACAAATGCAACATGCCCAACCTCTTCCTCTCCCCTCACTGCTTCTAACCAGATCAGTGTTTCTGTGCCATGACCTATTTACCCTCAATGCTTCACAACCCTACTAACAGCACACCCACTCAGGGTGGAAAGCCACTGAACCCTGTTGCCCCAAGCTTTGGTCATCACCCAACATATCAGATGGGATTAATGTCACAGTACAAACCAGCGGCCATAATTTCCAAACCAGATACAACACAACAGGAGATGGTCATTTTAAAGCTTAAATTCTCACCACTGGAAAACATCCACCATGCTGTTGGTCATGTAAATCCTGTATCATGTGTCGTTGTCAGGAAATCCATTCAGTTTGGTTGCCTCCTCCAGTGCAGGGCTATTGAGCAACATCTGCCACAGTATTAAACATCTCTGGTGACATTTTACCTCAGATACAATCAGTTAAATATCATGTTTACAAAGTCGCATGTCGCCCCATGGAAAACTTTTTAACCCCATGCTACTGAGGCTACTGACCCTGAATTTGCCATTAAAGAGAAAAAAGAGAATCAATGGGCAGTTAAGGAGAAAATTCATTATAAATGCAGTATCATGGATATAGGTATTGGTAAAGCATTATATCTCATTGTACATAATCTGTACTCAGGACTGTCATACTGTAGATGCAAATGGAGTGAACCTTCAAATTCAGTCAGTAGCCATTTCTTAAACTCGTTACGGGAAACCAATTTCACCAATTTCAAGCGATTTTAAGGTACCGTATTTTTCGGACCATAAGGCACACCGGATTATAAGACACACCGGATTGTAAGCAAAACAAAACGGTCTGATAAGTCAAACTTGATTCCATTGATTTAGCAACTCAATAACTTCTATAGCTCTCAACATTTTTCAGTTGGAACAATACACCTACTTTCAGTTTTTTTCAGTTTGTTCCTCGTCCACAGATCCATCAAATCCTTCATCATCAGTGTCTGAGTTAAACAGTTGGGCGACTTCGGCATCAAGCACGCCCAAATCCGTCTCATCATTATCCGAGTCAGTCTCATTGCTGTTACTTAGCTGTTCAGTGATGATTCCTGCCTTCGTGATCCATTGGCAGATAGTGGAGTAACTCGCCCGGCGTTGCCTCCCTGTTGTTGTCCTCCTCTTTTGAGTGTTCGCCTTCTGTCATCCAACGCTCCTAAGCAGCACGCAATTTAACTTTGACACCGTTGACACCAATATCTAGCAGTTGGAGTTCTTTAGTTAATCCTCCCGGAATGAGTCACAGATCAATAGGGGCAAAGCGTTGCGGAAAAAGCCATTCGGTCTCTTGATTTCTCCTCCTCAAAAGTCCCTGATTTTCATGTCAAGCGCTACCGCTGCTGCCTTGAGTGGAATAGAAACTGTGGAGACGCTTCTACCTGCTGCTCTGTGTTGAATAACCCACTGTTCTTTGTTCCCTCGGAAACTCTGTTTGGTCTTCTTTACGTGGCGGAGGTCATCTTCTTGCTTCCGCCACTTCTGTACCATTGATTCATTAATATTAAATTCTCTCGCCGCTGTTCTATTACCATGTTCTGCTGCGTGACTGATAGCCTTAAGCTTGAAATCTGCATGCCATTTTGGGCTCCTGATACAGACATGATAATGTTACAGTGCCAATCTGTCGAAGTACAGTAACAGTACGTATTACTCCGCCAGGCGCCTGACTACTGTCAGTAGTATTACTCCGCCAGGCGCCTGACTACTGTCAGTAGGTATTACTCCGCGAGGCGCCTGACTACTGTTACCGTAATGCTCCTACAATCCACCCAGCAGTGCAGCTTCGAAGCAACCACACAACCAACTACCAAACTCATAATAAAACATTTTGACAGATTTTGAGTGCCCTGTACCACATAATTGGTTCGAGGAGGTCAGTAAGCACAACCAAAATCCATATATAAGGTGCACCGTATTATAAGGCGCACTGTCGACTTTTGAGAAAATTTAAGGATTTTATGTGCGCCTTATAGTCCGGAAAATACGATAAACAATGATTTTGTTCTGCCATTTAAGTCACTATAGGACTGCTTTTCATTCAATGTGTATTTTCAGCATTTTTCCTGGAGTGATATTTGTCAGTGCCTGTCAATAATCCAGAATGATGAAACTGTTTCTGCTTTTACTTAATAATGTCAAATATATTTGGTGTTTACTCTGACACCTGGACTGACTTTCTATAGTTAATGATAGCAGTGAATGTGCTGAATACTTTTTCTAGTTGTGTATCATAAACACAACATGTTGACACAGTAAGTATTGCATTACATTACACTACATTTTTTGCAGTGCTGCATAAAAATGATTTTTTTCTGTTTTTTTTTGCGGTGACAATAGAATTATAGGTATGCTTAACACTGTCTGCTCTCTTGCTGGAAATGAGTCCAAAGCCCACATGAAATAAGTAGATGTGTAATTGTGGCGATAATGAAATGATCCCTTTTCCCTCAAGAATGACCTTCCAAAAAGGGCCCTGTTTATGTTGAACTGCTGGGACATTTCCATATCCTTTCTGGGTATGTCAACATGTCAGCCACAGTGCAAGGCTTCCTGTCAGTGTGGCATAATGAGTCTTTTATCTGTTCATCTTTTCATTTATTTATGATGATGACAGTGTACTGGCACATGCTCAGCATGCTCGGAAATCGTATGGGGACTAATTAGTTGAGCTTTTGTAGGGGGTTGAGACCATTATACAGCCTCCGGTTTGGTTTAAATTCAGGTAATGACTACCAGAGTGTGTGTGCATGCGGCGCTGGTGAGGGCCGAGTGCTGCCACCCGTCTGCCAGGCACCGCTGTGATGGGGGCATGTTTAAAACCTGGCAAACCGGCCTCGTCACCTGGCACCCTGGTCCCTTACCGACCTCAAGGTCATCGAGCTTGGCACGCTCCGTCAAAAAGCTGGAGGGGAGAGTGTGAGAGGCATCCCGGAACAGTTGTGATGGGCTGCCATGTTGTAGCAGGGGGCCTTCTGCGCCTGCAGCGATTTAAATCCTCCCGTTTATACATACACACACAGCTTACGCATCCTCCTTTAAACAGGATGATGTCATCCCTTTTCCGCGAATCGGATTTTGAATATGTGACGTGACTTGATATACATTTAATTTGAATCTTCCTGTTGATATCTTTGTCGGGCAAAGACGTGTCATCAGACAATGCCATTTGGAGGAGACTGGAAGCTCGGTTTAGTCCGTCTGGAATTCAGATCTGCGCAGGGTTAATGAAGTGGATGCATGGCATGCACTAACCATCACCTCCTCCCTCCATCTCAAATCCCTCCCTCACATTTCTTATCTTCTCATTTACCTCTCCATTTATCGTTTCTATTCTTGTCTAAAGTTTTGTCATAATTGCGTGCAGGGTTCGCTCAGCTGAGACTTAACCTGTGGAGATAGATCTGAGATTGTTTGACATGTGTCTGCACGCGTATATCTGATGTTATAGACACAGAACGAGCTTCTGTCATCCTGGATGCCATTCATACCCAAGATCTCATATCATTGAGATCATTAAGAGGTCTTTGAAATCTGCACTCAGTGACAAAAAGAGGCGAATATTGTGATGGGTTGTCATTAACTGCTGCAATTTAAAGACACACAGTTGACAGTCTTGAAGACGGCGGCATTATAATGACTTGCTACATGGCGAGATTCTTTGATCATATTCACATGAAGGTGTGAGGGACTACAGCTTAAAGTGATTTTTCATTTTTAATAGATCACTTTCATTTTCACCACATACTGCACTGACTTACATCAGCATTCATATTTGCAGGGAAAGAAGTCCACTCCCGAATGATGAAGTCCACTCCCGAATAATATAACTCTAATGTGCTTATGATGTGCGGTTGTGCCACAAGGCTAGTGTTAAGCATTTTAACATCAATATAGGCATATGTATGATACATAATAAATACTGTTATATTATGTCTCCTGATATGATTATTTTGTTGCAATATGTTAATGATGTGCTTATGATAACTTTATTTACAGTACAGTATATCACAGAAGTGTTAATCTAAACCTCTCACTTTTAGGACAATTAAATAAGCTGAAACACAACATTTCCACCATGTAAAAACATATCCAACAATTATCTGTTCACATATCCATCAGACATAAGCAACATTAGCATTCCCGAGTCACTTTTCCAGACACCTGGCAAAAGTATACTCACTCACGTTTAGCTCTGTTTTAGTCTCCACCAACTACCGAGGGTAATGTCTGCTAAGAAGCTACCAAATGCCCACCACGTGTTTCCACCACATGATACGGCACCATCCACAACTTCTGCGAATGGCAATGCAAAAATAACCATTTTAATGTGGAACACACTGAACTGGTCAGCTTGGTGGAAACGTGCCATAAGTTCACTGCAGAAAAACAGCTGGCTGCTGCTACATGTCGATGAGAGCGATGAGAGCGAACCAAAACTGTTGGTTTGGAAACCAAGATAATGATCTTAAAGACGCTAGAAATGCCCCGCGGAGCTGTTCGAGTTGGGTGATAGTTATCTGCATGTTGGTGACTTTTACATTCAGTCACATAATCCATTGTAAATATGAAAATATTGATTAGCGCAGCGGTAACATAAAAAGACAACAAAATACTTTGATGACAATAATTCTACCACTAAATCCTAAACTGCGATTTTTCTAAACTCTGATGAAAAACTGTGTCAAGAATGTTTCCAGCACATATTTGTGGTGCAGCAACACAGAGACACTGTGTGACTTGTTAGTGGGTTTCAGAACAGCCTGACACATCCAAGGCCAACAGGACCTCTCAGTGGGCACAATCTGTCAAAATAAACAACAGATAAAAAGAGGGAAATAAAAGACCTGATTCCTCAGGATGGAGTGATAAAGATTAACTTTTTTTTTTTCTTATTGAGTGTGAAATTCATGTTCCATGAAGACTTCCGATTGATTTGATCGGAAGGGGTTAATTTGCTTCAATTATCTAGTGCTTGTAAGATCAACTAGCAATTAGGAGATAAAGCCAGCTGGGAAAAAAAGGACTTTGTAGGAGGGAATTTGCTTGAGTTGAACCATTGAAATAGCAATTTGTTCCCCATATATCTGAGCTGTATGGTTCTGCGTTTTGTTTAACTACTGTTGTGTGTGGGTCTCTTAAAATTTCATTTTCCTCTGATTTTCCACATCAGAAGATTAAAAACATAATGGTTATGTTGTTGTCAGCCGGGAGATGTCCAAAAGCCCAAAGTGTGTGAAATAATAATAAAAAACAATTATGAGAAATCAGAATAAACAACAATTCAGCCTTCCTGTTTATCTGCTTTT
Organism: Pterois miles; assembly: GCA_947000775.1. Lineage (NCBI taxonomy): Eukaryota > Metazoa > Chordata > Actinopteri > Perciformes > Scorpaenidae > Pterois > Pterois miles. The sequence continues at coordinate 1,931,930 of CAMQGK010000552.1, forward strand.
TCAGATTTTTCTTTCAAAAGCAATCTTCATGTTTATCGGGGTGGAATTAAATCCTTCCTCAAAATCGCAACAGATACTGTGTTTCCTTGACTCTTTAATTTATTGTTTTTTTGGCGATGGAGACTTGAACGATTAAACGTCTGAGGGACCCTACATTCCTAAGCACAGAGCTAGTGAGGTAGAAAAGAGAATAATAAAAGATGGTTCTATTATTGATTGGGACATGACAGGAGTACTGCCCCTCTGGGTACACTTCATCTACTGTATATCTTCCATACAATTTAACCCGGCGCTGCAAGGACGTGCCCATACATAAGCAGTCTCTGAATGACGTTATACACTCTGTCATTCACACATGCACATACTCACACACATACAGGCCATCCCCCACACTGCAATGCATTATTGAAGACTGGGCGTCATTGTGTTCCTCGCGGCTAAGGACGCCTATATATTCAGTCACCACTCCGACTGTTGTAAAACCACTGCTGCCCCTCTCGCAATGCAAATGCTGCAGAGCTGGACTAAATTTTTAGTGTTGTCTGGACCTGGATGAAACAAGACTTTGTTCTATGTAAAGCACAAGCTGGACTGATAGCTCCATCACTGCTGGTGAGTGTAAAGGCGAAGGGACAAAGCAGTTTTGTCAGGTCCAAGGAGGCCGACAGTGAGTCTTCCAACTTATCTGCATGTATTCCCTCCATTAGCTGCACTGCCAGCTGAACCAGAATAAGAAGGCAAATCCCAACAGTAATCAGTGCACAACAAAGGGGATGCTATATTGTTTGGAGTTGTGTGATGCTGGGGCCTCTGTGCTAGCTATGTGGATTGTGGGTATGAGGTTGTACAGGTGCCTTCTCCAGCCAGGTTTTGCCTTGTGATCACTTTCTGAAATATTGGACAGGCTCCTGGATTTTTTATGTCTCCACAGGCATATATGCAGAGCTTAGCATGTAATGCTTTTCAATCCATCAAAAGCAGGAAGGGGGGCTTTTTGCACATGCTCCCTGTTTGTTTTACATCAGTGGCCTTTGTAAAAATACCTCCATCGTGCATCAGTAGCATAACACCCACTGTGTTGTTCCCAGTGCTTTCCAGTGGAGACTATTCATTAGCCCACCCCAACTAAAACCCTTGCTTTTAAATGGTTGCTGCCAAAACATGCCTGATGCTGGATGAAAAGACAAATTCAGCTACATATCTTGGTCTAAGTCCCTTTCTCTTTTAAATAAAGCACTGCATAAAGTAAAATATGCATCACATAGAAGTGGGACTACATATATTTGAATGATGTCACCATTGGCACATTGTTTAACCCTTGTTGTTTTGTTGTTTTGCCCAAGACCTCCCTATTGTATGTGTGAAAGTAATTACAGAAACTGTTTTTTTTTTTTCTTCTGACCTAATTTAAAACCAATATTTATAAAACCTTTGGAGAGGTAACCCTTTGAAATGACACATTTGCTTTAGTACCAATTACTAACGAGCGCCTATAGTAGTCTATTGTATTTACCAGTGTTTTGCAGCTAGGGTCTCTAAGACCCCAGATAGAGGAAATGTGTCATTTTCTGTTACCAACTTCTGAAACAAAATGTGTTTAGAGTTAATAAGATCAACAGATCCTCACACAGCGTATGATATCTTGTGAAAAGTTTTTTTCTCATTGTTGGTGCGTTGTCCTATGAATGTCCAGCAACAGGTGTCAAATTCTGCTCCTAACAAGCATACAGTCTCTTGAAAATATACTTCTGTTTTCACAGGAAACTACTTGATCAGCTTTAGGAAAAGATTGTGGTTTGAGTTAAAAGAACTAACTTAAGTACGGAAGTAAGGTACGTGGCAAAAATTGGAAAACGCTGACTTCTGGTTTCACACACGGTACAAACAACAGTTGTGAAAATTTGTGTGAAAGTCTGATATTATTTTAACCCTGACTTCCTCCCTATGCAGACACTCTTTACACTTCCTGGTTCACAATTACATTCAGGATTACATACAAATTGATTGTGTGGGGTATTACAGGACATTACTTTTTGTAGGGTGTAGCTACAATCAGTGTATGAGAACAACATAGTCAGATGCAATTTGAAAAGACAAAGCTCTTAGATGCTGTCTGCTGTGTAGCCACTTCTCTATATCCACGTCATATCACTGTGAAAAACGAGGTCTGACATCTGTTTTTATTGCATGAAGTTTTTTTTTTTTCTTGGAACTTTGTATAATTTTTTTTTTTTTTTTTCAGTTAGGATCAAATCTACCAATCTAGGGCATCGTCGGGGCACAGCAGTATGGGACGAACGCTGTGTGGCCATTCCTAGTTTATTTCTGGCCACCGATCTTTGTCATGTTGTCCCCCTTTTTCTGTCTCTCCCTATGTTAGCTGTCACTCCTGACTGACAACTGGGGGGCGACGTGGGGGCAAAATAATATTTAAAAAAAGGCTATTCTTCTCCAAAAGATTATTTAAGGCTGACAAGAGCATCCATAGACTTCAATTTATGCTTCAGATGATGCAAATACAATGTGATGGTACCATGAAATAATGATGGACTACATTAGCACACTTGGTAATGCACAAAGCTAATATTGGTAGAATGCAGTGCTTGTGTTGTGTGTTCCCTGACGGTTAAATATTTAACAGAACCCACCCAGACAGTTACCCTGAGGGTTGGGGTGACCTCAATGCACTGATGGAGAGGCTTGTAGGGGGTTACAGTGCTGTCCGTGGATTTTAAAGATTTAACATCTCAACATGGTGCACTTGAGTTGGACAACAACAAATTTAATCTGAACAAGGGATGTGTCCATCAAAAGCCAAACAATGAGTACTTACGTACTGAAGATAACTTTACTGTTACTGACAAAAAAGAAATTACCACAATAACCAAATGTACCCACAGCTCACTAGTGTTGTATCCTTGCATATGCAGGATAACCTGGTTAATAATACACACTCAAATCGGATGTCTCAGTAAATCAAAACACTTAGTTGCAGACATAACACAAATGGTTAGCAGTCGTTATCTATTCATTCCCGGCAAAGAAGCACAGACCGTGATATAATGATGGCTGTTTCAAGGTTACTTGACTGATAAATAACTGTATATTGCATGTTCGACAAGGCAATCATTACACGCCACACACACACACACACACACACACACACACACACACACACACTGTATGCATACTGTATGTGTTTGCTGTATGCTTTAAAAAAAAAGTACACATGAGTACTCAGGTACAGGGGAGAGCATCAAAAGTGTCTGACTGAGCTACAATGTGTTGTAAGTTGAATCAAGTTTGAGGATAATCAAGTTTAATAATGTTTTAACTATAAATGTTTTGCTTTTTGAAGAATTAATCAAAAATTATAATTAAATGGTTGATTAGAGGGCCTGCGGAGGCTACCAGCAGATATTGGGCCTATAAAAGCCAGTAGCCTGAACAGGCTGCTTACTTTGTCCTGTTTGTTGTTGTTGCCATTTTTTTCCGTTTCCCCTCCGATGGAGGGAGAAACAATAAATTAAAGCCAAGAAAGAGAGACTGGCAACAGTCAACTTAAATCTACTTACTAACAGAAAGTGTTACTGTAAATTACAGCCTGCACTACAACAATAAACACAAGGAAGCATCTGCTGACCCCAGCAGACACGTCCACTAACAACGTAAACCACGAGAAACACACTCTCTCCCGGTTTCTTACCCGCCGGCCCTGATTGGTGATTGGGAGCAGCCGCATACATGCTGTCGCTGCAGCTGCACAGCAGGGGGAGGGGCACAGGAGAGGGAACAAAAACACAAAACACACTACGCCAAGTAACGCCATGTTTTGGGAAATTTGTATTTTTGACAAAACTATATGTTGGGATGGGATTATACCAGCTGTACCCCCTTTACTCTTATCACACCTATCTTTGGACTCTTGATCTCAACTATACACCAGCAAAGTTTCGTGACTGCATCTTGTGGAAGTGTGACACTATTGTGTTGATAAAATCTGCCAACCTACAGACAGACTGAGACATAAACACCTGGCAAAGTACTAAAAACCACTTCTGGCTAGTGACAAACTGCAAAGTGCAGCACGATATGCAGTGGAAAACATCTTATGTTTTTTTTTTTTCATAGTAAAGGAGGTTTTAATGGCAGGTGAAACTGCTCAGCTTTGATCAAGGGATGTATATGTGCTTGAGGGAAGGTAGAATGGCTGAGGAGAGTGTGCAGTGCTCATCACCTATTTTAATGCCACCCCAGGTCCAGATTGGACCCTGGGGGACAGCAATGATGTTATGATCATGATGAGTCAGACCTCTCCATGCTTTAAGGCAGAGTGAGTGAGTTGACTGTGGTTTTTAAACACAAAATTCAAAGTTGCCCCCCTCCTCCCTGGTTCAACAACACTAATCAGCATTAGCAAACCTCAGTATAGCTAGATAATGGGTTTAATATTTGTGTCCAGACAGGAGAATTTAGCTTCCCAAGCTTCCGACTCAGACGACACCGATTTTTTTTTTTTTGTAAAAAGTTAATATTCTGCATGAGGTGTGTTCTTTTATATGCAAATAAAATCAAGAGGTCCGTGTAATAAATGCAAATGACCTGAAGACATACACACGCACACACAAAAAACCCAAATGCACATGATTGTCGTTGCTAGGTAACAGTGGCTGGTAAGCCAAGGTGCACAGCCGTATACACCGTAGGCCTGAACACCTCAGCACATGACTTGTGGGTTTTGTTCACTGAAGTGTGGGTGACAATGATGAAGCATGAATGCACATTAGAAATGGAACCAGATTTACATCAGAATGGGCAAAATTTATTCAATGCAACAACCTGCTGAAGAAAAGAAACAGTCTGGGTCAGCATTTTTGTAGTTTTTGCATGCCTACTTACTGCCACATGTCCACGTAAAGCTACAGCTGTAACAGGAAAATATGTTGATGTTGCTGTTGTCACGAGTTTATTTATTTGAAAAACAGAGTTGAAATGCTTGCTTCATCTGCAGTAAATATATTGTTTATTGTCAGCTTTTATTTTGCTTCTGTTTTAGTTGCAGTTATTTATTTTTTATTAATAATTCCTCTTAAAACTAGAAAAGCACTCGGAGAGTGCAGACCTCCGCCAGGCACCATAGTTTCCCCCCATATTGTAATTCACTCCAAAATACAAATCCTGCATTTTTTAAAAATAATTTTATATCAGTGGTAAACATAGAACATATATACAAGACACGACATAAAATTCAATATACATTATTTCTAAAACCAACATATGTACATTAACATTTTTCTACTGGATCTGGAGCTCTGGATAAGAAATAATAAACCTACATTCATTTTGTCTGCATTATTAGATTCCTTGACCATGAAAACATACCCTTACCAAGTGGATTTAAGTTTATATCATCATTATTAGTTCAGAAGTTATTAATGAAAATCTCTTTTTCGGTAATGGCGGTTTCTTCTGGATCTATCTCCTCAAGTATTAAAGCTAGATCAAATTCGTTGACATACTTCAGATGCAGAATTGTCTCAGCTACACGATGCCACTGTTAGAAATCTCTACCTCTAATATTAAATGCACAGTAGGCCAAAATGTAAGAGTACCCCCATTTGTTTTATATAAATTGCTATCAAATCCGCCATCTGGATCAGATCTGGATCAGCCTTTGGGATTTGATTGTAAATCCCTGAGTCAAATTTCATGAGTTTTGGGTAACAATTAGCAGAGATACTGAGAAACAATTTTTTGGGTCCCATTTACCCCAATGTTAACAAAAATTTCAAAGTGATCCAGAATCCAGGATTTCTTCCGGATCACCACCAAAATTAAATCAGTTCTTCCTTTTCACATTTTCAACACACTCTGAAAATTTCTTCAAAATCCGTCCATGAGTTTTTGAGTTATCTTTGAACACAGTTAAACAGACAGATAAACGCCAGAAAAAACATAACCTCCTTGGTGGAGGTAATAATGCATCTCATCTGAAACCCAGTGACAGCAAAAATCTCACCCATCCCATGCTCAGCAGTACAGCGCCAATGGCAAACTTGTCAAATACGTATCACAAGGGAGGAGCAATAGAACTAACTCCACTGTGAAGGCAAACACAAGACTTAAAGTGGAGAAACATGGAGAAAAACATCATTTGTTTTCTGGGAATGTCACCACAGACAGCCATCTCTTAATACTGCAAATACTGAATAGAAATATTGCAATACTTTCATTAGTGGGCCATAGGCTTAATTACTATTGTGTGATTGTTACCTCATTTGGCTCTAGATAGTGACATAACAGATATGTAAATTAAAATCTTTAAGACTGCCACTTTAAGTTTATTGTAGCTGTAATATTAGCAATGATTTTACAGTTAACGGGTCACATATAAACATGTACAGTGTTGTGACACTGAGCTAATCATATCATATCATAATCTATTTTCCATCCATCCATTTTCTTCTGTTTATCTGGAGCTGGGTCAGGGGGACAGTTACTGGGCCAGACAAGATATATAATCTCTCCAGCGTGTCCTGGGTCTACCCTAGGGCCTCTTACCAGTTGGACGACCGTAACAACTCCAAAGGGAGGAGTCCAGATCAGATTCCTGAACCACCTCAGCTGGCCCCTTTAAACGCTAAGGAGCAGTGACTCTACTCTGACCTTCCTCCGGCTGTCTGAGCTCCTCACCCTATCTCTGAGGTTGAGACCAGCCACCCCACAAAGGAAACTCATTTCGACTGCTTGTATCCTCAATCTCCTTCTTTCAGTCACTACCCAAAGCTCATGGCCATAGGTGAGGGTTGGAACGTAGATGGACCTGTAAATCAGGAGCTTTGCCTTCCACCTCAGCTCCCTCTTAGCTACAATGGTCAGCGGAGGCAGTGCCCGTATAACTGTTTTATTTTTCTTGCATTTTAAAATGTAATTTCATGGTGATTCTGAGTAGAAAACTACCTACAGTGTTTAGGCGGGCAAACCACACTGTTTAAGCAGGCTGTTGGTCATTTTTAACCAAATAAATAATGTGATCTTTATGACAAGACATGTTTTAAAAAGGTAATAAGCCAACACGAACCTCATCTTCCAGTCTATAAACAGCAGTTGTCACTGAGGCTGGATGGAGTCACGGTTGAGGCGGTTACATTCATGTAGGCATTTAGTTGATGTTTTAATCCAGTATGCCATATTAGAGAGTAATTATTGGTTCTGTGCATTTCTACTTGACACTATGACAGAAACCTTTACTGTTTTTTTTTTTTTTTTTAATTAATATAGGAATACATCCAGAACAACAGTATGTTATTAAGAACGTTGTTCTGGCCGATTTTCTAAATTTCATCTGTGAAAGAAGACCAGTTCCTCTTTTCTTCATGCTGTTGTGTAGATCCTCCGGTTCTGTCCCACTGGGTTGCTGCATTGCTGAGGACATTAGTTTGAAAGCCTAGTTTTACAAGCTACCAGTTATTTCACTTTGGAAGTGGTTCAAAAGTGAAATAACTACAGCAACGCGAGTGTCAGGAGGAATAGGGTTTGTAAAAAAAATGCATCTACACCATCATAAATCCCACCGCTGCAAAATGTTTCACTGATTCAGATTTATATGAAAGCCGAGTTTCATTTGAAACAATGTGCATACGAATGTTCACTGTTTGTAATGATCACAATCCAGCAGCTGCCAGCAAGAAATTAGAATCCCATCCAAATAACCCCACATGGGATTAGTAGGAGAATAAGCGAGGAATATTAACTTCAATTTGTATGCGATACCATTACTGTGAGATTTTCAGCTAGAAACAGAATTGGGTGTCAAAGGAGGTTGAAAGACATTTTCTGTGACAGTCCAAAAAACGTTAGACGTTGCAGTTTCCAAATGCAGTTTAAAAATGGAGCATGAACATTTTGATTTGATTTTTATTTGGATCTCTTTTAGCTCACAGTGTACACATTAAAAACATTTTATTTATTGAAACAATAACAATGCATTATTATTAGTTGGAGTCTATATTCAGGGATTATGGGAAGGCATATAAATACCACAACATTATACGGACATTCTGCCCAGCATGAGGATGCATTTTAGCCTTCTTGCATGTCATTTGTATGGCACACAACAAAACTAAGGTAATATCTGCACTTGAGGCAACAAAGTCACTTAGGTTTAGGAAAAATACCACAATTGGTCCTTAAAAAAGTAAAAGATATGAAAACAACGTACCATAAGTACACATACATCACCAATCAACATGTGACAACCTTCACCAATGAACTTGTCAAACAAAACATCAGTCTCCTGGTCAAAAGTTTGTTTGTTTGACCCATCCACTTGCCAAAAGCAGTCTTTTTTGAAATTTTTATTCTATGTCACTAGCTCTGAGCTGAGTATATGAACTCAAATCAAATGACATCTTTCCAATACCTATTAAGCTCCACTGAGTGATATTTGTAGTATTAGTATCTAAATCAAATTAGTTCTTTTAATTTGAAGGCTTTTCTATTGCTGCTTGCTTCTATGGCATCTCTACTGATGTACTCTAATGAACACATTGTGCAGGTTTCAGTTTTTTCAAGGATGATTACAGTATAATTAATAGCCTAACAATACTCTCTCTCTCTCTCTCTCTCTCTCTCTCTCTCTCTCTCTCTCTCTATATATATATATATATATATATATATATATATATATATATATATATATATATATATATAGTTAATTTATTTTCATTATAAAAAATCCCCACTATTTTTTCTACACATTAAGGTTCCTCACATGCTCCAATCCCATTCTTCTCTTTTGCTAAGAGATGAGCTAAAGGAGTGGTTTTTATTTATTTATTTATTTTTATGCTGCAGACATGCTGGCTTCCCACTCACACAGCCTCCACTGTAATTACTGAGGCTTTTCACAGAGCTGCTTTTGAGCAGCATGCGCCAACACCGTATGATCATACCTCACCAAGCTAACTCCCTGCGATATGAGATTGTGGTCACCAGCCCAGCGCCTTTTGCTGCCTGTTGTGTTACTTCCTTGGCATTGTGTTCCCGTGCATCAGGAGTTACATGGCACTGACCCTGTAAATACAGCATGACAAAACAGCGAGTAATGAAAGCCCTGTCTGGTGTCTGCACAAACGGCTTATCCCTCAACCTGGGCTTACACAGTAACATGTCGACAACCTCACTTCCCCCTCCTTCGCTTTCTTTCTACATGTGCCATAGTGATAGGGATCTCCCCAGGCTCCTTCACCCCCATTCGCTGGCAATCCAGGATTCACATTGTCCGCTTTTGTCTGCTCGTCTCTCCAGATATTTAGGTATTCATCGCTCCTATTTGTGATTCCGTTGGGCCTTGTAGCTGAGGCCTGTCTCCTGACAGTACCCTAGAGAAGAGACAGAGAAGAAGAAAGGGGGGTTAGAGAAACAAGCCACAGACGGTGCTGGGCTTATCTGCTCTGAACACCCGAGTGTCGGCAGCTCCCCAAATGCTATGAATATCTGTGCCTCTATGTGTGTTTATTAAGCAGCAGGAATGCTTTTTTTGCAAAGCAGGCAAAGGGAATTGTGTGTGTGTGTGTGTGTGTGTGTGTGTGTGTGTGTGTGTGTGTGTGTGGATGCCACATTGTGCACACTTCATTTAAGCATAGATGCAGTTTCCCACTGCAATACGAGGAAGGTATTAATGCTGTACTGGTGTCACGGAGAGGCTACAGAGCCACTGCCTCGTAACTCTGTTATTAAAGAGACCCAATACTGAAGGGAGAGCACATTGCTGATAGATTGCATGTAATGACAGATTTATATTTGGTCATTATCACTAAAGCACCTCCTATATTCAAAGTATCAAAATGATTACCAGGCAATATCAAGTAAACAGCCTCTCGGTAATGGCTCTCAAGTTTTCATCCTGTCAACAAAACAAGTCATATCTACCCAATAATATATAGTGTTTTCACATGGCTGCAAAGCATGATAAGAGATTAAACTCACAAATACGAGATAATTGATATGAGAATCAAAGCCCAGAACAATTTCCTTTTCCGTTTGCTAATGTTGTGTTCTAATGTTATTGCTTTGACAGCCGCAGAAAAATGGAAGACAAAACTAATAATTTGAAGCGGCTTCCTGGAGTCACCCATCTTACATGTGGGTAAATAGAGTATCTACTCAAATATTTATGTTTCTGATTCAAGTAAAACAGTGGTTACTTCCCTATTCTGCACGCAGGACCTCTACCACAGGGGCTGCAGTCAAGAATGGAAATGAGATGGGGAGTCAATGACATGTTTCTGAAGATGAATTATGTAGTAGCATTGGTCTGTGTTTTGCAACTCCGGGTTCAGAGCATCTGGAGTTAAAATCCGCCATCTGATATAGCACAGGTAGGTGGTTTTCTTGGGTAAACGCACCTGCCGCCATCTGCGTGCTGGTTAGTGGGTGTGCCTTTCTCACTACACAGCGTCGTATTTGGCTTCCGAGGGGCTGCCAGCTTACATTGCTCTATCTGAGGGTTTTCAGAGTATAATCTGGCAAGGAGCTGTCACTGAGTGGGAAGAGTTCGATGTGATGCTTCTGAGATAAACAAGAAGGAAGCCGCTTTTTGTTTAGTGCTACTGACTTGAGGAGTTTGAAAAATACCTGAGAAGTTTAAGGAAACCTTTAATTGCAGTGACTACATACAGCAAACATAAGCTCATATCAGAACTGAATTCAAAGCAAGGACATTTTGAATATTTAACAGGCAGTCAGTTATTTTGTTCCTTTGGTTCATACACAAGTTGTCTAGTTTTGGCCATCATTTTAAATCAACATTAACAATCACCTCACCAAGTGAGTGGAGATTTTACAATTCTTAGGCATGGCAAGTTCATTTGTATAGCACCTTTCAACAAAAAGACAATTCAATGACATTTGACATTAGGACAAAGTATAAAAAGAAAAAGGCACATATAAATAGGATTATAAGTCTTGAACATTAACCCGTAGTGGACTCAGTTTTAGCGCTGTTTACCTGACCTCTCAGGGCAATAAGTGGTGAGACTCTAAATTTATAACCAGCCTGGTTAAGCTCGCAGAAGAAAAAAAAAAAAACAACCGCTTTATACCACCCTGACCAAGTGAAATTTTTATGGAGCTACGGGTCGAACGGGTCAAATGCCTGGTCTTCCCCTAAAATACTCAGAGGTGGTGAAAATGTCCAGACACACAATGACCTGATGATGAGAATTAATCAGTTAATCTTATATTTGATGTATATTTTAACCTAGTTGAAGTGTATCACACTTTTTATGTTGATTGTGAACCATATGTAAATTGACTCATTTTGTTACATATGCTTAGAACATATAGGATTAAGTTTATGATAATCAACCATCTTTACGTTTCCCTGAGTTTAAGTTATGTTGATAACTTTTTTCTAATCAAAGCCATTGATTCTCAGAGACTCTGAAGTCTGTTTCAGAGCAACCCCTCCTCCTTCTTGGTTGCTTTCATACACACTGGATGACCGTTTGATATTGTATCCCTTCATTTAAGAACACACTTATATTAGTGTGCCTGTATAGTGTTTGTATATCTTTGGTTTATCTGTGTTGTGTAATTGGTCAATTCATTTTAACTCGATTGATCATTCAATGGTTTATAGCCTTAATTTTTGATATGTATTTGAAACGGATGAAGCCCAGATTTCAAATTTGGAAGAATTACTGATGTGAAACTTATTAACTAGTTTAATCCTGCAAAAGAAGTTTAACTCAAATAATCAATACAGTTGTCAGATGGAAGGAGACTGCTGTTTTCCTGCCAACTAAACCCTTTTTAACCCCTTTTTCAACCGACAATAGAAGTAGTCACGGCTAGTCTGGGTGGTTTTTCGGCTCTTAGAGCTGTGTCCCTCTGCTTTTCCCCTCCTTGGGTCCACAAACCAGGGAAGGGGGGAATGAGAAAGAACACTACCTGGGGCATCAGTCTACTTGACGTCCTGAGGACTAGAGGCCCAACACCTTCCATCCGGCTGATAGACTTTAAATCAAGAACGAGTGACCCTTCAAGCTACGAGTGTGTGGGGGTCTGAAGTAATGAAACAGAGACGTTACCCCAAACAGAGAGAGACGGCGATGGAAAAATACATCGAGGTGACATGCCAGCCGACCATATCCGAGGGTGCCCGAGGACACCAAAGACAGCCAGTGAAGGAGAGAAATCACTTAATCCAGGTCACACCACTGGCTCCAAGAGATCCAAAATACCGTGTTTCAGACAGAATCTGAACCGCCATATTCTCATCTGATTCATTTATAGAGGATTTATGTTGATTTAGATGCATTTTAGAAGAGAAAGACTTTGATGACTAGACTAATAAACAAATTTATAGTCAATTAATAAATAAGGGCAGTTCCCAAAATTGATCATTATTATTAGACGCAAGAAGAACTGGGAAATCCACCCATAAATTCAAAACCTGAATTAGATCATGCCTAAATTTCTATGTTGAAATTGCTTCTCAGTCTAAATTTAGTTGCTAGGCAAACCACAAAGCCAATCAGGTATGAGTCACTGAATTGACCTGGTCAATGTGTTTCGTAGTAATTCTTAAGTTTGTATCTTGTGTGTTTTTGTTGTTTGGGTATGTATTTCTGTTTTTTTTTGTTTGGCTTTCCTTTTTTGGGGTTTTGCGTTTTTGGGGGGGGGGCGGGGGGGGGGGAGGGGGGGGGGGCTGGGAGAGGGGGCCTGCGGGGGGCGCGCCCCCAGGCCGCCGCCCCTCTGTAATGGGGGGGCGCGAGCAGAAGGGGGGGAGGGGATTGGAGGGGGGGGGAGGGGGGGGGGGGGGGGAAAGAGCGAAAAAGCACAGGGGGGGGGGAGGGGAGGGGAGGGGAAGGAGGGAGGCAGGGGGGGCGGGGGTGGGGGACGGGGAGAGGCAGGGGGCAGGGGGGGGGGAAGGGGAAGGGAGGGGGGGGGGCGGCCAGACGCGGGGCAGTGAGGGGGGGGGGTGGGGGAGAGGGCATGAGGGGGGAAGGGGGGGCGCACGGGAGGAGGATGGGTGTGGGCGGGGAAAGGGGGGGGGAGGGCGGGACGCCCGGGGGGCGGTGGTGGGGGGGGGGGGGGGGGGAACGGGGGGCGGGGGTGGGGAGGGGGGGGGGGGGGGGTGAGTTGTCCCCCCCTGGGGGGAAGCAATGGGGGGATGGGGTGGGAGGGGAGTTCCATGTGGGCAGGGAGGGGTGGGGGAAAGCAGCGGCCACGAAAAAGCCGGGGGCGGGCGCAGGAGTTCAATAAGGAGGCCCCCCGCCGCCCGCGGCACCCGGCCAAAGGGCCAGGGGGGGGGAGGAATGAGGGGGGGGTGCGGGGGGGGTGTGAGAAAAGGACGGATGCTAAGAGGGTAAATGAAATAGTAAAGAAAGGTCCTGGAGGGTAAAAGGGAGGGTAAAATAGACAGAAAGGCGGGGGGAGGGAGGGGGAGGGAAAAAGCAGGGGCACGATTGGGCCGAAGCGGAGGAAGGGGGTGTAAATGGCGAGTTTGCAGACAGAGCCAGGGCGCGGGGAGGGGAAGTGGTAAAGAGAAAAAGCGAGCGCCCAGCCTCGGATGTGGGCGGGTAAAGGCGCTAGGTGGTGGCTGATGGAAGAGCTGGAGCGTGGGGGCAACGGGTTGACTGTGGGGGAAGACTCAAGACAGGTGGTGGCGAGGAGAAAGGTAATAAGTGAAGGAGGCCCCGGGCCCGAAGAGAGGTGGTGGAGGCGGCAAACGGGTTGGGCAGCGGGTGAAGATAAAAGCGGGAGGAAGTAGGGAAAAAAGAATAGGACGGATTAGGGAGGCGGGGAGGGGGGCAGGGAGGGGAGGTAACGGGGGGCGACATAAGAATTAGATAAGGGGCAGCGGTTGACTCCGTCAGGCAGGGGCCGTAGGCGGGCAGAAAACAGGGGGATGTCAGACCGCGCGAAGCTGGGGGGGGCGATGGAGATGAAATGGGTTAGGAGGTTAAGGCCTCGCGGGGGTCGGTTTGCCGCTCCTCGGAGGTGGGCTACTGACTCGTCCGGGACAGGGCGATAGGGGGGGGGAGAAGGGGTGGGGGGTGGGGGGCCGCGGCAGGGAGCGATAGGTGGGGCCCCCCGGCAGGCGGCGCGGAGCGGCCCCATAGAGGGTGTCTAAGTTGTTGCGGTCTAAGATGGCCGCTGCGAAGAAAAGGGGGGGGATAGGCATGGTAGGGCGTGGTGTGCGGGGTCGGGTCCGATTCTGGCGGGAGTTTTGCTCCGATTGGGTCCGTGCCCCGGGTCCCCAGTCGGAAATCGGGTTAATCAGAGCTAGAACGGGGCTTGTGCCGTTCTAAAATCGGTCGGAGTACTTCTGGGTCGAATCGCTCCACCTCTGCCTGCCTTCGGTCCCCCTCCAATGGTCGGTTCCGCCTCCCCCCAGAGGTGGAGAAAGAAGTGTGTTCCCCCGCTCCGCGCTCTCGCGGCCCCGGGGGGGGGGTGAAATGTTGCTGCGGCCAAGGTGGAGGGGTTCGTCGGCGCCGACCCTGCCCCCCTGTGGTGGTGTGTGGCTTCCACAGGTCCCTAAGAGTTGGTTCGTAATGTTAATTTGTCGGGTTCTAAACATTCGGGGCTAAATTCAACTCCGCTGCGGTGCCCCCATTTGCGGGGCGTTAAGAGGCGCGGTCCCGCCCGCCCCCCCCGCCCGCGGTGGCCCGTTCAGTGGTTTTGGCTGCGCCGTGAGGAAGGGGGTCGTCTGTAGCTGGGAGGGATATGGCGGAGGAGGTCTTGGGTCCCTAAGGATATTGTGCCGAGTTCACACTTCCACCGGCGTCACCCCAACCCGGGCTTGGTGCGTCCCGGGGGGGTCTGTCGTCGTCAATTCTTGTTGTTCTGTGTGTTTGTTCGTTTGCGTTGTTTTCCGTTTGTGTGCTCCCGTCGGCCGTCCTTCCTGCCCTCCGGCCGGGATGATGGTCCCGCTCCCCCGCGCGCTCGTCCCCGCGGTGTCCGTTTTGTCCTCCCCCGTTGTGTGTTCCCCTCCCGGCGTCGTCGTTTGAGTGAAAGCGTCCTCGCGTCCGTGTTCCCCGGTGTTCCGCCGCGTTCGCCGTGGGTCGGGTGTGCGGTCGCGAGTAAGCTTTTGACTAAACCTGCCTGTCTCCGTGGTTGTGCTTTTGGGTCCACACTTTGTGCTTCCCGTTTCTATACATGAGTGTTCATCATTGTATTGACTGCATTCCTTCAATTATTCCTTATTCGTATTTATCATTTTTGTCTTTTATTTTATCATTATTCATCATTATTTCCCACATATTCTGTAAGTAATGTAGTCATGTAGTTAGTCAAATAAACACTTAATTTTATAAAGAACTTGGTTAAGTGCCTTTTTGTGTTTATATAAACAATTCAAATCGCTGTTCACCATGCCTAAGAACCCTGATATTATGAGATTAATCAAAATAATTCATTACAAATTTGGATAATTTTTCCCTGTTTTTATAAGACTAGGTGGTAAATGGTTGACGTCTGATATTAACACCAACTGTGGGTAATTTCTGAAGTTGAGTGTCCCCACTTTCCTTCACATTTTATGGTAATTCAGGGCTTAGAAGTCTCATCACGGAGTTATTAATTATGGATACATTTTGATATTAATTAATGATTGATTATTTATCTGCTCTATGCAATAATGTGACACGTAACAGTGATGTTTTTCTTCATAGTAGCCATTTCATTTTAGTGTGACCATTTTTTTGAAACTTGAGCTCACTGTTTAAAACCTGTGGTGACTATTAGGATAATCACAGATTGATGAAAGTTCAAAGCCACAAACTAGAGACCTCGAGCATTCGCAGGATGGAGGGCTTTTCTTGGTATATTGAAAATAAGGGCGTTTTGTGCAGTTTCCTGAACACAAGTGCTCACCATCTAATCTGCAGAAATCTCCAAATGTCAAAAGTATTTAATATCAAATCACAGCATGGCTTTTTCTATGGTGTTCCTCAAGATCTTTGTGTCTTAATATGGTACTTTGGAGCGATTGTTTTTAACAATTGCTTAAAAAAATGGTTAAATTTAGCACTAAATCTGTGTAACAAATGGCATCACCCCAAAATTGCTGCAACAACTTATGAGACATAATAGAGCTTGGGGATAGTCATCATATACTTCTATCATAATGTCCTAGTCCTTATTATTTTAATTATTTGCTTTTTTATTTATGACAAGAACAACTTGACTGTGTTGAATCCATGTATCTCAAATAAATCTTCAGGTTCTCATCTTTCAGATGATGTACACCATTTCTATGTGACATCTACTGTTGACTTTTTATCTACCCCTGAACACTGCTTGTCCTCCACCTCTGTCCCTCTAAAAAAAAAGAGGGTGGACTGGTCGGGGGTTAAACAAAGCTTTAAACAAAGCTTAAACTGGGTGTGGTCAGAAGTGTGCTCCTGTAATTACACCAAACAGTGATGTTATAGAGTACTGACACACCTTACAGTATAGACTTCCATCACTGGAGCAAGGGGAGAAGTTAAACCACCAGAGACCAGCAAAAACAAGATATTTTTTTCAGTTTCTGTTGCTCATTTAAGTAACATACTGCACTGGCGCTCTAAGCCCAGGTAATGATCTCCACTGTCTTATCTGTTCAAGCTTTCTATTGATCATATTCACCAAACACCCACACAGCAATTAAGACGTTTACCCTATTACAGCTGTAATGACAACAAACCAAAATCACTGTTCTTCAGCATCTCATCATTGCTCTTCTGTAAAAGTGAATTAATTGCAGCGAGCGATGAGAAAAGCCATCCTCAGCTGGTGGGAACACAGTGTGTAATTCTCCTTTGTCTGTAAAAATCAAGCGGGGAGGTGAGGCAGCAGCCAGGCTCCATTGCCAGGTGATTTACGTTGACATCCACCTGTGTCATTATTCCTGCTACAACACCCCAAACGATCTTGACTCATCCCTCTCTTTTCTGGCATCCATAACTTGTAGCTGGAAATTTCCACAATCAATCTGTTGGATTCCTCCATCATGCTGAAGTCAGAGAGACAAATAACATACCATGCTCTTCCAACATCTGCATGTGTTTTTAAATTAGCTCCTGTGAGATACATCCACTTCTAAAACTCTTACGACACCTAGCCCTTGACTACACCTGAGCTGCTTCTGCTTATGAATTACACACAAACCTCTAATGCAGATTATTTTTTTATGTCCTTTATTTAACCAGGTGAGAAAACTCATTGAGATTAAAATCTCTTTTCCAAGAGTGACCTGACCAAGAGGGCAGCAGATGAAATTATACAAGGTGCCTTCGGGATATTGCCCTGTGTCTCTTGTTCTTTTTACATTACTAAGCAGGTTTGTTAATATAATTTCTCAAAACCTTTGTCACAGGCCCTGCAGCAGGATAGCTGTGACACACGGCCAGCTTATTCTCTCTCTTTCATAAAGAGATATTGTTTTTTTCTGCCTGTTTACTCTGATGCATTATAGCTTTATGGATGGAGGAAGATACAGAGGCGGGCAGCGGAGACAGAAGGAGGAGTTTGTTTGAATGAGACTCAGGATGGCGATATCCTATTATGTTGGCTGTCACTTTGGGTAACCCTGGGAGCGTGACAGCCAAAAGCATCCAACATGCTATATGCTTTTACAGCAACAATAAGACTTGCTGTCATTTCTATAGGGGTCAGGAGATAGATAAAACATGTTGATTTTACTCCCTGTCCAAGATGTTTTCTGTTGCTTCATGTGGTCATTTTGCCATAACTTCTAATATGACTCTACTTTGCAGTTGATATGTTGCCTAGACTCTGAAGATTACATCAGAGTTTTATTTTGAACAAGCTAATACAACTGGTATGCTTTTAATCTGTCAAACGAGTTATAAATCTACATGTGGGGAACTTAAAATCACTGGAACTTTTCAGTAGACCAGGAAAACGCCGTACCAGGCATCACCAAAGTGTACATTTCTTAATTTACATGTAACGACTGGGACAGGAGTGGACAGGACTCAAATGTATGACTCAGTAAGAGTTTTCAAAAAGAGTTAAAGTCTTTACTTCAGACAAAAAGGTTTATGTACACAGGTAGTCAATCTCACAAGCAAACAGATCCAAAAACGGCAGGCAGGGCAGGGTCATAAAACAGGCAGCAAATCAAAAACACAAGGGAGAATGCTGGAACGCTATCACACAAAGCATCAGACACAAACTGGCACAGACAGAAGGGGAGCCGCATTAAATACAAGTTAGGGAGTGAATAACAAGACACAGGTGGACACAATTGGGGCGGGGCTGACAATCAGACACAGGTGGAGGTAATGAAAAGTAGGTCAGGGGCTGTCAATCATGCAGAAGGAGGGAAACACACAAGAGCAGGAAGTGAGGTGATCTGAAATGAGAGGGAGAGTTAGTGCGCCAAAATAAAACAGGAAACAGACAAAGAACGAAATGACAAAATAAAACATGACGTAGGATCTGACAGTCATGACAGGACTCTGTGATAATCACATGCAGATTGTGGCAAGTCAGCACACTGACAAACTGACAGCTGTTGTTGCCTGTTGGGCTTGAGTTTGCCATATTATGATTTGAGCATATTTATTATGCTAAATGCAGTACCTGTGAGGGCTTCTGGACAATATTTGTAATTATTTTGTGCTATTAATTGATTTCCAGTTCTAAATACTGTATATACTTACTTTTACATGAAGTAAACATTCCCATGTTGATAAATCTCCCTTTAAGTTACGTTTTGAGCAGATAAAAATGTGTGATGACTTCGCAGTGAATTGCGATTGACAACCCTATTTAAAACATGTAAAAGCTCTATGGTATATAAAGCTGAGCAAAGCTCAGTGTAGCTCATTATAAACATTTTTTTTTTTCTGTCAGACTCTTGAATAAAAATGTTAAAATTTATATTTGCGAGAACAAGAAATATACCTTTGTACCAAATGCTTTTTTTTTTTAATCTCAGTTCTTTTTGGTATCACATATCTTTGATCCCTCGAAGCCCAGTCTAGACAGCCCATTCTTTCTAATCACAGTGTTTGAAGGAGATGCCATTTGCTGTGAGTGCTGTTAACTCCAAGTGGATTATCTTCACTAATGACTAATAGGCCTGCCTCTTAAGCCATTCCACCTGCAATCCTCCACCTCACAAACTCTGTGACTCAGCTCCTTTCTTTCCACCCTGTCCCCTCCTGTCTCTCATTATTGGAGGACAGGAAATATTATGTCATCCTTTGGAGCTCAGCCAAAAGAATAAAACTGCTTCACCTCTTTGGATGACTCTTCCTACTGCACACCCAAACCTTGAGCCAAGAGGAGAAAGAGGTAATGCTTGGCATTCTCAGACCAGAGTGTAGAGAACAGATAAATAGTGCTCCCTGTCTGACCTGGTCGGCTCAAACCGACCTCCTGTTGGGTCACAGCCACGGAGATATACTTGGTATTGACAGTACAGTGCTGGTCATGCTGTGTACAGTAAAAAGGCACATTGCCAGAATTGTGGTACATTGCTTCTGCTATACCACTGAAGAACACAGCAACACTTATAATACACACACATATGGACACAAACACACACACATATATATTCAAAATAATAATAACATAACATGCAGTATATACACCCAGCGCAATCTCATCACCATTCTCAATTTGTCACATATTGATGCTTTGTCAGACCTTTATCAGATCTTTTGGCATCCCTTGCTTAGGTTTAGACAAAACAAACACGTAGGTGAAGAAAAAAAATTACATTGTTGGGCTTAAATGTTTTTACAATGAAAATGTGACTTGAAGTTGTGAACACGGGACTCCTACATCAACACAGCACTTTCCCTGTGCCACAGATATGTTTACACTGAAATCCTGGTGCATCTCATAGTGTCACTAAAGGGTGTGTCACGCCAACGCCCCTGACAAGGCTTCGGTACTTGATGCCCCAGGAAAGAGAATGGGCTGGTAACCCTTACATAGTACTAAAAGAAACACTCAACAATATTCAAAGAGATGGGAGAAAGACACAGCGTAAGAAGAAGAAATGAAACTACCTGGTTGCGGTTCGCCAACACTGAAAGCCCAAAGTACTGACGAGGTGCATTTTTGAAGCCAGTAAGAAACTTCCACACCAGGTGCAGGCATCTGGGTTCACCACAATAGAGTACTGGTACCTCTGATCTGTTTTGAACACACACACACACACACACACACACACACACACAAAAACATGCATGTTCCCCTCCTCCCTCCTTCATCTTTCTCTTCCTGCCCCCTTTCTCTTCATTTCCCCTCCTACACTCGTTCCATCGCTCCTGTGCAATTTCCATCTGTTCAAATGAAATATATTTGGCATCTGCAGAATGCCCCTCAGCAATGAGGCACAATATATCTTACAAATATCAGCCGTCCAGCCTTGGTTCATGTAATATTTATAAAGGGAATGTGGCAGTGGGTGATGTCAACAATGTTTACCGTGAACAGGTTGAGCATCCCTCTAAAGTGCACCGGCACATGCCAACTCTTTGACAGGCTAGGTGCTCGGCCAATCCGCAGGCTCATTTACATGTTACACAGCGATCGCGGCTGACCTGATCACATCTGGCATGCTTGTCCGATTAATTAATCATGTGTAAGTGAGGCCAACCTCAGGCTTTGATTACGGCTGCCATATTGTTTTAAAGAGAAGTTGTGTGTGTGGTGGGGGGCTGGCAGACAAGTGGCCAGATGGACAGCGAAGATTTTTGAAGAAACAACCCTTCAAGTGATATATGTGTTAGTGAGAGGATTACACGTGGCATGCACGTTTTTATTTATTTATTTATTTTTGTAAAAGTTAAATTTGAATTCCTAATGATTCTCTTAAAACAAATAGGGAAATAAGATAAAATATTAAAAAAAAATGAATGAAGAGTTATGGTACATGTCCACACCCTCCGTTCTTCCCTTTGCATCCATGTAAGCAGCTGTGCAATGCATTCTGGTAGCGTGGCGATACGATTCGAGAGACGGGGAGTTGAATTCTCTCTTATTTTAGTTTACGTCTAAAATAATGTGTTCAAATCAGCAGCATCAGACGAGACTCGCCACCTCTGGCAACTCCTGAGAAACTTTTACATTGTTGATCCAAAATAAAGACAGATCCACCAACTGCGTGGCTCACATTGACATGACACACATTTCAATTAACTATTTTTGTGATATAAGAGGAGAAATTTTCAAAAGGAGCCTCCATGCTGTTTCTGGTTTGAAAGGTGCAGCAGCCAATGAGAGGAAACTGTTCGTCCAATCAAGTGCCTTGTGTCTAGCACAAGCTCATCAAACATCCAATGCTGGGAAGCGAGGCGATCCCTCGTGACAAAAAAAAAAATGTCCCTGTGAACATGAAGACTCAAAAACCATGCTAGCGTCTCTAACTAGTCTAATTTTGTTTATTAACATTAAAAACATAAAGTACATCTGAAATAGAAGGGGAAATTAGAGCCGCAAGTATCTGGTCATAAACTACACTATTGGACACTTTGAAAGTTTGTTGGGATTACCGTAGTTATTACAATGATCTCATCGATGTCTGTGTTACAAATTGGATCGGTGAAGGATTGGACTCAAATGCACGACTCAGATTCACAGGAGAAGTAAAAGTTAAATGGTCTTTACTTGGCAGAGGTTCAAGGGATCTGGTCAACCAGATCCAAAAAACAACAGGCAAAGGCAGGGTCAAAAAACAGGCAGAGTATCATATACAGAGGGTTGCAAAAGGAAAAACCGCTGGGCCGAAATTAACAGAGAGGATCAAATAAAAACTGGCAACATGAGGAAGGGAGGACACACATTATATACTAGAGGGGGAGTGATCAACAAGACACAGGTGGACACAGTCAGGGGCGGGGCTACAATCAGACACATGTGCAGCAAAGAAAAGTAGGTCAGGGGGCGTGGAGACACATGAGGGCAGGAAGTGCAATGATCTGAAACGACAGGGACGTTAGTGATGTCAAAATAAAACAGGAAGTGAAACAACGAATGAAATGGATAGACGAAATAAAACATGACCTAGGATCTGATGGACCTGACAGTCTGCACCAAATCTGATGGCAGTCCTTTTAACAGTTGAGACATTTCACTCAAAACCACAAATGTGAACCTCATGGTGGCGCTAGAGAAAAGTCAAGTCATTAGTCAGTAGGATTCATCTTCAGGGAACCAGACGTTTCCTCTTTTTTTATACTTTCAGTTACAAAGATATTAAGAAGGTAAATATCACTTATGCCCAAACCTTTAGGCATATCTCCCAAGATACAAAGAGAGGAATGTGATATCAATCAAACCCAGCATCCATGACATTAAACATCCAACTTCCTCTGAAAAAGGCTCGATATATGAACAAGACAACAATATATGTGAGTACGGAGACAGAAATCCACACTTTGGGGCACTAAATAAAACTTCTTAGGACTGAGCACATGTGCAGTTAATAAAAGTATATAAGCTTCACACAGTGAAATATTGAATCGTTGACTCAAAGTAATGATTTTTCCAAAATGGGGTGAACTCTGGCAAGTTGCACTGAGGAAATGCTGGAAGCAAGGGGCTAAACTTTACTCTGTAGGTGCCTCAAGACATCATATCTTATCTGTCAATAAGTCTGCATGAATTTAATACTAGAATATAAGTAGCTTCTCTGTAAGAGTTGACTGTTTAAGAGGTTGTTTTGTTCCTGTAAAAAATATATACTTAAGTAAGAAATAGGCCTGTAAGTACTGTAGAGATTTCACAGTCTTTAGGTTGCTATTTTTTTTTTTAAATTATTTTGAGGACCTTTTAAAGAGATTATTAATTAATAATTTTACTACAGTTGAACGTTTGTCTCTGAGCTTGCCAAATTGAAAGAAAAGATACCCTAAATCCACTAAATTATATTCATAAACATACTTTTGAATTATTAAATTGCTGAATGTGAGATTGGGAGTATTTCTGTTGCATCCGCACAGCTCTCAACATGGTGCCGGCTGAGCTGGCGGTTCACAGCAAGCCTCCGGGAAGAGCAACAGGCTTTGATGCAAATTTTCATAGTAGCCATAGTAACGGTGGTACTACAGTTTCTGTGCCCATCATGTGCTGCCATTGGGCCCAAAAAGACAACTTTTTCCCATAAACTTACATTGGGAAAGAGACATTTGTAATTTGGATAAATTAAATCAACAAGTAAATCAACTTCCCAGTATGAACATTTGAATAGCCCTTATTTAAATAATTAGGCCCTAAAAGTTGTAAAATGCACTAATAGCTAAATCCAGAGATATTTTCCTTCCCCCATTCAAGTAAATGAGCCCCAGACAGAAGGCAGGGAGGCGGGGTTAAACACTTCTGCGTCTGCTCATTGGCTCAACTGATGCAAAAGATTGACAGATGATCCAGATAATTTATCACTTGGCAGTTGGGCCATTTTGGCCTCAAGCACCACTGAGCAACTCTTATAGCCTACAATGCTGTATCTCCTTATATATCCATGGCTGGTAGCTAACAGCGCCAACAGTGAAACAAGCAACAGTGCTGACAACACTAACAGCGTTAACCTGGGGAGGAAACAAAAGGTGGGTGCTACGTTTCCGCAACAGCGCCGTTAGTCGGGACGCTGATATCATCTGTAACCGCCGTATGACCACAGTGCAGAATGGCAACCAGGGAAAGCTCACATTCATGAACATGCACTAAAAGCATGAACCAGCAATGTCAAAAAAGTATGGCGAATCACCGATTACAGCACACACAGAGGGAGAGCGACATCATTCTCTGATCAGGTACACATTACTCCTCTGTGTCTTTACAAATCAAATTGGTGTTTGATGCTATATTAATGTTCTGTATATTGTATATAAAGAATGTTTAAAGTAAGCATCTCAATGTGAAAAATGTCTCTAACCACAACTTAACATCTGTTTGAAGGGTGCTTTTATCGACAAGCTTTACAGTACTGTGAGTGCATATTTCAGCAAAGCCAGTCCAAGTGGGAATTGAACTTCTAACCCTCACAGTGTTATCACCACGCTTAAATCACTGAGCTATAGCGCTGCTTCAAGGATACCCTTTAGACTTTAATACTCATACTTGACACTATGTTTTTTTTTTTTTTTTTGTCATTTGTGACAGGGGCAGTCAAAACATGTCTTCACTGGGCCCAGAGGTACACTAGACACCCGCTGTGTGTTGTAAGGTCAGCAGTGTTTGCAAGCAAAACATAAAGGCTTGAGGAGAGGCCTGGGGTTTGAGCTGGGGCTTCGGTCCAGAGTCCCTGTCCATCTCCAGGACCTTAACTCCATCCTCCCTCCCTCTGTGGATGTGTCTGTCTATCACTGTTGTCTCCCTGCTTCTCTGTGCACTTCTTAATGATTTTCTGTTTACAACATTCAGGGACAATATCCAACATGTCTGTAATCCTCCCTCCTCCCCCTGCGATCTATATGTACTCGTGTAGATTGGTTCCCACCAGTAGTGCTCACAGGGCTCCGTTCACAGTGCAGCACGAAGTGGTTGTATTTACACTGTTGAAATCACAGTGAACAAAATGCAGTAATACTTTTAGATTATTTTATAAGTCCACAAATTTCATAGTAAGTAGGTGATAATTAGCAAGTAATTAGAATTTTTTGGAATTAGTGCCAAATTACCCCAATATTTACCGAAACAATATCAGAAGAGCCTGTCCACTTGAGGAGTGCTGCTCTTCATCAGAGGTGGAAAAACAAAAGACACTTCTGATCAGGTACAAATCTCACCACTGTGTGACTTATTATCTACACAAATGTAACCTGGTAGCTAATGTAATGAGTCAGGGAGTGTTTCACAGAAATTTCATAGAAGTTATTTGATAATTATTACCTATTTACCAGCAGCCATGGAAATGAAGCATATCAACTTCTTTCTCCTGGAAATTGTTGAATATAATAATATATAATATTGAATAAATTACCAGCTATATATTACTGTTTATTGAAAAACAGCAGAATTGAATTAATTAATAATATTTATAATAGATAAAAAAATATTAATAACAAAAGTCCATAGTCAAGTCCCAAGTCAAGACAGCTAAACAACATAATTTCCAATAAATTTTGAGATTAATATTAGGGTAGTTGGCAGTAATTCAAAATTCGAAATTTCAAATAGGTTAACTACTATGAAATTTGTGGACCTGTAAAATTAAGTGTTACCCAAAATGTTGATTGAAGTCTTTTTTTAATCTTTAATTATTTTTTTTATTTGAACCTACTAGTGATTTTTTCAAGTTTGGCTTTATTTTTCTTCAACCTTTTGCAGCCATAAACTAATTCACTGGGCCTATTTTGCTCCAGTGTTTCTGTATCACTTACATTGTCTGCTTGACGTCCCTCCGTCCATCACTTCTCATCTGTCTTTGTGTTTTCTGAATCAGTCGTCAATGAGTAGTAGAGAGGCAGTGATGAAGGAAGGGAGGGATTGGTTAGGGGAGTGTGGGTAAGTGGAAGAGGGGTGTGTGTGGTGGTGGTGGTGGTGGTGGTGAGGAGGGAGGAGCACGTCGGGGAGCTGCCTGTCATGGCCCTGACACTTTGATAGACATGCCAATCGTGACTGAGCAGGAGGTTGAGCTCTAGAGACGGAAAGGAACATAAGACATGAGAAAGTGAAATTAAGAAAAATGAAAATGAGGGAAGGGAGGAGGTCTGTCATGCTTTTTTAACTTGGAAAATCACTCAAGGGTCTCAGTAGCATGAAACATGGCCAATGTTAGCTGACATGAAAGAACAGTTACTGTAAAACTTGAAACAAATTCCTCCATTTTATCTTGTTGATCGCGACTTGTTTTATTCCTGGTTCTCAGCCTCTGCTTCTTCACTCTGTACTGCTGGTTCACTGCTGGTCATGAAGCGTAGCCTGTACAGCCAAATTCAAATGAAACTATGCTGGAGACTTTATTCGCTCCAAACCAGTTGATTGAAACGCATCTCATTCACAATTTTATTTTGTAACATTTCAAAAGTTCACTTTAACTTTGCTCGACAAATTGAATGGAAATATGACTAGTGATATTTTTTTGCATCTATTGTGACCACATTGCATCCATAGAGCCTTAATGCACCTGATGAACACCTTTTAGACACTAAAACCTATATTAGCTGACTAGTGGTATGCTTAAAGTGACTCAGTATACGTTTCTACACTTAAAGTAAATTTTATGATAAATGCATATAGTCTACAGTGTACAGTGTCTAACAGGCATTAATGTGTTTCCTATTTAGTTTCAGTACATTTATTACAAATAGGTCCCCACATGCCAATAACAATCAGTCTTAGAGTGTAACAGTGTCTTCAGTTTCTGAGGAAGTTTATCCACATTTATCCAAATCCAGATATTCCAAGTTAATCCATACCACTTAGATTGAGCGCAGGCTGCAGGGACGAGGCAGCTGAGAGCAGCTGTCCGTGGTACTGCAGAGAATGATGAACCATTTTAAGATTTGACTCATAAATGCTACGGATTGAAATCCCTGTGCATTTATCAGCAACTAATATGAAGAACAATATTAAGCATCTTCAGCCTGTAGGCAGACCGGTGCTTTGAAATTAATGCAAACGTCACTATGCTAACATGCTGTTAACCTTGTTCACCATATAGTTTAGCATGTTAGCGTGCAGCTAAGGCTGTTAAATATTAATTTGTGATTAATAACATCTTGCAATATTTTTTTAATCAGTTCAAAATGCACCTTGAAAGGAGATTTGTCAAGTATTTAATAATCTTATCAACATAGGAATGGTCAAATCTGCTTGCTTTACGCAAATGTATGTATATATTTATTATTGGACATTAATTAATAACACAAAACAAATACAAAAATTGTCCAGAAACTCTCACAGGTACTGCATTTAGCATAAAAAAATATGCTCAAATCATAACGTGGCAAACTCCAGCCCAACAGGCAGCAACAGCTGTCAGTGTGTCAGTGTGCTGACTTGACTATGACTTGCCCAAAATTGCATGTAATTATCATAAATTGTGCATGTCTGTAAAGGGGGGACTTGTGGGTACGCAGAGAACCATTTCCATTCACATATCCCAAGGTCAGGGGATCATTTGCCATGCTGATTTGGAGTGATGTTTAGCCCCCAAAAGCTGGTATGACATGATTGGAACCATGTATTTCTGAAGTGTTCTAGTTTCATACGATACCATATCTGCACTCTACCTTTAAGGGACACACATGTCTGAACTAAATTTCATGGCAATCCATTCAACGGATCACCAGTGCTGTTGGGATAAATCCTCTAAGGAACATGAATGTCTGCAAAATGTAAAGATCTATTATGTGGATACTGAGATATGTCATAGGAGAAGTGAAGCCTGTTTTCTGACTTGGGCAACTCTTTGCGTTTGTTGTCTAGCAGCACCAAAATGTTCCAGCTTTTTGAGTGTCTCTAGTCAGAACCCTGGTTGCATCTCACTGGATAGCTATGAAGAAAATGCATCTTTTCACCATGGCCACTCTCACCAAGGTAATTTTGTCCTGGGTGGAATATTGTCACTCCAGTGGAATGATAGCCTGTTGTTGTGCCAGGTAACCAGATGTCCATCGCCCTCATTGCCTTCATTACAATTTCTTAAAAACCCCATATGTAAGAGGCCATCATTACCTTAAGTTGTCTTTTTTAATTGTAAAATTTCAGAAGCTGCTACAAGATTTCTTATTACAGTGTATATACTGTATATTTTGCAGTGCAGCACAGTCACACAACAATGTCCTGTGTCTCTGTGGCACATCAGTCACTGGCCGCCACCGCTGCTGCCTCCTGGAGAGTGAGCATGAATTTAAAAGCCCTTTCTACTCCCCCAGGCGATAAAACGGCACTATTTGTCTGTGGTGCATTACACCCTGCAACGAAGGCATTTTGTGCCACATCCCTCTCCGTCTCATCTCTCGCTGAGGCTTCCCCTCCCACTATATTATACTTAAATACATCTCTGCATTTGACACTGGGCATCACAGAGATGATATCAAGTGGGTGCTGCTCTCGCTCTAACGTGCCTGTCACGGTCTTCTTAGCATGTGGTTTCAGATTACATGGTGGAGTGATGTGCAAATGTGTAGCGGGGATCTAAGCCTAACAGTCACATGTTTCTCTGTCTATTCTTGCTGCTCTCTCATCCATTCTCTTTTCAAAGTAATGATATTTGCCTGCTGTGTGTTTGTGTTTGACTTTGTTTGGTCTCAATCCAGAGTGCCACTATTCGCCCTTCTCAATTTTGTCGGTCATTAGGTGCACTAAATCAATGCGATGCGTGCCTCCTGCGTCTGTAATTTGTGTGCATATTGTAATTTGAGCATCTTAAAACAAGAATTCTAGGCTCCCCGCTTTGTTTTTTATCCTTTTTTTACCCCCCTATCTCTTCCTCCTTCCATTCCTCTTTTATTGCCCCCCTCTGTATTCATCAAGTGTTGAAGATTAAAGGAAGAAGCTGCAAAGCTCCCAGGCCTAAATTAGATTCATGCTTCCTTGGAAGAACAGAGAAATTGGTGGGATGGAATCCGAAGGTCAGATTCTGCGGTCTTTTCTCTCTGTAGACAAAAATAAATTAATAATTAGAACACACACTCACACGCACACACGCACACACACACACACACACACACACACAATCCCTTCTCCTATACTATCAGCTCTCTCATGGCTATCATAGCCCTACACTCTCTCCTGTTTCAACATCTCCCTTCGGCACATCTTCACCTTTCTGTCTTCATCTTGCCTTCTCTCTTGAATCTTGTTCCTCTGCTTCATCCTAATTTACTTCCCCTTTCCAATGCATTTAGAGGAGTTGAGTCATACACACATACATTATCTACACTAACTGGTACATAGCATTATGAAAGTTATTAACAAATTTTAAAGATTGGAGCTGATGATTCTGACGCCTCTCACACATCTCACCGTCTGTCATAAGTAACGTAAATACATTGTTTAATTTGCCTGTATACAAATTCAATAGGAATTCAAATAACATGACACGTGATTATGTAACAGGATCCCACAAACTGATTCAAGCAACAGCAGCTATGGATGTCTTTTCGAATACCTTAACCTCTAAACCTCTATTACTGCTGTTCCAGTTTGCTAGGTCCCTCCATGTGTATGTAAAAAGTCACTTTGGCAAGTTCAAAGACTCTTGTATGGCTGCGTGGTGAACACTTCTGTGATGCCGGCATCTGGGAGTACAGGACGATCCCTGACACTCCAACAGTCTTGATGTTTTGATCATCAGAGTGCATGCTTGCTCTGCACAATGATTCAACCTCTCTTAAGGCCTGAAAAAATCTTTTCAAAAAAAAAAAAAAAAAAAAAATATTGACTCAACTGAGATGCACATGAATGATTCATATGAGTCAGAAGAAAAGGCTCTTGATTGTTAATGGCCATGGAACTGTGTCACATGGAAATAGCTCCCTCATTTTACAGCTTTTTTTGGGTGAAAGGTCACAGATTTTGACTTGGGCTGTCAAAGTTAAAGTCATAATAATGCATTATCACAAATTAATT
Organism: Pterois miles; assembly: GCA_947000775.1. Taxonomy (NCBI): domain Eukaryota; kingdom Metazoa; phylum Chordata; class Actinopteri; order Perciformes; family Scorpaenidae; genus Pterois; species Pterois miles. The sequence goes on from CAMQGK010000552.1 coordinate 1,961,486, forward strand.
TTAATGCTTCCAATTTCTTTAACACATTAAAATAACTTTAGGGTGCAGCAGGCTCAGTTTTAAAGTTAGACTGAAGATACTGGTATCATATAAAATGAGAAAACCCAAGGAATCCATTGATACCAAAATGTCATATTAGCTTGTTGATAAAGAAGCTAAATAACACTCTAAAGTAACACTAACAGGCAAGCAAAAACTGTCATGGCCATTTTCAAATAAGTCCCGTGCCCTGAAAATGGGTATGTTAAATGCAGTACCTGTGAGGGTTTCTGGACAATATCTGTCATGTTTGTGCTGTTAATCAATTTCCAATAATAAACACTGTATATACATATAATTGCATAAAGCAGGCAAATTTGCCCACTCCAGTGTTGATAAGAATATACTTGGCAAATCTCCCTTTGAGGTACTTTTTGAACACATAAAAAATGTGTGATCGCAATTAATGGCAGTTAAATATAGACAATCATGCAATTAATCATGATTAAATATTTCAATCGACTGACTGCCCTAATTTTTACCCCGCTGCCTGTTTGTCACAGTGCGTTTTGGTGGCCTATTGTCCAATTTACATAATAATGACACATTTACAACATCCCTTCATAAAAAAAAAGCTGAATTTCAAGCTTGGGAGTTGTGACTGATTCAGTATTCATAAGCAAAAATAAATAAATAAATAAAAATCACTGTTAATCAAGTGAATCAAAGGAACAAAAGCAGTGAATTCACTTTCCCCTCAGAGGGCTGACAGCTTCTGACATTATATAAGAGGCTTTTAATCTGTTGATGTAAAGCATGTCTGCAAAACGATAACTGCACTAAATTACACATGGGAACCTGCAATTAGAAATGAAAATTCAAACTCTGTGGGGTGCTAATTTCCATGGAACTTCACATGGAGATGCGCTGTGCTGAGAATCAAGATTCAGCATGCAAAAAATGCTTTATTTACATGCCAATTATTTTAAGTAACATTAAAATAGTGCTTGCAATCACCAGTTGTTTGTAACATGATGCACCTCATTGGACAACAGGGTTGCATAGGTGGTAGCGAGACAGTCAAATCATGTGTATGAGCCCTGTTTAGAGGGGTTTCATGACAAACACAGTATCGATAAGACTTACATTTGGATGAGATGAGATGATATTAGCACAGGAAGGCTTCAAGTTAGGATTGGTAGTGTTGTTCAAATACATTGTTATATTAGTTGAAATTCTTGTTACATCTCAACAGCAATCAATAAATCAAATGCTCCACCAAAAAAAAACAGAAAATTGGTATCTGTGGCTGTAACAGGACTGTAATAAGCCGGTGCCTACCTGTCTACCTGCCTGCATGCACTCTGCCCGTGCGCTCACCGCGCCTGTACAAGTAGGTGAAAAAAACACCATTTGTCATCATGAGCGATGCCACCGGAGTAGACCAAGCAAAGGTGGTAAATTAAAAACTTATGTTTATGTATTGTGTGTGTAGGCTGCTAGCTTGTGACAGCTGTGAGTACTAACAGTAGCCATGTTTGTTGTTTGCATTGATAATTTTGGGGCAGTGGCTTTGGAGGAGGCCTGAAGCCACAAGCTGTCAGTGTTGGTGACTTAACTAGATGGCGACTATTATTGACTATTATTGAAATTGACTTTTGGAGATAGTGCTACTTTAATTGGGTAAAAGTTGGTAACATATTTTTAAAATGCTAGATTCTCACCGTTGCGGACCCTCCCTTTAATGTGAGGTACAGGTATGTGGCAGAGTGTATTTTTTGGATATAAATACACATATGACATCCCATCAGCGCACCTCACCCTGTCTAATTGAGATGTCATAGGCTTACAGTATAAACATAATGTATGATCCTCAGCCCACATAAAATGACGGTTATATAAACTCCCAGCCTTCGACAGCGTGCTGTCTTCAACATACAAAGTTTCCCAGTGCAGCTGTAACGTGTAAACAGACTGTGACTACAGGGTCAATCTTTGCTGCATCAACTGTTTCAGTAGACGACAGTTCATTGTGTCAAAGTGTCCTTGTGCGAGACAACCTCCGACTGCACTTTAAATAAAAACATCGACTGCAAAAAAAAGAGAGAGAAACACAAAACACTGACGTAGAAGTAGTGCAGAAAAACAAACATCAAGCCAACAATTGGGAAATGCAGGTGCACAATTAAAACATCACAATGATTTGCAGCAATTATCTTTGATTACCTTTCCCCCTCTCACTGACGAGACAGACTATCACTAATCACTGTGCTAGATCCAAACTTTTCCAAGTGCCGACAATTACAGTGATTGTCTGTGAAAGACGAGGTGCTTTACTGGTTTGTGATTTGTTTTTGTTTTTTTGTAAATTTAGCCCAGAAGATCAGATATAGAATGACAATAGCCTTATCTTGCTCAGTACAATAGTTGAAAAAGAAATTTTACCTGGTTAGCATATTCTGTATTGTAGTCAAGATGGACATTGTGAAGTGTTCTGCTGGAGATGAACAATCCAATGTGCTTAGAAATGTCTTTAATAGCTAAATTTTATTCATGTTTATTTGGCCATTTATCCTGGCCACAGTGCCGACTGTATTCAGTGAAAATAAGCAGTGATAGAAGTCACATTATTTGAATGAGCCAAGTTGTTGAGGCTGGTTGAAATCTGCTAGTAACTGAAGGAGGATAGATTAGTATCTCTAATAAGAAAGAAAGAAAGAAAGAAAGATATTCCTTTATTAGTCCCACAGTGGGGAAATTCAGTTTTACACTCTGTTGTTCACACAGTACATATACATGCGTCAATGGAGAGATGTCAGAGTGAGGGGCTGCTCCTGACAAGCCCAGAGTAGTTGGGGGTTTGGTGCCCAAGTTTACCTCTTGGGCACTCAGCAGTGCCCAAGAGGTAAACTGGCACCTCTCCAGCAACCAGTTGGTCTTGGTCCATGGGGGTCTTGAACCTGTGACATCCGCATCCTAACCCAAGTCCTTACAGACTGAGCTACTGCCGCCCCCAGCTGACTTTCCATACACATGAACTACCATTCTCTGTTTAGATACTATATTTTTTACTGATATTCATTCAATGACATTTTAAAAACTCCTCAAAGTGAGAGCTGACAGCATGTAGACCAGTGATTAGTCAAAATCCCTATAAGTGTACCAACTCAGTATTCTTACCAACTGAGAATGAACCCATTAATCTGTGCCGTCAAATTGTTGCCTTTAAACAGTTTTTCCTGTGTATTTGTCTTCCCCGTCTTACCGCTACATTAACCCCAACACCTTGGTTTTTACCAAACAGATGGCACTGGATAAACTGATATTCCTCATATAGTATTCTTTCATTTGCAAATCTGCAAAACCCAAGTTCTGCATAATCACTGTGAGTCCATTTCTAAAGTGTAATTGTATGTTGACACAGCTGACGAAACAGTAACAGGAGTGATCCATTACTGTGGTGGTTTCATTACTGCAATAATTTAACTGAACATAGGTCATCAAAACAAACCACAGTAACTAAAAAAACATTAATTGTTTCACTGTCACTCTTGCCTACTAATTTAAAGTGAGAGGACAGCACTAATGTTTTTTGTGTGTGTGTATGAGCATCATCAGCTTCTGGATAACTATATCTGATTGGTTGCGTGATTAATTGATTAGTGTACTGGGGGAATAGATTGTTTGCATAATTGAGTGATGAGTCACAGGCAGCAACAGTTGTTTAGTGTTGTGAGGTTTAACGTGGAAGGAGGCCTGTCTGCTACGAAATAAGTAAAAACGGTTCCTGCAATGATATTTGACTGCGCATGCTATACAAGTCTGAAGCAGCAGAAATGCATGCCGCTTAGTATGGGAGGATTCATTAGATGTTTTTATTCCAAAACATGTTTTAGTCTTTCCACTTGTAATTGACCTGTCTTCACAGATTGGGAATCTGGAAAGCTGTTTTTTTGTTGTTTCAGTGGAACAAATTCAAAGTTGGGTATCAGATAAATAGATGAAGATAAAACTTTCCTCGAAGATACTTACATTGTACTGAAACTGGGAGTATAGCAGTAGAAGTATGCCTGGAAAAAAGTGCTTCTGCATCTTGCTGAGCGTTAGATGAAGGGGTTGATACCACTCTAGTGTCTGTTTGGTTAATATAAGGCTGGACACAATTAGCTAGGCATCACATACAGACTGGAAACAGCCAGTCTGTCTTCGTCCAGAGGTAATTAAATCCATTTACTGGCACAGTCAAAGCCCACTAATTAACACATTATATCTCATTTTATTTAATCCGTACAGACTTTTTCAAAAATGACAACATGCACGTTGTAAATGGGCCCGTATATATATATATATATATATATATATATATATATATATATATATATATATATATATATATATATATTTCCTGTTGTTAATGCAGTAGCTGACAGGAAGTAAGCTTGGACCAAAGCTGTTGGCAAAAAAGGTCCAATGAATAAAAATAACCAATGAATAAAGTCACAGTCACACGTGCAAATTCAGCAGAGTGGCCATTGCCTGCTGAGGTGATATTTTTCCTGAAAGTTCACCAAAGCTCAACCTGACAGGAATCAAAAGATGTGAATTTCCTTCCCAACTGGAAGTGATTCTTTTTTCCCCCCTTTGCTCACATACAATAGAAGTGAATGGGAGGTGAATATCAATTTTGTGCATGTGTGACCATGCCTTGAACACACGTTTTTGCTGAGGTTGCTGGGCAACTAGCGGACACTTCAGGAAGTTACTGCTACTGGCCAAGAAATAGACTTTGTCCTAAATTGCATGCTATGCACAACATACTCAATATGTGTACGTTCAGCATACTTTTGTGCGAAAAATTCTGGTTTCGTTTCTATGGGACATATATGAGAGTGGCATAGACCTCCTCATCTAAATCTCAGCAAGAAAGAAAATTTGTGACAGCATATTTCCTAAAATATCGAACTATTCCTTTATCACCCCTGTCTGTACAATTTGCACCAACATTTCATAAGTACATTAAGGTCTTTGACCACACAGACTTCTGATATTTTATTTATATGAGTGCAAAACCATTTCCCAAACTGATATAGTAGGTGACTTCAAAACAAACAAAACCACATGTGTGCTGCTTTTGCAGCTCCATATTGCCCACACATATAAACAACATAGACACAACACTCAGCCCACCTCCTTGGACACAGCGCCTTGTTGGCTGGCTTGTCGCCATTTTCCAGCTACTAAATGTCAACGCAAAAGGAATGCTGTGGTTTATGAGCACCTGGATGGGGAACAAAGAAGAAAAAAAAAAAACTGGCTGGGAGAGAGGGAGAAGAAAAAAAAAAAAAAAAAAAAACATTAAATTAATCCTCTAAAAGCCTTTTAGCAATATTGCCCTCCCACAGCGATCTGGTAGCACACCACTTCCCATCATTTAATTCTAGCTGAAATTTAATTTAGTCCAAGAGCTATTCATTTTGTTAAATGAATGCGCCGCCCACCCCCAAACCACCAGCACCCCAACTTGCATACATATACACACACACACACCTTATGTTGTGCACATACACACATCCTCAGATGACTCAGTGGTAACTCTGTGTCCATTTTATTTTTGGACGAATGTATTTAACGCTATGAATGACACACAAGTCTAACTAACACCCACCAACACCAGCTCCTCCCCTATCACACACACACACACACACATACACACACACACACACACCTAGTACAACACAGGAACTTCGTGACAAGGACTCTACGCTGAGTGACTCAGCCTTTTTTCTTAAGTGCATTTCTAGGAAGGCTCTCCACATCTTCCCTGACTGATCCAGTTGCGTTCCACGCATCATAACATCAAGATGTGTGTAGCTGTATGTGTGCGATTGCTTGCGGTGTCGGGAGGTATGATGACGCAAAAAGAAAACTTCTTCGGTTTGACCTCAAGGTTCCTCCACATGCGTCCTTGGAATATATTGTTCCTTTGTGCCTTTTCCCAACATCCACAGTGATAACCGTGTCTTTTAGATTGCCTTTTAGAATAGGAGTGCAAAATCGAGTGTATGTGAAGTTACCATATTAATCCCTGATTCCTGAGATAAAGAACAAAACTTGCCTGAAATAGAAAGTTCTTATTTATGTTAAAACTAAACAAATTCATGGTAATAAAACTACTTAAATAGTCTAAATAGTAATGTAAATGAATTGGGAATATGCAAGACATTAATGTCATATTTAGAAAAAAAAAACAAAAAAAAAAATACACATATTCAGCCAGTGAATTCTTATACAACGGTTCTTCTTAGCATCTTACCAAAAGTTATTCCTGATTGTTCGTGTGTTTCATGCCAGTGTCCACTCCATTCTTTTCAAAATAAACTTCCATCAGGTTTAGGTAACAAATCCACTAAGATAGGTTAAGGCATCAAACATTCACAGTTAGGTTTAGGAAAAGATCGTGGTTATGTTACGACACACCGGAAATGCAGTAATTTAAGTACAGAAGTTGCATGACCAAAAAAAAAAAAGTTTTTAAGGTTTAGGAAAATACTATGGTTTGGGTTAAAATAACACTGGAAGTGATGTAATTAAGTATGGAAGTATGGAAGTTACCTAACAAATAAACACAAATGAATCAAGTTGACCTTAGGTTTTATGAAGATGAACACTGGTCTCCTGGGTCAAAGTCTGGTGATTTTTTTTACCCACCCACCCATCCTCCCCAACATACTCCCTGTGTGGTGTATACACTCTGGGTCACAATTTATATGGACTAGATATGAACAAATTTTGTACAGTGCATTTGCTTTTCATAGGTATAGCTACAAACGCTGTATGAGACCAGCCTGTTTCAGGCTGTCATCAACAAACACTTACAATTTCAAACAAAGCCAAAAAAATGTGTAAAATTGCTGTTACTGCATAAATGTAAATATCAAATGAAAGGAGAGGGTCAATCACATATCAAACAACACATATTGCATACATTATTTTTTTATGTTTGAATCTGATGAAGATGTCACATATCAAGTTAGTTAGTGCATAAATAAAGTCTTCTACTGAAAGCCTGATCCTTCATGATTGCTAGTTAAGACCTTTGAATATAAATATTTAGTATTAAAACAGATCTGATTTGAAATGTTTTGTCCCTTATCTCAAAAATCAGTGCAGTACAGAAAAAAAAAAAAACTCAGTAAAGAGTAACAGATCACAAAAAGAGGGAAAATTGTGCTTGGTAGAGGAGATTTTTTCCAGTCATGCTTTGAATCTGAGCTGCAGCTCTAAAGGAACTGTCCACTCAAAGTGGAAATTGTTTACATCAACATAAGTCCTCTTTACAGTATGCAACAGGCAGGCAGACGTGTACTGTAATGTGAATGGAAAAATAGCCTGTCATTAAAATTGGTGTTCACGCGCAGCAGGCTCTAGATAATATGTTATGGCAGACTGACATTATAGGTCATTCATATCAGAAACTATTTGATTGGCTGTAAGCCATATTTCTGCTAAGCACCTCTGTGAAAGACAGGAGTTTGTAATACTTTATGAGCCCTGGCCTTTTTATATACCACCTGGTGAGGAAATCTCCACATCAAGCACTTCTCTTGATGCCTCAAGAGGCCAGACTTGCAGCTGCCCCCACCCCAAAAATAACACACACACACACACACACACACACACACACGTGCAGACACCCTGCCCACCACACCAGCTGATCAAAGCTCTCGTTTGAAGCTTTTCTATTTGGTATCCCTGGCAGGCAGCTCCAAGATTTCAGTATATTTCTGTTGTATCCTGCACCATCTCACCTCATCAGTAGAAGCAAAAGGTCATGCTCCTTGCACCATATTACGTAACGGGAGTAACATGAAACAACTAATGTTGTTTTTTTTTTTTTTTTCATTCCTTTCAAACGTCAAGTCAGAGCAAGTCCCATTTATGCTGTGATCTGAAAGTTAAAAGTGATTTTAAGTTGCAGTAACCAAACATTGCAAAGTATTAGGGTTCCATCTGTTAGGGGCCGTCTCTTGATTAAAGTAGCCACTTTGATATGTTGGCCAAAGGGCAGAGAAATAACATAAAATGTGTCAGTTTTAACTAAGAATGCTGAAAAGTCATGTCAAGGCAAATTTGCATACACTGAAATACTGTAGAAAGTAAAGTACAGTGTAATTTCAGTATTACAGGCACATTACATAACCAGAATTCAACTAAATCTGTGTTACGTTTATTACATTTACTATAGTTTTAAGTAAACAATACACCATTATAATTCAGATGTTACAGTTTGCTCAACTTTATTTTGTGCTAGCTTGAGTTTTTATTAGTTATTTCAGACATTTTTTCACTGATCACAATTCTTCATAATTAGAATACATAAACAAAACTGTTTGAGGCAATATCTAAATCAATGTTCAGTTCATTGTCAGTTCCTCAGTGGGACGTATTTTTTTCCCATCCTGCAGAATGCTTTATAAAACATCACACGTTGCCAGAAAACCCACACTGTGACAGCAGGGCAGTATAGTCAGTGGTCAGACTTATTCAGGGGGAGCTTCCAGCCCTCCTGCCAACACATTCTCACTCCCAGCTCATCAAATACCGCCGCTTGGGTTTCCGTCTTTTATTACTTTTGGATGGACTTGGGACGGAAGTTAGGTTTAGGTAACACAACCGCTTAGGGTTAGGAAATGGTTGCGGTTGACACTAACTGAGTAACATGACTAACGACTCACATGACAAAATAAGTCAACGTTACCTTTAGTTTCACACAGACAAAAGCACCGGTCTCCTGGTTGAAAGTCATGAGCTTGTTTTACTCATCCACCACCCCCCTTCCCTCCTCCTGCCCTTAGTGGTGGCTCCGTCCACCATTGTCAATAACACTGTGGGTGGGTTTACATTAGAGTTAATTGAAAGTTGGTTTGTCATATACTGTCGCTAAACGGTGCCTCCGTGCATCAGTTTCAGATGCCGTGGGGCGCCACCAAATCAACGGTATTTGACAAGTTGGAAGTGAGACCAGGTTGCTCCTGCTGGCAAGTATCCACCTGTTGAACTGTCTATGAGCAAGGCACTAAATCCTAAGCAGCAGTTATTCTTCAGCAGATGGCGTCAAGCAAAGGAGTTTGCCTACAGTGTTGAAAAATGAAATATAATGCATTCCTAATACATTTTTAACTCTGATCATTGATGGATAACTTGTGGGCTGAATCTGGCAGTAGACCCACAGCAGGACTGTAGTTGTAAACAGCTTTACTGTATGCTGTCATGCAATGCTGGTAAACAGCCTGTAAAGGTATTCCCTCACCCCTGAAGCTTTTGACAGGTGCTTTTGCTTCTCTTAAACCTTTCCATTTGTTATTAATACCTAAAATTGTAACCTGTTGCATGATGCTGAGCTAACTTGAGATCAAATCCTAATGTCTGACGGCTAACTTCTTTAGAAGAAATCTGTCAAATCTGGTGCACAGATTTCAAAATGTTCGGTTACTCAGCTGTACTCAGCTCAATGCTGCAACTGAGCCGAGAGTGCCACTTTTTACCCTAGTGTAGAGCTCTGAGGTCTTTGCTAACTGGGTTGGAAAATGCACTAATGGCAAGTGCAAAGAGGAGTGGGCCAACATTGGGTCCAATATCCACGACTGTAGCAGGAACTGGAGAGGTGTGCGTGAGTGAGTGAGTAAGGTGTGTGTGTGTGTGTGTGTGTGTGTGTGTGTGGTCATTCTTACTACTGAATGTCAAGCTTCAGAGGTGTCCTTGCTCTCACTCTGTGAATGTCTCCCTTTCCTTCTTTTGACCCCATTACAGTAGATGTCTAACCTTTGCTTTCCATACAGGAGAAGAGCTACTTATCAGCCAACTGAACTGTGAATGACTTCCTTTAACTGTAACAATAAGTCTGTCTCTATCAGTCTATCTTGTGCATATGAGTGTGTGTTTGTGCCATTTTCTAATATTCTGACCCAATAAAAAATACGCAACAGCTATGCATACACAGGTGAAGAAAGATGAGGGGAAAAATCCTCCAGTGTGATGACATGATGTTGCTTTTAACGGTAATTTGTATTAGGGAGTTACGATTATGGTTCAAATTAACCTTAACTTTAGATTGAGATAATGTTTGTACAGGCAAGTGTGTGTCCTCCCAAGCACAATATAAATGTGTTTTTGTTTATGTATGGATTACGGGTTTGGTAAGTGAGGTTCTTGTGTTGTAAATAATGGTTGATACCCTCAAAAAAAAAGAAGAATAATAAAAAAAATTAATTATTAATTGGTGTTTTTTCTTCCTTTTTGGGGGGTAAATAAAAAAAAAAAAAAAAATTTTAACCGAGGTTAGGGGATTAAGTTTTTTTTTTTTATAAAAAAAAAAAAAAAAAAAAAATATAAGTTTTTTTTGGGGGGGGAAAAAGAAAAAAAAAAAAAAAAAAAAAACAATAAAAATGAGCTTTAATCCTCAAGATGAAGAAATCATAAAAATTGTGTGTGGTCTGTAGCAAAACAAAGTACAAATGAAAATTGACCAAAATCTAAACTGAGAACAAAAATTAAATCAGAAGCAAGTCAGAGGACACGAGGAACACCAGAAACAAGAGGATCACAGGCAGAATAATACCACAGTCCAAAGGACGACACTAGAGATACAAACAATACTTTGAAAGTCTTACTGAGGCAACACACTCCACATTGGGATTGACAACAAACTGACACTGAAACAAAGGAAACACAGAGACTAAATAGACAAGGAGTGCTGATTACTCACAGGTGAAACATATCAGGGCAGGACAGACAGTCACGGAAAGGTGGGAAACAGACAAAGGCAGGAAGTAAAACTAGAAATGATGCAAGAGGTGAGTGACTTTCAAAGTAAAAAAGGAAACAAACTATGGCAGAATCCCAGGACCATAAATGAGACATAAGAGGTGAGTGACAAAATAAACCAGGAATACTAGAATGAATGAACATAACAGAAAACCCAAAATCCATCCATCCATCCATCGATCAATTGTCAACCGCTTTTCCCGTTAGGGGTCGGGGGGGGCTGGAGCCGATCCCAGCTGGCATTGGGTGAAGGCAGGGTTCACCCTGGACAGGTCGCCAGTCCATCTCAGGGCACATAGAGACAGACAACATATAGACAGACAACATTCACGCTCACATTCACACCTACGGGCAATTTAGAGTCATCAATTAACCTAAACAGCATGTCTTTGGACTGTGGGAGGATGCCGGAGTACCTGGAGAAAACCCACGCTTACACGGGGAGAACATGTAAACTCCACACAGAAGAGCCCCAAGCCGGAATCGAACCTGCGACCCTCTTGCTGTGAGGCGAGAGTGCTAACCACTACACCACAGTGCAGCCCAACCCAAAATCCAAGAAACCAAAATCACAATTACAGAACCAATAAAAAGATAATTGTAGGAAAAAAGGAATAAGTCCAAGGCCTCTGGCCGCAGTGGCAGACTGTGACAATTATGTTTTTATCTCAGATTGTCAGATTGTGTCACTATCACTATCCCAAGTGACAAGTCAGCACACTTGCGACACAGTAATTATCCTACCCTTGAACCTCCACATTTAAGAGAAGGCAGCAGATGTCAGGTACAAAGCTAGTTCTGGTTCTCCTTAGCTGAGGTGATGATAGAGTAAGTCACTCTTGGCCATTTTCAATGCTACTGAAAATGGTAATTGCTGCCCCTATGAATATCATATATTCTCTGCAGATCAGGTCAGCCATTGTTCTGTTTTTCAAAGTAATCACTGTTGAGTAGGTGTGTATTACCATAACACACCAACACAAATCTGTGTCATTATGTCCAGCTCTTAAAAAGATACAAAACCGGCCTTTTTTTTTATTCTGCCATGAAAAGTAATAGGCATGGACTTTAAGCGATTAAATTTACCTTCGGTCATGTATCCCTGACGAGAGAGATGGGGCTAACTTAATTTCCTCTGAGGTTTCAGTCTACAGAACAGAAGGGTGCTGCCAGGCCCCCAGTCTAAAATATATTATCTGACATCAGAGAGAGAGCTTATGGTTTTGCCTGGGATCCCCGACGGACTTGTTCATTTCTACTATTACCACAGTAGAATTTTATGTTGGGTTGGTTTTGATGTTTTTACAGGATGTGCCCAGAGGAATTATCCTAAAACATTTGTGTGAGCAGGCACTTTGATACGCGTACAACTACAGTGATACAAATTCTACCATAACCCCAAGAACTACAGTACCAACACAGTGAGACTATGACTACTCTGATTATTTAAAATTATTCATTACAAACTGAGTTTATAACTCAGGTATTATTTTTTCCTTTTTTTTTTTTTTATATATATATATATATAATAAAAAAGGTTTAATAAAAAGTTAAAATTTACCTCCATTTTTTTTTTTTTTTTTAAGATCCCCTCAACCACCCTCCCGAACACACCTTAGCAGCTGATGTGTTCACAATTCAGCCTTTCACAAGTTCAAGTACACACTTTCACAGCCATGCTTCTAGACTCCTCCAAGGCACAAGCCCATACATTTGATAACATGTTAAATGGCTCAGACTACGCTCAGTTACAATGCATCACCCATCCTGTGAAGTAATCAATAAAGCAAATCCCCAGCTACAGTCTAATGCCTTCCAGTGGGTAGTTCCTTTAGACTCTGGAAGTATGACAAGAAAGGTTCCCCTTGAAGTAGAACTTTTCACAGACCCCCTCAATGTAAATTTATTTTTTTCTGGTTTTAGAAAATACATTATATCCTCTAGCTAAGCAGCAGCAGTTGGAGTAGCAGTAGCTTTTAAGACCAGAAAAAGTGTCCTGCGTGCCAAAAGCGATGTGAATGCAATGATGTCATGCTGGTTTGCATTTAAACCCTAAGTTTCATCTTCTGTATCAAATCAGGCTGTTCTCATACACCGTTCATAGTTAAACTTACGAAAAGTAAACAGCATTGCATATGAATCCCATGAAATCATATATAATCCCTGCATATGGGGAGGAAGTCTAGGTGGATGGGTGGGATAAACATTGCTAGATTTTTGCCCTGGAAATCGATGTTCCTCTCCAATATGAAACCAGAAGTCAACCTTGATTTACTTATCATATTACACCACTTCTGGTATTACTTTAACCCAAACCATGATCTTTTTCTAAACCTAACCAATTAATTTTTGTCACGTGACTTCAGTACTTAAGTTATGCTGCTTCCAGTGTGGTGTAACTTCACCAGTCTTCTAATCCTAACTAAATATTTTTGTTGCCTAACCTAATTAAGTGGTTTTGTTGCCTAATCCTAACCAAGCTGTTACCTGTGTAGACAGACATTTATTTTGAAAAGAGAGGAGCAGAAACTGATGATGGACATTGAAAACATGAAAAATGAGAAATAACTTTTTGTAAGATATCATGCGCACCATTATGTGCACAGGATATGAGGATTGGCTGGAGAGAAGGTGCACTGTCAATCACACGACGTACATCAGCAAGCCTGGCTTTGCTGAAATTAACCCTATACAAAACTTCACATTGTATAAGCTCCAGTGTAGCAAATGACAATGAGGAATGGACCCTCAGTACGGTTATTGCTACCACACCACTGCTCTGAACTTTGTTGAACTTGAAGCTTTCAAAAGTCTAGCGCTACTATAGTGCTTATTAAAAAAAAAAAAGAAAAGTACTATAACAGATGGGAGACTTCCTCAACATTAATGGCATTAGCATTCAGAGGCATATTCTTGTAGTCTATTGTATACTGTATATAATGAGCATAGCTTTCATGCACTGCTGAGAATAGCTCCCCCTGAGGCTGCAATGCAAAGGTCATAACCCTGAGGTGAATAAAAAGCCCCGACGATTCAAATGATTCAAAGCTATACATTTTCACCCTTCATCACATTGGATCCCATTAAAGATGTACACATTAATATAACATAGTTATTCAGGTTTTGTGGAGTTTACGACCTTTCAGTAATAAACATGTGTACCCAGGTAGACCATCTAGAAGAGGAACAGGCTGGTCAGGGGTATTCACACTTTTCATCAATGTGGAAAATGATATTGCTTTATGGCACAAATGGGGGATTGCACAAAAATCATGGAGGGTGCAAATGAAGGCAAATGAAAAATCCTCTTTGCAAGAAAAATCAACAGGAATCTAAGTAATGTGATTCTTATTACAGTATCACTGATAGGAAATGGCATCTACTGATAGACTCATTTATTTACAGTGCAGGGATCGTAATCTAACAATAATATAATATGTTGAAAAATGCTACCTGTAGCACCTTTACAATCACTTCACACATAAATGTCATGAATGTTAGGACTTAGCTTTTGTTTCTGTTTGCATGTTCTGTGTTTGCACTTCCTGTTTGATTTTGTATTATACTTCCTTTCTCATTTTAGGACACTTCACTTCTGGTTTGCATGCTCCTCCGCCCGCACCTTCGAGCACTCCCTCTGATCCAGTCTAACACCATTCACCTGGTTCTGATTGTCGTCTCCCCGCCCTGATTGTGTCCACCTGTGAATCGTTAATCACTCCCTTCACTAGTATTTAATGTGTGCTCCCTTTTCCTCCTGTGCCAGTTCGTCTCTTATTGCAAGTGCGTACCAGCGTTCTACCCGTGTTTTTTGATATTCTGTGCCAGTTAAATCTCTGCCTGTTTTCACGACGTTGCCCCGAGCCTAGCGATTTGGATTTGTCTGCTGTTGTTTTGCTATCTCGTGTACCGACCCATTTTTGTATTAAAGACGCTGATTTTTGCAACTGCCCTGATTTTGTGACTCTGCTTGTGAGTCCAAACCTGTTTCGTACCCCAGTGTGACAATAAATTGCACTTGACTCAATTTAACAGTGTCTGCACATATTGACAGCATCACGAATAGCTTGCCAAGCTGACATTGGTATTTGAGCTCAGCCCATATACAGTAGAGTATACTGCCTATTGATTTACCTACTCGTCTGCTAACCACCCCTGTGGTCTCGACAGTCTCTGAACCCATGTGAAGGTCATCCACTCTCCTACTGGCTGACTCGCCACACAGCCAGTCGGTATCTGCCTGGCCCAATGCCTGCCTTGGGGCTCCCAGCCCCTCCTCATTGCTGGGACGAGGCCAGACAGAGGTGTGATGGCTGTGGGCAACTTGCCCCTATTCCCCTCTACAGTTTGTCAGAGCGCATCTCGGAAAGGGTTGAGGAGTGTCAACATCTTTGTGACGGAATGGGAGAGTGCAAGACTATGTGTGAGTTAGTGTATGAGTGAGCACACAATTGTATTTGATGTTAGCCTTTAAATGATAATTACACAGACTGTGAATGTTCTCATTCATCCAGGTCATATTCATTCTGGCAACAATTGAATCGAAGGCAACTGGACTTAGGTTTCAGAGACAAATCTAAGTCCAGTTGCCTTCGATTCAATTGTTGCCAGAATAATTACAAAGACCATTTCACAAAAAAGTGGGCGTGTACGTTGGGAGGAGTTATTGTTATTCAGTGCCTCTCTCGGTCTGGAGAGTTAGGTGATGAGTCTCACAAGGCGGAAGATGGCATTCTCAGTTGGAGGTCAGGGTGAAAGTGGTGTTTGCACGATATGTTGGCACCTCAGAGACCGAGCTGTAAAAACAAACTGTGTTGACTGAGGACCAAGTCAAGTCAATTGTATTTACATCAGAAAGTGGAACATGTTTCTCCCAAAGTGTTTTAGGCCACGGGTGCAGAAAAAATAAAAGTTATCGGATACTGCTGCTGTAAATGATACTGTATGCTGTTTGTCAGCTCACATTGAACTTTTGGATGTTCTGAGCTTCACGCCACTAAGTGATCACACAGCACAAACACAGCCCTTGTGCTGGGATAATAGCACTACATTAAAAAAAAAAGCAAGGTGGTATGTTACATGTTATCACAGGTACGGGTGATAAAATAAAAAACAAATCATGGCTCAGAGTTTGAAAACATATTACCAGACACAAAACAATGGTTTATCCTCCTTTGAGGAAGGATGTTAGAGTTCTAGATGTTAACTGCAGCAATGTTTGTCTTGATGCTTGCAAGTTTACCAGTTTAGTTTGCTTCTAGAATCATATTTGAAGGCTTTGCTGCAAAAGTCAAAGGTGGATAAACTTGTTTGCTGGACAGCTCTGTGTTACATTTTGGAGTCCTCTGTGCTGACACCCCTGCTGACTACACAATGCTCTCACTGTAATTGAAATCAATTGAGCCCTTGATTGTAACACCTCCAACACATTGTTGATAAAATATCAGGCTGGCCTCATACACTGTTCACAGCTATATCTATGAAAAGTGACGCACTGTGTATATCCCTCAAAATGAATGTGTGTGTACTTAATCCTAAACCAGGAAATATAAAGAGCAGCGAACGGCACATAGGGAGGAGGTTGGTATGCATGGGTGGGTCAAAAAGTACTGGACTTTCGCCCAGGAGACTGAAGTTTGTGTGTTGTGTGAAATCTGAAGTCACTGTTGATATATTTGTCACATAAATTGCATACTTACAACAACACTTCTGGAGTTATTTTAAGCCAAACCACAATATTTTCCGAAACCTAACTAAATGTTTTTCTTGCGTGAACCTAACTAGGTAGTTTTGATGCCTAATCCTGGCCAAATCAATCTTTACCAAAGCTCGACTAAGTAATGTTCTTGCTTAAACCTAAGAAAGTTGTCTCCAGTGGAGACAGAAATTTATTTTGAAAAGACTGTATGGACATAACATGCAGAAATTTACACGTTTGTTGTTCATTTGTACCGAAAATTAACAATGAAGGAGGTAGATGTCTTAAGAGCTGCTGTATGGAAGTTGAAAATGTATACAGTATATGCAAAATGATCTGTGTGTGTGTGTGTGTGTGTGTGTGTGCATAATAACTATAATATCTAGCATGCACTGGGGCCCATCGTAACTACCTTACACCACTTATGGTGATATGACTGGTAACCTTTAAACTAGTCCTGATCTTTTGCCTTTAAACACACGTTAGTCATTGCCTTTTCATTTCATGTCAGCTGACCCAGTAGTGAACAAGCCAGGTAGGAACATTGCATCATCACCATAAAGACATAAATGCCATGCAATATAAGATTTCAAAATATTTTCTCTGCAATATCATGGTGAGCATATCGAACTGTTGGAAACTGAGGGTAAAATGAAGCGCCAAATGCCAGAGAGCATACTCGATTTGTATTGACAAGATTTCAGCCGTAGGCTACTTCAAAGCTTTACTGTATAATGTTTGTGGCGAGATGTGGGAATGGCCTTGGGGTATTCCCTTTGGTCTGAAAGAAAGGATAAGGAAAACATTCCAATAGCAGTATATACCGTAGCCTCTGGGATTTGTCCTTGGCTCAGGGAAGTGACTGTAGTTGCTTTCTCTGCATACACTAATAGTCACTTTCTATAACAGACCATACAGTATAAATGCATATAGACTGTGAAGTGATCATAATCTTGGCAACTTGCACAGAAGCTGCAGCTGCTTCAGGGTCCCCAACAGTAGTTTCACTTTACCGTCTTTGTTTTTGTATTTTATATTTGTTTTATATATGCCATAATAATTACAACGCTCTTTTTACATGGCACATGAAATGATACTAGCTTTAACCAGGTTTATGTATGTATTCACATATTTACCTTGCTGTCATTGGTGTCGCTGATACTGCTGTCTTTTTTTTTATGTACTACATTGTGAATCTTCAGTTCAGTTAGGTGTTTATATATCAGGTGTTTATATTTATCGTATTGATTGCTGGCTAGAACGCACTGAGCACGTTTAGCCAACTTCTCCTCTACTCAAATCTCCTCTTTAGTTCTAACAGCTTTGTACCTCAGAGTGACTTTCTCTGAGTTTCACTCTATGGAAACACAGCATTTATCTCCAGGCTCTCTTCTCCAAGGCCACTCTTTAAACTGGAGTGTCAGTCTCCCAGGCCTCTCAAAGCAGACCCGGGTGTCCTCAGCCAGCCACTCATGGCTCTGCCACTTTCCTACTCCCTTTCTACTTACCAACTTTGGGAAGATTTGGTTTTCAGAAGTTAGATCAAAGAGGCGTCATTGCCACATCTCCCATGTTTTTGCCAGTTGTGTTGCTTTCTGCAATCATTGACTCGGAACTTCCTTGACAGCTAGTGTGTGAATCCATTACGGTCACGTCATCTGAGGGTTATTTTTCATTGCCATAGTTCTGTCTTTTTTATTTTTCTTTTTTTAAACAATGGTCCAGTATCAAATGCAAGTGCTGCAGACAGCAGCAACTTGTGTGGCTGCAGTGTAAGGCTATCGGGCAACCTGGCGCCATCAATTTACGTCCACTAAAAGTGCTTGTTTTTGCCACTGACAGGCTCTGATTAGTCTTAAAAGTGTCTGACAACATTCTGGAAAGAGTTTCGCTCAAGGAGAAGTCTCGTTCTGAAATCTGCAAGGTGACGTGTTGCCGGAAGTGGAAAACATCCAGGATGGAAACGAAAGTGTTTGTTGTGTTAGAGAAGAGAAAGCATAGCTCAGAGTTATCTAAAAAATAATAAAAAACAACAATAGTTTGTGTTTGCGCATTTTTTTATGCCATCGAAACAGCACGCAACACTTAGTGCAGCTGTCACGGACCACCTTTGGATATGGACAGACTGAAATTGTGACTAGTTGTGCTACAAGATGGAAACTGACACTCCTGTCAATACACTGCGCCTTGCAGACCATCGGGTTTGCAGTGACCATTTTGCCTGGCATGGCTATTGTCAGCCAAAGAGGTGGAAGAAAGTGTCAAGGCTACAAAAGCACAAGGACAAACATTGTTCCAAGAGTGGAGAGACCTGCTGCAGACAAAGTCGATCAGTTTTAGTGGACATGAATTGACAGTGTCTGGTCGCCCTATAGGATTACATTGCAGCCTATGAGTGGTTCCCATCTGCAGCGTTCACAGCTAAACACATGAGAAAATAGCAAAATACCAAAGTTATCCTTTTTGTGTACTTCAACTTCAGACAGTGTACTTTGCATTTGAGATATATACACTCTTACTCCAGAATGGGATTGCAGTGTACGTGTGTGTAAATATGTGCACGCTCAAGTCATGAATTTTTAGACTGCCCCTGTGCTGCTCAGGCTTTCCACATTAATTCTTTGGTAACCCAAACAGGCCAGTCAACTCTCATTTTGCAGAGCAGGCACGTAACGGAGGGAATGTTCTTTAGTTTAACCTTGTCATAGAGGCATGAGATGCCAAAGACAAAAGCCTTGCAGTGCTGGCAGAGGCCACCTCCAATGTTATTGTTTTCTTTGGCAAGACTGCAGTGAAATTGGCCTGACATCACGCCTTAACCTCTTGTGTTCAAACACCTGCCCAAAGGTAAAGGATGTCAAATACAACACATTGCTTTACTTTATTGAAAAATCACTCAGAGTAGCACAGGATTTGCAGCCTTAGCTGTGTGCATTATACTTCTACTGTATCCAGAGGCAGTTGTGATGGTGTTGAAGTTGTGTGTGGTGTAATTTAAGTTATTATTTTCACATGTAGAGTCTGGATCATAGTCATGTAGATACACCAGGTAGCAAACCAGGTGGATTCATAATGAGTGTTTAAACCATCATGTGTCTGCTGACCTTTACTTTCCTGTTGTTTTTCCTTTTTTCTACTTTATTAATTTGACTTTATTAATTTGATTTACTGCTGCATAAAGGTAAAAAATTATGATCTCAGAAGCATGATGTAAAATATATTTGCTGTCTTTTTAAATATCTTGACTGACAAGTGATGTCGACATACCAGTAATTTACTTCGGACACAACAATGATTTGCAGAAATGTTTTGTTTTAAGATATTCAAAATCCCTGATTTATTTTTAAAAAAGGTGCTTGTAGAAAATACAGATTAATGTAATTATTGTGGTACATATTGGAATGTAATTCATTTCTTGATCTTAAGCACTGACACTTATGTATGGATGTATCTGACAGCCCAGCTGACTGATGGCACACATTATATTTAGTGTCTGAGTCCAGATGCAGCGGCAGATATAGACTGGGTCCACTCTGTAGCTAACAGACACCTAAACAGAGTTTTTATTCATTCATGAATATATGAATATTAAGCGATTATGATTAGTGATCAGTAAGACAGAGCTTTACAATCCCCAATCCTATTAATGTACCTGACATCTGATTAAAATCTCCACCAACAGTTATAAGTAAATTACAATCATTAGCGACTGTTTCTTGTAATCTGCATTTCAATCCCATAAGGGACGCTGGACCATCTACGGTAGGTGCATATATATTAGACAGGCTGATAAATAGTACCTGAATCTGCCCATAAGCCCTGCCAATTAATATTCTGCAACAGCTTTCTGTTTTTTAGCGTTAGTGGCTTTCTGCCACACAAGACTACTTCTGCTAGGAAGGTCTGATTTTAGTTGCATAAATAACAAAGCAGAATGTAAGCACTGGGATATTAAGCCACTGGAGGGAGGGGTGAACTTGAGTCAATGTTTGGAGAACACAGTGTGTGTGTGTGTGTGTGTGTGTGTGTGTGTGTGTGTGTGTGTTGCACTGTTGATACACCCACCCACCAGTTACCTGAATGGTACTCACGCCATGCAAAGCATAAGACAACTCGAGCAAGCATATTAGTTATTTACTTAGACTACACCCTTATTGTTTCCCTCCTCATCTTGTATATGTGCAAATGATAATGTGTAGATGCTGGGAATTTCTGTATTACAACATGTTTGTTGTGTTTGTTAATTTGTGGGAACTTCTTTTCCCTTGGGTTGGAGTTGGGGGTAATGTTAGGTGGAAGCGGGTCTAAGAAATGGATTATTAGGAAAAAAAAATAGTGTGTTTAGAGTATTGAGTGAACTGTTGTGCTGATACATGTGAATATACTGTATGTAACAGCAGCAACGTCACTGCAGGAATTATAATTTGTGTCAAACAGTATGACAGAGTAGTGCATTGATGAGATAGAAAAGTTAGCATCACCCTGGTTCCTTTGACAAAAAGTCAATGGGATTCTTCCATTGGGTTTTGGATTATTGCAGGAAAAAGCCAGTTTATATTTCCAGTGGAAGTTTGCAGTCGGGACCAATAGAAAACAGATCAGCAGCTGGCAGCATCATCTCTTGCTTCATTCATTTGTACTCGGACATCAGAATTTTGCTCCTGTGAATTTTCTACTCGCCACACCATTTCATAAACAGGCTATATAGTATGTTGAGGTGGCAGCTGAGATGGCTGTAGTAGTGTAAAAACTGCCAAAACAATTTCCACTTGTGCGCATTTTACAATAAAACTCCATCAAAAAAACATTGACTTCCAGACAAGGGAACCGGAAGTGTTAAGATGTTAACTCATTTCTGTTTTTTAGGACTCATTCCTGCAGCACTCTATTATAGAGCTACAAAGTCAAGGGACCTCTGATGAAGGTCACCTACCTTTGACAAAGTACTGCTTCAAACCACAATGTTTCCCTCAGGAGGGTAACTGCACATTTAGAGGACTTGTATCTATGTTCTTTTGCTTGTCTTAAAAAATCTACACCTTTCCTTTTATTGGAGCTCTGTAACTAGAACTTCCTGGCCGGCTATGCTCATCTTTACTGAGGTTCACTTGAGCTCTAAATTAGCTCAT
Organism: Pterois miles; assembly: GCA_947000775.1. NCBI lineage: Eukaryota > Metazoa > Chordata > Actinopteri > Perciformes > Scorpaenidae > Pterois > Pterois miles. Next base: position 1,983,116 of record CAMQGK010000552.1, read on the forward strand.
TAGCTGCCTAATTGGACAAATTAAAGGGCCAATCAGGAATGCTTTGGCTTTCAGAGGTTCTGTAGGTGCCTTTTAAATCATCTGTCGACTCAGATGGTGAAAGGAGGACAAATTTGCCAAGTGGAGCGAATAATTGCTTCAATTGAGTACAAGGAAAAGCTGGCAAACAAAAGGCCAGTGCATGCAGCTAACAGGCGAGACTGTGCACCGTCCCCAGCCATTGACAACCCCCAGGGCTATGATGTAGTGACTTTGTGACGAAGGTTGGAGGACTGGAGTGCTGCAAAGCTGCAGACAACAGCTTGAGAGAGATTTTCCTGCAGTTCAGAGGTGGTCCATATGATTCAGCTCTCATCCCCGGCAGACGTGAGGACTATTATAGAGTATTACGCAGCTATGCAGCAGACTGATGACACGGCTTCCTGGCAGATGATTCTTTATTTTTTGTAAGTTTGGACCAGACAAAATAGGTTTAAAAATAATCTCTCAAGAACAGTGTTGTTTTGACTTTTGTAAACATCTTGCCCCCATGTGACCTGCGGTGGAAGCAGCCAGACAGGATTGTGTGCTTTAAATTTTAATGGACAAGTCATTGGGGGGCAATGTGGTGAACGGGGTCACAGGTTTGCGGGGGATCTGGCATACTAATCATCATACAAATAGCCATTTAATGTCTTTCATGTTCAGTTTCTTCATGTTAGCTTCTCTAAATAGTGATTAGTGGTTACAGATTGAAGTATTTGATCTGAAAAAAATAATAAAAATGCAGTGGAGTGTTAATAAACGCCAGGTGCATAATTATCAACCCACCTAATCTCTGGAGGAGACATTGGTGCAAATTAGAGACGTATAGTGCACTTGTCAATCAGTTTTGATACAAAAATATTTTCTGGGGCACATAAAATGTTTATTTCTTGAAAACTGTTCAACAGTTAGAGGCATTCACACCTGAGAGCATCTCCAAACTCTGTACTGTCTAAGAGCAGTCGTCTTTGTTGAAGCCCTGCAGTCTGTAAAGCAGTGTTTCCCAAACTTTTTTTTTTTCTGAGGACCCACTTTTTAAAAATGACAAACCATCAAGACCCCAGTTCGCACAATTCACAAAGCGGCTGTTGCTCAGTGGATTGAGTGGTTGTTTCTTTGACCACAAAGTTGGCGGTTCGATCACTGGCTCCTGCTTTCTGCATGTCAGAGTGTCCTTGAAAGAGACACTGAACCCCAAGTTGCTGACCGGGTGGTTTACAGCAGCCCACTGCTCCTAAATACTTCGATGGGTTAAATGCAGAGGTCAAATTTCCTGTACGATGATCAAATAAATGTATAGGTGGAGTTAACAGGCGCTTGTTTTTTTTCTTCTCATCAGCTAAACAAACAGAATATAGGCCAGACTTTCATATTAGATTAAACATTACAAGTAGGCTACAATTATCAGAACAATACTAAAATTATCATGTGGCAAAAACGCGTACTACAGATATACTGTAAATGGTAAATAAAGACTACAGAAGACATTTTGAGAATTTATTTGGCGACCGTAGTAAAATCTCCTGCGACCCAGGCCCAGTAAGTCTTTGGGAATGACTGCTGTAGAGGCTTTGTGACAGTCAGCACACATTTGTTTCATGCATTGGGACCACATGTAACGGAGGCTCATAGTATTGATCCTCAGAGTCAAGTCCAGGTTATGGGTGGCGTGAGTTATTCAACAGATAATTACAGTTCTCTGTTCGGGTGTCGTCAACAATGAATGGAAGTCACTCAGGGCCTGCTCGGAGAAGCTAGAGCTTTTCTTTGTCTGTCTGCCGTAAAGTAAACACAATTTCACATCTCCTGATGGAGCACGTGGGGGAAAGCCATGCTAACTGTTTGCTTTCAGTGACCCTGCGGCAGCTAGCTGAGTCCTGAGTCCTGAGTGCTGCTGGGGGGCGATGGAGAACTTAGAACTTAAAGGGGAGCGAGGTGGTTCTCTGCACCAAAGCTGCAGAACTGTCAGCTAATTTTTCAGGGCTTAATTACTGCAAGCTGCAATTACCAGCCAGCTGTCTACCCCCCCACTTGTGGCAGTGCCACCAAGGAGTCTGCCCACTGACTTCCCACAACCCCCCACACTCTTTCACACACACACACACGCACACACGCACACACACACACACACACACACACACACACACATACAGGCACAAACTCAACCACATGACCAGTGTGCATGACTATTTAACATCTCCTCTGTCGCTATATTTTCATACACAGAGTACCGGATCCATCACATACCAGTAAGAAAGCGTGTGTGAAAATAGAAATGCCTGCTTACGACACACAGCACATGTCTGCTTATATTAGTATGCTGGAAGTGTTTCCGGCCCTTTGTTATTGTTCCACGGGTCCCACAAGTGCCCATTTTGTACAGTAACACATTAAAGGCTAATAATGCATTTGTATTATTGTCAACAACTCCATGAAAAGAACAAAAACAACAATGCATAAGTCCATAGCTCCAGCTTTCCATCTTCTCTACCTTGTTTGTGGCATTAAGCTTAAATTCCATATATTCTTACTGAAGACATGCATCTTAAAAAAAAGATTTCTCATATAGTATCAGTACATCAGTAATTCGTTGGGGACTATTTTCAGCAGCATATTATTACAATATTCGATGCCCTAGTGACTATTTTTATCAACAGGTTACATAAGATTAAAAAAAACAAAAATAAAACAAAAAACAAAAACCCTAAACTCTCCTTGTTTATTGTAATGAAGCTTTGTGGTTTTGGACAATAGAGGTCTATGGCTCAGAGGAAACTCAGCGGGGCAGCTAAGCATAACAATAGTGCATTTTGCGATAAAAACAAAACAAATTTTGCACAGATGTAGGTTTATGTGTTATGAAAAGATATAGATATCAGGGCGTGACAAATTTGGCCCATGAGGGCTGTGGCAACCATTCGTTCAAAAACCAGCAAATATCAATATTCAAAAGTATTGCTGAAAACATATTTTATGAGTTGGTGATTTCCAAGGTGTAATAAAGCTGACAAGGTCAGATGTCAGAGGATCACAGACATGTTTTTATTACCTCCTTAGTTTTTAAGGGTGCTTTGTAAAAGCTTTTAACCTGAGAAAAACACAAAAATCAAATAAAAGGAGCACAGTCACTTTAGGGTCAAACTTCAGCCCCTTGCCTTCATGATAGTGTGACTACCACACAGATGTACTGACAAACACCTTTCAAACAGCAAGATCTTCAGCTTTCCATCGGTGCATTTATCTTTTCAAAAGTAGAAAAACTGACAGAGATATTGTTGGATAAAGTTCTGGGGTGCCGGTAACCTCTAGTCACAGTTAAAGTGATACTGAACATTGGTAGTACTTTGGGTTGTACTGCTACTTAGCTGTGATGTGCGCTCAACTAAAGGAGAATGTGAGCTCCTGTGAGCGGATTATGTTTTTTTTTTTTTTGTTTTTTCTCTCACTCCATTCACTCCCATTGCTAGCGAAACAGGTTGCTTTGACACACAAGCTGTTTGGTTTGGTTGAAACAAACTCAGGTCCATTTGCCTGGTTAGTCCAGTTTGTTTGGTCTGGTGTGAAAGTATGGTTGTAGTAGGATCAACTGATTGGTGGGATTTGTGGACAATAACAAAAAAGCTGAATATCTTTTAACCAGGTCTTTGGAGATCTGTCGCTCATCTTTTTTTTTTTTTTTTTTTTTGCTTTTCCTCCATTATATCACTAGTGTTCTGTGGCTGCAGTGTTCCTTACATGGTTACAACAGAATCAGCCTCTTTAGATTTCATTTGTGCTTGTGTGCAGGTTTTACACTTGTTGAATTTGTGGCAAATGTGTTTGTGAACTTTCGCAGCATGCGCCTGCCATGCATATACCTCACCAAAAACTATGAACCAAAACACAAACAAATATAACTGGAAAAACACGGCCTAAAGCATATGGCATTTAACACTTGGCATAGTGCAGTTACACAGTGAAAAGAAAACAACTGTTTCTGTCTCCCTCTCTTCCAGTTGGACGTGGTGGTGGCGGTGGGGGCTGCTGAGCACACGCTAGCGTGACATCCCCGTCTCAAGTGGACAGACACAATTAATCCCAGGGACAGTGGAGACCCGCTGACAGAGCGAGATAAGACATTGGCCAGTGCACACCACTCCACCTGACCTGTTGCACATGAGCATAATTTCAGCCTTATGGTATATATAATGTGATCCTCAGCTGCGACAGACTGACGGCAATTACAGAGGCTTTTTCTTACTCGCCGTCCTTGCAAAGTCAATGTTTACAACAGAAGAGCTGTTTAATTTCTTACACAGTGAATTTAGTAAAATCATGTATGGGTTGTAGGGCTTTATAGAGGGGATCTGTCTGACAATATGACAAAGCAGATGTTTGCTTTTTAGCTCAGTTGTTAGTTAATCAAACATGCAATCTAAAAGCTGTTTCTCACTAGTGTGATGTGAAAATGCAGTGCGGGAGTGCAGAAAAAGTGCATGCATGTTTCATTTTCACAATGAGTATCCTCCTAAATAGTGCCGTGTCCACTCCACCCAAATAAAACAACTATTCGGACAGTCTGGAGTCAGGGCTGTCTAAGGGGCTAACATTAACTAAACAATACATAAACTAATCAGGCCTCAAATGTGATGCTAACACTAACGTTATCTGCTGTGGCTGGTAGTGATGTGTTGGTTGTGAATGAAACTGCTCTTAGAGCTGGCTCTTTGACGTAAACGACAGGCACCGGCTCCTGATTGGGAACCACATTTTTTTTTTTTTTACCCCTTCTATCTCTCACTTTTTTTCTCTTCAAAACGCACATGATTGGTCAATATGTGTGGTGTCAAGAACTGTCCACCCATCAGTACAATGGGAAGACAAGCAGTTGAACCTGATATTAATGAAGGTGCCAGTGTGTCTACTGCAGCTGTCTACAGCATCATGCTGTACACCACCACAACCACCTAAACCTACAACCCAGAGCTCTATGAGACAATTTTTGCAGAAGTCTGTGACCCCAGCAAGACAAAATACAATTGAAGATCTGGCTAAAAGGATTGCACTTGAATTCTAACCATTTTCAGTCGTGGATGATAAAGGATTCAAAAGGTTTACCGATGCACTCAATCCAATGTATGCAATTCAAAGCAGGAAAAAACTCCTATATGACATATATGACAGAGAATGTGCAAAGCTCCAGCAGTTTGTCTAACAACTTACAGCTGGACATTATATGTAATATCAAGGCATATTTATATAATAAACATATAAGTAAAAAAAAATGCATACATAACATTTATTTCACATTATTTATTTCACATACATTATAATAAAGAATTTAAGCAACAAAAAATTGAAGAGCTGCTTGGGAGCCGAAGGAGCATTCCCATCACTAGAGAGTAGCCCTGCTCTATAACCAACATGAAGATTCGCAAATGCCTATCAGCTACATCTTCATTGTGTCTCAGTTGCTGGGTGATCTCAAGTCTTATATTGTACTTTATTTGGTTGTGGAGGTAGTCCTGTTTGTCGTATATAATTGGGTGTTGAACAGAGGATGGCCCATTGTTATTCCCAAACACCAATAGTCACCAATAGAAAAATATCCCACTGGACAGAAAAAAGCCCATTTGTCCTGTAGTTCATTACCCTGAAACAAACGGCCATTGTTCCAAAGAACCACTGACCCCAAAATGCATGCAATAAACAGAAGCACATGGCTAATTATTGTGCAGAATTATTATGCAGAATAACAGCAATCATTGGGACAAAGGATTTCATTGGTCAAACATATAACTCTGCATGGTAGAAATCCGCTGATGTCAAGGTCTGTCTGAATATTTTTTCCCCCACGAATGACGCATAGGAGTGTGCAAGCATTCATAAGAACCCACATAATCAGTTTTGTAAATTAGCAAATCTTTCGGCTGAAAATTTGTGCTTGGTGTGTAACAGCTTTTAAAGTGTGATAAACTAACAATGTATACGCATCAGTGCATCTTTAGGCCGTATAATGGCTGCTTCTCTCATGTATGGAGGTTTGATTTCACATGCAAAGGTTTAAAAAACAAATGTATTATACTGCAGAAAAAAAAAAGGATCACATTCATTTTACTGTGGAACTCGGCACGGCCCAACATTTTCTGAAAAGTGCTACCACTCTGAATATCCATTTTGGGGTGGTGATATTTTTAGAGGTATTGAGTATATATGTCATTCAATGTATGCCATTTGGTGAAAGCTTTTATCCTGAGTGCCCCATAAGTCCCCTGAGTGCACACAATTTTAGCATGGGTAGTCACAGTGGGTAGGCAGACTGCTAAATCTGACAGTGTTAGTGCCATCTTTTACATAGTGAGTTCAAAAGCCAAAATTACACTTTTCCAGGAAGTCCTTCATGGTCAGATGTTATTGATATTCTCGTGTTGCATGGTTTAGTGTGTAACTGTAATATAATGTTTTACATTTTTGGCATTTAGCTGGCACTCTCAAGAGATTTCTTTAAAACGATTGGGTAGACAGGTGTTTGGTGTCCAGGTCAGGCATTTAAGGAAACAAAAAGTAACCTCCATAGGTACATTTTAACGCCACTCCCATTAATCTCCCAAATAAAACCTGCTCCATCCAACTAACCACAGTAACCACCAGTAACAGTCATGGCTGATGTAATTTGTGTCAAATAAATGCCCAAATGTCTCATATCTCTGTGCTGACTCTGCACAATGCACCCTGACAAACTAGTAAAAATTTCCACATAGTCCATCACTCTTCTCTCTCTTCTAACATTGTTAAAGAAATGGCTAACCATATAAAAGCACTGTTGCTAGGGATTGAATCTGATGAAGCTGATGTTTTGTCATTGACCCCCCTTACATCTGGCATTAAAATGCGTATCATATCCAGATTGTATCGAAACACGATTTAACCTGATTACATATACACCTGTTATTAATATACGTCTCCAGTGTCCACATTGACATCTGATTAAGATCCGATTGCTCTGCCTGAAAGGGCTGAGAGGAAGCCCGGAGGCTGCATTATGCATGGGCTTTCAGCCGGGCACTACCGGAGAGCTGGAACGTACACTGCGCAGACAATTCAGCCTCAAAATGCTGCCATTTAGGGAGAGAGGGCCCTTAAATGTAACTTTAAAGTACGTCTACGCGTGCACGCACAGGGACGAGGATCAGAGACACTGAGCACAGACGATGATGGCGAACTCTCTGGTCATGGTCCAGTGTATTTATGTATTTCCACTCGCCCTAGTTGCTGTATATGGATTGAAAACACATTTACCAAATTTTTCGCACTGTAAGGCACACTTATAATCACCCAACTGTTCAACTCAGACACTGATGATGAAGGATTTGATGGATTTGTGGAAGAGGAATGAACTGAAAAGTGAGCGTATTGTTTTGTCTTTCATGTATTACAACTGAAAAATGTTGAGAGTCATTGAAGTTATTGAGTTATTAAATGAATTGAATAAAGTTTGACTTATCTGACCGTTTTGTTTTGCTTAATGCACCTTATAATCTGGTGCACCTTATAGTGTGAAAAATACTGTACATATACACTTGTGTTCCATGTGGTCAAATTCATTTCCAGAGGTGGTATGGCCGATTGAATCATAATCCATCTTCAATATCTTTTGGATGGATTAACACCTGCTTTCATTTGGTAAAGCACTATCCAATTGCAGTCATCCAAAACACATTTTAATGCCAGGTGTAAAGTGAGTCTTAGCTGCATTAAACATTTCTCTGACTAAATATTGGAGTACCCAATATCTTTGACAGAGCTGTAAGAAATGCAGATTTGTATGATGATATTATAAAACTCCTTTCTTTGGAGGAAACATGTTGATAGTTATAGTAAGGGGGAAAGGAAAGCAACAGCAAGGAAAGCCAAACAGACAAATAGCATTTTTATGCATTGTCCAAAAACTGATATGCTATAAACTGGTTGAAAAATGTATATTGTCTTCCAATATATCACCTGTTGTTGTGAAATTATGTTTCAATTTTAGAGTAACAGTGACTTATCTCGGGCTGGCCTATTGTGTCATTAAATGGGGGAAGGAGTCCTGTGGAAATGCTAAAACAAGAGCTTTAATTGTAATTTACAGCACACCAAATCAATATCGTCCTAAATGAATCATTAGGACTTAGCTTTTTTTTTTGTATTTAGTGTTTCACATTGTTGCCCCCGGCAGAGCAGCAGTATAGCAGCTCTTAATATCCCACTGGCTGATTAACAATTCAGGAGGCATCAAATTGGATGTAGGGGACACTGAGGTAAAGAGGAGAAAGGCCATGTAAGGATAGCAAAACTTTACACTGCATAAATGTCACATTCATACTTTTTTAAATATATGTCAATGTAGATATTTCTATTGGCCTTAACTTGAGACGATTCAGTACATTCAGTAATGGTACTTTTAAACAAACAGAAGGTCTTATAGGTTCAGGCATGTACGGCTGGCAGAACACTAGCAAACAAAACCCCATGTGGCAACAAAGATGGACTGACACAAGACGGGGGACAGCAGAGAGACGAAACACAAGGAAAGGAGGGAGATAACGAGGGGCAGCTGACGAGGTGAACAGGTGGAACTCCTCAGGGCGGGGCTGGCAATCACACCGGCAGGAAAGAAACAAGGAAAACCACACAAGACACAGGAGGAGAGGACTTTCAAAGTAAAACAGGAAACAAACTATAACAAAAACCCTATGACAAGATCTGTAGACCATCCAATTTGCCACTAAACCCTCTCACTACCCTTTTCCACTTGGTTTCTTTGCTCGCATGGAGGGTCCGCCATATTCAGTGCTATCCCAAACCAAATAGCGAGGATTGGAAGTGGGCAGGGTCTGAAATTAGCAACCGCCACCCACCAAATGCGGGTAAATTGTTGGCAGTGGCGGGTAAAATCAACAGGCAATCCATCACTTTGGCAGACAGGGAAAATGCTACAGATGGGAATAAAAAACTGGTTCCTAAGTGTTTGATTCCATGGCGCCTCATGCCTCTGTGACGATTGATTCCTATGAACTGATACTTTCTGACAGATGCTATGTCATGTATCAGTGTGTCTGGGCTGATAAGGCACACTGTGAACAAATCTGTGTTGAAATCAACAGGAAGAGAGCTGGTATCTTTAAAATGCTAAAATGTTACTCCTTCATTTAGCACATGGATTTCAAAACTAGAACATAAAAGTTCTGAGTGGCAGAGAGTGACAGTGGCAGGCAGTGAATAAAGTAAATATCAGACCCTGGTTATATAACCCCCCGACAGCGAGCCTGCATCAGTGCCAACTAAACCAGCTGCCCTTACTGACGACATGTGACGCCGTTCGTGTTCGTCATGGAGCACACTTCAATATAACTTCCACGTGACTACCGGCTCAGGAATTTTTAAAGGATATTTTAAAGGATTCTGTTCAGACAAGAAGAAGAAGACTGCAGTTTATAACACATGCAAAGTGTTTAATAATACTCTGCTACGTACAGCTGATCCCAACGTGACCAAAAATACACATGGATGATGGCGGAAGTTCAACGGAGAGGGGGGACAATGACATTCAGGCATCTTGGTGGCGGTCTGTGCTCTCTGAGTGCCCTTCTAGTATTTTCTTATATCTCTATGTTATATGTTTCTAATCTAAACTGGGAGCAAAATGTAATTCATACCATAGAGAGGGAAGTTTGTCCTGAAGCTTGCCACTGTATTTATAAAATGCACCTTAAAGAAGGGTGCTTCATTAAGCTGAGTGTGACTACAAATGGCGCTCACTCTGCCACAGAGTTGGAGGGCGTGGGGGCTGGATTGGGCCCAATTGTTTCTAGAAGTTCATCAGTTAATCAAACTGTATTTTTGTATACTTTCTTGAATGCCTACCTTAGGAGGAAATAATGGATATTTAAGCCTACATCTCACATCTGAGAAGCCCATTTCAGACAAGTCATGGATCTAAACCAGCAAATGTCCACCCCTGAACCACTGTCTCTAACCTTCAGGCAACCTCTCTTTATGTATTACAGGCATGCAGAGTCTTCTAACCTTACTAGGAATATATGGATAAATCTACTACTTTCATGGTAGGCCCACTGGGAAAAGGCTTCATCTATGCTGGGAGGCTATTAACTCCAGTCTGCCGTAATGTTGACAACATTGCCTTTTATCTCCCAGTGGCAGACATTGAAGATGAGGGTGTTAAATTGGTCACTTTATTGCTTCAGATGCATCACTTCAAGGTAAAACGTGCATTGTGTGCGTGTGTGTGTGTGCGTGTGTCAAGAACTGTTGAAAGGGCAGTAGTTGAGCACTTCTTGTTTTTGAATGCCTGTGATGAAGCTGACAATAAAAAGGAAGCTGAATCATGGGGAATCCAGTTATTTTCTTCAATCTGCTTTTGTCATGTTGCAAACAAAGGCAGCACCTGTGCAGAGCTAATGCTGTTCAGTCTGCAGCACCCGCAACACTTGATACATGCCCTCTGATGAAGGTTGAACCTCTGTGTACAGTACATCGAGACATGTCTTATCTTCAGGAAGAAAAAAAAAACCTTCATGTAGCACAAAACAAAAAAACGAAACAAAAAAAAATATGTGTAAGAACCTTATAATTATAGATCAATCTCCGCTGTAGCTGTGTTTTTACCTTCACCCAGGTTTTGCTTGTTCGCCTGTCATATCTAGAAGTATTAAATCAAAAGAGACTTGACTTGCTGCTTTTTGTCTTGAATATATTTCACCAGGCTGCACAGTGGTACAGTAGTTAGCACTGTTACCTCACAGCAAGAGGGTCACAGCTTCGAACCCAGCTTGTGTGAAGCTTAGCATGGGTTGAGCGTGGGTTTTCTCCGGTTTCTCTGGTTCTTCGGCTTCCTCCCACAGTCCAAAGACATGCAGACTACATGATGACTCTAAATTGGCCATAGGTGTGAATGTGAGTGTGAATGGTTGTCTGTGTCTATGTGCCCTGCGATGGACTGGAGATCTGTACTGGGTGTACCTCGCCTTCGCCCAGTGCCAGCTGGGATCAGCTCCACATTCTTCGACTGCGCAGCCAGGTTTTTGAGGTTTACAGGAAGACCATTTACACTGTTCACACGGTTTCTTTGGTATCACCCACCATCACACATTGGAAGTAATTGTGTGTGTTTAAGTAACACTTAGTCCAAAGCTTTGAAAGCTTGTGGCTCTCAAATCTGTGGCTCTGTCAAAACAGCAACTAAATCTAGAAAAGCGCCAGACTAACGGGCAGAGGAGAGAATCTGAGCAGACATAGCAAAAAAAAAAAAAAAAAAAATTGTCACCCACCAAAAAGACCATATTCAAAAGCAGAACAATAATATACCATTAAAAAGTACATAAATTAGTACAATGGGACAACAAACAATAACCATATTTTTTTAATTGCCCAACAAAGGAGAGCCTCACAGTAAAGGATACTTACATCTAAAGCACAAGAGAATGTGCCTGGACAGCAGCATGTTTTCTTCTAGGGCCCTTGCCCCAAACATAAGAGCACAAACACTGACGCAACTCAACTCACTGCTAAATTAACAGCCTTCCCTGGACTCTACGACAACAAATACAGTAGGTGTGCTTGTTCCAACGTATAAGAGGTAACAACAGGCCCTTTTCACAGCAGCCATTCTGACGTGTAATTGCAGGGTAAACAAATGCCTTCCTTCAAATGAAACTTGTGAGTCGTGTACACAATATGCTTGGCGTTCAAGTTGTTAAGTCATGAGAACAGCGCTGCTAAGCAACAGCAATATTAATGGTGCTGTTGGCATCTAGAAGCCACAGGGGTTAACAATTTAGCAAGCTAACAAGTGGATAACATAATGTAGGAAAAGCAAAAGCAAAACGACCTGGGAAAATCAATATTTTCCTCCGACCTATTAAAGAATTATGAAGAAAAACAAAATACAACTAAAATTACAATATATTATGTCATTATGCTCCAAAATATTAACTTCCATAGCCTCTGCCATTTCTGATAACGTCAACAAACATCACAAGTTGTGAAGTCGGAGCTTTCAGAAACTTTTCACATATATGTATATATGTACATGTATATGACACAACAGACGGTAACGGTAGGCATGGCCCCATTTGAAGGCACCGACGTGTTAATTGATAACATTAATTATGATCCCATTCTATTAAGTGTCACAGCCATTCCAGTGAGCCAGCATGCACAAGACCAGGACCCTGGCCCACCTCAATGGAACAGGGCCATAATTAATGTTATTAAGTACACCTGTAATTACTTTTTAATGACATGTCTAAATGGCTGCTGTGAAAACACTCTATAGATTTAAATACCTGATATCACTCCATAATAACAAAGAGAAACCTGTGCTCTACTGCAAAAAAAATTGCCTTACTATATGGGCCCCTCACAGCTTCAGGGCACCTGTTGCACCGTCAATAATTATACAATTGTACCTGGACTAGGCTGCACTTCTTAGCATCTTACAGCTGGCTACTATTCTGACATTCCCGACAACAATTCCCACATCAGACATGAACCTCTGGGCTGCACGGTGGCGCAGTCGTTAGCGCTTGAGTGGTGGGAAGACTAGAAAAGCGCTATATGAATGCAAGTCCATTTACCATTTACCACTGTCGCCTCACAGCGAGAGGGTCGCAGGTTCGTGTGGAGTTTGCGTGTTCACTCCATGACAGAGCGGGTTTTCTCCGGGTTCTCTGGCTTCCTCCGACAATCCAAAGACATGCAGGTTAATTGCCTGTAGGTGTGAATGCAAGCGTGAATGGTTGTCTGTCTGTCTGTTGGTCTTATGTCAGAATGAAAACCCAAATCACTTTTACTTAAAAGTCACAACAATCTAATAAGGTCAGACCGAGTAATGAGTCCGTGATATTTGACAGAATAAAGGCTGCGGTAGCAAAATTAATACATGCAGAGAGAGTGAGAGTGTAAATGCATCAAGTGCATCTTGTAGCGTTACTGCCGTAGGATCATTATCGTAAATGTATTATCTCAATCTTGTCTGATGCACAAAACAAGTCAGATCAGTTTAATAAACTGCTGTGAGTGTTAGTTTTAAGTTGTTGAGGAGATTATTCTTATTTAAGCACACAGCACACTGTGGATCTTACATGAGGTCGCTGAACCATCTCTAGTTTTGATATTGTAGGACGATTTGAAAGTTTAACAATAACGCAAATGCAACTCTTTACACGTTCACCACCTTTATATCTTTTATGTAGCGAGTCATTTACATTCTCAAACTGCTCGATAAAATATTATATTAACCACAAACCTCCACTTAAGCTCTTGCAGTCTCAGTCTGTCAGCATTTGTACACAAATTCCTCTTACTCTAATCAACTCAAAAAGGAAGTCTTTTTTTCCCCTCGTTTAAGCTGCTTTTTCCCTCCTGTGCAGAAATTAGACTGGGCATATTCCAAATCAAGAGTGTGGGCACTCATTAGCGCTGTTCTCATATCTCACAAAAGAGCCCAGCTACAAAGAGGGAATCAAGCTCTATTTAAAGTAATGCCGCCAGGAGTCCATTGCCAACGATAATGCGCTTTACATCATTTTGTCCTCGCCTTTATCTTTGAGCTTCTTAAGGAGTAGGCAACACGCAAAGTCATTAGGGACACGATAACTCCCCATATAATTAGATGGGAAAAGATTGGATGCCTGGTGCACCACGGGGCAGACCCACTTACGACATAATCACTCATCCCACCAATGAGGGCCGTCTATATGCTGGCAATTAATTGAGATGATTACAATTAGCCACGACAGTGTTTGCTTCTGTCTGTTCTGACCAAAGAGTTGAGTGTAATTTGCCTCTGGTTGACAATACTGGCTTGGACTCAATGTCATTACAATGGCTCCACTGGTATTTTTAGATAGGGATGGACTTGCCCTGAACTAATGGATTCTTGGCTTGTGAATCAGCAGATGCTTGAAGAGAGGGTTTGATTTAGAAATCAGGGCAACGGAGAAAGTCCAGGCTTGGGTTCAGATGTAATTCAAAACTGATTCTTCTTTTTTTCCACTATTATTATGCAAAAGATGTGTTTTAAATGAACACAGGTTTTTATGCCATGACCAGACATTCATTATCATCTTGGTATTGTAGTGGATGACTTTCATTTTCACTTGGAACATTTTACACTCTTAACTTGTAGTTCTGCACGCATTTTTTTTTCTTACTTCCCATCTCAAACATTTGCAAGAGGCTCCCATCCCAACGACTCACGCCTCATTAAAACAATACCTGTTGATAACTCCAGACAGACAGGAAAAAAACAAGCATGAAGGGATCAGTTTCTGTGCCAATCTGCAGCTGGTATGTCAAACCAGGTCCATGCTTATTTCCCTTATTCATGCTTCAATCGCCTACAGGATTGTCTATAGGGCAGGTAAATTTGTAGTGATAGCATGATCGAAAGTTTTTGTTTACTTTCAAACCAGAATTTGTCATTTAATTTGATTTCTCATAAAGTCATTTTAGATGGATTAGCTTTAAGGATAGCTTACACTAAAATATTTTTCAAATCTTAACAGACGTTGAAAATGTGAGCAAGCTCACACATAACAGCGTGTTATGTTTTGTTCCTATAGTGAGTGATGATTTGGCCAAAACAGCACACCACACAACAACACAGTCCCAACTGATGAAAACGGAAATCTTGCAAAATCTTGTGAGATCAAACATGACTTTAGTGTAAACAAACATGGCGGACAAGAGGCAGAAAAATGTTAGCTTTTGCACTATTTTGTACTTAAAATTTATGAAGGATGGATGAAGTCACGGAGACATGTTAAATAAACACTTGCATTGTTACCACAAATTAACAAGTTGTTCCTCCATTTCTGTAGTCCATCTTATCACTGTTTTATGCTTCGTGTTTTGCATTAGTTCATGAATTGGCCGCGGCTGCAATGAGCTTCAGTCAGCTTGGTTCTCAATTGACTATCTTTCTTTTCCCTGTGACTGCGTCATCAGCTGTCCTCAGGGTTCCCCATACAAAACAGGATATCCGATCTTAAATATTGAACATTTAACATTTATGATTTGAAATTCCAGGATGGACTTCCAAACTGATCAATGTAAAAAACACTTTTAACATACTTCCCACCATAAGAATATCTAACAAGGTAATCTTTAGAATCATTAAAAAAAATCTGCCCTTCGATGACAATTGTTGGAAGGGGGAGATTGGGCCCAAAATCGGCCTGATTCTTGTGTGTAACCAGCATTAGCACTCCATTAAAGCCACAACACTGAGGACCAACTGTATGTTGGACCCAGATGGGAAAAATACTAGGAAGCATAATATTTGTTTACTTAAGGCATGTAAATTAAAGATCTTGATAAAACTGAAAAAGAAAAAATATTCTGATTACAGATTAATGTAGGTGAGAAGGAACCTTTATTATATGAGGAATAAACAGCTATGAATGGATTGTATATACTCTGCACACATGTACGCAGGTGTATTGGATTATTATGGCTCATTAGACCTCACTCAGGTTGAAAGAGGGTGGAGCTATGTTATATTATTTACCAATAAGAATGCTAGAGGTTTAGGTTATCCCACCTGCACAGTACTGAGAAGATATCTAATCAGGCACAGTTATTAAAATCACCTGCATGGGTTTATGTGGGTGTGCAGAAGCCTAATATATTCTTCAACACTTCCAGACCGACTCCAGTTAGAATTATCATAATATATTATTACCAATTACAAGATTCTGCTTAAAAATGGGAAACTAAATTGATATATTTTGTAGGCGCTTGCCTTGGTGTAAAGCATCACAATGCAAAGGTCGTTTATTATGCAGTAGGACTATAAATAAGCTGAACCAGTGAGACAGTGCCGCAATTTCTGGTGTGTCTCCACAGTGTCTGAGCACTGTCACCCTCTGGCTATCTTAAACTACACATACAGGAGCCAAGCTAGGCAACCCAGAGGCATGTACTGCTCCGGAGTGGTTTTTCTCTTCTTTTTTTTTTTTATTTCATCCACTTGCAGTTGCAGTCAGCCCAAGGCCAAGCAGGCTGAAAGCATAAGGACAAGTCAGAACTACATTTAGGTTTCCTCCAAGAGTCAGTAAGCCTATTCGCCCTAATGGATTCAGGAAGTGTGCGCCTGGCTCAAGATACAGGGTATTAAGTGCTCTCTCTCTCTGTCTTTCTACACACGCCCTCACCTTTGTTGCTGGCCCAAGGATGCTCTTACAGTGGGACAATTTAGAAGTGTCATTCAACCTGAAAGAGGACAAGAGAATGGTCATTGACAAGAAAATTATACTAATGACTATAAGAGGAGATAGTTATGGAGTACATTGCCAGATCTGCCCAGAAAGTATCTTTCTCCATGGCTATGACTTCTTATATTATATAAAAAAAAAAATCTTACATACATGTACCATATTTTCACACTATAAGGCGCACTTAAAATCCTTTAATTTTCTCAAAAATCGACAGTGCGTCTTATAATACGGTGCGCCTTATGTATCAATTTGGGTTGTGCTTACTGAGCTTGAACCAATTTTATGTGGTACAGGGCGCTCAAAAATCTGTCAAAATGTTTTATTACAACTTTGGTAAGCTTCGAAGCCACACCTCTGGATGGATTGTTGGAGATTTATGGTTAGAGACCAAATGGCTTTTTCCACAAATCTCCATCCCTATTGATCTGCGACTCCATGCGCGCCCATCTCACCTACTGTAAAAATCCAAGTGAAGGAAACTAATTCGGAGCTTGCCATCATTCCGGGTGGATTAACTAAAAAACTCCAACTGCTAGTTATTGGTGTTAACAGGTTGTTCAAAGTTAAATTCCGAGCTGCGTGGGAGCGTTGGATTACAGAAGGCGAACACACATTCACCAAGACAGGGAGGCAATGCCCGGCGAGTTACTCCACTATCACGAGACGAGAGCACCTTATATATGAAAATCGATATTGAGAGTCATTGATAGTGTGCCTTATAGTGCGAAAAATACGGTATGTATTTATTTTTTTGACCTCTTAAAATGTGGATTGGTTCCTGCTGCTCTTGCAAAAAAAATATATAAAAATCAAATTCTTCTTATTTATTATTATCAGAAACATTTTGGGAACATTTTCCAACAGCTTAATTAAAATATCCACCAAGTTTTGTGATGTTTGGATAAACTGTCATTGATTTATGGCCAAATTTTGCCAGGCCAGTGCATATGTTTGGAACTGGTGGCACCCACTATTGGGCATTTTCAAAATAATTTTATATGCATAGCTCAACGGTGTTGTGAAACATGTCCTGTGGGTTTTGTAATGATTGGACAAATAAATTTGTGAAATGTCGTCTGACTTGTGTTATGCCACACCCATATTGTTTTTGCATTTGGATATTGATTTCAATGAAATTTTCAAGGTACGTTATAAGTTCTTATTTACACATATCTTAGCAAGTTTTGTGATGATTGGCCCGACGGTTATGGAGTTTAGTAGTCTATTTATGTGCTAAGCCATGATCTTTTAAAGTTCATTGGTCAGTATCTTCAAAATGCAAGCTTTTGATGAGCTTGGTTCAGTAGTAATCCGCAGAAAACGTGGTACAAATCAGACAGCTTAGGAGGAGATGGGGTTCTGGAGGCAAATTTGTCCAGTGAGTTTAGATGGATGTCAACTTTTGTGTAAATTGGACTTATGTCGTAGTTATGACTTCTCAAAGTTTGACTTTAATTACAGCACTGCTACCAGGCTGTTTGGGGTCACATTTCTTCTTTAGCACTTGCACACAGCTCCCAAATTGGTTAAAATTTCATGTGTCTACGATGTACCATCTCACATTTCTAAAGAAAAATAATAGGCCTAAATCAGCACAAAATTGAGAGCTTGAATCCCTAATTGCAAAGAACGTATACAAGTATCACAATTCATATCACATTTATACTTGGCTTTGAATTTTCTCAGCTTGCAGGAGTTTTTACAGTGGTCCAGTTCACATAATGTATTAGCTCTTGGGTGTTCATCAGGACCACCAGTCAAAAGGTCTATACCTGACTGTGAAATCCTGAAGGTCACAAAGGTCTCAGCAGCTGTCAGACAGCCATATGACAACCAGTCAACACTGGATGAGCCTTTGGACTGGGGCAGCCTTGTCAAACTGATTCGATGTTTGAAACTTTGAAATGCTGACTTCAAAGGATGATAACCCGTCAGAGGGAGACACCACGGAAAGCATAACTGATTGGTAGAGTGCTAATTGCGGATAATTTGTGGATAATTGCAGTACCAGAGCCACTAAACTAGTTATTAATGGTTGATGCTTTAGCTCCTCCCACAGTAAGTGAGGCTCCTCAGCCAAGTTGATGGATGATTGAGTGTATTGTCATAGGCTTTCATCCTGCTCTCCAATTACTGCCACTCAAACTTCATACATGTATTTGCAGATCCTGTTTTAGTATTGCATACGAACCCTCCCTATCCCATTGCCTTAGCGCAATCAGATCAGTGGATATAAAACTCTTTGGTGCTCCAGTCAGGCTGCATTTCAGAGGGACTGCAACCCTATTGATCAAAGCACTCAGACGTGTCCAGGCCCTTTCCCCCAGTGCATCATGGTACTGCTTGTTGAAGCCAAAAGAGCCTAACAACAACAAACATCTCTGCTGCTACTGCCTGTCTCTCTCTGATTAGCTGCCGGGGAGATATTTTTAGAGTATCCCAGCCCCTTTGAAGAGATAGAAGAGCAGAGCCCATCCCCCCACCTCTATCTCCCACCCCCCTCCAACCCCCATTCTAAACTACAGTCCAACATGCTTTGTTCATTTTCGCTTATTCTAGCTGTACTGTCAGCTGTAGCTGACTTTTTATCGTTTCACTCACTACGCTATCTGTCCACTGGACTCTCATATAGATTCCTTTACTAAAGGCCACATATAAAATGTAACATGGCTATGTTTACAGTATCTACCACTATTAGTGTCGTTCTTTACATGTTTTATTTTTGATTTTTTTTTTTTTTTTTAAATATGTCCAATAATAGATTAATTGAACATTCAGGGGTCACAGTCATGGCAGAAAGCTGTTAGAAGACACAAAGGCAAAATGTGACAAGATTTATTTATTTATAGATAATTTGACAGGGACAAACACATAGACAAACTGAAAACAACTATCTGATGCAACCATCATGGTGTTCATAGTAGATGCATGTTTACAAAACCTGTCCCTAGAAGGGCTTTTATGAAAGTAAGAGATTAGAGCAGAGCTATAAGGAAGAATAAACAGAATACAACAAGATACAAGAGAGCATGTTAAAAACATTATATTTAGGATGTTTTCACATCAGGGAGCCGGACCCGGATCCGAGCACACTTGACCCCAAAGTCCAGTTTTCTTGATTAGTGTGAACGTGCTGTACTCGGTGGCCTGGAATACATTTTATGTGTACTCTGGTACAGGTTAGCATCACATGTGAAAGCCAACCATACTGAGGCACGAATGTGGACTATTTAACGCGAGGAACGTCAGCAGTCAGCGAGTAGTTTTGAAAGTTTGAAGTTGAAGTTTTGTTTTTTTTCTCATGTACTGATCTCATTCTCTGAACTGTACGACCACGGGTGATAAAACAGGTCGGCAATGGTCTGCCTCCAAGAATAGCTCAGCAGAGGAAACAATGTCTAGAGCCATGAAATAAGGTGTTTTTTTGACTAAACCGGAGTTGATGATAGTTGGAAAGATTTATGACAGCTGATTTTCTTTCTGATAGGTTTGAATGAAGTGTTTTATGATACTCCAGCACTAGAACAGCTGATCTCAACTTAAACAAATACACACCAATGATGAAACAAGGGTATTCAGATACAGATTAACTTGATTAATGTGAAAGCTAAGTGGTGGGAGAGTTAGGTCGTCTTTGGACATGGTATAAATCAATCATACCTGATATGCAAATGCCCTTAAAGACATGACAACAGGTTTGCATCAGATTTCCAGTGATCAGGTTACAAGTGCCAGGACTTGTGTTCCTTTCACAGAAAAACACCGTCTAAGCAAACATTGCTGCTCTGTTGGATCGGCTGCAGCTCTGTTATCTCCTGGTGTATTTGCAGAACGACTGAGGAGCAAGTCCATTCAAACACAAGCTTCACATAATGAAAATCAATGAAGTTTGCAAAACTTAAAATCTCATTTTTTTAAAATGTGCCAGTGATAGTACCTTATTTGTTTTTGTCCAAGATTTTCAAGGCCTGATTGTAAAGACACTCCATGGATGTCTGCAATTATTTTAATAACCAAGAACTAGTGGTGATTAAATCCCCATTTTTTCCAGCTAATTGACTCATATAAATGGTAGCTATCCTTTTCTTGCCTGGATAAAATCTATTAAGTACTGAATACATTGTTTCAAAAATACAGGGTACACACAGTAATCAATCACACACACATACAGCAATTATTCATCCAAGGATGTATTTGTTCAGATAAGGCTTGTACACAGTAGTATTAAGGGCTGAATCAGTATATTGATTTACCAGGATATACTGCTGGGGACATTAAAACATAGTTACCTGTTCATCTTGTAATAATTATAAGAACAATCTAAAGTAAATATGAAGAATATTGATTAGAAAATTAGTATGCAGTGACATGTTTGTCCATTTTTGCATGGCTATGACCTGAGATGCGGTAAAGCAGTGACTCAGCCCAGTGGCTCTTCCAATAGATTCTACACAACACTACACTAAATAATAAAAATAAATAAATAAATAATAATAATAAATAATATAAATGATAAAACTACACTACACGTCTCACTCCTAGCTCGTCAAATAGCTTGATCAATAGCACTAAGCTTCAAAGTGTGACGCTCTACAAACCCCTCAAGCGACAGTTTTGCGTGCCAATTTGCACTTGTTACATTTGAAAATAAACTTCACAGAAAACAGCTTCGCTAGGTTTAGGCAAAAAACTACTTAGGTTTATGAAGTGATTGTGGTTTAGATTAGAGTAAGTATCTTTGGTACGAGGTGTAAGGTTGGGTTGGATGGGGGGACCCCGGAACAGGGGGGGTCGGCCACCGGGGCCCATCCAATACTCAAGTTTAACACAGGAAAGTAACATCGGTCTCCGTGATGTTTTTGGACCCATCCATCCACCCTGACCTCCTCCCTATGCAGACTTTATTGCTCTACTAATACTACGGCACCTCCTCCATCCATTTTATTCCACTTCATCAGGGGAGGAGTCGAAGGGGTAGTAGGCTTTGCAGGGAATTCCAGATGTCCGTCTCCCCGGTAACATTTTCCAGCTCTTCCTGGGAAACCCTGAGGCATTCCCAGGCCAGACGAGATATATAATCTTTCCAGCATGTTTTGGGTCTACCCTGGGGCATCTTACCAGTTGAACATCTTCGGAAAATCTCCAAAGGGAAGCATCCTGATCGGATGCCTGAACCACCTCAGATGGCCACCTTTTGTTGTAATTATTTGTGAATGGGAAATTAAATGGAATAGTTTTCTAAACACCAGAGTGCTTAATTTAAATACATCATTATTTAGAGTAAGGTCATTAGTTGATAATTACAGTGCAGTAAATTGCTGTAAGTGTACAAGTGACAGCAAACTGCAGAAAACATAACGTAAACTGAGCTACATGGAGATTTTTGTCGACAACATTGTGTGTTGACACAAAGCTCTGAGAGGAGTTTAAAAATGGAGAGAGGTGTGAAAAACACAGGCTGTCTATCATACCTGTGCCTTAATTGACAGATCAACTCTGAGCATGCCCACACAATCAGCAGCTGGTCCCGGTGATGCCATTCAAATTAGCTGGATATTAAAGAATCCCTCAGCTGAAACTACATAAATTATACATAATGAAATGCAATTAACATTTTTACTCTGACAATTAAATACATTAAAGAGGCAAGCCTGTGGAAAGAGAGTGGTAGAGGAAAGGGCGGGTGGAGGGGCCAGTGAATGAAACAGCTAGCTACCTTTAACATCAATACACTCTGCAAGTGTCTGCTCAAATGTTTACAGACCAATTAGCGCTGGTGGACAGCCTCTCAATCAAATCAAATGCCAAGTTTGTATGGAATGTTAAGTGGCTTATAATGAAGTGAGTAGTGAATGAATGTCATATTTGGTGTGGCTTGGAAAATATAAGGCAACAGTCAAAAGTGTCATTGTAATGCTCTGGTTTCTAAGCAAACTCAGTTCATTTTACTGGTATCAACTATATTTATTTATTTATTTATTTAGGCTGCTACTTGCAGAAGTTGCATAAAAACTGTGTTTGAAAGACACATGATTGCTAAGTGGAAGCTAGAGGGTAGATCAGTGGAACATTGCCAGTACAAATACCCCGAACATCTGAGGAAGCTTGTGTGGCAAAAGTGAATAAGCTCTTTCCTCTTGTATACCAGCTGCTGTTCAGGTGCATATAATATGAAAGCAAAGTCTTCTTAAAAGGTGACTGTCTACCGTCTCTGGATAAATCAAGTAAAATAAAGCTTGTAGACTATAACAGCTCCGGCCTGACCTTGAGCAAAAAAAAAATGGCCTGTAGCTACTGGAGAGGATATGTGTTTTTTCCCCTCAGTTAATATTGGAGAGACCTAGTGGCTGATCATTAAAATAAAGCAATGCACATGAACAATTATAAAGCTGGGGGAGGAGGGTAATCAGAGAAAAAAACATCTAAAATTAAAGTTGTACATTTTTGAGAAACAACTTGATAGATTAAAGTGACAAAGTTAAGGGGAAAAAAATCACAAATTTATGAGAAAAAAACTTGAATATTCTCTGAGATTAAAAATTCATAAATTTGCAAGAAAAAAACTCATAAATTCTCCAAGATTTAACTCAGTTTTGCTCAGAAAATTTGTCTTCATATTGCAAGGCTGGATCAACTTCATTGTTAAACACTGCAGTAAAGTGAGCCACCCAGTGCAAAATATACAGTATTATGCTGTAGCGGGCTCTAAGGGCAGCCAACCATTCATCTGTCCTCATCCGTTTATCCGGCGCTGAGTCAAGGGGGCAACAGCACATAACATAATTCACCATAATCTGTGATTCAACACAAGCAGTTCTGCTATATTCCTTTTCTGTATTATTGTCCTTTTTCATTAACACAGTGACTGTTGGGTACAGTCCCTTAAATGCGCTGGTGTGTAACTATGATAAGGCAGTGTGTTCAGAGTAACATCTACCCAACGATTGGTGTTAACTGTGCTGAAATAAAATACACACCCCTTTGTTCAGTCAAAGATACATATTATTTACATCTACTTTCCTGTAACTATAATATTGATCTGTATTTATGTTCATAAAAGAATAAAAAAAAAAAAAAAAACATGAAAGGAAACGCGTTTGTGTATCTTTCGGGACGTTTGCCTCGCTCAGAGGTCGTCCGTTGGAGCGGACATCGGAAACAGCAAACTTTAGACTTTATCTGATGACCCATTGGCAAAACAAGTTTTTCTTTCTTGTAAATTTCTGACTTTATAATCTCACAGAATATTCAAGTTTTTGACTCTTAAATTTGTGTTTTTTTTTTCTGGTGAATTTCCACGTTAATCTCAGAGAATATCTTAGTTTCTTTATTGTAAATTTACAACTTTAGTCTCAGAAATTCAGTTATTTTCTAGGAATATTACCCCCTCCCCGGCTCCGTAATTTATTATTAGTATTTTGGCCCTAATATTCCACCATACTTCTTCAGCTTAGGAATTGGGGAAAGCAGCGACTGTGAAAGAGCACAGTACAGCGAGGCCAGATATGCAGTGGTACAGGAACTACTTTTTCATTCCTCTTTGGAATGAAAGCAAGCCAGCAGTGTGGTCCAACCTGCCAGAAGCCTCTGGCTATCTTCCTCCATCAGGTCAGCTACATCTTTCTGATTACATCTGCTAAAAGCTACCAGTTTATTTAGTGTCCACATCAGCAAAGCAGTGATGGCCCAAGATATGGATGCTACGGAGTCTGTCGCTTATCTTGGCTTCTCAGTGGGAAAAGGAAGGAAGGAAGAAAGGAGGGGTGAAAGTGAGGATACTGAGGTGATTTCAGCACCCATTCTAAAGGAATTAGCATTCACTATTTGTAACAAAAGTTCATAATTACAGTAAAAATATGTTCCATTACTGAGATAATTGGATAAGAGACGAGAAACCAGTTAATTAATATCAGAATCAGATGAACCACACTACCGCACTTCTTTCTGCTCGTATGAGGTGAATCAATTACAACCAGAGACACCTTTAACTCTGCCTACCGGCTTTGCCTCATCTGCCACCTGAATAGGTTTCTAATGAAATCACTGCTGAGGTATCACAATCATCTCATCACAAGGTAACAAAAAGTGATTTACGTTTTATTTTTAGACCTCCTCAGGGAGGGCAGAGGGGGTCAAGGCAAGAACTAAATGAGGAAAGAGTGTAGCACAATAAATAATGCAACTGAACGTTTTATGAAACTTAATAAGAACTGCCTGTAAACCAAAGGCTTCATGACTGATGACTGCAACAATTAAAATCATCTTCTAGCTTCTCCAGTTGAGCCTATACAACAGAGCCAAAGAGGAGGGCAGGGACTGATTCTTGTTTCCTTTTGGACAACAAACAATTTGACTCCAAAAATATCAAAAAATCCAAAAAGTCAGCCAATTAGACTGTTGTGAGGCTATTAGATAAGCATTATCACTCACTCTAAGCCCCATACATGTGGGTCAATTGAGGCTTACGACACCCTCTAGTAAGTTTTATCATCTATTCACATGGTAGATAACCAAAAGAAGGTATAAAAAACCCCAACAGCGACTCCTAGCGACCGTAGTAATTATGACAGGAGCAGAAGCAGAAGTCATGCACTGTAGTGTGAAACCTGTTTTGTTGCCTAAACCTAAAGATGCGTTTTGTTTGTGTTCAAAATGTGACTATCATTCAGGTTTAGTGAGAATGTGTTGCTTTTAAGTTTCACTTTCACTTTTATAACTTAGTAGGCATAGTAGACCCCTAATGACCTGCATCTATGGTGCTTATAGCGACTGATAACACCTATTTAATGGCCTGATCATGGTCCTATTGGCTGAAAACAAAATGGAGCATTACTGGGATTATTATTAACTGTAATGTAATTACAACATTTCAGATTATAATCTCTTACACAGGGTGTTACTGAGCAAAAGTAATCATTACAGTGATGCATAGCTAAGTAAGGTCTAAAGCATGGGCCAGACCAGTCGTGTCAGACCTGACATGTCCTGTGTTAACTGTTTTTTTCTATTTTGGCATCCATGTTAACAGGTTCGAGCAGCCACAGCTGCGACAGCTGCGTCTCTTCTAGAGAGTCAAGGTTTCGCCTACTTTTGACACAAGCTGTGTCCAGTTCACAGCAGCAACTGACAGTAGAAGTGATCTTCTGACCATATATTGATATTGTATCAGCAACAGTACTACACTTTCAATGTCTGTATCTGTAGAAATGTCCAAATAGTAAAGATTTATTTACTTCCTGCTTTCATTTACAAAAAAATAAAAAAAATAACTAAATAAAAAACCCTCAAGCATTTTTTTCCCTTTGGACAGAACTCCTTTTATTCTGAAATATGTGCAGATCAGTGTTGTAGATCATGCAGTGACTTGTAGGGCTCCAAGAATGAATATAGTACAGGATTTTAACTGTGGATTATTACTATTATTTTCAAATTACCATGCATTTCTTGACCTTTCTCTGTCTAAATTTAATAGAAATGACATTTATAATGGAATGAAATGGCCATTAGAGAGGAAATTTGTGTAGAAAGAGGAGGTAGCAGAAATGCTGCAATAACTCAGCTGACATGTAGCTGGTGTGAACGACGGGACCACCACGTGCTGTTCACACGGCCGACCTGGCCCAAGCGTTACTGCCCAACACTACTAACTACAGGAACATTTATCAATTTAAGATAATGAATAAGATGTTGGGTTTTCTGAAATGTTCTTATTCAAATTTGTGAAAATAAAATCCCAGTGGTAACTGAGAAGGCTCTGCACTATAATGTGTTTTCATCTGCTTCCCATTCAATAAATAAGAAGAGAGCCACCCTTTAGCATGAAACACCTTTCATCAGCATGATAGTTGGCAAAATAAATTGACTTAAGAGCCCATTTCTTTCATAATGGTAGCTGTAGAGTTGCCCAATCAAGGAAACATGCACTTCTATCATTGCAAGTTGCAATATGGTCCAAATCACACATGCATTCTGGCAAAAGCTGCTTCAGTTGTAAGAAATGTTTGCTAGTTCCTGCATATTTCTGATCAGTGGTGAATGAATGACATCAAGACTGTAGGGAACAAAGGCGACATTAAAGAACGACTTTTGATGGGACCACATTGTGTGACTTCGCTCAGTATTCATCAAGAAATATTAGTCCCAAAAACATCCGAGCTCAAGTAAAGTAATTTTGAACTCCGTTCTTCATATCTGTCTGCTAAATGTATTTCTCTAGATCATAAACTATGCTGCAGTGCTGCTCAATAACCCATTGATATGGCATTAGCTTTTCATTTACATTCATATTGACTCAGTTTTGTCTTAGCTTATTGATGTGTTTTTATAGACCATATTACATTTCTACTGACTTCATACTTTCTCATCCTGTTGTTCCACTGCCATTTTGTATTGTTAACTTCAACAAGAACAAACAGTCAGCAGAGGGCCATGTGCATTTTCCCTCTTGTGTGTTGCTATTTAACATAAATGGGACTGAACTCTAGGTAAGGAGGTAAAATTTGAAATTGGTTTGCTAGGTTTCAGCTCAAAGTTTCTGTTGTGAATATTTTCTCCCGCTCTCTCGCTGGCAACACTCCCTTTTCTGAAGTCACAAGGACGGTCTGTTCCCATCGTCCTGCTCCTCTGCTCCTCATCAAAATTGCTGTATTTTGTATGCTTGAGGATCACTGGGTCCTTGTTGGTGAATAATACAAGCCCTCCACTGTCAATGATGTAGCCATTTTTATGGTGTTGAATCTTTCATTATGTTTCTGGAGGTCTCTTCAAAACTTCCCCTACTTGTGAGTGTGTGTAAAGAGCTATAGTTACACTGGTTGATGGTTTGAATGCTTGTAAGGACTAGAAATAGACACATAAGCTTTAAAACCTTTCATCAGCATGCTGGTAAACAAATTTACATAAGGTCAGAGGCAGTATGTCTTTGGGTTGTCCGTAAATACGTCCAGTCCTAAAATATCTCAGGGACGCCTGGAAGCAATTTCTTCAAATTTGGCACAAATGTCCACTCGAACTCAAGGATGAACTGATTAGATTGGTGGTCAAAACCAAATGTCAAGGTCACTGTGACCACCTCACAAAACATGTTTTTGGCCATAACTCAAGAATTAAGAATGGGAATTTTGCACAAATGTATAATAGGCTAAAACTGTGATATTTTGGACTGACAGGGATGTAAACTGCAACTGAACTGGTTGATTGAGTCAACCATGAGGCAATAATCAATAATCCTAGGTTTTCAAGAGCACCTAGTATTTCTCCAGTGAAGGAGAACATTGTTCCATCTTGAGTGCTAAGAGATCACTAATGCCTTAAATTGTCCAGTGTACAGTACATTTGGTGGGTTTATTATGTTGTAATTTAATTGTCACATATTCTGTTGCAGCTTGGAGCCCTTCTGTGTGGAGTTTGCATGTTCTCCCCATGTTAGCGTGGGTTTTCTCCGGGTTCTCCGGTTTCCTCCCACAGACACATGCAGGTTAGGTTAACTGTTGGCTCTAAATTGCCTGTAGGTTTGATTGTGAGTGTGAAAGATTGACCTGTCCAGGGTGAACCCCACCTTTGCCCAATGTCAGCTGGAATCGGCTCCAGTCCCCCCCGTGACCCTGAATAGGATAAGCGGTTACAGATAATGGATAGATGGATATTTTCTTGAAGCCTACATTGCAATCACAGGTCATTTCAGAGAGAGAGAGCGCTCCTACTGGCTGTTCATTCAACAGAGGCAGCTGTCAATCACTCACAAACTCCGATCAAACGGTCAAACTTGGCAGCGCTGGTCAAATATAAATAAATATTCTGTTACTGTAATGCCAATTTCTCGCCTCAAATGTTTTCAGGAACATCTTGTGGTGTACTGTTTAGCTGTAAAATTAAAAATGCTCTGGCTGCTGGGTGGTGCTTGGTATTTGATAATAATAATTATTACTATTCATTTTATTCATGGGTGCCTTTCTGAACACTCAAGGTCACTTTACAAAATCAAACAATTAAAAACAATCACTCCATCAATCAAGCAGTCATAAGAGCAGGCAACAAAACTATATAATAATACTAATAATAATAATAAAAAAGAGAAAGGGTGGGGTCATTCCAGTCTTAAGAAAGTAACTGAAATTAAAGGGAGTAGTCCTGTCTGAATAGATGAGTTTTGAGGTGAGATTTGAAAGAGGTAATGGAGGTGGAGTGTTGGATGTACTGAGGCAAAGAGTTCCAGAGGTGACTGGCTGATTGGCTGAATGCTCTTGACCCCATGGTAACCAGATGAGCTGGATGGAGGAAGAGGACCTGAGAGAACGGGTGGGTGTCTTGATATGGAGGAGCTCGGTGAGATACTGAGGGGCAAGATTGTTTATGGCCTTGAATGTAAGAAGGATCTTGTAGATGATGCGGTATTTGACGGGGAGCCAGTGGAGCTGCTGCAGGACAGGTTTGATGTGACGTATGGAGGGTGTTCTGGTAATGATACGGCCAGCAGAGTTTTGATCCAGTTGTAGTTTATGGATGGATTTGTCAGGTAAACCAAAGAGGAGAAAATTACAATAGTCTCAACGGGATGTGACCAGGGTGTAAACCAGAATTTCAGCACTTTTGGGAAAAATGGAAATATGCTGACTGAGTAACATTATTGATGTGGGACTGGAAAGACAGAGCGCTATCCAGGATGACACTCAGACTCTTCACCTGGACAGAGGGGGAAACAGATGAATTGTCGATGGAGATGGAAAAGTCATTTATTTTAGAGAGAATGGATTTGGTGCTAATAAGGAGGAGTTCAGTTTTGTCACTGTTGAGCTTTAGAAAGTTTTGGGAGAAGCAGGGTCTGATTTCCTGAGGGAGGTGGGAGGGCGGGACATGGTGGGTTTGGTGGACAGTTAGAGCTGGGTGTCATCAGATTGGGTAAAGGAAACAATCAATGTTTTTGATTGAGCCAGGGTATCAAGGAGAATGTGTAGGCCACTATTGTAGTTTCCTCAGCTGATCTCAACATGGCTGCCGGGTCACAAACTTTTTCATTTTACAGCTAAACAGTAACTACAAGATGCTTCTGAAAACAAAACCAGTCATTACAGAAACTGAATATTGATTCATATTTGATCAGCGTTGCCTGGTTTGTCCCTACCCACTGCATCTTTAAAGATGGTTTGGATGAAAATACATCTTTGGGCTGTTTATTGTTGCCACAAATTAAACCAAATATTCCAAAACTCACAAATTATATTATAAATTGACACTAACATGTTATCAAACGGTTTAATTGGCCTATTTGCTGG
The DNA here is from genome assembly GCA_947000775.1 of Pterois miles. Lineage (NCBI taxonomy): Eukaryota > Metazoa > Chordata > Actinopteri > Perciformes > Scorpaenidae > Pterois > Pterois miles. The sequence continues at coordinate 2,012,673 of CAMQGK010000552.1, forward strand.
TAAATGGATCCATGGTGTAATTCACAGGTGCGATTTTAGTAGTTGGTCCGTAATTTGCCAGTCTGAACTCTGAAACCCAACTTGCCCACAATGGACAGCAGTTCAGCAGCAGTGTTTTGTTGTGAAGGTTATTTGCCCAAGATGTCAAAGGAAATCAGATGTTTCCCACATCTCTCTGCCCTCTATGGCCCTATCTAGTATCCCCTCCCTCTCAATACTTCACCCAACCTCCAACCCCACAGAGCTGGAAGGAGGTTTGTTGATGGATGTTGAAGGCTGCTCCGGTCCCACAGCAATTAACTCTTCTCCTGCAAGAAGCAGCCTGTCAGGTTGATGGAATCTCCCCACCGCTGCTGCCTGTCACACAATCCAGGAGGGGCTGCAGACAAATGCTCCATCTATGTGTTTGCTTTACTGTTTTGTCTGCGGTCGAAAGCCAGCGCAAACAAAGAGCTACGAGGTTTCGTTGCATGCCATCAAGTGCTCCAGTGTCAGTTTCCACAGTCGATGGCTATGCAGTATAGCAGGCCCATTTGCATTCCCAGGTCGCCAAATATCGAGGCTTTGTCGCGGCCGTTGGAGAGTGATACCACCACACGGAGCTACTTTTAGCAGCAGTATGTAATGCACCAGACTTTCAGTTAACTTCAAGGTAGACCCATCTATAGCAATAGTAAATGCTCAGTGAAGGTGCTGTGGTGGTGGATGGGCCCAAAAAACACAAGGCTTTCATCCAGGAGACTACTGTTAATGTCCCAGGCGTTAGTTTCACTTTCATGTTACAGTCAGCTTTGTGTCCGGTGTTCACAACATCAAGTCCCATTTTCACTTTATAAACATAATTTTAAGCCCAACCATGTAGTTTTTTCTTCAAACTGAACTAAGTGGTTTTGTTGCCTAAAGCTAAAGTGACACCAGTGGTAACTGTAGTGCTTTTGATGCCAAAAATGAAGTGATGCCAAATGGTGTGAAAAGCAACGGTATGTGACGAAATGGGATGACAAGCAGAATAGCAGGTCTGTGGTATTATAAGGAGTCAGTGGTGGCAGGGATCATGAGCTAGTAGGGTGCAAAAGAGATATTGGTTCAAAGTGACAATAAAAAACTGCTCAACTGATAGTGTGGTTGACAGAAGTACTAATACTTCGTACTTTTTGGGGTGAAGAATCTAGTTCTGCATTGGCTTTCCTTGTCTCATTGCAAAAACATGAATAAAATTGACTTCAACATATGTACTTGTTTTGCAAGCTGGAATGGACAAACATGCAAATTGGGGAAGGTAGAGGAAGAGTTTAAATAGAGCAATTCAATATTTCAGTAATATTTTTATCACTTGTTTGCTTCTACTCAGGATATTGTGTTGTCTGTCCCATTTGTTTGTCAGTTCTGTTCAAGCGGGAACATATACATAATAATTCCCATCTTACTGTGAATGTGCCAAAGAGAAATATACTCTTCACAAATGCTGACGATAAAAATCTATATCTATATAAACATATTACAAGAGGATACAAGACCTTATCTCCACCTTTGGATGAAAGAGGTTTCAGTTCAGTGTGGCCAGCAGAGTGGATGATGATATCACCACTGTGGGTCAATCTAGTTGGCTTGTACCAGAGAAAGGGGAACAGATCCATCCAGGTGTGAAATCAAGTGGACGTCCTGACAACCTGTGTCAACATCTCCTCTTCCACTTCTGCTGAACTTTCACATTCTCTCTGAAAATCAAAACCTCATTAAATCAGCATAGCTCCCTTATTCAACTCTGTCACAAATGAAAAGATGACTCTTTTGCTCTTCCTACTACTATTTCAAACAAAAATATGCAACCTTTCACCTTGAGGCAAGTGCATTTTTGCCAATCATGCCTTCCTCCTGCCATGTTGGTCAAGTTCACACCCCACCATTTGTCACTCATCTTTATGAGATGTGTAGCCCAAGGCTAAGGTAACTGGCAGTAGCACTGTTTTGAAAGCAGACATGCTTTTGCACAGGTCTTGTCCACCAGCTACACTGAGGTTCACTCCCCTTGAGAGCCACAACTTAGCTAGCTACAGACAAAGATATTGCACTGCCGAAACATATGGTATATGACCCCAAACACTCCAAATATCATTTAAAATCTGCTTTCAGGCATGCACACACAGACTCAGAGGCTTCCTGTAAAACATCCTCTGTCTTCACTATCTCTAACCCAACACTGTATAAAATCTCTAATGTTTGTTAAATGATTTACTAATAGTTTCAGTTTACGTTTATGTACTATCAGGGATTTGCTTAACAAAAGTATACTTAATATTTTGATCAATATATACTTAATATAATTGAACATTATTGCCTTATATATGCATGCAGAATAATTACAATAATTGGCTTGTAGTTGTGCTTTATTTTTAACAGAGTAGCTTATTAAAGTGTATGAGAGTTTGTAAAATGTTTTTTTTTTTTTTTTAATTTCATCACAAATCAAGTCAAATAGCAAAGGGAGTGAGTCTCTTTATGTAATAAATAAATCACTGGCTAAGTAGTATGATATAAACTATACTTTCATGAACTAAAAGGAAGATATGCTCACAAGGCATTTTTTGCAAGTCCAAGTCAAGTTTCAAGTCTTATCAGGTTGAATGCTACTTGGTTGACAATGCTAACATACAGCAGTGACTCATGTAACGTGGTTTAGGATTAGCTGGTTGGCTGACGACATTTCACTCTGCAGATGGATAATAACAACCTTGCGGTTAGACGACTTAACAATCTTTCCAATACACTTCACTACAACAGTTTTTGGGTGACAACATGTAAAAATATTTTGCACGTCTTTTCCCCATTAACACTTTTCTGCCACTTTGACTCCATGTCCCTCCCCTCCACCTGCCAACATCCAAGGCACTGTACCATCTCAGATATCTGTAGGTCCTGCTTCCTTGTATTAGCAGCCCCAGAGGGTAGGTAAGCCACTTAACCTGTCATCTCAAATTGTGTGCACAACAGCAGATATAGGTGGCTCTTTTTTTCCCTCCATGCAGGACAGAGCGAAGCACTCAGACTGTGTAGGAGCAGTTGAGACTGCAGCTGAGTGAGGGCCATGGGGATGTTCAGATGCTTACGGGTCAGATGGGGATGCACAAGTGTGTGTTTGAGATGAGTGGAAGGGAGATGAGACTGATGGTTGGTACCGAAGGGACTACGGTTATTGTAGGGTCGGTTCTGAGGGTGTGCAGATGTGGAAAATGTCAGTAGAGATCACACGAAGTGATAACATCTCAATTTTCCCTTGGAAATGTGCAGCAGAGTGGAATTTTTTGCAAGTTGGTTTGACAGCTTGAAATTTTTTTAATGTTTTATTTAAGCAGTAAATCATGCTCATTTCTAATAACCTTTTAGGCCTTTTAGCCTTAATAGTTTACTGGGTCAAGAACTACTGCTTTTTTATATATATATATATATATATATATATATATATATATATATATATATATATATGCATCATTTTGACTAATGCTGTTAATCTGTGCCAAATCTGTGAGTTGATGTTCATTAGTAGTAAAATTAAGTGAAATATGTGGCTGCCTGTAGGGTAAGAAAACACATTCAGAAGTCTAATGCACTACACAGCAGCATGCTTGAGGGACATTGTAAAGCATAGATTATGTAAATCAATGTCTGAAATGGACAATATAGAAAAGCGTATGTGATGTGTAGTACAAGGACTGAAACATACAAAAACAACTGGAATGGTCCTTTAAGAACATAAAATATTTAGGGGTGTCGCAAATATTTGATCACAATTAATGATTGCTCATGATTAATTACAAATAAATCAAAAGTATTATTATTAAGTTATTATCAAAATGGGAGTGGGAAAATATGGTGTTTTATGGAAATTAATGTATGTATTTATTATTGTAAATCAATTAACAACACAAAACAATGACAGATGTTGCCCAGTAACCCTCACAGGTAGTGCAGTTATCATAAAAAAATATGCTCAAATTATAACATGGCAAACTGCAACCCAACAGGCAACAACAGCTGTCAGTGTGTCAGTTTGCTGACCTGACTATGATTTGCCACAAACTGCATGTGATTATGATAAAGTGAGCATGTCTGTAAAGGGGAGACTGGTGGGTACCCACAACACCCATTTTCATTCACATATCCTGAGGTCAGAGGTCAAGGGACCCCTCTGAATGTGGCCATGACAGTTTTTCCTCGTCCAAATTTAGCATCATTTTGGGATGTTATTTAGCCTCCTTCCCAACAAGCTAGTATAGTATGGTTGATACCGATGGATTCCTTAGGTTTTCTTGTTTCATATGATATCAGTATTTTCACTCTAACTTCAAAACTGAAAGGAGTTTGCATTAACACATTGCTATCTCGTTAACTAATCGTTAACCTTCTACAAAAAGTGTGTGATTGGATCTTCCCATGCAGTTCCCCTGCAAAATTTAGCAAGTGTCCTTCTGCAAGGTCATATTGAAGCATCTGTGTTGTGCCACGATTGAGCTAAAGGACATGCGTTTCTTCCATCACTGCGCATTTTCTCCAAGACAGCGCACTGTGAAGTGACTGATGTGACATACAACCAGTCATTCCTTACATTCTGAATCGTTAACAGACTCTGCTCTTTTACAGAGATCATGACACGTGACTTTGAGGTTTTTGATCAAAAGGAAGTGAAAAAGGAGTCCCAGAACCACATGTACTTTCCACCACCTCGCTTTGAAGAAGTTATCCTATAAGGCTTCGCAGACCTCATCAGCCTGGGACATTTTAATATTTACTGCCTCTTGACAATGGGCTATTCTTCTTCTTATATTGTTATTCTTATGTCAGGCCCCTGAACATCTCAATTCCCCTCACTCCCACCACTGCCTCTCATTCTATGGCTTTACAACTTAACTTGACATATCTATGTATTGATCGAGTCTGCAGCACAGAGCTGTTTGAAGTAGCATTGTGTCTGACTATCGACTACTCTTGCCCTCTACCCATTCCCCTCCTCCTCCCACTTCAAGTCCTCCACATCTGTACTTGACAGGCTCACTTACCCTCCCTCCCTGCACTCACCCTCTCCTTCCCTTCACTCTGCCAGCCTTATCTGCATGGCAGAGGAAGTGAAAGGGGGTCACTATCCGCCGTCCAATCAGATGAGTAAACACCGACACTCCCTCACTGTGGTAAAAATCAATAGCCAACAGGCTTTATAATAGACATGCCCATCTAAAGCTAGGCACAAGATTAGCAGCAGAAGTAGATGTTGCAAGATACATCCTGGACAAGTACAATAGAAAAGGATTAGTTTGTCATTTTCCGACAAGAACCTAATATGTGGTTTTTCTGCATTTTTAACAAAAAAACTCATTGGATATGGGGCATTACATTTTAATAAATGTTTACTGCTGCTTTTCTCTTTCTTACAATCTCTATTACTCTATACTATTCAATCTGAAATCCCCTCTAAGGTATCATTAGATTCACTGAAAACACCCATCAGCCCACTCTTTATTACAGACAGCATCTGTCTTGATGCAGCACGTCCAATGCATCTGGGCAGAAGCTCTTTCCTAATTACAAAATGTAATTATGTTGGAAGTCAGCTTTTCTAGAGTTCATGTGCACGCTTATTAAAAGGACCCTGACTTTCATTTTTCTTTATTTCTCAAAACAACCTCCAGTTTAATTACTGCTGTGCCACCATTCTGCTAGTTCTGAACTTCAGATTGTTATCAAACTTTTATTTCTTTATTACGTAGCATGACAAATGAGCGGCCCGTGAAACTCGTTAAATATAGATTCATATCTTGGGCAATATTTTCCTAATATCACACATGCTCAGTCTGATTATAAAGTATTAGTTATCAAACTGAGATCTGTTAAAGGTTTGAAGCGAGACCTTGAAGTGTGCCAACTGAAGTATGTGTCCACAGACCCTCCACTGGTCATATCCAGCATCCCGTGGTTAACAATATATTACCCTTGGACCATGTTTGCTTTTTCTAGTATTGACATTGTGTCCAGGTGCTTCAAGTCATTTCCCCCTCTGTAGCTGCAAGGCCTTAACTCGCACCTCAGGGCTAGATAAGGCCTCTTTGCTCCACTGCACTTCATAACAACATATAGACACACAACCCAACCGGTGTATGTGCACATCTACTGTACACACAGAGGCCCACTCTAAGCTTATAGCCATCTGTGGGCATTCTTTTAAGCTTCCCTGGCTGCAGTGGAAGTACTGATGCTGTACATCAGGTGAGGGAGGAAAGCTTTTTATAGCTGCTGTTTGGCCTTAAGCTGTGCTATGTGTTCAAACGTGTCAGAGCTAGATAGAGGTGCTGTCCCCGAGGCCTCTGCTGCGTCCAGTCTCATGTTCATATTTAGAAATAAATAATACACAAACTCTAGGTTGCTTAGAGAAAATGAGGAGTTTCAAAGGACACTCAATGGATTTTTAATTAATTGTGATATAAATTACACAAGACAATTAATAATTTTAAAATCTGTGTAAAGTAAAATCAGAAAACACCCCTACCACTGTGTTGGAGGCTGCCCTGGCCCACCCAATCTGACTGTTATCAGGCTACTGAATATGTGTTATCAACACACATCTTTGCCACGTTTGTGGGCTAGTAGGAGTCGACTAAACTAACAGTAGGTTCACAAGGCTGTTATCTATCTAAACTGTATAGCAACCTACCATGTTGTAAAAGTGAAAATAAAACTTAAAAAGATATACACTGAACATGTAAAACTGAATGAAAGGCTTCTTTAGGTTTAGGCAACAAATTTATAACTTTAGGTTTTGGGAAAAACATCATGTTTTGGGATAAAATAACTATGCAAACTCCGGTCTGGGTGAAAGTCCTGTGTTTGTTTGACCCATCAACAACCTTAGTGCACTTTCTCTTTACACTACATGTTGTGAAAAGATGATAACACCCACTGGTGGGTGTAGTAGGCCTCTATTGACCCAAATCTATGGGGCTTATAGCGACTGATAATGCCAATTCAATAGCCTGACAATAGGCTTATCAGCTGCCTGGCCAGCTCAGTCGGCACCTGGGCCTTCCAGGCTACACAATCTGCCCTATATGCTAATTCTCTCACCCTTCCTACAGCCACATCCACCCGGCATCCCCTTTGTTTGGTTCTGCACCTTCAACACCTCCACACATCTATGCACTACTTTCATTTGCAGACATGTTCCAGGACTGGCAAGTTTGTTGAACTTGTGCTAAAGTCATAAGCTCTGTTTATACTCTCATGACACACTGTGGCGAGGGCTTCTGTGGATGGTACAAGCACTACAAGCATGCGCTGTCGCTTACCTCCAAGTCAAAATTTCTGTTTTTTCTCTCGGTGCTTGCTCTCGGGTCGCCACTCTTTCCATGAGACTTTGTTTTAGCTTTTACAAAATGATCTCTCCTATTTCTTCACAGCCTGCAGCAGAAAGCCTCGTTTCCCCAGCGCGTTGCCTATATCTTTGTCAGTATTTAATGATATGTGACTGTTCCTGTGGTCTCCAAATGGACAGATGTAGAGATGTCTGCACAGGCGAACCTGCTCAGCCAATCGTCCCTCAAAGGCGTCAAGGTTGAAAGGAAAAGCGCAGTTACAAAAATTCAGAGGTGCATGACAAACCATCGCTCATGCAATCAGTGATCATGCAATTTAGGTGCGCGCAGGTTGCGCCTCACTATAGCGACCATAAACCAGGCTTTAGGCTCCACTGTAGCCTACTCTGTTGTTACTGTTGCGGCTGTAAAAAGGTGGATACATTGTTTTGAGCAGAAACCCTCGAAAAAATGCTTTGTTTCACTATTAGAATTTGATCGGTTTAGTCAGATAACATTTGGAAAATCTAGAGGAGCCACATTAGCAAAAGCCACAGGCTAAACCAGAATTTAGTCTCTGCAGGCATGTTAACATTATGCAAAAGTAACGCCTAGCAATGGGACACCAACAATAAGTGTAGTATATACTATAACTGTAGATATGTTTTCAGCGCCTTCACTTGACCCCCATTGTTTCAGAGCAGGGAATACTGTTTTTTTTTTTTTTTTTTTTTTTTCCTAGACTAATTTTAAATACCTGGTAATTTTTTTTATTAATTTCAAATTTGGCTGGTTGATTAATAACACATTTTTCTGTGGTGTGACAAACTCAGAACACAGTTATTTTTGCGTTACACACTCATTTCAGTGGTGTTATTAGTGTTTTTTCAAAATTTAAACTACATATACTGCAAAACCAACTGTTTCCTCTTGCAGAGAGGATGCTGCCACCTCTCCCTGGTGTGAAGGTGCAGAGAATACTGCCAACTGCCCTTTTTGTTTTTGTGCTGTAACATTAATTATATCTGACCCAGTGGAACACAGTGTAAAGGCTTTGCCAGCATTGTCTCAATGTACGTATATATTGTTAATATATTTCCACATTTAATAATGAAAGCATTTATAGGACCATGTAGAGAATGAATGATAAATATTTGAAATTTTCAACGAGTATAGACTTTAGGAAATCAATTGGTCAAATAAAATATATACAGTGTCTAATATGTATGGTACTTCAGTCGCTGAATAGAACCAATATCTCTCAAGCAAATCGCTGGGTACTTTTTAAAAATTATGATGCCAGTGCCAATACCAGTACCAGTACCCTTAAAGTGATTCCCATCATATGACTGGAAGCTGTGTGTGTGTGCTCCATTGGCTAACACACAAAGCTGTTCATTCCCTCCGCTCCTCAGCTCAAAGGCGTTCCACTAAAATCGCTCTCTGCTCGCTCCCAAAAAGAAACAAGCTTCGTTGTGCTTCAATTAGGGCTGTAGCCTATTGAATGTCTTTTTGTTTTGGTTACAATCAAAGTTTCTATTGAGGATGACAGTTCAAATGTCTGTTGTCATATTTTACAACCCTTAAAAATAAAAGATCCTCGTCAATTTGAATAAAGTGATTAATCAGATTAAACGAGCCAGTCTCGTCAGTTTTGTTTGATTGCTCCTAGACCGCCCTGGTAATACAGGTGCATTCTTTGTGTACAGCAAGTGAAAATGTTTTGAAAGGGCTAAATGGCAGTAAATATGCATGAAGCAGCATATTTGCTGGATAAAAATGTGAATTTTGGAAATGATTACATCTATCTTCCTTCAATACATTTTGTGTTTGGACTTAGGACTGACTGAGACAGAGATGTGTGTGTGTGTTTTAATAATTAATTCACAGAACAAGCTTGTAGACATCGTCTGTGCAGTCACTTTTCATGTCAACGCACATAGAGCAAATGAATGATACTTTTATTGTGCCCAACAGGCAAATATTCACAATGCACTTCAAATTACACAATTATCCTCCAGTTAAAGATGAACAAACCATTTACAAGAATTGAACTCACCTCACCTAGTGCTCCGGATTTACTGGAAATGTTTGGATCACAAGAAACTGATGCAATTGCAGGCAGCCGCCGTGCACAATACCCAGATACATTCTGGGTTGGGCTTGCTCGGGCATGCTTCGAGCTTATGGTGTTAGCAGTACCAGAGAGAAAATAGAGTGGGAGATGAGGCTCAACCAAAATCCTTCTGCTTATGTTCCCACTCTCTCACGCTCCACTCCACTCACATGTTCTGAAAACAGGCATTTTTTTTTCAAGATCTGGACCCAAAAAGGATCGACTGCAAGTACCATTTGACTGGAGAATTTTCAATATACTTGGTACTGGGTGTTTTTGGTTGATACTGTAAAGGTATTGAGTACCGATACCCTGCCGTAATTGAGAGTCAGGAGGCATCGCATTGATAGACACGATTTTCTAAGTTGAGTCTCAGATAAGCCAATACTCCCACATGAAGCAACTGTGCCTTGAAGGAGTCTATCTATATCAAACATGCTTGATAATTGTGATGTATCACAAGTGTGTCTGTGGACAATGTAACTTCATTGATCTCTATGAAATCAAGACTTTATCAATTAACAAGTTACCACAATTAAATATGGGCCACCAGTTATTTCTGTTGTGTTCATTTTCCCCATCACCGGCTCTTGTTTTCCCTCTTTCTCTCACACATTCACACATCCAAATCAAGCTGCATTTAATGTAATAATTTTGTAATGCTTTGCTGCATGGTTCTGACGACAAGGTATACATTACAATAGGCAAAATGGGACATGGTTTCAGATTTTCCATAATGGCTGTATGGCCTTGCTCAAGTGGATGTTTGTTACAGTAGACAGTACCTCAAGGCCACTCCTAAATTCTAGTTTAATGGTGCTAAGAGTGGCTCAAGCCTAAATGAAGCATCAAGCTAGACAGTCATTTTTTATGTAGAGGTGGAAATTATATTTCACACGTCAACATAATTACATATGTATAATAATGTATGAGCCAACAGTGATTACAATTAGACACTATCCTAATTGCTTTGTGGTTGCCTGCATTTAAAGCTCAGGTCAGCAACTGGAATCAGACAGGAGACACACAAACATTCATTAACTTTCTTTTTGTCATGCACCATACTTAACAAAAGCCCACGCTACCTTCCCATAATTACATTGTTATATTGGCAGGGGTATAATTTCCCAGAGATTGTAATTACTTGTGATGTTGTTTCAGCGTTGCCATACATCATGAATACTTTCCCTGCACCTCACATCCATCTAGGATCTGGGGTTCACAGTAGTTAGAGGGATGCCCATGGTGCATCTCTCCGTCTTCAAAGGGCAGATCTGCTGCCTCCTAGGAGTGTTTGGGATCGTCTGAAACTCTAAAAGAGCCATTATAGAGAGAGTGAGGGACAGTCCGAAAAACAAAACAAGGCATACAGTATAGTACATTATTTTCATCTCTTTGTGTATTTGAAGTGCAATAAGGCAACATAAGGATTCATTTTTTGTGAGTAATGTACAGGTAACACAACACAACACATTTTAAAGGACCAACAACAAAAATACAGCATGAAACATAAAAGGTTGTTATTTTATTCAATCATTGTTTGCAACTGGCTTGCAAGCATTTAGCAATTACAGAGCCAGACATTCTAATCAGTAGCTGGTGGAGACCAAAAACAAGCAACAAGAGGGTGAATATTGGACTTATATTCATCAGGTGAAAAGACTCTGAATGAATGCTCATGTTGCTGCATGAATGCTGCCGGATGTGTTAAAACGTGTTAAACATGTTCACCATAACAACAAATTAAGTTGATTATATATTTCTTGTGTTGCTGATTGTACGGATAGGGGCTGAAAAAAAAAATAAAAAAAATGGTCATTGTTTAGCTAATTGTAAAAACGTATAGCAAACTTAAACATATGTCACCATAACAAACATGTTTAGTAGTACATTCTCTCAAAAATGTTTTTAGATGTGGCACCATAAGCATGGCTATGATGCCTTCAAATGAAAGTCGTGACCTTGTGTTTACAACATGGGAAGACGTGTACACAATATGCTTGCCACATGGCTGCTAAGCAACTGCTATTAGGAATAGCGTGTCTTGGTGTTCTGTGTTTCACGTTGCATGCTTTTCTGTTTTGCACTTCCTGTTTTATTTTGGCCTGTTAACCTCTCCTCTCGTTTCAGACCACCTCACTTCCTGCCCTGCATGCTTCCCGCCTTCACGATTGAACACCTCCCTCTGTCCTAGTTACTACACCATTCACCTGCGTCCTATTGTCATCTCCCCGCCCTGATTGTTTCCACCTGTGCAGTGTCTAGCACTCCCTCACTAGTATTTAATGTGTGCTCCCCATTCCTTCTGTGCCAGATCGTCTTGTGCCCTGTGTCAAGAGTTCCAGCGTTTCCTAGTGAGTGATTTTGAATACCGGTTACTGAATTTCTGCCTGCCCTTTTTGACCTAGCTCTAGCCTGCCGTTTTGATGTGTCTGCCTTATCTATTGCCTTCTGTGTACCGAACCATTGCTGTGATTAAAGACGCTGTTTTTTGCCCAAGCCCTACTGTTCAGTGTGTTGCATTTGAGTCCTCTGTCACCTCTGCTCGGAGTCATAACAACTGCAATATTATTATATTATATTATATTACTGTTGGCATCTAGAAGCCACAGAGGCTAACAAGCTAGCAAGTGGATAACATAATGCATGGAAGGCAAAGGCATAATGATAGAGACTGATATTATGAAATTACAAGAAAACAATATACAACTAAAATATATTAACTTATGTTCCGAAAAATGAACTTCCATGCCATTTCTGACAAACAACAAACATGTCACAACTCCACTTTCCACTTATGAGGTCATGAATACCACAAAGATGTTCATGTTGACCTTTCTCTTCAACATGGTGAACACAACCCCATTTGAAGGCGCCATCGTTTAAACAAAGTTCAGTTTGTTTTCTTCAAACAAACTGCATTCTCTTAATCGTGAATATCACTTTGCTTAAGGACTGTCACTTCAGAGCATGTCTGCAATGAGATTTAACCACATCAAAACACTGAAATGAAATTATCCACATGGCTATTCACAAATTTTCTGAAAAATAGGAGATAATGACCACGACAAGTTCATCAGCAATCTTTAAAAATGGCACTAATCAAATCATCAAATCTGGAGAAATTCACAGAAAGTAACCTTGCAAAATTAACGAAGAAACCCACTTAATTCAAGCTGCAGTGAAGCATCAGTGGTTCTTAGGCCAAGTGGATAAAATGCATTGAATGCCAACTCTATGAAATGAGCTCAATTTGCTAGGCTCTTCTGCCAAAACATGGAGAGATTCTATTTTGGCCTTTGTGTATCATGGTAATGAGAATACTGTTTTGAACAAGCACTAAAAAAAAACAGCACCATCTCACTGAGCCATTCATTGGGGCTCTTTGTAACCAGGGAAATTAGCTGACATGTTGGCCTTATTCAACAGTGCTCTCCTAGTCCGTCGTTTAGTATTCCATGCATTATCACCATGCCAAAGGAGCTGGACTCTCCCCTGCAAATGTAAAACATCCCGATTCAAATGTCAAATTTGAATATTTCCGCCTGTATCTGATGAACAAGCTGCTTTATTGTCTCTGTAATCGTCCACTCAGGAGTTGGGCATTTAATTTTTCCACATTCTACCACTGCCTGCTCTTACAAAGGTCAGGTTGATAAGATTTTATTTGTTGCAAGCTGCTCTGATGTGAGTGAATTATGATCCTCTTGATTAGTCTCATAATTCTGTTATCAGCAGTCCTAAAGGTTGCACCGAGGATGCTTTAAACCTGCACATGTTTGTCTTGATATGGCAGGTGTTATCTCCACACTTGGACACTGGCAATGCAGTGAGAATTCAAACTACTAGCTGTAGTAACTTCACGTTAATAAACACTGAACTTGACTGACTCTATAGTCTTCTATAGTCTTGTTATTGTGAATATATTTTATACCAAGAGAGCTTTAAGGGAAGGATTGAAGGCATGGCTCCTGTGAATTAGTGGTTCTATATATATATATATATATATATATATATATATATATATATATATATATATATATATATATATATATATATATATATGTGTGTGTGTGTGTGTATATAGTTTGGACACACCTTCTCATTCAAGATTCACACTGAAGGCATCAAAACTATGAATTAACACATGGAAATATGTACTTAACAAAAAAGTGTAAAACAACTGAAAATATGTCTTATACTGTAGTTTCTTCAAAGTAGCCACCTTTCTCTGATTACTGCTTCACACACTCTGCATTCTCTTGATGAGCTTCAAGAGGTCGTCACCTGAAATGGTTTTCACTTCACAGGTGTGCCCTGTCAGGTTTAATAAGTGGGATTTCTTGCCTTATAAATGGGGTTGGGACCATCAGTTGTGTTATGCAGAAGTCAGGTGGATACACAGCTGATAGTCCTACTGAATAGACTGTTAGAATTTGTATTATGGCAAGAAAAAAGCAGCTAAGTAAAGAAAAACGAGTGGCCATCATTACATCCGAGTCACCGGCCTCAGAAATGGCAGGTTAACAGCAGCTCAGATTAGAGACCAGGTCAATGCCACACAGAGTTCTAGCAGCAGACACATCTCTAGAACAACTGTTAAGAGGAGACTGTGTAAATCAGGCCATCATTGTACAATAGCTGCTTGGAAACCACTGCTAAGGACAGGCAACAAACAGAAGAGACTTGTTTGGGCTAAAGAACACAAGGAATGGACATTAGACCAGTGGAAATCTGTACGTTGGTCTGATGATCCAAATCTGAGATCTTTGGTTCCAACCACCGTGTCTTTGTACGACGCAGAAAAGGTGAATGGATGGACTCTACATGCCTGGTTCCCACCGTGAAGCATGGAGGAGGAGGTGTGATGGTGTGGGGGTGCTTTGCTGGTGACACTGTTGGGGATTTATTCAAAATTGAAGGCATACTGAACCAGCATGGCTACCACAGCATCTTGTTTGTTTAGTTGGACCATCATTTATTTTTCAACAGGAAAATGACCCCAAACACACCTCCAGGCTGTGTGAGGGCTATTTGACCAAGAAGGAGAGTGATGGGGTGCTGTACCAGATGACATGGCCTCCACAGTCACCAGACCTGAACCCGATCCAGATGGTTTGGGGTGAGCTGGACTGCAGAGTGAAGGCAAAAGGGCCAACAAGTGCTCAGCATCTCTGGGAACTCCTTCAAGACTGTTGGAAGACCATTTCAGGTGACGACCTCTTGAGGCTCATCAAGAGAATGCAGAGTGTGTGAAGCAGTAATCAGAGCAAAAGGTGGCTACTTTGAAGAAACTACAATATTAATCATATTTTCAGTTGTTTTACATTTTTTTGTTAAGTACATATTTCCACATGTGTTAATTCATAGTTTTGATGCCTTCAGCGTGAATCTACAATGTCAATAGTCATATATATATATATAATTTATTTTCTCAGCCAAGTAACCCCTGACATAACCGAACAAACACAATCATGAATGTGATTGTATTTGTTGCAACAATTGACACTTTTTGGTAGCAGCATTGAAAATAGAACTATTGAAAATTATTGTATGTGGTTTATCAAACTTACATTTCTGTTTTTATTGAACTTATCATAGTTTCAGTATTTTGGTAATTATGTATGATTGATATTTTTTAATTAACATTTTTTTTAATCTCACATACCCCCCCCCCAAAAAAAAAAAAAAACACTGTTTTTTTTTTTTTAACTCATAGATAATATTTTGCTCATTTTATGCTGATGACAGGCAGTTATAATTTTATTCAATCAAATACTGAGAGGAAAGAAATTGTAATCATTGGTCCAGATTACTGAAGCTGTCTAATATCAATCCATCAAACTTTATTTATACAGCACCTTTCAAACAAATCAAATGCACTTCAATGTGCTTTACAAGTGATTGACAAATTGTCAAATGTCACACTGACATTACTCAAAGTAGTAAAATGCTGATAAAACAAAATGAGTAAAATAGAGTATTAAATAGTATAAATAATAAAACCAGTAAAATTGTAAACCACTACATGTAAGCCAGGTTAACTAGATGGGTTTTGAGTTTACATTTAGTGATGGCTCCTCTGTTTGGATCCTGCTGTTTGCTTTGTCTCTCCAGGGCTGTACACCTGATGAGGGTAATCAGTGGTATGGGACCCACCTGGTCCCGGTGTGCTCCATGCTTAAAAAGTCTGAGCATCCAGGAGCCTGCTGGCAGATCTCCTCGCAAACCTTGCACAACATCCATGCGGCACATTTTCACACATCCACTCCCTTCACTACTGACTCCACAGATTCCTCCCATACAACATGGCGCTGCGTGAGTGGCCGCCTGTTACAGCAGCTCTTGCTCATTCTAGAGCTTTTCTCTTTAAAAACTTTTTAATCTTTTTTTTCACAAGTCAGTATTATGTCCTTTAATTCAACCGTTTTTTCTGGCATTATGGAGACCAAAACAGCAGTTTTGGTCGTAACTTTTCATTACTTTTCACAATGTTTACGACCGTGTGCGGGGACCCAATGAGCAGACCCATTGTTTACACAAGGGATCAGCTGTTGGCGCTCCGTAACACAGTGCGGCTACACCCCGAGGAGAGACCCGTTGTTTCCCCGGTTCCCCCAGAGATAAAGAGGAGAAGAAGGGGATGCCGGGCTGGAGCTCAGCGTCGCACACGGAGGATGAAATACAAACCAGTCCTCCCGTCTGTTTTGATGTGGAATGTGAGATCTCTCCCCAACAAGATGGACGAGCTGGCGGCGCTGATCCGACATCAGCGGGAGTACCGGGAGTGCAGTGTGATGGTGTTCACCGAGACGTGGCTGACGGAGGCGACCACGGACACAGTGACGGAGCTGGACGGGTTTAAGTTGGTGTGGGCGGACAGGACGAGAGACAGAGGTAAGAGGAAAGGAGGAGGACTGATGGTGTTTGTGAATGGTAGATGGTGTAACCCTGGTCACATCACTGTTAAAGACCAACACTGCAGCAGGGACATCGAGCTGGTGGCCGTTAGTATGAGGCCATATTATTTACCGCGGGAATTTACACGTTATAATGATGGCTGTGTATGTTCCCCCCTCTGCTAACGGGGACACAGCTTGTGATGTCGTCTATTCAGTCAC
This sequence comes from Pterois miles, assembly GCA_947000775.1. Lineage (NCBI taxonomy): Eukaryota > Metazoa > Chordata > Actinopteri > Perciformes > Scorpaenidae > Pterois > Pterois miles. Next base: position 2,029,247 of record CAMQGK010000552.1, read on the forward strand.
TAGCAGGCTGCAGACACAGCACCCTCAGGCCCTCCTCCTGGTCTCTGGAGACTTTAATCATGTCTCTCTGTCCTCCACTCTACCAACTTTCACCCAGTATGTTTCATGCTGCACACGGGGCAGTAAAATACTGGATTTATTGTATGCCAACTGCAAGGAGGCACAGGGTAGACCACATACACATTCACAACAAACTCACCGGACATAAGTGCAATAAGAACTCATGCAATTATATCATCTGCTCAAATTATAGGAACTGGACAATTATTTATTTATTGATATGCTGGACATATTTTTGGCTTTACTTTCTATTATGTATATATTATTTTATTTTATCTGTATTAATACTGTTTTTTAAAATCTATCCTTCTTGCTTTTGCACTATCCACTTTGCTGCTGTAACGTGTGAATTTCTCCACTGTGGGACCAATAAAGGAATATCTTATCTTATCTTACATTACTTTTTCCATACATTTGGTTAATAAATCACATTATTTGTTCAGTACACCCATGTGTCTCCCGTATTTGTCACAGTTCTAGAGGCGGGCTGTAAAAAATAAAAAAAAACAATATTTTCAGCAATATTATCAATATTTTCAGTAAGGCTGCTCCAGCGGCTTGGAGTGTAACAGCTGAAAGTAGCACTGACAAATATTTTTGTTCTGCTTTGTGGAACAACTAAAAGAAAAACCAGAGGATCTGAGGGGTCTTATGGTTCATAACCCAAAAGCATTTCTGAAACACTTAATTTTACAGGTCTGCAAATTTCATGATAATTTGGTGATAATTAGCAAGTAACCTATTTGAAATTTCTTTGGAACTATTCCCAGATTACCTCAATATTTATCATTTCGTAAAAAAAATATAAGACATGACTATTATAAACATTATTTAATAATTATATGCTAAAGTAGCATAAAATAGGGCCCTTAGGCTAGAGAAGCGGCTGCGTGCTGCTCTTCATCAGAGGTGGAAAACCAAAACTAATACAAGACACTTCTGATCAGGCACAAGTCTCACCATTGTGTGACTTATTGTCTAAAATAAGGCAACCTGCAAAAAAACTAAAAATAAAAAAAGTATTATTATATTATTAAATAAATTGTCAGCTATTGGGAAATAGCAGGATATAATTATTATATAATGTTTTAAAAATTTTTGAGGGAAATGCTGGGGCAATTTGTCAGAAGAAGAAATTTCAAATAGGTTACTTGTTGACTTTCACCTAATTACCATGAAATTTGCAGACCTGTAAAATGAAGTGTATGTTGCACGGCAATATATACAGTATAATGCCGTGCCCCAGACTACCTTTTATATATCCTAAAATATATATTATGCCCTGAAGAAGGTGAGATTGCAGCAATGCCCCAATCCTGACACCCTTCAGATTGACTGTCACCACACATATAGTCAGCCATGATAACTCCCACACCCCACCTTTCCTTGCTGCTATGGAGAAGGGAGTGAGGAACCCAGCTGGCACAGGTGTCAGTGCACTACACTGTAACATAGGGGTGTGGTAGGACAGGCAGAAAGAGAAGATATATTTAGTTTATAGAGAGAAATCCAGTTCTTTTCGAAGCCAGCAGACAAGGTTGGAGGGCAGGTGAAGCAGGAGCGACGCTCCTTTAGATAGCAAACTAATCTGTGAGAGGGTACCTTGTCCAGGGACATGCAAAGACATGGTGAAACACTATCACCAAAAACCAAAAATAATGATAAAGAACAACTTAGATCATTGGCAGTTATCCACAAGGTGTATCGTACAGTGGATGTCTTTCTCCTCTGAGGAAGAAATGAATGCAGACACTGAGGGCAATCACTCATTGAATAAGACCTTGGAATGGACAAGAGCTTTATTACATGAAAATAATAACAGCAGTGACGGTAACAATAACAATAATACCATAATAGACTGTAATAATAATAATTTAGTTCCAGCAGTCATCTAAAACAAAATGGCAGCAGCTGGAGCCCCTGTACCCACTATGAATGCATGTCCATGCTGGGAGGACACGGGCAGAGGGCCAGCCTCTGAGGAACACAGCTTTTTAGTAAGCGAAAAGCAGGGGACATTCTGTCTCAGTGGAGAGAGAACTACCGTGTCGCTATCCCGAGAGATAAGATCGGAGAGCCGGTAACAGAATCCCAACTCCTCCCTATTATCACGTGACCTGCCTTGCTAATGGAGGATGGGACTGTGGAAGCAGAAGTCGCATTTCTCTGAAGAAATGACAATGCCTGCTTGTTGTGAAATGTATGTGCTACTCATACACGGAAGAAATATGCATAGCTGTAGTCAACGGGGCATCGCACCAGGTAAAAGCAGACAGAACCAAACAAAGGTCAGGATTGCAAGGGAAACAGACAGTCTGGCAGAGTGAGGGTCAGGGTGGTTTTTTGTGTGTTTTTGCTGCTAGACATAACCTCTGGCAACAATCATAAGAAACTGGTGAGTTATATTCATGGAAGTTGATTTAATAAAAAAAAATAAGAGTGGCTGGCTTCAGCCCTGATTAAAATACAACGGCGCTTGTTTATTTGAGCTGTGAGCGATTTGAGAGGAGCAGCTTTGTGCTGGGGAGTGGAGGGACCGAACAGCTCTGGGAACTAGCCAGGGGGACACACACACAGTTTCCATTCACATGATGGGTATCCAGTTGGTACTACTATCACATTAAATGTACTGGCACTGTCATCATAATTTTTTTAACAACACTCTTGTGGTGGCAAGGGTAGAGTATGTGCTAGCAGGCAGGTACGTACACAGGCAGGTATCTAATCCAATTGTTTTATTTGGGCTGAATGAAATGATTGGATGAGCTTATTGAAGTCTCGCGACAGCCACAGATACCTTGGTTTTTCTGTTTTCATTTTTTGTGAGTTTGACGCAAGTTGTTGTTTAACCTACTGATTGCTGTCAGGATGTAAAGAGAATTTCAACAAATATAACAAAAGTGTTTCTGAAATACATCACTTACCCTTGTTTTAACAGTGTGCTCCTCATGTTGTGCATGCTTGGTTTTGCAAAGAGTTTGGTCCCTCAACTCGTCAATCAGTAAGACATTAAAAACAGCTTTAAACAAAACAAAGTTCTTTCCCAGTGCTTAAAAACATTATGAACCACCTATCATCCTCTCCCTTAATCCGATAAATATGAACAGTCCATAACTGATGCACAATGAACATGAACTGCAGCCAAAGTGACTAGACTGTTATGTATTTTTCATCCAACAAAGCACTCTTTACCATCACTGTCACCCTCGGGCACCTCATGAGCGACTTCCAACCAACAATAAGCCAACATCACCCTGGCTGCTGAGCCACAGACGTATTGCCTGTCAGCACTCAATTAGAGCCAGAGGGTGCAAATTAACACGAAAGCCAAGAAATTCCAATTAACACTGACACATTGATTTGGTGGCATGCTCATCATTGTCTTAAAATTAGAATTAATCAACGCGGCACATGGTGCCAAGTCAAAGGTCTGGCTACAAAAGCACCATTGCATATGGGAAGCTGATGTGGGCTGCACACTGAAAGCTTTGCATCTGTAAAAAATGAGGCATAATACATTTTTTCCATTTACTCTGCAGAGAGAACAATACGCACAGTACACAAGTTATAAATGCTCTTTGACAGAAAAGTGTTTTCCACGTTCATAATAATAATGCATAATATTGAGCAAAAGAAAATCTCTGTCAAGGACAGCTTCCATGAGTGTATTATTTATAAAAGAACGCTGGTTAGAGTTAAGCTCAATGCCCGCTTCTTCAGCAAAGCCTTAAATGAGCTAAATATAGTCTACAGCTGTCGATTAGAGTCACTGTAAGAATAGCACCTGAAGGTTAGGCTGCTGTATGTGCTGTCTTAATGCGTTCTGGTAGAGCCAGGAGAGAAGAACTGTTAATAGACTGGTGTGTGTCTCTAATCACAATGCCTCATCTTAGCTCATTTCAAAGAAAAATATCTGGCTCAAAACACTGTTATAGTGGATGGATCACTTCCCTCCCCATGCATCCCTCATCCCCTCCTCTCTTCCCTCTTCCTCTATCTCTGCATCCTCCCATTTTCTCCTAAATTTCTTTATTTGTATTTCACCCACTCCATCCCCTCTCCTTGTCTCATTTCCTTTCAACCCCTTCCTCTCACATCTTATTTCAACATATCTCTTTTCTTCCCCTTTCCTTTTCCTTCTCTCTTTCTCTCTCTTTCCCACCGCTGTCCTGGTTTTGCCATTCTCTGCCAACCTCCCCTTCTCATTCTCTTTGTGTCTGCCATTCTCTGGGCTTGCCCTGCAGTGCTCTTGATGTTGGCAGTGGAACACATTAACACATCAAACTTTGACTCGATTAATGTGCTTGGCCTTGGAACGCTGCCACACACTCCAGATATCAGATGCTACCTGCCAGGTGGTGCACCAGAAAGTGGAGGATGCAGTTTATGCTGGGAGTTTACCAGATGAGTTCAAACAACATCTAAAGCAGCTAGCCTTGAATCAAGATCAAGTGGTAGCTAGGTAGCAATAATGGACAACAGGACAAGGACGTCATCAAATGAGGGAACATATTTGGAGAGAAAATATAGTTTTAGACACTTGCAAATATGTTTACGAGCATTTGGGCAGTGCTCGGTGGCTCTTACTGAGGTAATTTGTGATGGTTCTTCCTTTAAAGTGTCACCAATCTGCAGATGGTAAGTCAACTGTATAAATATTTCCAAATCTTGGGTAACTTGACAGAATTTTTGGCCTCAACAGAAACAATAAGTCTGTGAGCCCAAGTGTTCAAACAGCAGAATAAATACAATAATACAGTGTTTCACTGATCAAAGTAGAATTATTTTAGTGGACCGCATCAAAAGGGAATAAGTAATATTGATGATGTGTGCCTTTCAAAGGAGCTGAGCTGGCGAACAGTAATATTGAAGAGCGTATGGGTTTATGAGCCAACAGCAGGGGTCTGCATTCAAGCGAGGTAGACGAGGAGTTAGACGGCCTGATAATAACAATGCTGGGAATGCTGTTAAAGTTATGAATGTTTTTATTTAATGCAGTGCTGCTGAGTGATGTACTAGCTGCTATATCCATAGTCTGTAGTTAACAGCCCTCTGCAGTAAGTGGAACTCAAATGTCATTACGTGATCCGTAAGTATTGTATGATACTCCCTAGCCTTAACTTCATAGTTACCATTGTAACCATGGCGGCAACACAGATGTCCTAACTTTAACAGAGTCCTTATTTGAACCTAAAGTGTGATTTTTCCCTTAACCTAACCCAACCCAGCACAAGGCCCCCTTTAGCGCAGGTATGAAATGCATTGGGTGTTCCATTAACCTCAATGAAATCCCATCCACGGCAACAGTAAATGCTCCAAGGAAGTGCTTCAGCAGTGTGGTAGTGGGTGGAAGGGGTGGTGGATTGGTCCAACAAATACAAGGCTTTCATCCAGGAGACTGCTGTTTGTGTCCTGTGCATCATGTTACAGCTGTTTGATTGTGTCTCGAGTTCACAATGTTCAGTTTCGTCTTCACTACCCAACTACAGTTTGTTGGCTAATCCTAAAGCGACACCAAGGGTCACTATAGTGGTTTTGATGCCAAAAATAACGCCAATGGGCGTGACAAAGCGGCGGTATGTGATGAGTTGGGACGAGAACATGTTGGGTTCACTGATGTAGTGTTCCCCACAGCTGTTGCAAGTGAAGTGACAGACAACCTCAGTCTTCTTCTCTGGGGCCCTGTCCTCAGCGTGTACAAGCAGATACCTTAGTGTGTTGACAGGTTTGTGGTAGGTTTTGATTCCTGATACTCTGAACTCTGGCTAGTTGTTTCCATAACCCGGTCACATATTCAGAAATCCCACTGGGATGCTTGTGGTGGTCCCCACTGAGTCACTGTGTTTTGTTCTTAAATTGCTGTTGTTTTATAAATAGTATACTATATTTATATTATATACTATTATATATTTATGTAAAAGCAGGGATTGGATTAAATGAAAATGCCCCAAAAACAAATTATAACTTTACTCACATGATAAATTGAAGGAAGTAAGATAGTAGGTGAGTCCCCACAATGTGACTGTGTAAACAGGTGTATGACCCCACAACGTAGGTAATACATGACCACACAAGCAATCATGTTTTCATGACTTTTGAGGACACTGACTTTGATTAATTTCCTGGAGACTTACCTTAACCCTAATTGTGACAGCTACAGTACTTGCCTAATCCCATCCCTTACCCTAACCTTAACCTTACCCCAACTTTACCCTAAGCATTTATTTTATCCCTGTTTGGAAGCCGGGTCCCCACAATGTGACTGTGTAAACAGGTTTATGTCTCCACAATGTGGTTAATACATACCCACCTACACACACTCACACACACCTGTCAAAAAGTGAGAAAACTACACTTATACAAACAATTTTACTACTTTAAGGTTCCTTGGAGTGTCATCAGCAGAGTTACATGGAAAAACAAATTAGAAACAGTAGTTAACTGAAAATATTTAAAGAAACAATTAAGGCTGTGGGATTAATTAACTCAAAGTGGGACTAGAGCCCTCTATGGACAGTAATAGTCTTACTGATATAATCCAGTGACTGATTATTTCATCCCACCTGGAATAAACAAGTTAATTAAGTCAAGGTAAAAATAAATAAATAAATAAATAAAATAATATGAGGACAGATCAACATCTGGTGTTTCACTCAATTAGCCTAGCAACTAGCACACCCAGCATCTGGATTAGGGCCACATAACCAGCGGAGATGAGCACTGTTTAGATAAAATGACTGATGATCCCTGTGGGTAAATTAGATAGTTGCTGTTGTAAAAGTGAGAGGATTCAGCAAGGGGGGAAACAATATTAAGAACATAAACCCAAATATAAATGAATAAATAAATAATAGAAATGGCTCATTTAAGCACAATGTTGTGTTACGAAAAAAAGATTAAGTGGTGAGAAACAAAATGTCTGCTATTCCAAATGCACAGATAGTATAAATGACTTTTATGTCTTCAAGGTGCCAACTGTGTGATGGGTCACTGGATTACCCACATGATCATATCACTGTCCATAGGATTATCAAAATGGGTAAATATAACTGACTTCATATGATAATAATAATGCCATCAGAAGGGGAAATTCGGACATCAAGTACTGTCTATTTCACCATCCTTTAAGTATATTCTCTGAGACATGGATCTGCCGCACACTGACATGACTGATCCCTCTCTACACCTCCTCCAAGCTACTCCTTTTCTAATTCTCCCTCCCTAACTATACACTACCTAACATCCTGGATGTGGAACAATGTAAATAATTGCTTTCTACATTATCCTTTATGTTTTTTATACTTGAATTGAGGTTGTGCCCACGGACACATCACAGCAGTGCCAGTGATGTATATCAGCGTATACAGTAGAGCTCCTTCACACAATGTGGCTTTAGTGTAAATCTCATTCGTGTCGACTTTAGAAAAGGCAAAATCACTGCTCTCCTTTCTTTGTATTTTATTTCACCCATGACTATTCTGAATATTTATTTTCAGTGAAGGGTCACAGAAAAGTGATTTGTTAATGTTGCCTCTGACCATTATAAAGTTTACATTTGACCTTTGGAGTGATCCAAAAATGGACACTTGTTCAACTTTTGAACTCACTGAATAAGTAAAAACAATTAGATGCGTAAATACCCATAACAAAATGTAAATCCTTCCCAAACAACAAATGCCAAATGATTCCAAGCTATTCCCCCATGAAGAGCTATCCTGCCTCTTGAGAAGGGCGGGGGTTTTGTCAGTAAGGCTGAACTCGTATTGACCCAGCTCCTTCAGGTGAGCTGTTTGACTTTGCCAGCTGCCAGATCACTCCCTGTGGGCCCCAATAAATATTCTGAGGCATTTCATGTTGCCTGGTGGGAAAGCAGCCTTTCTTCCCGCTGACTCTGGGCTTGGTAGTTAACCCTAACAGCCTATGGAGGTACCAGACAACGTAACTCATACATTATTTCATGGGTTTATCACAGCACCTGCACAGTCTGTACTGACTGTGGACCGGCATTCAGCACCCTTTGGTTTTCCATTGAGTACAAATCAAATGTGGTCTGCTTGTGTAGGAGAACAGCATGCAGAGAGCAGCATGTAACCCTGCCAGCACTTTCTAAAAATGAATCAGCACCAAATAGTGTTTGGATGCCAGAGTGGCATGCTTCTATTATACCAAAGCAAAATGCAACGAAATATAATCGAAACTGGCAACTGCTGGGAATGAGCAGGAGGAAAACACATCTCAAAGGGATACCTTGACATTTTGATAGTTGGTTCGTTTTTCTTCTGAGCAAGACAACAGTCTTCAAATGTGTATGCTATTAACCGCTCTCCCTCAAAGACTATGATAAGTTGTTTTTTTTTTTTACTTATCAGTTATATCAATCATTTGAGAGTGTAGGTGTCACTTTTTTTCCTGTGGACAATCACATTTTATAATGACACTTAAAACAAAAGGTTATCCAGACTGTGACTGCCTGCTGAAACATTAGTCCTTTTAACCTTAACCCAGCTGGTTTGCATTACATGTTTTCTCAGCATTCTCAGCATGGAAACCACTTCATGTTTAAAAAAAAAGCGACTTTAATTGGCTTTCTTACATGACAGAATTCTTTAGGTGACACTAATCCACAATAATCTACAATGTCAAACCCACACTCTTACATGCACTGACATGTGGGATTAGAGAGAAGTAGAGCCCCAGTAACAAGCTGGGGTTGAGTGTCTTGCTCAAGGGCACTCTGACAGCACGCATAGGTATTAATACTGTATGCTGTCATAGAAATGCCTGCACTATCTTTCTTCGCCCTCTTCCTCCTCTTCATATTTTACAGATCCAGTCGTATCACACGTCGACTAGGCGCCTTCAGCAAGTTTCCCTGCACTTCTGTGGATCAGCTTTTTGATGAGCCACATGCCTCCACAGCATCACCTCATTTGTTTTTTTAGTTCCTTGGTATGTGTAGAGAGTAGTGCAATTTAGGATTATTGAGATACTGTTGTCATCTTCTTGCAAATTTCCTGCCTGTCCACCATTTTTCCTGCATGTTTGTGTGATTCTCTATGTGCCTGCCTGTATGTTACTGAATATAACCACAGACAGAGGAAACTGCTCTTTAATCCCATCTACCACCAGGTGCAGGATCTGCTTATGCTTGCTTGGATCAGTCTGGAGCAAACATGATACTAAACCACTCTCCCAGGCTCAGTAAAGCTTCCCTAAGTGAGTGGTTATGTGAAGCAATCAGCTGTATGGTTATTTTTAATGTAACACTTGCTTTAAATGCTTCACACAATGTGGTATTTCAGAGCCAGTTCCAACACGGTCCAAACACGAGGCAAACAAGCTGATTGATTCTTTGGAAAACCCCCTCCTGAAGGCTGGCTTCTTTCTCGAAGATGTAATTTGGAGATTAGCCTGTTAGTGAGTCCAACCAGAGTTAAGATTCAATCATGTGTGCCATGCACCATACCAAGTCTGATATTGAATGATGTGTACTTGCATTATCTAATACACGGAGACTGAATTTTTCAGTAAAAGTTGACAGTTCTGTTTTCTTTTTGTTTGCTCATGCCAAAATGCTATTTGTGATGCTTTCTTATTCAGAAAAGTGTTGCCATGTTAATGTTAACAATAACATATTAGCGATTACTTATTATTAGGGTGTTAAAGCCACTAATTTCTTTCACCATTAACACAGTTTGCGATCAGGCTGCAGCTGGCTTTTTTTTTATTGGTACCAACCATGTCATACTAGCTTGTTGCAAAGGAGGCTAAATAATGCTCCAAAATAAATGCTAACGCAAAATTTAAGCACAGAAAAACTGGCACAACCATTTTCAAAGGGGTCCCCTGACGTCTGATGTCAAGATATGTGAATGAAAATGGGTTCTGTGGGTACCCACAAGTCTTCCTTTTACAAATATGCCCACTTTATGATAATTACATGCAGTTTGGGGCAAGTCATAGTCAAGTTACACACTGACAGCTGTTGTTGCCTGTTGGGTTTGTATTTGCCATGTTATGATTTGAGCATATTTCTTTATGCTAAATGCAGTACCTGTGAGGGTTTCTGGTCAATATTTGGCAATATTTTGTTGTTAATTGATTTTCAATGATAAATATATTGTATTTATGCCTAAAGCAAGCATATTTGCCCACTCCCATGGTGACAAGAGTATTAAATACTTGAGAAATCTCTCTAAATATTTGAATTGATTGACAGCTCTATATATTATTTATTATAAATTGAAGGATGTGTGGGAGCCTGTGGCTGCAGGTACTACCTAAAGGAAACTCACAACAGTGAGAATGAGCGCTTATAACAAAATCCAATTTAACTGGCTGGTTGAATGGCATGGTTGATTTGTTTAAATGTGACTGTCAAGTATGGGAGTCAGCTGATACTCATCAGCTGAGTGAACAACTCAGATATAGTGCTTCATTTCCTGCCTGCATAGTATAGCCCTCGGTTGCTCTTTCCTTGTCCACTCTGCCACCTCCCTTTCTTCTCTTGTATGCCTCTTAATTTTTTAATTTGCGTTCCAAACGTTCGTCATTTGTTTGACCTCCTTTAGTTTCTCTTTTAGTTTATTTGGGTTCTACTTTAAAGTCCTTTTTTTCTCAGTTTCCTTTGTTTTGTCCAGTAAAAGCTGTGTCTCTAATCTGCATATTTTGCAGTCTCTCAACATATTTGTGTCCTTTCCTCAGCAGGATTCCCACTGCTAGTGTACAGTATATTCCCGAATGTCCCCCCTGGGGATCAATAAAGTACTATCTTATCTTATCTTATACAGTATAGTGTGTATGTGGGTATACATGTATATGCTGTCCTTTGAAAGACAGTCAGATGATTCTTCCTGCCTACAAGAAAATATTTTTCTTTCTGCAGTGTTTGCCAGAGGCTGGTGTTGACCAAGTCAACCTAATGCTCACTAATCCCTCAACCCCTCCTCAATCCCTCTCTCTTTCTCTGTGGCACACATCTCCACACACACACACACACACACACACACACACACACACACTGAAACCCCACACCTGGCCCCTGCGTCTGCCTCGTTACTGCCTCCTCAATAATTCACTGCTCCCAAGACTTTGGAAACATTTTTTATTCATGCACTGGAGGAATGTTCAACTCCTGATGTCAGTGTGCGCGTGCGCACACACACACACACACACACACACACACACACACACACACACACACACCATAGGCAACTAATCTCGCATTTAAAGAATTAACATCACCTCCTTTCTTATGTCAGCAGCTTGCCACCACCGTTGTTTGACAAATCAACCAATGAGTAAATATGCTGCTGGTGTTACTTCCCTTAACCAACTTCATGCTGATTCTCAGTCATTTGATATCTAGAGGTACAATGTAAAACATAACACAAAGTTATTATGGTTACACACAAGTCATCAAAGTCAGATGTCTAATTATAGCAATCAGAATCACATTATTTAAGATGTGCATTGTTGTGATATTGCTTGGATTCATCAACCCACTGTAATGGTGTGAGTGCATTACCATTACATATTCAAGCTGATTAGATCAGATGTCAGAAGATCACAGACATGTTTTTTTCCCCTTCTTTATTTTTTAAGGGTGCTTTTAAAAAGAAGCCTGGTCACTTCAGGGTCAAACTTCACCCGCTTGCCTTCATGATAGAATATCAAACACTGCACGATATGATCAAGATCTTCAGCTTTCCGTTGATACATTTATCTTTTCTTTCGCAGTAAAATTGACAGATATCATTGTGTTGTGTTTTTATGAAACTATTTGTTGCTATGAAGCTATGTGATATGTGTTGTTATAAGGCTATACAAGCTATTCACACAGTTTGTGTGTTGGTTGTCTTTGTAAGACGTGTACCGGGGTCGGTATTCTGATTCTCTTGTAGAGGGAGCTCGTTTGTCTGTGTGCTTTAGTCTTTTAAACGTACCTTGTTTGTGGTTAGTGTTAGCAGCGTTGCTTTCTTTTAGAAAGTAGATTTCATTTTATCACTGTACACCTTTCATTTATTGTTGATAAATTGTTACACTTGTTTGCACCAAACCGTCTCTTTCCCTGTATTTATTTTAGTGTTACTCCCTCCATCCCCCAGACCCTAAACGAGGGAACGTAACAACTGGGGGCTCATACGGGATTGTAAAAGCTGTTTGGGTAACTGATCGTCAGTTTTTTTCTGTGTTGACATTGATTGTTCTGTGTATTGTGGTGAGCATTGTGTCTAGATGTTTGTTTATGTAAAGCCTTCGTTCAGTGTTGAAACAGCTCCTCTGATAGATAGGTGAGTGTCGAGCTGGGTTGTGTCAGCCTTTCCATCAGACATCCATTTATTGTTTTGCCTTTTTTTTTTTGTTTGTTTCTGCCAGATATAGCATGAATATGTTAAAACCCCACATGGAGAATTCAGGGTACTTTCATACCGATGCATGTGATTTCATTCATTTTTCCAACAAGGCCCCAGGATTCCCTAAATTTCATAATATTCAGATAAAAGCTGAAATACGTCAAACCTGCTGTAATGCTGTTTTTATTGCAGTAGCGCATCCAGAAAAGACTATTTACCGCTGTTAATTCACACATACCTGAATTATTTTTTAGTCTACGTACACAACTGCGTAATTTGAATTTCCCTCCAAGGGAGTGTCTTGAAGCAAGGAATACCTAAAGGGCCCCTTGAACAAGCTGAATCAAGTTTGAGACGAATCAACAGCCATTTGTGCTTTTGTGGGTTGCGAGAATCAATAAGCAAATACTGCTACATGCGAGTGGACGAGACAGGCAATGCCACACACTCACAGGTGCATATTTATACCGACTGAGGTTCACACATTTGCACACACAAATGCACACTGATGCTATGTGTGTGTTGACGCACATGTGGAAAGATGGGCACTCCCTTGTGGTCTCATGATCAGGGACAGGTGAAGTTGCAGACACACATTCTGGTGGCATTTTTGCAATTAAAGTGGGCCCTGTGGCTATCTTTCCGCTGACTGCACAAGCCAAATATCAGGGCATGGTGCGGTGCTGCTTTGCTCCCCTAGTGGAACTAATTAGATGTTCCCAAAGGACAGCCCTGTCATCACATTGTTCTGCCCACAATACGGCCTCAGTGGCCCTGCGAGGGAAGCAGTGGGCCAAAATAACCCAGCGAATAACTTAATTATGTGAAGGGCCTCATTCTGAAACTCTTTCCATTTTCAATGAAGCTGAGACTCAACAGTCAATATTTCTAAACCAGACCTTCTGCTAAGTCTGACCACCAATTGTTAATGTAAACACCACCGTGGCGTTCAAGCATGCTTCGGCATGTCAAGTCCAGTCTCACAGCAAAGCGTGTAATAGAAAGCGTGTCAGTGTCACGTTTTGCCTCCCGGAGGCATGAATATTACATGCCTGCACGAGGGTGCAGCGTTATGAAGGGACATGTGTCACATGACATTTGTCATGTGTTTTCCATACAAAGCTCTGAGATAGCGACGTAGTGTAAAAGTTAGAAAGAATGGTGGGCGGGTGGAAGGTGAATGAGTCCAACACTTTGAGGACTTTCAACTGGGAGACTGGTATTTTGTTTTGTAAGTTACATTAATGATATTAGTTACGTGTTTCGTTATCATGGTATGTGACACTGCCAATGCTGCTGCTGATCAAGGGATTAAAGCTTATTCTATCCTACACACAGCGCAAGTCCCACTTCATGTCTGTGTAGCCTACTCTGCACTGTATTTTTTTCATTGACAGCGTCTCTGAATTTTCTGATAAGCTGAAACATGATACTGGAGCATTCTGCTGATACTATCCTGTAATCTTAATGGGTCTCTGCTGCTATACCTACTAATGAGATTTAGAAACATCACATTGTCATCTCCACATTTACAGCTGCCATGATTTTTTATTTATTTTTTCGTTTTGTTTGTTGTCAGCATGCTCGTATCAAGTCTCATGGGAGCAGGAGTTGTTGAATGTTAACAAAATAATTGTTATACTTAAGTTAAGATGCCGTTTTCGGCTTTTATTTGCATGTATTTTAATTGAACCAAGTATTGCAAATTGATAGTGTCCAAGTGGCCAAATTAGAAAGTGAAACTGTTGTCTTTTAAATGTCATATCATGAGAAGGCAGAATAAAAAACAATTGCAGTGAGACCTTTGGGGCAGTTGATTCATGACATTAAGAGACAGAGTTGGGCTTCCACACTTCCACTCACAATTATTTCTAAGGTTGCTGAGAAAGTCTAACACACCTCGAGGAACCGCAAGCAAAGAAAACACATTAACAAGGTACAAATTTCAAGACACATGCACTGCATTTAGAAGTGGACTGTATATACTGAAGCAAATGTAAAAATAAAAACAGTTTTACAACACATGCCCTGCATTCAGAGAAACACGTGAAATACTGCAATTTGCTCTCAACATAACTGATTTAAGCAGTACAAAAGGAAATGTTCCCTGCCCTAGTACTAAATGTTTTGCAATGATGTATGAGCTAAACTATTCTTTGAATGTTAATGAAGTACTTATCTATTATTAAGATATTAAGAACTGATAAACCATGATATGATAGATGATGAACTATTAATTAATTCCACATGAACTCATAAATGCATCATGAAATCAATGTTTACGAAGGTCTTATCAGCAGTTCATTATTTTAAGTGTTTCCCATTAGCCCAGTATAATTGGATGCTCCTCAACAACATTCATGCAGTGACTCCTATGTTGGCTGAAACAAAGAAGCATTGCAAAGTGAGAGTGCACACAATGGACCTATTATTCCCAGAGAGAATGTTATTTGTAGAGCGAGGAGAGGAATTTGTGCCCCTAAAGTGATGTATAGGCTACAAACTATTGTTAGAGTCATTTCCTCATTATATTTGCACAAAAACAACATTGTGCTTCATCACCTCATTAACAATAGTGTGCAATTTTGATGCTTTGGCTTGAAACAACAAAGAGCCAGTGCGATGAATGGGATGCTGAGAGGCGCTGGCCGCGTGTTCCAGCTGTGAGTGCAGCTGATGTTTTAATGAAAGTGAATGTTCCAGGACGACACAAACCTTGGCCGGAATAGCCGGCAACCACAGGGGATCTGAACATCCACAAATGAATCAGCGGGCTGAAAGGAGAGGACATGCGGGGATCACCTCAGCAGGCCTGTCATTCTGATCGCATATGCTTCAACAGTGGACCAGCTGGGATCAAACCGGCTTAGTAAGGGTCACTGAAATGACAAACAGAAACATTAGAGGGCAAATTATACCGCCAAATGGCATACTAAATGCTACTCAGTGGCTGGAGCATTACAACACTGACACTTTTTTTGTAAAGACAGAGGAAGGAAAGGAAACTGTATTAGACACAATAATGATCAAATCATTAAAATAATGAGGCCTAAACTACAGTCATGTGAAATTGTATGAGCAAGGAGGGACTCAGCAATAAACAATGCCACTTAAATTACCATTTGTACGGAAAAAACAAACAGTTTCAGATGATTTGGATACTGTAACCAGTTCAGTGTCAAATTTGATACATACCAAGTCGATAATGGCAGTGCTTGAATTAAATCAGCCTCCCACTCTGAGCCCAACAGCGGCTCACCCTGGCTTATCACCATTCTCTGCCCACTCAGGGTTTCCATACATTGCCAAGCAAGCCACACACTGCCATAATCACATGGAAGCAATTACAGCCTTTAATCCATTGTAGACACATTTGTGATTTGCTGTGACATAGTCTATCTCACATGTAACACCGTGGGTGGTGACTATGGTTTTCCCTTCTGGGTTTTGACTGAATGATGGTGCCCAGTACTGTTGGCACATGACCCACATAATGAAAACTCAAATTTGGCTCAGCTTGGTGGAGCAGAGCTACTGTTCAGTGATCCATTCAGGTACTGAAAACTATATACTCGATGCTCATCTCATTACAGCCAGCAGACTGTTGGCCTGCAGCAGGAACTGGCTGAGTGCATCAGATGTTAATTCTTCTCAGGACTTATAGGACTTAATCACTTCCTGAATGAATTATTACCTAAATGGGCAAAAAGTCACTACTATTATTGTGCTGTTTATGTTAATATAATGTAACTAGTAATATTTGCTTTCACATAAATTGTACCAGGGTTGCTGTAGATGAGAGGGAAAGTGACAAACCAGAGGCTTGTTTGATGTTGCGGGGATCCTACCCGGGGCAGTTTCAAGATCACATGATATGTGGCTCCTACTAGTGATGCGCTAGTCGACCCTCAAACAGCAGGTCCTGATGATTGACTCAAAGGTTGGGCAGGTTCAGGGAGCTTATTTTAAAATATTGCAGGTTCAGGCAGATAGGTCAAAGAGTGACAAAGCAGCATTCCCAGTAAGTTATTAATAACTTACAGAAACACTAGTGCAATAGTCTCCCTTCCTTTCCCCTCTCTGTCTCTCTATCAAACACACACATCACCAGCATGGTGGTGGCATGTAATTTTAACACGTCCCATGCCTCCACCCCCCAACCATGTAATGTGCTGTCAAGTGGTTGTAGTCATTTCACGTATTTCTGTGAGATCACACACACACACACACACACACACACACACACCACAACCCTCAACGCTCAAGTCAGCTCATCTCTGTCCTTGTCTCAGACCTCTGTCCTGATATTTATTGTGCTACCATAGAGTAATGCAACAACACAAGGGGCTGCATTGGTTGGGCCAGGAAGATTATGAATTGAATATATCAGAAATCAGTGCTTGGGTGTATTTGATTGGCCACCGCAGAACCTTGACAGATGACATTGTGTTGCGATCCAGCTAAAATTGAGCCAGGTTAAACTTTTTTTTTTGCTTTCTTTTGCCACAGCCCTCTCTGTTACATGGCGCTGAAGTCAGTCTGAATGCAGCTTCAGACCAGAAAATATTTACTATATTATCTGAATTCCATCACCGCCTATTTTGCAAGGTAGTGTGAAAAAAAAACTTGTCACTTTGTGGTGTGATGGGCACTAAGACTTTTTGCAGTGATATAAAAATGTCACACCACTTCTGCCTTTTTCTGAAAAACTACTTTTTTGCAGTTGTGTGAATAACACACACCTCTTTCATCAGCTAACATAAACATATGATGTTTAATAGTTTGACCTGAGTGTAACACACTGTCCTAACCAGAAAGACTCAGAAAAGGTCATTTGTTTAAAGCAGAGCAACATAAAAATTCTAGTTTATTTATTTCTATCCGATGAACTTGCCGTCTTCGTAGAGAAACCTACCTAATCCATGGATGCTGAACAAAATGATGAACAGTGTCCAATTACATGAATTCCATATAGTTAACGGAGAAAATGACACACAGCTCATCTCACACCTTTTGCTACGTGTATGTGTGTATTCCCTGACATACTCTACAGACACAATCACTTAACACTCAACCGAGTACATTGCTGCTCAACAGAGAAATTAATTCACTAATATGACACCACACTAAATTACAACATGGTTAGCTGCTCAGTACAGATAAAGTGGATGTAAGAGCTCATCATTCCTGTGTAAACACCTAGGGAGGATGTTAATTTAACACCCCTTAGCCCGTCAAAAGTGGAAATCTACCTAAGCAGTAATTCACTTCTGTTGGAGGCATGTGCTTGATATTATGACACTGTTTACGGGTGACACATTACCCAGTGGGCCTGCTTCACAGCAGACATTTTGACTTGTCATAGCAGGAAAAGTACAGATGTAACGAACAGTATTAATGATGGCTCCATTTCATTTAAGTGATTTAATTCCCCAGTACTGTCCACAGTAAACCAGCCTACACAGGAACAGGGCCTCTGCAACTGGTAAACAAAGATAAAATGCAGCTATTAACATTATAAACTGCACCTATATTTGTCCCACTTCCATGTATGCTGTGTGAAAATGGCCTGTAGTGGGAACAAATTAATATTAGTATTATGCATAAATGAGGGATATGCTTTATATATCAAAACCCCCAGAACATGTACAGTAGTGTTCTGTGTCATGGCTGTAATTCAGCTTTGAGTGTCCTCCATTTGTCAACATTCAATCAGTTTCTAAACAGATGCTATTCATTATGTTTAGTCATGTGATGCGTGTGCCCATTTCCGCTTGTTACATACATACAATCTTTTCAAAATAAACTTCCCTCTTCACTAGAAACAACTTGATTAAGTTAAGGAAAAAGATCATGGTTTAGGGTAAAATAACTCTGGAAGTGATGTTAGTTAAATAAGAAGTTACTTGACAAATAAATCCATGTTGACTTATGGTATCACACACGGTAAGAGCACCAGTCTCCTGGTCCAGCGTTTTTTGACCCACCATCTATCCCGACCTCCTCTTCATGCACCGTTTGTTGCTCTTTGTACTTCTTGGTTTACATGGATTACATACAAATTCATTTTGTGGTCTATATACTGTACAAATTACAGTGCTTTACTTTCCATAGGTATAGCTATGAACGATGTACGAGAACAGCCTCTATTGTTGTATATAAGGTGCTGTCAGAATGACTTCAGCTGTTTCCACCAAACATTTGGTCCCAGGGATACATAATGGTGAAGGTGCCATATATAAAATGAATCAGAAAAGATCTGATATTCTGTACAGTACTTGCAAACATTGTGGTTGAAATAAATTCGGGCTACTGTCTTTTCAAGAGACCATTTATCCCTTGTCTACTTTTTCCATTTATATAATACACATTCATGGATGCTTTTGTGAGTGCCACTCAAAGACGATACAAAGCTGCAAAAATATTTGTATTTGAAAGTTCATGTGAATTTCTTTTTGGAGTCTGAATTGGACCTTGTGAAACAAGTGCAGTTTCACTGAAATAATTAAGAGGATGACATTCAAATATTTTCTGAACTTCCTGAAAACAATTTTATAGCTTTTGTTTTATTTGTTTACTTCTTTTTTTTTCCCACAGAATGACTTGAAATACATTTCTTTGCAGAGCAGCCTTACTGTTGTAAAGTGAGTACTTGACAAGCCTGGGGCAAAGAGCGGGCTCTCACCTGAAGTGGAAGGGAAAGTAACATCTGAAGAGTGTGAAATTCACTTTATTTAAGAGGGAACAAAACTACTAAACACAGGGTTGTGTAGACCAAACCCAATTAGTCCAATCACAAAACAAGCAACAAGAGGGAGTGATAATGGAAGTGGTAAAACACGTCAAAGTAGCTTCATTGACCAAGGCATCTTGAGGTTGATTGCTGCTGGTCTCCATTGATTGGACTGTCTTGAGAGTCACTGTGAAAAAACAAGATGTACTATATATATATATATATATATATATATATATATATATATATATATATATATATATATATATAAAATAAATAAATGAAGTGACAATATCCATCCATCCATCCATTGTCAACCGCTTTTCCCATTAGGGGTCGCGGGGGGGCTGGAGCCGATCCCAGCTGGCATTGGGTGAAGGCGGGCTTCACCCTGGACAGGTCGCCAGTCCATCGCAGGGCACATAGAGACAGACAACCATTCACACTCACATTCACACCTACGGGCAATTTAGAGTCATCAATTAATCTAAACAGCATGTCTTTGGACTGTGGGAGGAAGCCAGAGTACCCGGAGAAAACCCACGCTTACACGGGGAGAACATGCAAACTCCACACAGAAGAGTCCCAAGCCGGAATCGAACCTGCGACCCTCTTGCTGTGAGGCAACAGTGCTAACCACTGCACCACCGTGCAGCCCTGAAGTGACAATAATTGTGGTTTCTTGGTGTCTATCTAAAAAAAATTTTTCACACTGTCCTAGCATGCTTTTTCCTGTAAATTGGACCTAATTACACTTTACATAACATGGAAAGTAATGTAATCTGTCCTGAATAGTGTTTCATGTCTCCTTTGCCGTGCAATGACTCTAATATGATGATACACAAATAGACAGGTGCTTGTATCCAACATGCAAATTAGGGAATACACGAGTATTCTACCACATATACAGCTGGAAAGAGCTACAATACCCTGCAGACAAATGGATGCATTGGTGCTGAAGTGACAGCAAGCAATTGTGTGTGAAAGTGTGTGTGTGTATGTGTGTGTGTGTGTGTGTGCGTGTGTGTGTGTGTGTGCGTGTGTGTGCGCAGTTTTATTTTTCAAAAGCTTTTGTTGATGTGTGTATTTTGTGTATTGCTGAACATCTACTCACCAGTTCAAAAAGAGACCACACATCTATACACGTGTGAATATGTATAAATCATGGTTTGTGAATGTCCATATGTGTGTGTGTGTGTGTGTGTGTGTGTGTGTGTGTGTGTGTAGCTCTCCCCCTCAGCTGGCTGTTGGCAGCACCGTGTAGGACAGCCCAGAAGAGGCTGGGCACTCGATGCAACAGAAGGTACGTTGGTTGTCTGGTGCTGCAACGTTCATCAGCTGCGGCAAGCTGCTGCCTCCTGTTGAACCTGCGTTCACTGGACTCTGAACACAGCCTGCAGAGCGAGGTGAACAAAGGCAGAGATATATGGGTGCAGGGAGAGATAAAGGGGTTAACAGTTTTAACAGGGAAGGAGAAAAATCAAGAGGGAGAGATTTAGATGTAGAAATGAATTCAAACTCCCACTCATTAAATTTTGAGCATTGAATATATTCACAGAAGAAAGAAAGAATTTGTTTACAGATGAGTTTTCTTATCTGATTGTGACCAAAAGTATGCATTAAAGTAAATTTAGGAGTGATAGTATGTTCAATCCTTTGTTCAGCACATTATTGGCATAGCTTTTCTTCTGCTTGTACAAAGCAGGGACATTTGTCATGTATTTAATACTGTTATTAACATGGGAGTGGGCAAATATGTTTGCTTTAGGAAAAACATACTGTATGTAATCAATTAACAACACAAGACAATGACAAATATTGTCCAGGAACCCTCACAGGTTCTGCATTTAGCATAAAAAATGCTCAAATCATAACATGGCAAACTGAAAGCCCAAAAGGCAACAACAGCTGTGTGTCAGTGTGCTGACTTGACTATGACTTGCCCCAAACTGCATGTGATCATCATAAAGTGGACACATCTGTAAAGAGGAGACTCATGGGTACCCAGACAACCCATTTACATTCACATATCCTGAGATGAGAGGTGAAGGGACCTCTTTGAAAATGGCCATGACACTTTTTTGTGCTTAATTTTTGCATAAGTTTGGAGTGTTATTTAGCCTCTTTTGCAACAAGCTAGTATGAAATGGTTGGTATTTTCTAGTTCCATAAGATACCAGCATCTTCCCTCGAGCTTTAAAACCCTGATATGACCTATGGAAGATCGATTGCGTGAATGTGTTAAAGAAATTAGCGCCGTTAAAATTTATTTACACATGTAATTGTTATTGAGTTAACTTTGACAACCATACTATTAATACTGTATGCAAGTGAGAACTCTGCACATGCTAAATGCACTTTACTGCGCAAGTGTTATGACAGTGCGACCCAGCTGTTAGTCAATATCAGTCACTTTCTAAATGCGGTTTATTAAATATATGACCATATGTAGACGTGAATATGTATGAGCATGACAAGTATCTACGCAACAACAAGGGAACATATGGGGAAAGTACCTTGTGTTGTGCCTTTCTTGATATTTGCACTTGCAATATGTGCATATAAGTCACCAAGACAACAGCAGATCATACAATCTGTATGTTGAACTTCCCTATATGGGTGTATTCTGTAAAGATCTCAGCAGGTGCAGTTTCGAGATATGTCTCTGAGCAACTAGAGTGGCAAAGAAAGCAAAATATAGTCTTGTTAGTATAGAAGTACCAATTAATGAGGTGCAGTGCAGTCAACATGCCAGTGCATTTAGTAAGGGTGCAGATAAACACATCCAATCAAATTTCATATACTGTAGAATGGTTTATAACAATAATACTCTACAGTGGTCAGTATTGAAGAGATAAAGAGATGCAATAAAATAAAACAATGCTAGAATAAAAATATTGCCTTTTCATTTTTATAAGGAGAGGAGTCATTTGGTAATCAGTAAATTGAAATTATTATGTATTCTCTATAATGTCACAACTATGGACTCTTTGTGTTAGTTTTTCGATGAGTTTATTCCTTTTGGTGCTGTCTTGTTATATTGAGTTTTTGTTCTATTATATTGTTTGTGTTTCACTCCCTGTCCTGTTAGTGGTGTCTTGTCTTGGGTTGTTTCCTGTTTTATTTTGAAAGTCTTGCATCTTTATATCATTTCTAGTTTTACTTCCTGCCCTTGTGTGTTTTCCCGCCGTTTTCTTGGTTCACACCCCCTGACCTACTTTCCCTGATTGTTTGCTCCTCCTCTGATTAGTTTCACCTGGTTGTCTTTCCCTCTTGTATTTAAGCCACCCCTTTCTCCCTTGTTCTTGTCGGTGCATTTGTTCAAGTCCTTGTGATTCCCCCGTGCCCTGTATCTGACTTCTACTCGTGCTTCTCCGTGTTGCCTGTTTCTTTTCCCTCCTGGTAGGTTTGCACTCTTGGGTGTCATGAGTTTCAATTGTCTGTGTTTGTGCACTGGTGTATCCTCCCTGTCTCTCTGTGTATTTTAGTCTCGTGTTAATTCTTGTTTTGGTGTATTAGTTTCTTGTTAGTTCTTACTAGTTTCTTCGTGCTTAGTTATTTCTTTCTAGTTCGTATTATTACTTTGTATTATTTGAGTTAACTTTCAGTCTTACATTAAAGACTCACCTTTTGTTAAATTCGTCTGTGTGTCTCTGCGTGTGGGGTGTCTGTCTCCCTCCCTCTCTCTCTCTCTCTCTCTCTCTCTCTCTCTCTCTCTCTCTCTCTCTCTCTGCTTTTCTCTCTCTCTCCCTTGATCAATCACCTAGCCCCCTTTTGGTTAAATACCCAGTTTCCCTTGACATATAATATATTTTACAATTACAATATCCTAACATATAAGTCTATATGTTAGGATATTGTAAACACTTTACATCATATTTAATTATACATGCACTTTTGCAAAAGTAACACATTTCTGAATGGAGTCTGGCTTGCTATAACAGGTTAAGTTGCGAGTAGCCCATATGTGGCATTCTTACTCACATTGCACAATATTTGTCTTTAGATTGAAACCTTGTAAATAAATCGGTTCTGAATAAATAAAAAATAATTAAAAAAAAAATAAAAAAAAAAAAAAATCCCACTTGTTTATGTTCCAGCAAACTAGATTATGCTATCACTTGGAATGCACACGTTGTGTAGGCCTTGAGCTCGCCAAAGTACCAGCATGCTTTGTGACAACATGCCCCCACCCCCCCTGACGTAATCTAAGTGAAATCATATGAAAATCAGGAGTTCTTATTGAGTTCTCCTGCTTGAAAAAAAATGTTTTTCTTTGCTAGAAGCATAAAACACAAAACCAGGAGGAAAAACCTCCCAACACCCACTTTTAAGCTTCTGTTAAATGGTCATAATTCAAATCATTGTGATATATTAGCTGGAGCTGCAAAATAGACATCTATTTATATGCAAATTGTGATTGTAATTTTTTTTCTTATCTTTTTTTCTTAATGCAAATCCAGTGATGGATGGAAAATACGTATACAGTAGTTAGCTCCATGTGGCAGGAGGGAAAGAGAGGCTAAAGTATCATGCATGCCCGTATGTTGACACATCTAATGCAATTAAGCAGCAGGAGTCCTGACCGAGAGGCAAGCATTGCCACGACACGTCCCGTGTTTTGATGTGCAGTTATATAACACAAGTCTGTAACAGCCGACTGGACTGTGGAGTACAAGAATCTGGATCTCAGTCTTAATGAGCTGGAGATGTAATTGGAGAATAAAGAACAAAGTACATTAGGAGTGATTACTAACCTGAAGGAGATTGCTTATCAGTCTTCTTGAGACACCTCACAATTTAGAAAACCTCATGGGTGCCTAATATGACTTTTAATTAAAAGATTACATTTTCATTCACAGTCACTGTCGTATGCCCTTGTGGCCTGTTGAAACCCCACTGTGTAATACAGATACTGTGAGAAAATTAACTGAAAGGCTACCAACTTTTTGCAGAAAATGAGACCAGAGTCTTGACTGTTGTCCCTAGTACTGCATGCGCCTGAAATTTCAGCCCTGTTCGCAGTCACAGTAAAATATAAAAAATATTTTTATTTACAGCAGAAGAGACCTAATGCCTGTGCAACAAAACAAGCTCAACATTCCCAGGGTATCATCTGGTTAACTAACCAAAATAAACACAATCCTACGACAGTGGTTGTCAGCTTGCTAAGTCAACCCGGGGTGTCTCAATCTGGCTATGAGCACATTCACATGAAAGAGGCGGTTTTTGCAGCATATGACCAATCACAATCATGGACAAGTCTATTGTCAGCAGAGCGGCACATTTTACAAACTATAACATCAGACAAATACAAAGAAGATCAACACATGATTCAAATTAAAAGCAACACTGAATCTGCCAAATGCAAGGAGTGTGAATGCATAAATTAACGGACTTATTAAGATAAGATAAGATAAGATATTCCTGTATTAGTCCCACAGTGGAGAAATTTACAATAACGGAATACTCAAAAGTCTGATATAGTCATCTAGATGGGGCAGATGATATTCCTGTATATAAATAGCTCTCAGAATATAATGAAGAATAGATAACACTTCATTATACCATTTATCAATGAAGTGGCATGTTTGACTAGTTCAGCCTTTCGGGTGCATCGCTGCCTCTGACCGTGTGAAACGGATTTGAGAGCAAGTAAAAAAATAAATATAAAAACATACTTCAAAGAGGTAAACATCCACAGCATACAGACAGCTGTCCTTTCTGCATTTGTCAGTTTAAAATGTGTTGATCTTAGCCTGGATTGTGACTTAAACTTCTTTGAATTTTTGTAATATTATCATACAATCTGCGCACCAAGCTCTGATTGGTCAGTAAGTGCTTTTATGCCAGCTGGTCTCTTATCTGGAACATAACCTGCTCTGGGGCAGGTTAGTTGTTCAGCATAAGTTATCATGGTGATCTACCTCAGTAAGAGGTGAACCACCATCGTAGGATGGAAAACATTGCTGAAGTTACCTCGCTAACCCCAAAACCTGCTTTATAGTACAGGCCTCTGCTGTCTTTTAACATCACTGTTGCTCCTCAGTCAGGTGCAGACGTTCCCCTCTGGGAGCTGACGGTTGCAGCCCTGTCTTCTGCTGTTGGCCACTGAGGTCCACGTACCAAAAGCTGATCATATTTTTTGCATAAGGTCACCTTGGCAGCAGTACTGTTGATGGAGCGCTAGTCTAAGGATTAAAACTAGTGGCCTCATGGTAACAGACCAGGCCTCCATCATCAAGTCAGCCTCATAAAGATTCACAGTTATATCTCAATACTCATACATTAAACAACACAGAATTCATAACAGCTCATGTTTGCAATTCAAATTTGCAGCCATCAACCTGCCGGGGAAAAAAACAGAAAAGAAAGAAAACTTAAGTCTCTAGTATAATAGTGAGAACAGAGACGATGGGAATATCGTGGTTCAAGATGTGTCAAAAGGCCTCTGTCCTGTACTGCAGTCTCCTTGAGAGGACAGAAAATCAAAACCAGGTCCAGAGGTGTGATTCTGCGCTCTGGTGTCTATGTGGAAAATTTCCCAATGGAGCCAAATTGTATTATATTTTATAACCGTTCTGTCTTGGCCCAGGGAAATGCAAAATGTCCTGCTGCATTTCCTGATAATGTTTCACTTTGTTCAGGCTACTCAGATGTTATCTACACCAGGAGCTGCCATTTTGAAAGTTCCATGAGGGATCAGCCTTCGTAGCTCTTCGTCATGTCAAGCTTAGGTTCGGGACGATGGAAAGCTCGAAGGTGTTGGGAGAAACATGGCTGTCCCGTTTTTGGGATGCAACACCGATCAAAAACAGACTACGACTGAATATTTAACAAAAACAAAAACATGTTCAGAGACCATCACCAGGTGATTTAAAATACCTGACACTGAAAGTATATGACATTTTCATCAGAGCGCTGTGTTAAATTACAACATATATAAAGAAATTTTTATGACTTCAACTTTGCTTCTCACTATTGCTTTTCCTCATGGATCCACCAGGCCAATAATAATGGATCAAATCGAGCAAACACCATTGTGTTTTGATTGGGTCATCATTAAAACACAACCTGGTTTGGGACAATACATTTTTTTACTAACAAAGAAAAAATAGCAAAGTTGATATTGATACCAGAAAAGGTTATTACTGAAATACCATTCAAGTGGGTAGTCAGCAATATGTCAGCCAGCAAGTGGTCAAAAAATTAAATTAGCTATTGCAGGTTAAAGGATAAATACACCGACCTGCACTGATGTTGTTTTGCATGAACCGAAAACCATTGAAACTGTTGAAAATGAGAAGAGCTATTACAGAAACAGCTGTTAAGCCTACAAAAGGCTGCAGTTGTTTTTCCTCAAGTTGCATCAATTAAATGTGTCCAAGGTGTCTTGTATGTCCTCTATCTTTCTACCAGGTTTCGCAGTGTGTTCCTGTTTTGTTGTTTCTCCTCAAATATGTAACTGACAACCAGAAAATGGGAATACCGTGGTTCAAGATGTGTCAGAAGGCCTCTGTCCTGCACTGCAGTCTCATTGAGTGGACACTGAATCCCAACCAGATCCAGAGGTGTTATTCTGCACTCTGGCATTCACGTAGAAAACTTTCCAGTGGAGCCAGATTATGTTATATTTTTCCTAATTATCTGTCACACAATTCAAGTGGATAGTCAGTAATATAGTCAGCCCTCAAGTGGCCAAAAAAATTAGTCATTGCAGGTTTAAGAATAAATCTGTGTCACACCAATTTGCATTGATGTTGTTTTGCATCACCGCAAAACCACTGAAAATAATACGAGCTATCAGAGAAACAGTTGTTTAGCCTATAAAAAGGCTGTGGTCATTTTTCCACAAGTTGCATCATTAAATATGTCCATGGTGTCTCATATTTTCTCTAGGTTTCTACCAGTATGTTCCTGAGAAATTTAAGTCCAGCAACCAGTTATTACTAAAAGAGGGCAAACCATTTGAAAAAAAACAAACAAACAAAACAGATCCTCAAATTTGAAATCAGATCACAAAGGTCATTGTGCTGATTGTCCCAGGTTTGATTGAATCTATATGTATGTGTACTCCACTTATTTACTGCTGTGTTGTGTTCACTAGCTCTCCAGCGGTTTTCTCACCACTCATCTTGGTTGAGGACGGTGGATGTCAGATGAGCCATGCAGAGTTACTGTGTCCCATCTTGCTTCTCCGTCAGTCAGTGTCCTCGCCCTGCACCGCCCTGGACCAAGTTTTTTCTTTTATGGTTGAGGGTTGCTACATAGTTCAGACTGTGTTTCAGCATCGAGTTGCCCTCCACCCTCCAAGCATTGTAAACCATGTGTGGTTCAGTTTTGGCCTGCGACTGTTTTTCAAATTTTCTGTGCTTATCATTGAAAGGCGTGTGTGTAAGACCAAGATGCTTGTATCTGTTGTTACACGGGGACTGAAAATGACACATCTGTGTGTATAAAAGCCTACACACACAAACTCTGCATTTGAGGCTGGGCTGCTCACTTTTTGGTGCAGGAGTTCAACCCGTAATCCCCAAATGACACCCATTATTTGGGTTTCGAGCCCTCTTAGTCAGCAGGAAATGCTCCTTCCTTGACTACCTGACACAGTATGTGTGTGTAAGTGAAAACAAAAAAAAATCTAGTGATGGAGCCCATATGGATTACAGGACTCTTTTTCTGAACCTTGATTTGTCCCTGCATTGTGCTGCGCTTGTGTTTTGTTTTTCGCCATTCCATGGCTTCATACAGATACATTTTATACTGTTCAAAAAGATGCTCATACATTTGCTGTAGGCAATGTCAGCTCCCTTTGAGTTGTCAGGGGTGCAATGCCTTGCTCGAAGTCCCTTTCATCCATGTTATCCAATATCCACACAGATTTGGCAAGATCACCCCAGACAGAAAACACTCTCAAATTGTCTGCAGTGGAAACCTGGCTTTAAATGAGGGTTGATAGTGATTTTGAAAGCTGCTAAAATACTGGTGCACTGAGCGTGGTCACATAAAGTGCTAGATGCAAATGCAGCTTAGTGTAAATGAAGTTACTATAAGTTGTTTGGTGTTTGTTCCACGGTTTCATGAAAAAGTGTAGAGAATGTATGTTTAATTGGGCGCATACACAAATTACAAGGGATGTCATTTTGGTTGGGCATCATACTCTTATACTGCTCAGAAAACTAAAAGCAGCATCAATGTGCTGTCTTGTTTCATACACACATCCAAATTACTTTCACATCTACTTTCCTTGAACTACACAGCATTTTTTAGAAGAACAAAGATTCACATTTTCAGGGATCTGGGATTTATGACGTTAAATGGTGCCACCTGGGTTCAAATGCCAAAGTGAAATAAAGAATAAACATGCTTCACGTGGGTGTGCGTCTACTTATCCTTGAGTGAAAATCGAGAGTCTTGTCAGTGTCATTTTAAAGGACAGCACAGCCGAGATAAAAGATAATGCAAATATGGTGAAAGAATAAAAAAAAGCCTTTCTGAATCTGCTCATCTGCACTGGTGGCAAAGAGAATAATTTGTAGTTATGACACATTCTCTCCCATCATTGTCGCTGAAGTTTGGCTTGAAAATGTCAAGAGTGGCCTTGTCCAATTAAAGAGCAGTCTTCCACGTTCTCTGTTAATTCTCATCTCAGGCATTGGCTGTCTGAATAGGCTTACAAATTACATTTTGTCCTCTCTGATTTATTCTCTTCCTCTTTTCTTTTGCTGCTCTCTCTCACTCTTACACTGTCTGCAACCTTCCCTCCCTCCCTCCCTCCCTCCCTGTCTCTGCACCTCGCTCCTTGTCTCTCATTATTTCAAATGAAATGAGGAATGTGCATTGAATATTTGAATAAATTAAAAGGGCTTATTAAAAAACATTTCTTAACCTGATTAGTTAGATCATTAGGGGATCCAGAGGGGTTTTGCGCTGCATGGCGTGATCCAAGCAAGTCCGCGGCCACTCTTTGAAGGTCAGCGTACAGAAAAGGAAGCACTGTGTAATCAGCTCAACTATTCACTTGTTTTTATGCCCAATTTCCTTCCCATCTGTCTTCCTCCCTATCTATCCATCCACTGTATCTCTTTCTGTTTACCTGATGCTTCGTAATCTGGCTGACGTTGGTGATCTGACAATAGGCCAACCCCTCTGGATTTAGCCTTAACTATACATGGGGACTGCCCATTGTTCCTTCACCTATTGTTTTGAAAGCCTGAACACAAGCCATGTAGAGAATTATATTATCGGACCTTCCTGTCTTGAGGCCTTTGACTGCCATGGATTGATGGCAGTGTTAGCATTTTGCTTACACTATCTTAAGATGTGACTACATACAATGTAATGTGTCTGTGAAGATTGGGACACCAATGTAATGTAACGTATATAGTAATTATAGCAATTACTTGCCTCACCGTCCATCTACTTTATAAGTCTTTGAAAGTATTTGTATGCATGTAAGGTCTGCATGTATGACTGTTCCATCCACAGTCCCTCATTGGTTGTCTCAAATTCTTTCTTTAGTTGGCTATTTTAAGCAATTGCTATGCAACAGGAAAATTTAGATGTCTCTTGCAAGTTTGACTAAAGGTAAGCTTTAACACCTTGTAGACACTTTGCCATGAATATGTATGCTTTGTAGCTTGCCTGCTCATGTACGGTGCAACACAGAAGGTTGTTTTGCATCGGATAATATGAATAATGCCAGAAGTGAGAGCTGACCTCTTGTACAAAGATCATATATCAAGTCCACCTGCTAGTCAAGGTGACATAACATATGCTTCGCTATGAATGTGTTTTTCATACTGGGCTGCACTGCAGAGGGTGCAGACAGTTTTGTCTCACATGGGTATAATAGGAAACAAACACTTTTCTTGCAATGTGACTGTCACGCTCCTACTCATGTGCTTGTCTTATTCATAGCTTGGTGCTGGGTATTAATTTATTATCCATTCAACATTATAAGCAATGCTTATTATTTGATTCTGAAATTCAGATATATGAAGATATTTGTAGAAATTTTGGCAGTTTACTTTTAGAGTTATGCTTTGAGGTTTGATGTTGATGCACTGTATGCAGCAAAGCTGCAAAATAAATGTATGTTAGTCAGAGATCAGAGTATATCAGTATATCAAAAATATTTGTTGTGGTATAAAAGACTCCCCCTTTTGGGCTTAAAAAGTGACTGGTAGAAAAAAAACAGTTTCATGCTTAAAAGTAGATATGATCAGCTTGAATTCATGTAATTTACAGTGTGCTTTAATAAAAATTGCTCATGTCGGAAAACAATATATATATATGTATATATATATATATATATATATATATATATATATATATATATATATATATATATATATATATATATATATATATATATATATATATATATATATATATATATATATATATATATATATATATATATATATATATATATATATATATATATATATATATATATATATATATATATATATATATATATATATATATATACACACATATATATATATATATATATATATATATATATATATATATATATATATATATATATATATGTATATATATATATATATATATATATATATGTATGTATATATATATGTATATGCCATATAACGTCCACAGAAAGTTTTCAAAGTACGCCTGCAGCAAACTCCACTTCTCCCATTGTCCATCCTTATGCTCAGTAAGTAACACTTGTGCAGTAGTTTAACCTGACTCTGGTTGATGACACCACTTCTGTCTGAAGCCTTACGCACTAGCTCGTGTTGCACTTGCTTCCGATAAAACTAATAATTGGCTTTAGCCTCCAAAGTGTGAATAAGCTCACCGACTCATCTAGAATTCTTCACAGAGCAGCCACCAGTGTGTGATCGTCCACAGTTGGTGTAAAATATCACATAATTGGTTGCATTGCCTTATGGGGAAAGCATCTCCTTTTCCTTTTCCGGCTGATTGCTTCTATTTACATGTCTGAAGCTGCAGCAAGTATAATACATTTGTATGCAGTGATGTGGTAGACTGCTGTAATACACTACCATTTTTAATCATTCACTCACACCGCAGTGATCTTCTTCAAACAGAGAACCTTCCCGTCCTTCTAGCCAAGGAAGATTACAATGTACCTTCATTAGATTAGAGGACACTAATAATTAAAAAAAAAAAAAAAAAAAAAAAAAAAAATATATATATATATATATATATATATATATATATATATATATATATATATATATACACATCTACACAAATGATTTACAGTTTATAGTAATTCACAAGAGCTATCACTCTGCATCACACTGCAACTACAAATTGGCCTCTCTGCATATCACACAGCCACAGTACATGCATGAGTGCTTTTGGTTAGAGGGGTTAGAGTGCAATAGATTGAAATAATACAGTACGCCCCTTTGCCTCTCACTCTCGCTCTCCTCTTGTCATTCCAGAGAATAGATTAGGATTGTCTCACTGCCTGGATAATGGATTATGTAAGTGAACCTGCAGTTTTCTGCAAGTTGGAAATATTAGCGCTCCAATTATAGCATGTTTGGAGTGATACACCTATGTCCAGGGATGGACTGGGACAAAACAATCAGCCCTGGCATTTTGGTCTGGATCGGCCCATAAAAACCACCCAAACAGTGCCACTCGCTAGAAACAATAAAGCTGTGTAATGAGCAAGAAGGAATTAAGGTCTAGATAGGAAACATGATAAATAC
Source organism: Pterois miles (assembly GCA_947000775.1). Lineage (NCBI taxonomy): Eukaryota > Metazoa > Chordata > Actinopteri > Perciformes > Scorpaenidae > Pterois > Pterois miles. The sequence continues at coordinate 2,061,121 of CAMQGK010000552.1, forward strand.
CTTCAATAAGCAACATTGCAAAATGTATTCTCCTCTGTGATGAACAGGGATTTACACAAGGACATGGAGGAGCCAGTGAGAAGCAACAGCCAGTAGGAGGCTGGGGACATGCCTGTACCAGGAGGAAAAGTGTTATAAATAAATAAAAGCCCACATTTGGTTCCTCTACATTCTAATATGGCTATTACTGCTTTATTATCTTATCTTAATTATTGTCTACTTTAATGAGTTTCCTGTTATTGTAAAAGAGAATCAGGCTTCTCGTGTGTTTTAGCTCATGCAGTCTGTAAATAGCTATCAATAGTTAAACCTCACCTAGGGGTGTTCTGGTACTGTAACTCACCTGGTAGAGCGGGCATCCCATGCACTAAGGCTGAGTCCTTACAGCAGCAGCGTGAAGTTCAAATCCAACTTGCTGCCCTTTGCTGCATATGTGGGACCAATAAAGGAATATCTTATCTTATCTTATCTTATCTTATCTTATATGCTCACGCTCTCCTGCTTTCACAACTATCTCCATCTCTCTCAAATAAAGGCAAAAAAATAATATGTATTAAAAAAAAAAAAAAAAAAAAAAACGCTATTACTGACTGATCAGAACTTAAGAATGTAATTAAAAATCATTAGGCCTCTTTTGGGACCATTAGCCTAACATCACAGCCTTCATCTGAATATTTAATTTTTCTGGAAATGTTTGCCCCAAAAGAGCAGATTCAGAAATATGAACAGTTCACTAATTATTTTACAAAAGGATGTGAACTTGTGTTGTCAATTACAGAAGTTTCATTCCCACCCCCCTACTCATACCATACTCTCCACATAGTTTTTATGTTCGTACAGTTTATGAGAAGTGGCTCAAACACACTGGCGCTGCCCCATCATGAATCTCCAAGAGAAGTTGATGTGGAGAGGGTAAAGAGGAGCACCTGCAGCTTGTGAGAAGTTCCATTATGCATGAAAAAGTCACAGCACGTCAAGGAGTAAAATGAAGAAAGGGGCCGGTACTGCATACCGATGAGTACCAGCCTACTTCGACCGCTGGTAGGAACACAACCTCTAAGCAAAGCACGCACACACACACATTTGTTAACTACAGAGCATGAAGAGGCAGGACTGATACAGACAGATCTCAATCATCAGCCCTGAGTCAATGTAGAAAAAACAACAGATTGATAAACCTGGTTGGATTAATGACTCTAAATTGCCCGTAGGTGTGGATGTGAGCGTGAATGGTTGTCTGTCTATATGTTGTCTGTCTCTATGTGCCCTGCGATGGACTGGCGACCTGTCCAGGTTGAACCCCGCCTTCGCCCAATGCAAGCTGGGATCGGCTCCAGCCCCCCGCGACCCCTAACGGGAAAAGCCGTTGACGATGGATGGATGGATAGTTACGTTGGCCCAAAGGCATGTCGGCCCACCGGGAAAGTGCCCAGTATGCCAGATGACTGCCTACGTCACTTTCCAAAGCACAAACAAACACCAATTAAAATAGAAATCTGTGTGATTCTGGGTTTGACTTTTGATGTTAAATTGTCTTCCGAGAGACCAATTAGTGCTTCCTCTATTTGCTGTGAAAAAAATAAATAACTGTTGTTGTCAGAAATGTAAAGCCGTCTACATCATGTCCTGTTCACCAAAAGGTCTGCAAAGAGGATGTTGCAGATTTCCCCAACACAACCATGTAGTGATGATGATGCACCACCAAAATCTGCCCAATGAACGACTGCATCTAATAACTCAGTGTGAAACCCAAACGCACAACACCAGACAGGTAACAATGGCTCTTTTTTTATTCTGTATTCCAAACCGAAGGAACCAGACTAAGGGTGTGAAAACAAACTAAAGAAAGAAAAAAGGAAACAGAAGGAGAAAAGAGATTTAGAAAAGCAGTGAGAAGCGAATTAGAAATGGGCTATTGCAACATTTTATTCAAATTAGTGACAAATCCATCGACTGGCAGGGCAACAGATGACTCACATTTTAAGTTAGCTTGAAAAAAAAAGATATGTAAATGCAGGTGCAAATTATGCAGCAGGGATGTGGAGGCAGTTGACTGTTTTCATATTGCCCTGTTCCTGGAGAGATGCTGATGTGCGCTGTGGCTCAGGTAAACAACATCAACACACTCTGCTTCCTACCAGCTGCCACACACCTTTTACAGTATTTGTAATGTAATTATTAAAAGCACTACATTTAATCAAATTCCAAATCCCGGAAAAATGTCAACACCAGTCTGATTTATTTAATCTCTTTGCTGTTTTTTTTAAATATTGCATTTAACATTTTCTAAAATTAGAACATGTAATCGTAACTGTCAATGTCAAAGAGTTATGGGATACAATGAATTAAAAGGAAAATATGATAAATGACACATGGTCCTCGGGTATTAGTCACATTCGAACACTCATGCATGCACCATTAGGCAAATTCACACCAAAAAAAAATGTGCAAAATGCAGGAGCTCTTTATCCCTTCACAAGGGAGCTGTGGTGAGGTTCATTAGAAAAGAGAATAAAGTAGTAGAACAAAAAAAAAAAACACAGAAAATGTCTCCAAAATTCAAGGATTTGTGGCATTAAGGAAATGGACATTGACATTTGAGGCAACACTTCACTTTATAGGTCTGCAAATTCGATGGTGCTTTGGTTAGCAAGTAACCTATTTGAACATTTCACTGGAATTACTGCTAAATTACCTCAATATTTACCTCAAAATGTATCAAAAATGACTGTATTATAACATGATTTAATAATCATATCCTCAGATAGTATATAATGGTTAAAATGGGGCACTTAGTCTTGAGAAGTGGCTGTGTGCTGCTGTTCATCAGCGGTGGAAAACTAAAACTAATTGAAGACACTTCTGATCAGGCACAAATCTCACCATTATGGTTTACTGTCTACACAAATGTAGCATGCTGGCTAATGTAATGATTCAGGGAGTTTTTAAATAAATTTCAAAGAACGTATTTGCTAATTACCGGTAGACAATTAAATTGTATGTATCAAAAATAAATTAAATTAGCTAATAGCTAAATTACCAGCTATTTCTTACTACTTATTGGGGAATAGGAGAATATGATTATTACATAATGTTTCTAATATATATGAAATAATAAAAGTCCTGAGTCAAGACAGCCAAACAAAGTAATTTTCTATACATTTTGTGCTAAATATAGGGGTAATTTGTTAGGGTTTCTGTGTGAAAAGTGGCAGGATTTAACACATCTGGCTACTGGTGTGAAGGTAACTAGAAAGTGTGAAATCAAAGGATCCCAAATTTAAATTACAAACAATCCTGTCTATGGTAGTTCGTGCCAAACAAAACAAAATGTAACTGCACTCTTAGACATCTGCTAACAAAGCAATTATCATATATTCAACACCACTTTGCAAACACTTGAAAATGAGAGTGATGTACGCACTTGGAGTTGATGCTTGACATACTCTAGCTTTTCAAAAGGCAAGTGGAAAGCTGCCATTTCAACTATGTATATATGGTATGGCTCCAATTCCTAACCAACAGCATAATCAGTTTCATTTCTGACTTGAAAATACCTCATGAAATTATAATTTCTGATGTGTGAAGACTCCAGTGCTTTGAAAATTTGAAAACACTTTCGTTTCGACATCTCAAGCACACTGAAAAGAAAATCTTTTTCCACAGAAATCTGACTGAAATGTTAAAAATGGTCTTGGCGTTTCATTTGTTCAATAGAATAATAGGTATTACCCATATGATTGAGAAAGGCATCAAACCTGATTTCACAGCAATCAAAGACTGTTGAATGCTTGTAATTTAATAAAAAGGAGGAAGCGCTTTGATAAATGTGCCTGGTCAGTTAACCCAGATACATTTCAAATATGAAACATCAGTAATTATTATTCCTTTTGGGTTATTATGATTTTAATGGGTCAGGTATGTGTGGAATACACAAACCATCCTGGGTGGCTGATCATTAATCAGTAGCTTTACTGTTACTGTATGTCTACCAGGTAATGTGCTATTAAATGTTACAGAACACTAATGAAGGCAAATACTGGATGTTTCACAAGTTAACGATTAAAAACATGCTCAGACGTTTATGTTCAGAAGTCTTTTCTAAAATGTTTTTTCCACTTTTTGGATATTTTCTTGTACTTTCAAAGATAATGCAAACTGCATACTCAGGCAGCCTATAGTCTCCTCAATATTATATTATCATACACATTATGTTTGTTTTTGATGGATCACATCTACGTCTCTAATCATAGTCCACAGAACTGCTGTTTGGGTCACGTGTGAAGCCAATAGTCAGTAATGACAGGTATTAATTTACGTCCATAGCTTAAATTACTTTTAAGCCAAACAATGTTTTTTTTCAGATCTAACCTTGAAGTTTTGTTGCCTATTTATTACAAAGCATTTTTTTGTTTGTTTGTTTTTCAATTTACAAGGTTAGTCACATTTTAAAACTGCGACTGTAACTCAGGAGAAAACACATTTCCTTTGAAACGTAACTGAGAATCCAGTTTAGTTGTATGGAAACATAATTTTGTAGGTGACAGAGTTGCCTCAGGTATGAACTTCTGGTAACGCTTTATTTTACAGGTCTGGAAATTTCATGATAATTTGGAGATAATTAGTAAGTAACCTATTTGAAATTTATTTGTAATTTCTGCCAAATCTATATTATATATATCTATATTCTATCTATCTATCTATTATCTATATATATATATATATATATATATATATATATATATATATATATATATATATATGCTTTATGTTCATGTCAGTCTCTAATGTGAAGCCATGGATTTCTTTTTCAGAAAAAGTCTAATTGTAAAAACAGAATGTAGGAAATATCTGTACCTGAAAGCTAAAACTAGAATGACTCATATACTGTACTACTGCCAGATTTATCTGTGTGGCCGTGTGCCTCACAAAGGCGAGGTTAAAAAGTCTACCTCCTCCATATTTCTCTTTCAAATAAACAGGTCCGGTCTGGAACATAGTGGAACTACAGCTTCCTTTCAGCCATTTTCTAAACAGCTTTTTGTGCTGGGTATTAAAAACTGCTGACGCCAGTACCAACATTAGTATCCTTATTAAAGTGATACATATACCAAAAGAGTAGTTCTTTAGATACCCATCATGTGAATGTAAACTGCCTGTGTGTCTAACTCCCTTACACAGCTCTTTGTTCCCTCCACTCTGCAGCTCAAACCCTTCCAGGCAGCTCCATGCAAATCGCCCACTGCTCGATCCAAAAAAGAAATAAGCTGCATTGTATTTTAATTTGGGCTGTAGGCTACTGAATGTCATTTGCTTCACATAACAAAATATTGTTTTTGAAAGGCTAAACGGCACCAAATATGGACAGAAGCAAAATATTTTGTTCGGCAAACCCATGTTGTGAAGTTTGGATCTTTCTTTCCTCTTCTTTTTTTAATATTATTGGAAATGTTTGGATCACACAAGTCTGAAACAATCTGTGCTGTGCGCATTATACAGATGCATTCTGGGTTGGCATCACACTTATGGTGTGAACGGTACTGGATGAAAACTGGAGCGGGACGGACCAGGAGATAAGGCCCTGAGCTCATCTAAAATCTTTCCCTCCCACTCCGCTCACATGACAAATACTTGTTTTTTTTTTTTTTGTTTTGTTTTTTTCAAAATCTGATCACAAAGAGAATCACCTACAAGTATCATTTGAGTGGAGAAGTTTTGATACTACTTGGTACTGGGTTACTTAGGTCGGTACCTTAACGTACCTTAATGAGTACTGATACCCAGCTCTAACAATTTGGACCATTAAATGACTGGACTCTGGATTCACACCACAATACAAAACCTGTGTCTCAAATATATGTTATTAACTGCTTTAATGTAATGTGTATAGTATAATAATCTTCAAAGTATATGTAAAAAAGTATAGTACAGTATATATATTTTTATTAGTTAGTAACTAATAATAAAATATGTGCACCTTCAGACATAAACCAAATACTTTAGATTCTAAGATTTAACTTTTAACTTTCCATTGGCGTTGTTTCTGTGGTGCCAGCACGTCATTTTAACATATTCTGTGCCACCACCACATAATGCGGTTGAGTTCGTGGTCATTTCATGTATTTCTTTGAGATCAGGTTGTACTGAACCAGGTAATCTGCTTTATTAATTGCTACTGACAGGTTAGTGCTTCTGACCAAAGGAGCCCTTTAATCATACAGATCTATATATTCATTGTTGATATGTTCTTCTGAGTGTACTGCTCACTTAATGATGATATGTACCGTATAGAAAACAAATTCATGTCCCATTGCATAAAGGTTTTTTAGGTGGAAGTAAACAGATTTTCCACATTGGTGCCTTGATTTTAAATCAAAATGCCTCAAGAATCCCAAATGAATCACACACAGTCTGCTGCATCTCAAATTAATTACACAACAAATTAGTTTAAAGGTGCAGTGGTTAGAAGTGGACCAAATATGATTAAAAAAAGTTATTTTTTTTTAAAGAGGTCACCACATCCTGACAGTACTGCATGAGAAAGGTAATCTGAAAAACAAATGTATATACCTCTACGTCCTCCAGTGTCCTCTGGTGTCCTCCGATGCTCCTGATGGCATCTGGAAGATTTCACAGAGCGGAAGAAAACCAGTCGTAAACCAGTCGTAACGGAGCAGGAGCAGCTGTCAAACTAGGCAGATCAAATATGAATCAATAATCTGTAATAGCAATTCTCTCCTCAAATGTTTTCAGAAACATCTTTTAGTGTACCGTGCAGCTGTAAAATGAGAACGCTTGTGACCCATCAGCCATTTTGAGATCAGCAGAGGAAATACCAAGCACCACCCACCAGCTGGAGCACAGCCAATAGGAACGTTATGTAGCTCTACAGCTCAAGTGTTGGGCTCTAATGACCTAAGCTGCCAGCACCAGGTGAAGTGCATTCCAGTTAACAAGGACTTAAACAAGGAGTATCATATTTTTCAAACATGAGAAGAAAACCTCTTCCAGTCCAAACAGAACAAGGAATCATCACAACTGCTTTTACTATGGATGAAAACATTTCTTCTAAAAACAGGTAGAGATTAGACATAATTTTCTCCTCATATTTTTTCCCTGCCAGATCATTTGGGCCAGTTAAATATTACAACAGTCCCCCAATTTACATAAAATTGTGCTGCTGAAAGGAATCTTCTTTACTACTACTTTACCTTTTATCCCTCCACAAAAAAAGCCCATAAACTTCTATGTGCTCACCGTGCAATCATCAAGTTGTTGCCACCGGTGTTTTCTTAAGTAGCCCGTCTAATGAGGATGTCCCTTGTCCGTGCAATCAGTACAATTCTTTTGATATCATGTATTTTTTCACTGAGGCCGACTCTCTGTACTCGTCAGGACACAACCTCTCTGTAGGGGTGGGTGGAGGATCGATCCGAAAACACTGATACTACCGATACCGTCGTCTCTTTTTGAAGATCAAATCTAGCATCAGTGGGATCAATACCAAAGAGGAATCAGTTTCACTGTTCACCCGTTCGTATTTCATCAAAGACTAGAACTGTGTGTGCAAACAGTGTTGCTTCTCACTGCTGTGATGCTGTGCACCATGACGCATAGCCTGACTTGTTACTCCGATAGCTAGTTACACATGATGGCTGAATAAAGAGGAGCATGTTTGGAGCTATTTCACAGCTGGGAATGATCAACAGTCTCACGGCAGTTTATGAAATAGTCACAAAAGTTAATCTATTTGATTTGCATACATAGACATGAATTTCCTTTGACGCTCAGCATGACTTTCAGCAATATACTTTTTCTGATGAATTACGGAAAAATGTCCAGCAACACATGACACATGTCAATTTCTGCTCCAGTCTTTTCAAATATAGCTAGTTGTGTACGTTTAAGAATATATTGACTTGGTTGAGCTCATGCAACCAAAAACTAGTTAGTTAAGTTTAGGAAAAGATCATGGTTTGGGTTTAAATAACCTGGACTTCAGGTTTCATATGGGACACTAACACTGGTCTCCTATGTGAAAGTCCTTTAATTTTTGACCCATCTATCCACCTCAACCACCGCCTTGCTCTTTATACTTCCCAGTTCAAAATTATGTGGATTACATATGAATATGATTTAATGCTGATAATCACAAAAAATGTGAAATTTGTGTCTATGTACACAAATCAGAACAATAAATTTCACGACTATTTCACAAACTGGCATGAGACTGTGTTGGGATGATGGTTGAAGGTATTGTGCTTTTTCACAAAATGTTTTAAAACATTCATTGTTCTCAACAAATAAATGTTTGCATTTTGTTTATTCAAAAAAATCCTGTTTGCATGAGTAATTAAAAGTAGAAAGCACATGATAATACATAAGCTGTTGTTGCTTAATTATACAAAAAAAAAGTACCGATACAGGTATAAATAACTGTGTTTGGTCCTGTATTGCTTGGTATCGGATTGAAACCAAATTTTGTGGTATCGCCCATCTTTACCTCTCAGCTGAGCACACATTGGTAAAGAGTATGTTGAGGGGGGCTCAGAACTATTTTACTAGAATCTAAAATATAGGACTGTGAATTATGTTGAATTACATTATGTTTCGAGGGAAACATATTTTGGCATGGATTACGTTTGTTTTTGATGTATCACAAATACAACTGTGATGATAGTCTGCGTGAGGAGGAGGTTGGGGTGGTGGATGAGTTAAACAAACACAAGGCTTACAGTGTTCATGTCCCATCTGAATCTAAAGGTCAACATTTATTTATTTGAATTTGTCTATATTAATGTAACAAAAATAAAATCATTTTAAACCAAACCAGGATTTTTTTTTTTCTAAACCTAACCAAATAGTTTTATTTATATATTTATTTATTATCTTGCTTCAATTAACAAAGTTAACCACATGTTCAAAACTGTGACCGGAATTGAAATGTAACTGAAGATGAAGTGTAGTTGTACAGGACCGTAATTTTGTAGGTGACAGGGTTGGGCTGACATCATTGTTGATACGTCAGTTGAGTGCTACTGAAAATGAAATGATGGAAAGATACTATATACACTGACAACTATTTCCTTGCTCAAAGCTATTTCACCAGGCGACATGGCCTTGGTGTTTCTTTTCCTCAGGTGTCCTTGAACGAAACACTGAACTCTTACCTAAAATGGGACAGCTGGCCTCAGCGGCGCCGGGGTGTAGTAATCTCAGAGGACTCATCAAAAAGTAAATATATAAATTCTCCTTGGCGCTTTATGCAGTACTGTATCTGAATAATCAGCTGCTCATGATTTTTATTATTACTATTATTGTGAGCATTAGACTTGTAAATGTTCACATGCTACGAGGCCCGCATGCATGCACTTAAGTCAGGGTGGTGGTGGGAGGGGCATGTGTGGCCTTTGGCACTACTCCACTGCTCCCCCATCTGTTTTCTGCCTTCCTGATGGAGCAGCACAGATCTGCCCGGCCTGGACCCATGATGCACCAGAAATGCAGCCCCTGTTAGCCGCAGTGACAAGGACTCTGTTGGGTTTGTGTTTAATGAGGCGCTATTGTGTATCCATTCAATAATAACAGCCATATGGTTGTCAACGCTGAACATGCCTCCACACTTTGCTAGAAAGTTCGGCAGCATCTCCAAGGAAGGACAATTAGCGTGCTGATGTGCAGTGCATCGGGGTGGGTGGGGGTTGCTTTCTTATGTTTGTTAATTAGTTTGTGATGTCTCTGAGTTTAGAAATTTTGAGCTGGAAATTGATATCAATAAATAACCACTGCCTAATATTATCACAAACATAGAGCACATTTTAGGCCACCATTTCAGCTCTTGTCATTATCTTTCCTATCAAAACAGTTTTTATTGACCAGTAAGCTTTAGGTATTCATTTTATCCAACTATTTACTCTGTATACCATTTTTCCCATTATTGTTCCTGTTCAAGTGATTCACTGCCTCCAGCAACCATTTCTTCAACATCCGTTTTCTCAAATTACAACCGATTCCTCAAACTAAAACACGAAACAACATTATATCCCTTAAAAGTTCTTCATGGTTTTCCTTTGTTTGACGTGTGACTGGTACTCTTTTAATCATGTGGTCTTGCTGAGCCCTCTTCCTCTGCAATAGTTTAATGGCACCCAACTGGAGAATTACTGCATCCAGCTCTGAATATTCACTTAATAATAGTAGAAGGAAAAGCACTTTACTGTAATTTGCATTTTCTTTTGCAGATTTTCTGCAAATTTTGTCAAAATGTACACATTTGAATGGAAACTTGATTGTTTTCCTGGGATGTTGATGTTCAGATTTAACATTCTGTGCAACATACCCAAAGCAAACTATTCCCATAAATATCCACCTCAGCATGGTTTGAGTCACAAAACAAGAGGAATAGATGCAGGGAATGAGCCAGGTGTCTGCTCCACAGAGAGGGTGTAGTATATTCTGCCATTACACCTCCCTTGCTCCCCCCTGTGTGTCTCAGGCCATAAAACATTTCCCTATTAGCATCCCAGACACTTAGCTGAGGAGCAGCTTCTCTCTTTATATGCAGGCTCAGGCACATGATCATTTCCATTACAATCATTTGGGTGAAAATATGCGGCAGACACAAACATGGCATTAATTTTAATGTGGTGCCACAGCTCTGTTCAATTACATTCCATAAAATATTCACAGGGGATCTCACTCAGATTTAGGTAAAAGGGGTATAGCACAGGTGGAACTTCATGGGTGTGCTAACGCTGAAGGTAATATATGAGTGTGCTTTAGGCGTTTTTCATGGCAGGGACCCTATGTGCTGTGAATAAAGTCGGGCCCTGACTTACATACCCACAAACTCATGTTATCTTCATTCTGAAGCACATCACACAAACTTTCAAATACTTTCACAGGTTGCATACTGTAACATCTGGGACTATGTAGGTTTTTTGGAACACAGCCATAGTAGACATAGATGGACTACATCTGCATCAAAAGTTGACTCTCCACACATTACCATTTTTATTACTTTAGCCCACACTGTTAATACAGACCAATTGCCATTATAGCAAAAGATCTAGCATATACGCACCATGGGTGCTTGTCACAACATCCATATCTTAGGTCATGTTTGTTTTTCTGTTTTGCATGTTGCATTTCCTGCTTTATTTTGGTATTCTAACATTCCCTCTCGTTTCAGATCACTTCCTGCCCATATGCTTTCCCGCCAGCACGTTTGAGCACCTCCTCCTCCACCTGTGTGTGATTGTCTTCTCCCGCCCTGACTGTGTCCACCTGTGCATTGTCAGTCACTCCCCTCACTAGTATTTAATGTGTGCTTCCCCTTCCCTCTGTGCCAGTTCGTCTTTGTTCCTGTGTGAGAAAGTGTACCCGCCTGATTTCCTAGCGTAAGACTCTGATTTTTGTACTTTGCCTGTTTTTGACTTCGCCCTTGCCTAACGTCTTTTTGATCTGTTTGCCGTCTCTGATTGCTTACCTGTGTACTGACCATTTTTCGACAAAGTAAAGACTGTTCTCACTTTATCCCAGTGATTCTGAGTCGTGCTTCTGAGTCCTATCGTGTCTGACCCGAGTCGTAACAGTGCTGGACATTAGGGACCTACTATGTTGTAAAAGTCAAAGTGAAACTTAAAAGCAACGTGTTCTAACATGTACAACTGAACGAAATGTCACATTTTTAACAAAAAGCTTTCTTTAGGTTTAGGCAATTAAACTATAACTTATTTAGATTTAGGCAACAGAACAGAAATAGGTTTACTAAAAAAAAACATTTGATGCAGTTCAGGGAAAAACATTGGGTTTTGGGTTAAAATAACTTTGAACACAAAGACAACTGCACATTGTTGGTTTCACACGGGATGTAAAATCTGGTTTCCTGGGTGAAAACCTTGTGTTTTGTGTCTCATCCATCATCCATCGTGCAGGTACTTTTTTTTGTTTTGTTTTCAAAATTGGAGGAAGTGAAGACAGGTCTTCTGGCTAAATATTTCCACCACTCCATTAAAGACAGCCATTGAGGCAACCATAATCTTAGCATAGCGCACTTTCACTACATATGGACGATCCACGCTTTCCAGGCATGTTAAGGGCCTCCACATAGTAAGCAAGTAAGTCTGTTTCAGCAGAGGCTTGCTACATGCCCTATAAATGGTCATTCAAATGGAATAACAACAAATATACAATCTGTATTAGTAGCTTGACAGTGATGAAAGTCTGATCTGGCACTGCTTTAACTTTGCCATTCATTACAAATAAGAATTAGTGACAGGAGGGAAGGTATTTATCTTAGAGGATCATTGGTTTACTTGTTTCGGCAATTTCGAGCAAGTGTTTAATAGACCTGTCAACCATCAGAAGAAAAAAAAAAAGCTAAAAGGAGCTCAAAAAAGGTTTGTTCACTAATGACACATCATAGAGTCTATTTTCTGAATGGGCTGAATCATACATTTCAATTATGGGAAGAGTCTCAGTGGTTAGTGTTCTCAGACAAACTGCCTTGACTCTCTTTTGCCACTAGCATTTTACAGCTTAGACCAACTCAGCTTCATTTATTACACCGGTTATTCATTTGGACATTCAAAGTCAATGTTTATTTTGCACTTGTGCCTACAAACAAGAAAACTCCTAACCTCATTGTGTCTTGCTATACAACGATTAAACTGAATATGATACTAAAGGAAACGATGATTTCACCCATTCACCAAATGTCTGTTGTGTTTAATGCTGTTTATAGTTGACTCCCTTATGAAAAAACACATGTAAAAGTTTTCACATTTGAAATATCTAAAACCATATATGCCTTTTGTGATTGTTTTTTTCATGTTAAATGTCCAAAACCCATGTATGCTTTCATGTGTTTCATATGTTGTTTCACATACCATAAATTACATCACATGAGAAATATCTAAAATGTGTCTGACCCAGCAGAGATCCAAGCCCATGTTTCCTTGTCCTTTTTTTTCAAGGGGGAATTACTTTTATCACTGACAAATGTAGTAGAGTGACAACTGTCCACCTGCAGGCTAAAATAATACAGTTAGTATGTAAGGAGTAATGTACAGCGAACTCATCATTTTGCAAAATATAAAGCAACAATGTTGTGTCACATCAGTTCTTGCATCATTCTGAAGGGGTTTATTTCACAATAATGACCCGATGGCTGTACATTATCCCACTTATTACACAGCTACTTACTTAAAAAATCAATAATTTAACACAAAAAAATGGTCCTCAGAACTGCATCCATAGCAGCGGTATGTTATACATATAGCAGCGGTGTGCTATATTGAAATATTAGACCGTAGAATGCCGTGATTGACTAACTTTTGCGTATCCAACAAAGACATGTAGACAGACTTCATGTTTATTTTCATGATTCTGATGAACACTGATAACCTGTCACCATCTGCTCACAAAATCAAGTTTGTCTGAACATTTGATGATATTATTGGTATCCAACAAATGTCAATACTATAATAGAAAGTTGTATGAGCAGAGACACTACATCTGCACACATTTACATGTTTAATGTATTCACAGGGGTCACGTGATGTTGATAATAAGACCTGTGAAGTGGCACCTAAAACTCCCGAGTTACAATTTTGATGGAGAGGATCCTGGAGCCATGTAACCATGGTTACATATGTAACCTAGCTCTCTACAAGGACAGCTATGAGCTGCCCTGCAAAAGAGAATGGTAAATTCCATAAAGCCTGTCAGTGGGCTCCCCTGTGGTCATAAAATTTGGATTATGAGCAATCATGAGCACAGATAAAATCCTTGACCAATAGTTGTGTTATTAACAATAATTACAATATCACTATAGACGAGTATTTCCAATAAAAAAAAGAAATATGTCCACTCATGCTCAACATGTCCTGTACTGACTGTCAGCTGAAAAATATCGAGATCAAAGATAGTGGAAGAAGTGGAAAAAGAAAACTGCTCCCGAACAAAAAAAAAAAAAAAAAAAATCACATTGTGACACTGCATACATGGAGCTCTACAGGGACCCCTCAATGCTGATGTCGAGGAGCTGAAAATAATATTTCTTGTCCCACTGACAAACTGTCACCCATACAGGTTTTCAGCATAAATCATCTTATTCTGTATCTAATGCTGTAAGGGTGAATGGCTCTGCCTTCCAGATGGACTGTAATGTCAGCTAAATCTACCAATTCCCCACAGCTCACCTGGGACAAACCTCCTCTATCAATATTAGTAGGTGTCCACTTCCTGCTAAAAACAGACTTCCTGTACGTGTTAGCGTCCGTTGCAGTGCTTTTGTTGGGTGGATGTGATGCCTTCAGAAAAGGGCATTAGGGTTATCCTGTGGTGATGTGATTCAGCATTTTCATCGCTATTACATGAGGTCAGGAAGGCTGTAGGAATTGGCAGCAAAGAGACCAAGATATGAGACTTTTTTCCATTGGAAGCTGGTGGTTGAGGATGGTGATGCAGCACAATCGGCCAGCAACTGCAGCACAGTTTTTTCTTAGTTGTGGACGTGTTACCTGCACTGCTACACTGTAGCCGTTGGTACGGGCATTTTAAATGCTCTTAAAATGCAAATTTGATTCATGCATTACCACCTGTGACAACTACTGTACATACAGCTGGCAAAATAATCTGTATTTGGGGAACTTTGGCATCGGATGTAGTAAACATGCAATAAGATACTAATCAAACAGCACCTACATATGCCTCACGTCAAAAGGTTCATTCAATCTCCTGGTTTTAAAGACGTCTGTAGCTTTTTTCAAAAATGCAAAAATTTTTATGCAAAACTTGCCATGGCAGATTCAGGGAGTCTTCACGAATCAGTGCAACCACTGTTATCTTTCCATCATTTGTGTATCATTTGTGCATGGTAGAAATATAATATGTTTCTCAAAATGTATAGTTAATTGATATGCTTTATTTCCATGTGTACAGATAATAATTAGCAATTAATTATCATTTGAAATTTCTTTAAAAAGTCCCTGAATCATTACATTAGCTACCAGGTTACATTTGTGTCGACATTAAGTCACAATGGTGCGATTTGTGCCTGATCAGAAGTGTCTTCTATTAGTTTTGGTTTTCCACCTCTGATGAAGAGCAGCACACAGCCGCTTCTCAAGCCGTAGGGCTCCATTTTAACCAGTGTATGTTATTTTAGAATATAATTATTAAATAATGTTTATAATGAAGTAATCTTTGATTTTTTTGAGGAATATATATGAGTAATTTGCCATTTCACATTTCAAATAGGTCACTTGCTAATTACCCCCTAATTACCATTTGCAGACCTGTAAAATGAGTGTTACCGCAAAACATTGACAGACAGCCAGAGACCCTTTCATGGCCTTCATACACTAGCTATAATGCAAAGTGGTAAATATTCATGCAGCCTTAATGTGACATGAAATCCCAGTGTAAGTACAAACTGGTCAGTCAAGAAAAAACAGGTCTGCAGGTACTGTTAGACGATGAAGTAGTATGATGCACAACGCCTCTTGACGCCAAGTCTGCAGGCCAAGCTTCCAACATGGCTGACCGCCAGGTGATGCCAATATGGTGACTGCTGCTATCTGTCTCCCATACCACCTTGTTCCCAGCAAAAGGGCGCTTCGAGGGCACAGTAGGAGGTCGGGCCAAGGGGCACTGGCAAGGTCCAAAATGCCAGGTCCTATCATATGTACTCAGACCCTGAGACAGTCGTCCCAACACTCCTGTGTGCAGCCAAGCACATTTGTTTACTCACACAGGACATCATATCAGTGATTGGCCTGCATAGTCAGACCATCATGACACCTTATACGGCATGGGTATCCAAAATAAAAGCATGACTAACTAATTACTTCTGGACTACTGATTATTTTTCTTGCGTATATTATAAATTGCGGGCTGCACGGTGGTGTAGTGGTTAGCGCTGTCACCTCACAGAAAGAGGGTCGGAGGTTCGATTCCAGCTTGGGGCTCTTTTGTGGGGATTTTTTATTTTCCCCCTGGGAAAGGGGGTTTTTTTCCGGGGACTCCTTCTTCCCCCCAAAAAAAAAAAAAAATTTTATTTAAATTAATTATTATTTAAAAATAGTGGTGGTGGGGAGTATGAGTGGGTTTGTTTTTTTTTTTTTTTTTTTTTTTTTTTTTTTTGGGTGGGGTGGGGGGGGGTGGTGGGGGGGGGGGGCCCCCCCCTCCCCTATATGAGGGAGGGGCGGGTCCCCCCCACCCCGAAAGTGATAGAAGGGGGAAAGGGGGAGAGGGGAGGGATATTATAAATTGCAGAATAAAGAATATTATAACACAAACTGGGACCATTATTTTTAGGATGTGATTGTATTAGAAATGTTGACATAAGATCCCAGACATACCCATGTCATACTAGCTTGTCAGGATGGAAGTTAAATAACGCTCGAAACCTGAATGAAATATTGGTGAGGAAAAACTGTCACAGCCATTTTCAAAGGGGTCCCTTGACCTCTGACCTCAAGATATGTGAATGAAAATGTTTTTTTTACTGACATGCCCATTATTTTTATGATGTGATTATATTGGAAATTTTTAGATTAGATTAGATCCCAGTATTTTATTGCTGTGTCCTCCAACAGGAAATTAAATAGAAACTCATCTGAAACAGAACTCATCAGGAGAGACAGCTGCATTTAGATTGTATGAGAATTCAAACAATTAAGCAACGTACACTTTATTCAGAAAGTACGTACTCAAAGCTGATCTGAGCAGTGTCCCGGGAATTTCATCCATACTGTACAATGCCCCACCTCAGGATTTATGCTACTGTGCAAATATTGTGAGAATGAAGTATTAACATGGTGATTTTGATAGCTGTCATTAAAATATCCTTTAGCATGTGAAATTCTTTTATTGAAATAAATGCTGTTTGGAGGATGGGATGGAGGATTCACAACACAAAACTGACAAACTCCTTTCTTGCAGAGAGACCTGACAGGCCCCTGTATAAAGAAAGAGGGCAAGAAGAAACTGGGCTACATGCAAACCAGCTTTTCATCTTGTCAGTGGAGCACAACCCGACCAGGCAGGTGGAGTAACTACACAGCGTTGCCAGACAGGCTGAAACAGCAAAACAAAAACTAGAAAAAGAAAAAACACGGCCCAACACATGATACAGCTCTTGCATAATGGACAATAAACACAAAGGAAATATTTATACTAGCCTGACAGGGAGAGTTTGGCTTTCTCCACCTGAGGGATCCCAGGAGACGCCTTATAGCGGCCCCTCAGCAAGATGACAGATATCACAGCAGACAAGGCGCCCACTCTAAAGCTTCCCACTTCCTTGGGACTGTAAATAGTCAGTTAGGACTTTCCTTAAACCATGCCTGAGGATCTATATTCAACATAATCTAATATTCAGACAAAATGCAAAGACAGAAGAGAATATCCGTGGCATCACATTTATTTTAACCTGTATAACACAAACTCAATGCAGTATTCGGTTGTCCTGTATTATGTTTGTCAGTATTTATTTACATCACGGTGAGAGCTACCAATCCAGGATATCCCTTAGTGGGTATTGAATGAAAATTCCTACCATCAAACTTGAACCTTAGACCTTAAAATGCTTGACATACTGAATGGTCCGTGCTGAGACGGCATTCTCTATGAACTAGGGCTGTCAAAGTTAATACGGTTATAATGTGTTATCGTTACAGCACCACTAATTTCAGGTTGTAGCAGTCTCAGTTTTAAAGCTGAGTGAATGTAAGAATCCATTAGTCATATTAGCTTGTCAGTTCAACAATGCTCCAAATTCTGCAGAGGAAAAACTGTCGCAGACATTTTCAAAGGGGTCCCTTGACCTCTGACCTCAAGACATGTCAATGAAAATGGGTTCTGTGGGAAACCACAAGTCTCCCCTTTACAGACATGCCGACATCAAATCAGCACACTGATACACTGATAGCTGCTGTTGCCTGTTGTGCTTGAGTTTGAGTTTTATGATTTGAGCATATTTTTTATGCTAAATATCTGTGAGGGTGTCTAGAACATATTTTTTCATTGTTTTCTCTTTTTAATTTATTTCTAATAATGAATATATACAGACATTTGCATAACATAACATATTTGCCTACTCCCATGTTGATAACAGCATCAAATACTTTATCTCCCTTTAAGGTACATTTTCAACAGAGAAAAAAAGATCAATTAATTTGTGATTAATCATGGAAAATCATGCATTTAACTGTGATTAAATATTTTCATTGATTGACAGCCGTGCTATAAACACAATATCTTACTTGCCTGGCGAGCAGTAAAATCTTTTAAGTACTTTGGATTGTTCAAGTAAAAGTGATTAATGAGCTGCAGTTTTCATTAAAGGCTTCATAATAGTATTGAGGCATACTTATAATAAAACAGCAATTAAACTTTTTTTTTTAAAAAGTTTACTTGTGTTCATCTAAAAAGTAGAAACATAATTTTGTAAACTCTTGAATGATGGTTAAGATTAGGCACTGACCTTGAATAGTTAAGGTTAGGTCTTGAGGCAACAAATCTTGCAAGAGTTTTTGCATATTTTTGCAATTTGCGGGTTACCTTCAAGACATCACCTTGAGAATGTCAGTTTGTGGAAGCACCTTTAGTTAGTTTCCTGTTAAGGTAGAGGCAGCAAAAAATGCATGTGTGGTAAAATCATGCTTCCCATTCTTATGGTTCATTGTCGTAAACATGTTTTTTTCACTTTACTTTTACCAATTATCATTTCATCAAAGAGAAAAGTTTTGGCCGTGGAAGCAATAAGTTGTTGCCAGTGGGACAGTATACGAGTGAGCACCCGCTCCAGAAACATTACAGCATTATCCATTTGTTCGAATGCTAAAAACAGCCTATGTTCACATGATCCTGACGAGCTACAATTGGTGGATGTGCAAATAATTACTGTTCATTACTAGTAGCAGAGGTAAGGAGACATTGTTATAAAGGGTTACGAGAATGAATCCTAAAACGCCACATGAGTTAGCGTTTTAGGACTACGGGTTCCCCCATCTGGAAGTCAGTGTGTTTTCTTCTACAATATAAAATGCATTAATAAATACCCTACTCGTGAATTGTTAAACTTTTATGTGTCTCAAAAAAAGCAGTTGCTAACAAGTAACTAAATGAGACGACTAAAAGTCATCACACCAATTCCTCCATCTTTACAGCTATATGTTGTGTATACACACATTCATACCTGGTTGGCCAACAAAAACATGTCATCCCTGGAAAAATTTACTGCTGCAAACAAGTCTATAGTGAGGTGGGAGTAGTTTTTCTGGGGTACAGAGTGTTTGACTACCTTTTGCAGCCCGTCTCCTACCAGCAGTCCAGCTTGATTTAGTAACCATGACGATGAACCATGATCTTTCCCTAACCAAGCCATTTTAGTTTACTTAATCGAGCCATACCTTAACCGCAGAGTTGTTAAAGCGGAAATCATATACGGGTAATACAGGACCGAAAAAAAAATCATAATGCTCTAGAAATGCCGTGCTTATGTGTTTGTGCTGTTGCTGGGAATTTGAAAGATGGCACATTGATTTTGATGGGCTCTCTTAATGCCTGTATCCCATACTGAGCTATGGACTGGCTGATCCAAGGAAATCCACTTCTTGGCTGTTTAATATGTGAGTGTGAATGGTGGCAGGTTGGCAGGCAGGAACAAAACGTCTGATTGGATAAGACACTCAATAAAAAAAAAGAAAACTCCAAACTGCTCTTCCCCATCAATGTCAGTTTTCATCAAGGTAGCATGAGTGGAACACCTCGTTCACTCTGACTCTATTGTGACGGGAGAGAGAGTGAAATAGACAGCAAGCACTACAGCGCAGTTAGTTTTACATCAAAATCCAGTGGCTATTCTCTTTATTTTCATGGTAGATGCAGACAGCCCACTGTAAATGTCAAACCAATTCACAGATGTCAAATTTGATCCAATCATGCAGTTTGGAGCAGCCTATAATCGACTAGATGTGGTACAATGCACTTTGTAATGATTGATATGTTGACGTGCATTTGAGGAATATTTATAGGTCTATTTGTGCATTTAAAGAGTGTTTAAAATGTAGAGCTTTTAATGGGGAAAGTGGTTTCTTCCAAGGATGTAAGTTACAATACTATGAAGAAGCTATAGATTCTGGATAACTAGTGTTTCCCTCTCATGCTGTTAAAAAAAAAACATGTTGACTTTCATTTATTTGCTCATGATTCTATCCCTCCTAACATATAATGTTTACATGCCAGATGTTTTACATGGTCACATCTGCATGCCATATGTACTGTTGTCCCAGGGGTGATAATGAGTTATATCATCGGACTGAGTGTTAAATCACTTCTTGTACTTGTCTCTGAGCATCTGCTGTATGAACATCAGGTGAAATCATGGCTTTTCCACAAGTTGTCATTTCTTCAGCGGATAAGTGTACACAGGAGACACCCAAAATGCACTATTTGGACTGTTCTCATACACCATTCATGAAGTAATAGCATAGTATCCCACGAAATCAGTTTGAATGTAATCCATGTAAAGCAACAAACACTGCATAAGGAGGAGGGCGGGGTGGATGGGTGAGTCAAAAATACTGGACTCCCTCCGAGGAGACCGTTTGTACACGAAGAAGTCAGCGTTCTTTTGTTTGTCATGTAACATTCGTATTTAAGTTATGTCACCTCCTGAGTTATTTTAACTTTGATCTTTTCCTAAACCTAACTAGTTTTGTTGCCTTAACCTAACCAAGTATTTTAAGTGTAGCTACTTTAACCAAAACAGTGAGCTTTTTGTACATCTAACCAAGAATTTTTGTTGCCTAAACCTAAATAAGCTGTTTTCTGTGAAGATGGAGGTTTATTTTGAAAAGATGGTATGCATGTAACAAGTATAAATTGACGTCTTGCTGGAAAATGCAAGAAAAATGAGAAATACCTTTTTGTAAGATTTTGTAAGATTTTTACAACCTGGGCTAATCAATGGGGTCTCATTTAGTGGATCTAATGGGTGTCCTTGTCTGCTTCAGCCTCACTTTATGATTTATGCTGCTGGAGCATTTTTACATAAAATCTTGATTAGTGCAGCTGCAAGACAGCTAATGGCTTTAACAATGTTTTTTGGGCTTAATTTTGTCACATTTTGATCTTGCTTGCATATTTGCTGTTAGCTCCTTTCAAGAAATCTGTTTCCTAGCCAACTGGGCATCTGTCTTTCCCCGTCTTTTTTCCTCCCTCTATCCAGCCATCCATTCATGCCTGCTCTTGCGTTCCACTTCTCACCCGCCTCCCATCCGCCACCTTTTTTCTGTTCCTTCCTTTTAGTCATCCATCTGTGACAACCTACACCTCCCTCACACACTTAAAGTTTGTCCATTTGTTGCTTGCTCGCTCATTACCCAGACACACACCACCACTCGCCCAATTTGTATGTCTACCTGTGTGTGTTCGTCCCACACACACTCACACTCTCCAGCCTCTTCCCTGACACCCCTCCAATGTCGTTCTCCTGCACAGCACTTATTTTGTCTTCCCACATTGTGGGTGGCTGCTTGTGTTACAGCTATGAATGCTTAATTTCTCAATTTTCCCTTTTCACATGTACTAACAGTACTCCTTTTCAAAATGGAGAGATTCATTTTTATTTGTCTGTTGTCCATAATATCCCATTATCGCTTGCTCTCATTTGGAGTTGTCAAGATGTAAAACTACTACGTGCAGTTTAGAACAAAGACATGCCAAGGACTTTGTGGGATTCTCATCACAAGTGTAGTGAGGTATTGACACAAAATGCATAAATCCTATGATGTGCCGGCTAACCAGAGAAGCTGTTATCCCTGTAGTGTAAATGGTAGGAAGCATATTTGATTTTGTTGCAATATAACTTTCTCCTGTGTTACTTTTGACTTTACTTTTTCATCAGCCTTCTCCTGTCTGTGCAGACTGTCCTATAGACTAACCCCTTTTGTTGGTCTTCATTCATGCTTAAATATATTTATGTATTCACTGCTAACATACTGTTAATTCTGGAACCACACATGCATCATCAGGTTCTCTGCATCCACAGCTATGCAGCTGTTTCTTACTGCTATTGGGCTATTAGATTTCCTTGCTGTGCCATCTTGACTGCTTTATTTGCTCCCTCGCTGGGTGACTAGGTGTCACTTCATACAGCCTGCTAGGTTAAAAATTCTTCTGCACAATTATCACAAGCACATTTTAATTCACATCTATGAAATAATTGTGGAAACTGGATGGGGGGGACAGCCTAATATTGTCTCTGACAACATAAGAGACAGATAAATGGAAAGGCACTTTATTTATTGTGAAGGGAGATTATATAGTCACTGCAACATTAGAGCTGAGATGGAAATAGCACAATATAAAACAAAGAACAAATAAAAACTGCAAATCAGAAAACTTAATAAACCAACTAACATGCATTTGTAAGTGTAGTTGCCCTCATGTTTACATATATTTAACACGCAGAACAGAGGTGCTACATCATATACATAGACATATGCAGTCAAAGTCCCACTTAAAGTTGGAGTCAAAATTCACCCAGCAGAAGCATTTAATGTGTCTTCATATCAGTGAATCATGTCATGGATGTATGTGTGAAGAGGGCATGCAGGGACACTGCAGGGGCCCCACAGCTTCAGCCTGGAAGTTTGATAGACCTCACAAAAGCCAGTTCTCCCTGAAATGAAAGATATGGGGAAATTGGGAGTAAAATGGAGGTCCACGAATGTTATTTTTCCAACAAGATGAAAAAGGAAGCTTTATTTATTTATTTATTTATTCCCTTTTTTTGTACTCGGAGTGGCTTGGGTGGGTCGGACTGAAAATATGACGGTGTTATTCATGGGGTTTCAGGACACACTCAGGATAGAACAAGGCAGGGGGGCCATTGTAGTTACTTCAGAGAGGGAGAAAAAAGTCTCCAATCTCCTTTTTTTCAGGATTTT
The DNA here is from genome assembly GCA_947000775.1 of Pterois miles. Taxonomy (NCBI): domain Eukaryota; kingdom Metazoa; phylum Chordata; class Actinopteri; order Perciformes; family Scorpaenidae; genus Pterois; species Pterois miles. The sequence continues at coordinate 2,084,085 of CAMQGK010000552.1, forward strand.
TCTTCCTCCACCAATGTGCTAGATAGAAAAAGGGGAAATGGATCACAGAGTTGATTGCCGCAGAATACAAAATATGGATTTGAGTGTTTTACTGCTCTATATGCCTGGAAATAACATCTGTTTCAATCAAATTAAAGAGGCAAACAAAGTCACAGTCATTAAAAGGTCATACAGCCAAACTAAAAACTCTTTAAAAGCATGAGTCATTAAAAGAAGGAGTCCTCGCATTAAGCTGCAATTTGTGGTTGGTTTATTCCTTTATTCAGCTATAACTATGACTTTTGTCATTGGCTGGTTTTTGACAGCAATATGAATCCTAGATGATGAGAAATTGACATGTGGTGAACATTAAAATGTCAAAGAATTGACAGACCAATCAGTACAACCAGCAATTACATGATATGCAGCTTGATCACTAAAGATATGAAATTAATGAGCACATATGTCGAGGGCTCTATTAATAGCAGAACACTGATACAGTGCATAATGCCGAGAATGGTGAGTGCATGGGTCCTGCCTTGTACGCATTATGTCAGTTGCATAACAATTAAATTTTTATATACATATATAAAATGTACATATACATGTAAACACAATCTGAAGATGCGGGATTTGACACAGAGTTGAAAGAGATCACAAGTTTGATCCCCACAGTCAGTTAGTCAGCAGCAAACTCACACAGCAAGGAGTTTAATACCTCCCATATTACAATGGAGCACATTCGCTTGAAATATAACAAAGAGATTAGACAAATAATGATACACAGCAAATGCCCATGTGGGCACATTAAAAGTGCAGTGATATAAATAATACCAATCTGAAACCCTCTAAGAGTATGAAGCACGCAGGTTTGGTTGCCATTGGAAACTGCTTTGCAAGGGAGTGGCTGGTACTGTTCCTTATGCTAAATCCTGGTGTATAGAGTCTGTATATATGCACACAAAACATATATATAATTATAACCCCCCTACACACACATGCGTACACCATACTCTCTTCAACACTGACAAAGAATATATAATCCATCTTTAAAGCTTCAGTATGAGGAATATTTTTGCCATTATTGGGAAAAATCCCATAATAACTGTTCAACATATTGTAATTCAAGTGTTCTGAGAGAAAACTAGACTTTTGCACCTCCTCTTGGTTCTGTTTTCAGGCTTAAAGGATCTACCCTGTGAAGGGAGACTTTGGCCAATCAGAGGTCATTTCAGAGAGAGAGCAATCCTACTGGCTGTGGTGGTGGTGCTTGATATTTCCTCAAGAGCTTTCAACATGGCTGCCAGGTCACAAACTCTCATTTTACAGCTAAACAGTAACTACAAGATGTTTCTGAAAACATTTGAGGTGAGAAATAGACATTGCAGTAACAGAATATGGATTCATGTTTGATCAGCGCTGCCTAGTTTGACCGTTTAATCAGAGTTTGTGTGTGATCGACAGCCGGTTCATAGACAGCAGCTGGATGGCAGACTGTAGCTCCGCTCTGATAGGTTGTTCTCCTCCATCTCCTCCATGTTCACCTCATCTTGCAGATTTTCACATTACGTGTTTAGTACTGTCAGGATATAGTGACTGTTTTTTCTTCTTTTTATATATATATATATATTTTTTTTTTTTTCATATTTGCTCCGTTTCTACCCACTGTAGATTTAACGTCCACCAAAAGTTGTTATGATGCGATTTCCGTCTAAATATCTTGTGTATTGTCTAAGTATCTTATTGTGAATGAAGTTCTACACTGTCTTCAACCTAATCCACTAGGAAATGGATCTGTCCAGTCCTCAATATGTAACTTCAACACTTATTACTGGCCAACATGTGTCCAACTTCACTTAAAATGGGCAGAATGCAGGTAGAAAACAAAGGCTGAAGACCAGAGAATGAGATCTGGCAGAGGATGCATGAAAGTGGACCGTAATATCTTCCACATGGCTAATGAGGAGTGTGATGTGGTGGGAACATGGGTTACTGCAGGGCGGGAGGGAGGGGCGAGATCTGAACAAAGCAAAGCATAATGTGAGGCGTTATCGAGCACTGTGACAAACAGTTTCCAAAGAAAAACAAGATCACTGGTAGTGCTTGTTGACATGTAGCAACACGTGCCATTTTCATCCATGGTCTTATTCTCCCCACACCTTTACCGATCGATGAGTGCGTCATTGGCAGCAGTCAGACTGAGGAGTCTGTCTGTTTAGGCACAGCTTCATCTCTGTCTCAGTGGTGTGGTAATGCAAGACTCACCTGGTCCTGCAGCGATGTTTAGTCTAGCTATCCCATCACCACAGCCACCTACCAGGAGCTGATTGGCCCTGACAATCTCCCACTGTGGACATCCAGCAATCACTGGGAGGATAGAGCTGGGAAGAAGAGACTGATGAATAAATTCTCAGTGGGTGTTCAGAGTATTGGTAGAGCAATGGACAGAGGACAGGCAGAGATGAGAGGTGAGGGGAGGACAGGCCGGCTGTTTTCAAACACTGTTCATAGCTATATCTGCGAAAAGCAATGCATTATATTTCATATGTAATCCACATAATCGTGAGGCAGGACAGGTGATGTATAAAGCAACAAAGTCTACGTAGTGGAGATGGCAGGGTAGATGTGTGGGTCTAAAAGCACTGGACTTTTTCCCAGAAGACCAGCGATTGTGTCCCATGTGATGCATTATCTGAAAGCTTCAAACCTGAAAATTAATGAAGTCTTTCAAGTCATACATCAGCTGTTCACTTATGTTTCACTAGTTGTTTCAGCAATGTTGTGTTTGCATCATTTGCTACACAGATTTGGTGTCAAATTTAAGATTTTTTTCTCAAAAATTGATGAAAATGATGAATAATTTCTCCAAAATACCACATTAAGACACCAAGACCTTGAGGAACATCACAGACAAAGCCAGGCTGTGATGTGGCGTCAAAAACTTTTGACATTTGGAGATTTCTGCAAGAATTGCATTTTCTGCCGACTGGATGGCGAGCACTTCCATTCTGCAAACTGCTCAGAAACCCCGTTATTGTCAATATCCTTTGAAAAGCCATCCATGTGAATGCTCTAGGTCTCTAGTTTGTGGTTGTAAGGTTTTATGAGGGTATGATTATCTTAGAGGTCACCACAGGATATTTTAATCAGTGAGGTCAAGTTCAAATAACACTGCACTGTATGAAATGGCTACTATAGAGTTGTGAATACAGTTGGGCTCACTGAATCTACCTGAGTCTCAGTTTTACAGTGATACACTATGTACGTAATTCCAAGACTGTTTAGGGACCCCAGTATGCAGAAATATTCACCATTTTTAGAATAGATGAAAATAACTTACAGTTTAATTTATAATTTAAATTAGACATACTTTATATATTTTATTGTTTTTTTTTGCCCCAAACTGCATGTGATTTCTATAAAGTGGTCATGCATGTAAAGGGCAGACTTGTGGGTACCCATAGAACCAATTTTCATTCACATATGTTGAGGTCAAGGAACCCCTTTGAATATAGCCATGTCAAATTTTCCAACTTGCTCCAACTTTGGAGCGTTATTTAGCCTCCAGAGATTACATAGTTGGTATTAATGGATGGTCATCCAGTTTTATGTGATACTAATATATTCACTCTAGCTTTAAAATTGAGCTTGCTACAGCCTCCTAATGACAGACGTAAAGTATTTCAATCCTACTTATTTTAACCCAAACCACAAACATTTATTAAACCTAACTAAACAGTTTTGTTGCATAAACACCGTAGGCTCTTGCGCAGGCACACCGATCGCTGTGTTGCTGGACACCGATAGGAAAACGGACAAAAAAATAACACAATAGCTTTTAGTAAGATACAAAACATGAGAGCTGAGCTGTGTTGGGATATGGGTATGATGCTGCAAAAGTAACGAGGTTTGAGTTGATGTCTGTCTGTGTGTGTGAGGTGGCAGTGTGGGACAAAGTGCAGACAAACAATGCACATCTCCACAGCGGGTTAGAGGTGAGAGACTAACAAAGGGTAAGAAAGACAGAGACTAGCGGGTGAGAATGAAAGATGAGCTAAGGAGAGAAATGGAAAGTAAGAGAGATTCAGACAGAAAATGGAAGGAGGCAAGCAGGGGAGGCAGATGGATGGACAGATTGAGGGAATGTCGAGCTTCACCATTATAACTGCAATGCCACACTCACAGCTCTTTCTCTCTTTTTCTTCTTGTTCGCTATTCTTGCCCCACCTCTCCTCCTTATAGATCCATTTTTCATGGTAAGGTCACACAACTGGCCCGGTCTCTGAAGAAGACCTTATGCTACAATCCACTCAGAATCAGAAACTCCCACCTGACAGGTTGTAATTGCAATGCCTATTCATTCCAACACAGAAAAGCAGAAATTTCCCTCAAGTGCGTTACATGTGTGGAGCCCCCACTCCTCGTAGTGTGTCTATTCTGCAGAGTCGTACAAATGCACATATTTACGGATTTCTTCAGTTAACCTCTCCTCAATTGGGTCCGTACTTGTTTTGGTTTGTTCATAGAGGAGCAGTCATAAATGTTTCGGATAAAATGCAATGCTACCAATTGGACCAATCATGGTTATTGGGGTCTACATCGCCACAACATCTAGTTACATTTCAGGGGAGGCACATGTCAGGCTATGGTGTATGCCACAGCATAGGGTACCCATCTGTACGCACCTTCAACGCTTAAAGCGTAACAACACACTAAAAGCATGTGAACATTTGATTCTCCATTTGCTAGATGACCAGAAACACGATGAAGGCTTGGTATGTGTCCGCTGTGTGTGTAAATAGCCAGCTGTTTGCTAAAATTTACTTGCTATGTAAGTGTTGCATTTTAGGTAGCCAAAAACAAATAAATAAATAAATACTGCTTTGAAAGATTTGTTCAGATTTGTTAAAGTCCATCTTGATTTAATCCTCATTCGTACATAGATGTCACCATTTTTTCACTGATATATACAGACCATTGTCGTTCCCAGTATCAAATAACAAGGCTTTGTCACAGCCGTTGGCATTCGATACAGCCGCACAAGGCTGTTTAGCGTCGGTATGAAAGGCACCGGGCGTTCCATTAACTGTGATGTAAACCCATCCGCAGCAAAAGTAAACCACCTATTATTCTGTGAAGAAATTTGGGAAACAAAGTAAGGCCTTTTCTGATACTCTATTTGTTTAAAAAAATGAGCTCAATAGAATAACAATAACAACTTAACATCATGAGAAACCAGCGGTGAAGCACAACTATGTACTTGTAGTGCAACAGTTAAAAGACAATACTGTTGATCCTTTTAATTGATCTTGCATACAACATTGGAAATAAGATTGGAAAAATAGGATTGGAAGTAGGTTTTGTAGCAGGGTAAACATGATGTCATTCTTTCCATTTTGGATTTCCTCCCACTACCTTCATGGCCGGACGGCACCCCACCTTGGTCCGTCTAACACCAGACCTTTTCATAGATTACCTTTCATGTGCAATCACATCACACCTGACTGACCCCTTCAGCAATTGATGATGTGTCATCTAGTAACAGACACAAAGTATGTAAAATATGTGTCAACTATGAAATATTATACAGCAATATTAATCAGCCAATAGTAACTGAAAATATGATTTAAAAACGTATTTATATAAAATGGTTGCCATACCCTGATAGTAGTACATGAAAAAAGTTGATCTGGAGTCTGCTGTTCAGCATCTTATGACTTTCTTTCGTAAGGGCGGAGTAGCTCAGTCTGTAGGGAGTTGGCTTGGGAACGGGGGGGTCACCGGCCCCGAAATAACAAAAAAAAGAGTGTGAATTGGTAGTGGGGGAGGTGCAATTTTTCTTCTTGGGCGCTGCGGGGGTGCCCCGGGGAAAGGAACCAAACCCCCAAATTGCGGGGGGCTTTTGAAGGGGCCCCCCCCCTCTTTAAAATTTCTCCATTTTAAAGAAATTTATTGGGTTTTTTTTTTGAATTTTTTGTTTTGGGGTTTGAAGTATAATTAAAAAAAAAAAAAAAAAAAAAAGAAAAAATTTAATTTTCCCAAATGGGGAAAAAAAAAGAATATTTTTTTTTTTCTTTTTTTTAATAATTTTTTAAACATTTTTATATAGAGAGTATGTCTAATCTTTCAGTGTAGTGGTGTTAAAGTTATAAAGTACAATAAGCAACTTTTTACCTTCAGACATTTGGTCAAATGTATGTGTGACTCATGTCAAAGAGCTGTATACAGTACTTACTTGACATGACTGAAATCCAGAAGTAACAACAAACCAATTGGCATTCTGCAACGCAAAGCTAAGGCCTTGCACATAATGCCAGCTCAAATCTGTTTTTGTCACATCTACATATCCAGATTGATTTTAGAACATCTGGACAGAAAGAAATATAAATATATGAAATACATTTTTAGCAAATGTGATCCAAACAACAATTGTAGGTGTTTGAAATGTGATTCCAATCAGATTTCTTCAAATGCATCTCAGTCTGGACACTGACCACTCAAATTGAATTTCAGAGTGTGGAGGTGCTGCTCAGAGTCCATGCAGCCACTAGCAGAACACTGTGGAGGACAACACGGAGGAGAAAAATTGTCGGCTGGCAGTTTAACCTTCACTCTGCTTTGTGTCTTGTAATTGTGATATAGACTATTATTTTGCACCCATGTTGGATTCATTGTATTTCTTCTTTATTTGATTTATTGTGAAAAAAATTAGTTTAATTAATGGATGTGCTGTGCTGTAATATACTGTACATTGTTCACTGTTTTTGGTCTTTTCCAGCCTCCAGTGTATCATGTTTACTATCAGGGCTGAACTCGGACTCAGGTGGAACTCAAACGCAGATTCAGAGGCAGGGTGTCAGGCAAAAATCAAGGTCTTTATTACAAACAGGAGGTCGTTACACGAAAAAGGCAGTCAGCGAGGCAAACAGAGTTAAATCGGCGGGCTAGAGGCAAAGTCAAAAAAATACGAGCTGTGGTCAAAACACTAGGAATCAAAAACACAAGAAATCGCTGGTACGCTCTACTAAACAGTTAAAGACGAACTGGCACAGGAGGAAAAGGGAGGACACATTATATACTGGTGAGGGAGGTGGATAACTATACACAGGTGAACACAATCAGGGCAGGGGATGACGATCAGACGCAGGTGACTAGTGATGATAATCATGACGGGAGGAGGTGCTCTAACGTGAAGGCAGGAGACAAGCAGGGCAGGGAGTGAAGTGAACTGCAACGAGAGGAGAGGTTAGAATGCAAACAAAACAGGAAGTGCGCCAAAATAAAAGCATGCAACCGGAAACTATAAGATTAACATTTATACTTCCTGACATTTACTGGTGATAGTCTTAGTTCATCAGTAATATGGTCGTTTAGGTTGTAGACTTAGATGAACCTACCTGTTGCTCACCAAACAGTCATGGCCATGGGATATGTGATTAATCCTCTTTATTGTGCAGAGTCCCAAAGAGGTAGTTTTTGTCAGGACATCAAAGTCAGATCAATGAAAATCTGATATTTAAATGTCATTTTATCAAGCATAATTCTTGGGAAGGACTACCAAAGCTCAAATAAAGCAAAAATGCGTTTCAGGGATAACAGTCTCCAATACAGCATGGAATAGAGGATGTAGAGAAGCTTTGCTTCATGTTAATATTAATGTTAACCAACAACAGTAAATGTAACAGCTGTGTCCCTGGGAAAACTATTCACTGGAGTTTAAGTGTCTGATGCAGGGACGGAGTAGCTAATAATCAAAACAATCATGTTAGGCTCTTTAAAAAACTCTGACAACTTCTGTAAGTATATTTATTTTACATCAGCTTCACACATCAGCATTTAGCAGTATACTATCTTAACCATGACTAACTCCTCTTGGACACATGCATTGTATAATCCCTGAACTCTGACGCATGATGACATTGCACATGACTTAGATAACACTACATGCCACACTCTCAGAAGCCTAGGAAGACCCTTTTACAAACAATGATGACATAGATAAGGACAGGCAGTATGGCAACTAGAGGTGGGTGGATCAATACTATGTTATCAATACATTGATACTCACAAGCTACTCATTTGCCATTGTTTCCTTTAAAAGAATATTGATAATGAAATTGTACAACCAAATATGGGTGGCTGCATCACTTCCAAACGTTTCAATATAATGTTTGTGCCAAAACAGCCCGGAGCTGGTTTGTGTCACATGACTCTCTGTGAGATCAGAAGCAGACCAGTCACGTACTTCCACAATGCAGTGCAAATGAAAGCAAGATGAGAAAGAAATCGACAGTGCGCCTTATAATCTGAAGCGCCTTATGTATCAATTCTGGTTGTGCTTACTGACCTCGAACCAATTTTATGTGGTACAGGGCGCTCAAAAATCTGTCAAAATGTTTTATTATGACTTTGGTAAGCTTCAAAGCCGCAACGCTGGATGGATTGTCAGGGAATTACGGACACTGTCAAAACCCAAGTGAAGAAAACTAATTTGGAGCTTTACATCACTCCGGGTGGATTAACTAAAGAACTCCAACCGCTAGATATTGGTGTCAACAGGTCGTTCGAAGTTAGATTGCGAGCTGCGTGGGAGTGTTGGATGACAGAAGGTGAACACACATTCACCATGACAGGGAGGCGAGTTACTCCACTATCTGCCAATGGATCGTGGATGCCTGGGCCAACGTATCAGTGTCAAGTGTTGTCCGAGCTTTCACGAAGGCCGGAATCATCACTGAACAGCTAAGTAACAGCAACGAGACTGACTCAGATAATGACGAGAGCACCTTATGCATGAAAATAGACACGTTCATTGATAGTGCGCCTTATAATCCGGTGCGCCTTATAGTGTGAAAAATACAGTAGTCTGATACATTCGCAGTAGACAGTAACTGAAAATGAATAAACTGAATGTTAACAGATTATAGTTATGTTTACATGCGGCAGATTTCTCTTATCGGATCTGAACCTTGGTTGATTGGAAATTCCAAATCCACTGTTGACATGGACACTAAATAAATTGATCCGATCATGATGTGTGTATAAATGCACTAAGCGTTTAATCAGAATAAATCCTTTGGGCATGCGCAGAGTTGTCTAATTTTCCAGAAACAGTAGAAGAAGAAGCTATACTTCCCTGTGTTGTAAACAAACGCCGCGTCATGCTGATGTAGCACACATACGCAGTGGAGATAATTTTACCCCAAACCAGAAAGACATGATATGAATGGGTGTGTACATGGACGCCGATCGTAACAATGATCGGCATAAACCACCTCTCTCATTCGGAATGATATTCCTTTCCGAACGGGTCGAATCGGATCAGAATCTTCCGATTGACGTGTTAACATGAAGCATTTTAATCTGATTGGGCCTTTATTCTAATTATTTGTGTCCATGTAAACATAGCTACAGATATGTGTCATGTCAAATGCCTTTAAGTGTAATTATCTGTTTCTATTTTTCTAAAAAAAATTACATTATTTGAAAAAAAAATACATACCAATTTAAGAATTGATCAGTATTGTTATCGGTAAAAAATCTGTATTGTATCACATTTTAAAAGTCTGGTATCGCCCATCCCTATTGGAAACAGAAATATGATGGAGTGTAATAGCTTATCAAGCTATGCAAAGGCATGAACTACCCAATGTGGTAAGGTGCATTTTTAGTTCCCCTGATAGTTTCTGCCCTTACTGACTCCTCTTCCACCAACCCACTAATCTAGCCGGCCTATATAAGGCACCTGGGGCCTGTTAAGTCCTCTTGCTTCTGCCTGGCATGCTGTTGTAGTGTTGGTGCTGCTGCAGCTTTTACTGCTTACCTTACCCCGGCCCATGGTTCCACTGCTTCTGCTCAACAGTTCTTTGCGATTCCCCATGGTGGCTGACCTAAAGTAACACTGCTGCTCTTTTTCACCCATGTTTATACTGTTTCTTGCACCCCTTTTATACTCGCTGTTTTGTAACTGTAACTGTCACTTCATTCATTTTGTTCAGTTTTACCTTTGACCATTTTGTTTATTAGTTGGCTTGAGTTACTTTTAACCAACTGGGTTGTTTGTGTTAATTCTATTTGGTGGATTTGCAGGATTTTGCATGTGAGTGAAGAGCACTGGGCCACAAATAAACGGCACCACAGTTTTACTCTGAGGTTTGCTGTTTTGCACCCGAGGTGAGGAAGTGGTAGCAGCCCTGCACGCTCCTCAGTGTAGTCTACCTCTCCATCAGTGACCTCAGCTTAGTTTGGTGTAGTTTATTTTTTGACTGGCAGCTGTAATATTGTAAGCTCACATTAGATTTTGAATTCCATAGTAAGCCTTTTTAGATACTGTTAAAATAAAGAACCATTTTAATTACCCCATATTAGTTTGTGTAATTATTAAATCTGTTTAATCATCTTTTCTTTCCCTACAGCTCCAGTCCCATCTTACTTAGTGCTTTTTCTTTGATTAATTCCAATAAAATATTTTGTTTCTTTTGCAAATGCATCTCATCAGTAACAAATCTATGTGCCTTATTCATTTACCAGAAAAGTATTCAAGGTTTTGTTTCCCCAGGTGGTATTGTCAGCTAGTCTACTTCCAACTTTCTGTCCCTACTGCTCTTACCACACAACAATCATAAATGCAATCTAAAGAAATTGACTTTGTAAGTGTGTGTGCTATTGGGTAGAATTCATTAGCATGTGGCCTAATATTCAGTGGCAAGATATAAGCACATATTAGGTGGACAAACCTGGTGAGTAGCATTACACTGGTGAGAAATTATACAATATGTAATCTACCATCCTCTGTAGTTTTTCCGTTTTGGGGGCGGCAGTAGCTCAGTCTGTAGGGAGTTGGCTTGGGAACCGGAGGGTCACCGGTTCAAGTCCCGACATGGACCAAAAACTGAGTGTGAACTGGTAGCTGGAGAGGTGCCAGTTTACCTCTTGGGCACTGCCGAGGTGCCCCTGAGCAAGGCACCAAACCCCCAACTGCTCGGGGCGCTTGTCTGGAGCAGCCCCCTCACTCTGACATCTCTCCATTACTGCATGTGTGTGTGTGTTTGTGTGCATGTACCATGTATAAGTTAAAAACAGAGTGTAAATTGAATTTCCCCACTGTGGGACTAATAAAGGTAGATCTTCTTCTTCTTCTTCTTCTTCTAGTAATATCATGTGTAACATAACTAATAACTTTTGATGCCAAGTAATAAGTAAAGTAATAATATTACTTTTTAAATGAGTAATAAATTAAAAGTGACTCATTATATTTCCTGAGTAACTTGCTCAACACTGCATTACACACATACACTGCTACATTTACATTTATCCGTATTTTGAATGGGTGACTTCAGTTAGTTGAAGGCAAAAGCAAACCAAGTTGATCAGTTCTAGATCCACTTCCACATTCAAATGCAAACGGTGTTTCTCGCTACAGGTTGCTGTAAAACAGCAGCATTAATTTGTTTGTCTTCTTCGAGTATTGTGATAGAATATTATCAATTTATCATCTTCAAAATGATGAATCTTGTGTTATCATGCATCCAAAATGAAAGTCAAAACATTTCTAAATAATGACAAATAAAAATCCCCACTATCCAGCTCTCCAACCTTGCTAATATCATTTGCATAATTCTGACATCTTCACACAAGATTGGCGACATCTGGGATGAGGGGGCGAAGGGGAGAGAAGTAATTGGCGAAAACAACCATTTCACCACTGGAACGCAGCTTTGCCAGCTTTTTTCTACACTGGGGAGAGAGCTGGAGATGGTGAACGAGGATAGAGCAGGAGAGAAAGGGGGGAGGAACATCTGGGGTCTGCTGGAGACTGAGGAGGTTCCCAGCTGTCAGAGTTTCCCAGCTGCTCTACTGACCTTCACTGTGCCAAAGAGAGAACCATGGGAATGACTTTGCTGCTCCCCAGGTCTGGACCTGGATCCACATCATGACTTTTTTTAAAATTATTTTTTGTTTGTTTTGTTTCATATTGCCTGAATGTCTCACTGTGTTTGGGAGGACTGGAGTTGCAGGATTATCAATTGTGTCAAAAGAAAGCTTTATGGCAGCTGTGTGATAACAGTCTTGAGACAGAGCCAAGCACAATAATCATTAATAATTAGCACTAATATGTCTTAAAATAAGTAATGACTGTCACTAAGCTATTCTTGCCAACATTAAAAGTTCTCGCCCCACACGAGAAAATATGGTAGATTGTGCTGGTGGAAACTCTACTAATAATAATATTAATAATAATAATAATAATAATATATTTTTAAAAATATTCCTTTATTAACTGATATTTCTCTGTCATCAGTATTGAATTAAACCAGGGCTGTCAATAGAAATGGTAATGCTATGGTATTAAAGAAGACTTGAAACTAACGGTTGAGACCATAAACTGTTTACTAAGGTAATAAATAAAGTGAGAAGTAGGCTCATTTTCTCATAGACTTCTATACAATCAAATATCTTTTTGTAACCAGAGGAGTCAACCCCTGCTGGCTGTTAGAAAGAATGCAAGTTTAAGGCACATCAGAGAGTTAGCTGGAGTTAGAGTATCCAGAATTAGCCTACTAGTAGATATTTACTAAGGTCAACACTAAACAAGAAAACCTCCTGCCAGAATGCACCCAGAAGATTAACCAAAGATGTTAGACAAATGAGCTATATACTGACTCTAAAAACGAACTGGAGCAAAAGTAGCTTAGCAAGACTCAGAAACCGGGTTTCACAACAACAGTGAACTTATTAGGAGAGGTAAATGATGACCCTGATTAGTCATATCAGTGAACACCCAGAACCAGCACCCTGGACAACTATGGGCTGTGAAACTGTTTTAACTCTTTAGTGGCAATCTATTGTTCATTTGCATTGCAACTAATAACTAAAATGACACCTGCTATATTAAACTTTGACACCTGATCACTGCTTATTTGGTACTGTTTAAAAGATGCTAAAGGCCACATGGCAGAGCTGGTGGGTCGTAGCTGACGATGCTAATGGCACTAACGGTGGAATCAAGGGCAAAATTGCTGATGGAGCTAACAGTGTTTACCTGAGGGGGGACCGGAGGGTGGGTGCTACGCTTCCATGACAATGCTATCGGTCAGGATGTTGTTATCAGCTGTTACTGCCATATAAGAGCAGTACAGAGCAGCGGCTGTGAGTTAGCCAGTGGGACACACTCACATGCACGGACATGCACTAAAAGCATGCACGGCCGCCCGGCTATGTCAACAAAGCAGGAGAAGTGACTTCATTCTCTGATCAGATAGATGCTACTCCTCTATATCTTTACATAGCAAACACTTGTTTGCTGCTATATTAATGCTCTGATATCGTAAAGGGCACCTTTAAGTTATAATCCCCTAATTTACCTTTTTGATTTTGTTTATAAAGTGGCTATTGCCACAGCGGCATCTTTCAAGTTTCTCAGTCTCTGTGTCTGCATGTCTTTATACCCATCTCACTCATTTACTTGAATGTCTTGCATTTGTCTCTTTTACTGTGTCTCATTGGCCTGCTCACCGCTTCACTGGTGTGTGCAGTTCTCTGTGAAATGTGTGCTTGACTGTGAAACATAAACTATATATGAAGAGAAAATAAAGCAGTGCTTCAATTGTAAAATAAATAAATAAATAAAAAAGTTAATCCAACAAGTTGATGCAGTTGAATAAAAAAGTTGTATTTGTACATACAGTTTTTAGTTTACAGAAGGCCACGATACCAAAATCCAATGAATGTGTTAATTTCCAGTCAAATCAGGTTAAATACGAAACCCACAAACCCACTGAGACTGGAACAATGTGCGAACCATTAGCAGTTCCTACTGATTTTCTAAATGACTACAAATGTATTAAACCATTTGTAACAGAAACACCATCTCTGTTACACAGTATGTGCTCTATGTATCTTGAACCACCAACTCTCGTTCTCTCCCACAGCTGCCATTGAGGGGTGCCTCTTATGTAAGTCCTTGTTTAAACATGAACATCTGGAACAACTGGCAAACACCACCGTTTCAACTCTGTTGGAGATGACTTACTTTTAAGAAAAAGCGAGAAAGAAAGAAAGAAAGAAAGAAACTGTCTTGAGTTGTCACCAGACTGTAAACATATTAAAATGCGTATTTAGAAACTCTTTGCAGATTTTGGTTATAAAGTACCTGTATGACAAGCTGATTGGATGCAGGATAATAAGATTGGGATATACAAATTACCTCCCTCCTGATGAGTCAGCACATTTCTGACAAATTTAATCAAAGACTGCAGTGGCACAAATCTTACAGTGTGTGTTTGCAGTTGTTTGTGCATGTGTCTGCGTGCTTGAGTATCTCTGTGTGTGCCTCAGACATGCATGTGCACATACAAAGTATATGTGAGTTAGTCCAATTATTTATTTGTCTGTGAAAATGAGCCAATAAAGACAGTTGATGAGTGTGTGTGTACTTGTGATCCCATGTGTCTACAGTGACAGTAATCATCATGTGAAATACACAAGAGTTTGTCCATGTGGATCAGTGTGCAATGTACACTCACAGTGTAGGCAGGCATGCATGTGTGTAGGCTTGAAGTAAACAAAACACTGTTACTGTAGTGGCAGTGAGTTGTGAACCAGCTTATCACTGTCTTGAATGTCTTGTTTGTACTGTTTTTGTACAGCTTTTGCCAATTATATGTACAGGAGATTATCAAGATAATCAAGTATTGTCATGATTGGGTTGTCACCTGAAACCATTTTCAATACCACATTGAAGGCATGAAATATTAGATTTTTATTAAAAGATCAATAACTGTGGGCTGCGCTGTCGCCTCACAGGAAGAGGGTCAGCAATAGGTTTGAATCCAGTTTGGGGCTCATCTGTGTGGGGATGCAGCATTTGTTAGTTACGCCCCCGAACTCTGTAAAACACTACACTTAGATATCAGGGAAGCCAACTCAACAGATATCTATAAAAGTAAGCTAAAAACGTATCTGTTAATCTTAGCTTTTAATTAGCTCTTAATTAGTTTTAACACTGCTTAGCTGTGTTCCACTGTGTTGCGCTACTTATTTTTATGTGTTTTATTTAGCTTATATGTATTCATTTTACTCTTATATAGTTTTAACGCTGCTTGGCAGCACTATTGATTTTATATGTGTTTTACTTAAATTCTACTGTTTTATTTTTTTTCTCTTGTCATGTTTTTTAAATATTCTTATGTTCTCTTTAATGCTCTTTCTCTATTGGGAAGCACTTTGAATTACAATGTTGTATGAAAGGTGCTATACAAATTAAGTTTTATTATTAGGATTATTATTATTATTATTATTATTAAAATGACCAAGTTTTGAAAAGTGAAAGTGAAACTTAATACTGTGAACACAAAGACAAACAACATCTTGTTGGCTTCAAGCTGGACACAAACTGTTCTCCTCAGTGAAATTCAGTTTATTGGCCCCATCCACCACCTCTCGCACATGTGTGTTTTTTCCCTCTTAAAACTACATCACTCCCTGACCAGTTTTTCAGTGTTTAATAATGATGCAGAGGGGTTTATACTGTAGTTGCTTGAAAGGCTGTTGTGTCTCATCCAGGCAGTAAATGGTGCCTTGTGCGTCAGTATTACATGTGGAGGGGCGCCGGTATTTGATGCTCCAGGAAGGAGAATGGGCTGCCGTACAGGGTTGTGCTTCTTGAACTGAGGGAAAAAAAAACCCGACACATTCTCTTCCCAACTCGTCACATACTGACGCTTTATCAAACCCCTCAGCTTCACTTTTTGCTCACATGTAAACACTTGCTTCATGTTGTGAATTAAACAAAAACACTTATTCAGAGTTTAAACCACTCAGGTTTAGGAAAACAAAATCATCATAGTTAGGCTTTAAACTACTACAGTTGTACAATGCAAATGTTGCTTGAGGTTGTGAGCGCAGGACTGCAAATTGAAAGTGAAACCTAACACACAGGACACTAACAACAGTCACCCAGATGAAAGCATTGTGTTGTTGTACCCATCAACCTTCCCTCCCACCCACCCTACTTCGCCACAGCACTTTCCCTGTGCTAAACTGTGCCTTTCGCGGCAGTATCGAACACAGCCATGACAAAGCCTCTATATTTGGCATTCTGGGAATGAGAATGGGCTGAAAAACAGCAAATTATCAAAGGTGATGCAAGCTAAGGTTCCTGTGAAGATTGAAACAGTAGTATCTTTCTCCTAAAGCCTATGTTATTATAACTAATGTCAGCCTGTTATGAGACTGAATAACACCCACCCTTTCACTATGTTCATTTTGACTGTGGAGCTGCAGTACATAACCAAATACACTGTCTGACACAATAGTCTATACAATGCGTATGTTCATGTGTGCACTGTGTTAGTGTTCCTAAGCACACCATCACGTTTCCTCTGTGTTACAGGATGTCAGGGGGGAAGCAGACATATAGTACTCCAGCGTTGGCGTTGGGGTGTGGTGTGGATGGGGGGATGTGTGGGGGTTGGCTGGGTACGAGGCACCCAGTGGGAGAAGCTGGCACAGATGGAGCCCCAAGCCCACTGAGCAGCACTCAATGTCAGCTGCACAGCTCAAGAGAGCCCCTGGGATCCACGGGGCCTTTGGCAGACATGAGCACTCACTGTTTTAGTCAGCAATTAGTTTAATGGAGCAAAGTCTAAAATCACTTCAGACCAACACAGCTATGAAAAGAAATGACAGGGGGAACGGCTCTTGGTCATTACTCAGTTCTTACTCTAATGCAGGTTAAGCTGTTTACATGGACAGGAAGTCAGGTTGGTCATTTTGGATCTTTACGGAGTCTCTAAAGAGATTTGGCACCAACGTTTAGGTTTAAGCTGCTTGGCACAAATGTGTTTGTAACAGGAATACATATTACATTAACAATTTGCATTCATTTCAGCTAAAACACACCTTCAGCTCTTGTATCCATAAGAAAATGTAGAGTCAGGTCAAGTCAAGTCCATTTTATTTGTATAGCCCAAAATCACAAATCACAATTTTGCCTCAGGGGGCTTTACAGTCTGTCCAGGATACGACACCCAGTGTCCTTTACAATGTGACCCTCTCATCGGATAAGGAAACCTCGCCCAAAAAACACTTTTAGAGCCAGAGCAACACTACTTTATCTCCTCCATGGAAACTTGAGAGAGGACCAGAATTTTGTTTTCAAATCACAGTTGCTTATTAATGTAATTGTATGTTACCCATGCCAAAAGCCCCCTTGGGCTGAAGTAATTTGTTATAGAGGCTAAGTCTCCTGGAGGATGGAGGCGCAGGTCTATCATGTGGAATGAGGCACCGCTAGCTGGAGATCTTGAGAAACAGAACGGCTGATAGTCCAGCACAGAGAAGCCTGAGTAAAAGGAGAGAGAGGGGTGGGAGAGAGAGAGGCACACAGCAGTGCTTGTGGGCCACAAAGAACAGAGGGTTATTGAGAGGCAGTAGCTTAACTTTAATAATATTCTGTCGTCAGCAGGACTGCTAGGCTTAAATTAAACACTGAGTGAGCAGTGTTAGTTTAGCCATAGAAACATTTTCATACTTACTGTACATTCGGATTTTGTGCTACCGGTCATTTTGTGACTAGACGCTATGGCTGTATTCAAAACTGCATACTATACTTGCAGTATGTACCAACTTGGCCAAAATGTAGCATGTAGTATGTAGTATACAAAGAAAAGCAAAATTTAGTATGACAAAAATACCCAGCTGTCATATTCATCTAGTATGTATCAGAATAATCTACTGTGTCCCACAATGCACTGTGGTCTATGGCCACATCAACAGTGACCTAAAACAATGCATTAACAATTTTTTTTTTTTTTAAATGATTTTCAGCAACATGTGATGCATGTGTCAATTTCTGCTCCATGCTTTTCAAAATAAAATGTTTTGGGTTGACCTAAAGGTTTAAGAAAAGATTGACTTGGTAAGTTTTGGCAACAAAAGTACTTTGTTAGTTTTAGGAAAAGATAGTCATTTGGGTTAAAATAACTCTGGAAGTGCCATAACAGAAGTTATGTGGCAAATAAATCAACTTTGACCAGTGGTTTCACACAGGACACACCGGTCTCCTCGGTGAAAGTCTCTCGTTTTAGTTTCAGGTTCACAATTACGTGGATTACATATGAATTGATTCCCCATCACATAAAAAAAATGTGAAATTTGTGTCTATGTACACAAATCAATCCAAACAATCACAAATAAATTTCATGACTATTTCACAAACTGCTGTGCAGCTGGGCTTCGGCCAGTGATGCTCGCAGACCCCACTATGAGCTGACTGGAGCTCCCTTGAGTGATCAGACAAGAGGCTGTTGACAGGTAGTTTGTTTAAATATCAAAACCCAAATGTCCATTATGAAAATAATAGGAACCTGTGGTTATCTGCCTTTCTAGGAGGTGAAAAGCTCCACAAGCATCTGTGGGCATAGCTCGCTCAAAGAGCCGGCTACCGAGCAGCAGGCAGTGGTGAGGGAAAGAACAGCCTCTCACAGAGATATCTGCTATTGAGAAAATGTAACCCTTTTCTACCATTACTGTAATATCTGTATGGATATTATTCCACTGTTTTGCTGCTGTAACTGAAAGAGCAGTGTCAGTAAATGTTGTTGAGCAATGTTTTATATCTACAGTCCCCTCTCGTTGATGATCCTGTTTATCTTACTTCACCATGGGCTGTTAGAATAAATTGTTTGTGGGGTGGTGGAGTGAAAAAAAAAAAAAAAAAAAAAAAAAAAAATCAAAGCTCAATAAGTAGTACTTTTTGATAATATTGCAAGTGGTACAATCTTTTTTTTATTTATCCTGTGCTTTAAGATTTTATGACTGCATACTACCACTGCTAGGCAGAATGAACCGTATATTGTTTTCTGTTGTAATAAGAGCTGTCAAAGTTAAAGTGATAATGACACGCTAATGTAAATTAATTGACACCACTAATTTCTTTTATGCATCAATAAGATTTGTGATTTTTAGGTTGTAGCAGTCTCAGTTTTAAAGAGTGAAGATACTGTACGTCTGTATGGTGTACCAGCGATACCTAACATGTATACTGCATACTGTGTTTGTCAGTAGTATGTAGTAGGGGTTTTGAATACAGCCTGTATATGATTTTTTTCAAACTGGGAATAACTCCTTTGGAGCATAGCTCAGTTTTCTATAGTGCCAATTTCGTCATACCGTACAGATTCCCTTTCTAGTGACATGGACATCTACTTTTTCCCCCTCTACTTTTTCTTTCTGCCTCTCTCTGTACAACTAAATGTAATGCAGACCGATACCCCTTATCCTTCACAGAACAGGATCGCTTGAATGACCATGAAAATGTGGGAGCAAGCAATGCAGCCAATTAGACTTCTTTCACTTCCCTTCAATAGAGGAAGGCTACAGACAAGGTCCAAGTGTGTGTATACACTATTGTGTGTGTGTGTGTGTGTGTGTGTGTGTGTGTGTGTGTGTGTGCGAGAGAAAGAGAGAGAGAGAGAACATGTGTTCCTGCATGTGCATACAAAGGGATTGTGATACTTTCCACTCATACATAGTACACGGTACATAGTACAGCCCATGTTACATTGAATGGGAATCAAGACAAATACATCTATGGAGTATTTTAGAGCATTACATAGAGCAAATATCCAGATGAATTACATAGATATAAGAAAAGGCAAGTTCCACAAAGAAAACAACAACTATATTATAATTTGTGGTGGCAGATATGTTTGTGTGTGTGTGTGTGTGTGTGTGTGTGTGTGTGTGTGTGCCTATACTGTGTGTGGTAAGGATATACAGTATATACAGTATAGTTCCTTTTATTCCATTACAGTGTATGCATATGTATGTAATAGAGATTTAGCAAATGTTCTGGAGGACTCTGTGTGGCCACTGTAAAGTGTAAATGTGCACTACTGTCTGAGAACCAGTAATAGCAAGTCAGATAAATATCAAGGTAGTTTTCTCTCTGCATTTCTTTCATGAGCAGAGATGCAAACAAATACATACGTACCCAACAAATTAATTCCACCTTGAACAATGTTTTGTTTACCATGTTGCACCAAGCTGTATGCAGTGAATGCATGCTATGTGTCACTAAATTGTACTCCAAACACAGTAAGAAATAGAAGAGAAGGATAAATCTCATCCTTTTAATTGGGGACTCTGCAGATCCCATAGGTCTACTTTTTTGTCACATCTCAGAGGTGCTTATTCTATCATTCCATTGTCTCATTATTTTGTCAAACAATCGGTTACTAATGACTTCATATATGACTTATCTTTATCATATATGAATATTTTTGTTTTCTGTTTTGATTACAGCTGTCAATGTTAAAGCGATAATTACACATTAACGCAAATTCATTTTAACGCCACTACGACACATAAGAAACTAGAAAATCTAATGAATCCACATCTAGTATGTCATACTAGCTTGTTGTGATGGAGTTTAAATAACGAAAAACTGGCATGGCCAGACCTCTGACCTCAAGATATATGAATGTAAATGGGTTCTATGGGTACCCACGAGTCTCCCCTTTACAGACATGACCACTTTATGATAATCTCATGCAGTTTGGGGCAAGTCACAGTCAAGTCAGCACACTGACAGCTGTTGTTGCCTGTTGGGATTGATTTTGCCATGTTATGATCTGAGCATATTTTTTTTTATGCTATATGCAGTACCTGTGAGGGTTTCTGGACAATATTTGTCATTGTTTTATATATATATATATATATATATATATATATATATATATATATATATATATATATATATATATATATATAAAGCAGCATATTTGTTGGGATAAGAGCATCTAATACTTGAAAAATCTCACTTTAAGGTACATTTTGAACAGGTGAAAATATGTGTGATAAAATTGCGATTTTAAAAAAATCCAATGTATTGGGTTACTAGGGGACTGCAACACCCAATTGCAGCCTACATCACACACTATCAGGGGAGAACTGATAGTCTGCCATTTTGAAGACAGACACACATTTAGCAGACAGATTTTCTCATGTGCTCTGTATGTTTTCATTCTACACAACATGCAGATAAATTATAAATGTTATGGGAATAAAAAAAATGAAGGACCTCAATCAAGACATTCCAGGCAGTTCAGGAGCAGTGCTTCTGTGGGGGAGAGTAACTCCCTTTGACGCAGACTTTATAAGCTTTGTTACTTCGCTTTGTAACTTTTACATGCATAAAAAACTGTATAACACACTAAAGGAAAGGGAAAAGGCACAAAAGCATAACAGGTCATCTTTAAAAGTGAAGATTCTCATTTATCAACCCATCTCTGAATAATATTATATGACACAGCCCAATTCCAGTTGTTGAACCTGATACAGCACTATTATCACATAAGAATACCCTGCAAATGTAAGTATCATTAGTGTTTTAATTTTCCACATTCACTTCCAGAGTAAAACCATGCAATTCACAAGCATAAGACACAGGTTACATTTTGACAAGGTTTAATATAAAAACCTAACTGCAAAATATTGGTAAATTTTAACCAGTAAGAAAATTTCTGCTGCAGTCCCAGTTTGTCATATTCACCTTCAGCATCTGTGCCGCAACAGACATCACACAATTTCATTTCCGTTAATTGACTATTTTGAAGTGGAGCAACGAGAGTTTTCCATCATCATATTGTCAGGAAGCAGCTGCCAGCTGCATGGCGAGCCCGTAATTGTGGAGGCCTTCATATTCTCATTGTGTTAGGCATTGCTTAGACTGCTAATATCCCTTGATTGGTCAAAACATGCACCATTTGTCCCAGATGGCATGATGTGTCCGCAATTCATCATGCACTTAATCTACAGTTTGTTTCTATGGGCACCATGTAAATTTTTGCTGTGCATTATCAGATGGTTACCTTCGATGTCCAGCAGGTGAAACAACACCAATACATCTGTGCCAACAAAGTCTGTTACCCAGATCACTTTTTGAAATCAGATAATATGCATATTTTTTGGACAACAGCAAACAATTGGTAAGAAACACTTTTTTTGTTTTTAAAATAAATGAAAAACATGAGAAATTATTAGATTTATGCCACTGAAATGAAAAGAATAAATGGATTCTGTGTTATCCTCGTTACTTTAGGACCACACCACAACTGCCCATTGAAACAGAAACTAATTAAATTTTTAATTCAGTTCACAGTTCCTGAAGGCATGAGAGGACAGGTTTTTATTGCAAGTTTAACAAAGTACCATCCCAAAACCTATCCTCACCTCCATAATAATGGGCCAATTTCAAACAAATTAAACCCATAGCAGGCGCACAGCCATGGTTGGGGGCACAGGGGCAGTCTGAGTTGGTTCAGGGGGGTTTACTGAACCCCCTAGAAATCCATCTATATTTTTATTATAAGACAGAATTAACAATTGATTGAAATGATGAATATAAGAATAAGAATATTGATGTTGTTGTATCTACTTATTGACAGAAGAGAAACCAACAAGATAAGAAGATGGAGTCGCATCTTTCTATTTAGTTATAGCCTAATAATATTGGACACTAATTTGCACTTTTAAGGTACGTACCAATCAGCTGTGAGCTCCACTGGAGATGTAACCACTTAAAATATGGGTTGCTCTTATCTTCTGACATTTGTATTTTTTAAACAGAAAACACATTTTATAGGCCTACTGTGATATTTACTATGAATTACAATATAGCCAACAGCAGGGTGGAAACTTTCAGGCGATCTCCTGGTGATCTCCCTTTAGTAACCTGCCTTATTTAGCTTTTCGTAGTAAGATGAGGAGACATCATATAGATAACTCCTCATTTCACCCTCACCACTCAGCTGTTCCTTGTCTACTGCAGCACCCGAAGCAAACTAAAGAGAACCAGTGTTTTTGACAAAAATTCAGCTCCAACCAATTAGGACATTCACACAGAAACCGATGCGTTAGGCTTTTTTTTTTTTTTTTTTGTGAACTCCCAGCCTTAAACACGCTGTCAGATCACAGAAGAAGCCTTTGCCGAAGTGCCCATCAGTGACATTCATCACATCTAAAGTCTTTTTCATATTAGACCTTCCAACTGTCTATATATTATAAAAAATAAATAAATAAATATTCTGCTGCATTTTAATTATCAACCATGTCAATCTGTCTTTCCATGATGTGCCTCTGTTTATTTGTTTATTTGTGCCAGCTCTCTTTATTTTAATGAGTAATATCCTGAAAGGCATTATGGCTAGCCACAACACAGTTTAGTCGTCAGCGAGAGTTAATTACCACTCTTAAGATGGTCACGGTTTGGCTATCTGAGAGGACTCTAATTGTTTTTGACATTTTTTTATTTATTTATTTTTTTTTTATTGCTGAACATTAACATATCTTGAGTTGTCACACGATGAGAAGCTGCCTCAGAATGAAGCAGGAGACAGATTGTAGATGACTTGTACTGTACAAGGAAATATGGATAATTAGTGGAAGCAGTAATGCAAGAATTAATGGCAGCTGAAACGTACTGCTGTGAGGGCAACATGGACTCAAAGTGAGTTTACTATGATGTTGCTAGAAATGTCATTGCTATAATTTCATGTTGTAATACAGTATAATAGTACTACTATACAGTGGATGCAAGAGAACTCTGCATAGCATTCCAGTACAAACCTGCTTGTAAAGGTCACGCTTTTGCAACAACTGATTGTGTGTCAACTCAAACCCAGACATTAATTGAAAGACATGAGGGTGAGCTGGTTTTACATTTGACCTTTAAGTTGCTTTAACGCAGTCAGCCATTTGTCAACAAAAAGTAAAAAAAAAAAAAAAAAAAGTAAAAAAAAAAAAAAAATTTAAGGTTGTCGCTGGACAAACATAAACCCAACCCAGTACTCCCACTACGGCACCACACAAGCTGATATCATGCCACAGCATGTAGTAGACCCACCGGTCCAACAGAGAATAACGTGTCAGTTCACATTTTGCCTCGCAGGGGGAAATACAAACTTTCAGGTTTAGGAAAAATGTCATGGTTGGGCTTAAAGTACAAGTACATAAACTAGGTAAAAGGACACAGAAGTTGACAGGGTCCTAAAAATCACCGTCCTACACCGTGTCCACACTGAATCCATTATTTACACTTGTTACATCATGTAAACAAACCATGTAGGGTACATTTAAGCTATGCACTCAAGATCAGACTGGAGACCACTTATCTACTTCCTTTGTTTGTTCTTTTTAAACATAAAACACATATCATCATAATATTGTACATTTACTGGAAATGACATACAATATAGCCAACAGCGTAGGAAACTAAGCTGCCGCTTTATTAAGGTTTTTGTTGTGAAATGAGGAGGTATCGCGTAGATAACTCCTCATTTCAGCTTCACTAATCAGCCACTACTTGTCCACTGAGGCAATTTCAAGGGCTGGGCATCTGAAAATAATTCACCTCAAAATCGCTTGCCATGTCTCTTGGCTTATGGCTCTTAAGCAGTGTTGGTCATGACTTTGCGGAGCACAGGACCTGTAGGATAAACTTCTAATGGGTGACTACTGGCTTATTTTTGATATTATGGAGTGGGATCAGGGATTTCAGTCTATAGCCCTGTAATTGTTAAATGTCATTTGTGCAGGGCAGGCTGTTAACATGTTAGCATTGATAAATCTGGTGCTTTGACTGCTGTCCGTGGTGCTGATCTGAGGCTGGTTTGCAGTATGGGAGCTGTATGGTGAGCCTCCCCATGGTGGCGTAGCAACTGTCTGGAGTGGTTGTGTGTACGTGCATGTGTGCATACAAGCGTGTGCTTGTATCTCGTGCAAGGGCCCAAGAAAAAAATTTGCACTGGCGCCAATTACGTTAAATTACTGCACGTCACTAACGGAACTTACATAAAAGAAACACTAGTCTCAAACACTGGTGTGCTGGTGGTCCTGTGTTTACTGGACCCATCCGCCTCTTCTCCTGCCCATTATTAGTGTTTTTCTCCCCTTTTATTTTAAATCATTACATTGCATGTAGAACATGCATTCTTCTTACACGCTTTTGCCTTGCACATTATGTGACATGTCTTTTTGTGTGACTGGACTGCACCACCCACACTTCAACTTCTTTGTACAGCACATAAAAAAAAATAATAAAAAAACAGACAATCTTCTGAAGCTATGATCCAAACAGCAGGAAATACTGTAAAGCAAATCACTAGAAATGAATGCCTTTATTTCAAGGAGTGATTACGAGAGCAATGCAAAATGGCTTTAGTGTGCTGCCTCAACTACCACTTTGTGAAGTGTTATCTTATTACAACAAAAAGAGATCAAAGTAAACAAGCCTGACATAGAATACTTTCTTTGAAAAATAGTGTGTAGATCAGTGAGTGGAATTCTTATTACTACAGTATATGCCGCCTGCATGCAAAAGATAACATGGTAGAAAGTACAGTGCAAAGTATAAAATAACTGCTTCTTGCCCTGTGGCTCCATAAATTTGGCTATGACTACTACATATAAGTGTAGTATTATCTTCAGGGTGGCTTTTCCCAAATGAAGAGATTAAATATGATCAAGCAAACTTTTGAGCATTTAAAAGAAACAGATGTGTTAACATGTATTTTACTGCTTATTGGCCTGCTTTTAGTTTGGAAACAGGTGTCAATCAGTTAAATTCAGGTCACACTGAGGGAATTTCAACTCACCTCACATTAGGCCTCATTCACTAATATGTGCGTAGAAATGCTCTCATTTTGCTCACAAATAAGTACATTGCTACTAGGTGTGGGATGGTTCATAAAATTCATGGTTTGGTTTGGTTCACAGTTTAATAAAATCAATCATATTCTTTTTTTGGGGGGGCTGAGGGGGGGGGGGGTACCTGGGGCGTTGGTGCATGGGTCCTCGCCCCTGCCGCGGGGTGCGTCCGGGTGTGTTCGTCTCGTCCCGGGTCTTGTCGGCGGGGTGTGTGTGGGGCCCGTCCCCGGTGTTCCCCGGTTGGGGGGGTGGGCTGGCCCACCGCGGCGGGGCTGGTTGTCTCGATGTTGGCCCGGGGGGGTTGGTCCCGGGGTGCAGGGGGGTTTGATGGGGGGGGGGCCCCGCGGGGTGGTCCGTGCTTGGGGGGGCGGGGGGGGTGGCGGGGGGGGCTGGCTGGAGGGAGAGAGCATCCGTTTTTCGTCTGGAACGAAAAAAAAAAAAATAAAAAAAAATCCAATAAAAAAAAAAACAACCACCAAAAAGGGGGGAGGGCCTTCTTAAAAATAGATTTTTTTTTCTTTCCTCCTCCGGGCGGCGAAGAGGGAAAAACGGGGAGCTCTCTCCCCCCACCCCGCCGCGGGGGACGCCCCTCTGCGCCCCACCCACAACACTCCCCCCCCCCCGGGGGGGGGAGAAAGGGGGGAAGGGGGGGGGAAGGGGGGGGTTCCGCCGGGGTGCCTATAGCTTTTGTTCCGTCCGGGTTCCCGGGCCCCACTGTGGCCCCGGGCTCGCCGGGGGGGGGGGTGGTGGCGGGGGGGGGTAGGGTCGTCCGCGTCGGTGCGCGGGTGCCCCCCCGACCTCCGCCGGCGCCGTGGGGCGTTCCCGCGTCGGGTGCTCGTGGTCCCGTCCAGTGGTGGCCGCTTGGTTTGCCGGTGGAGGGGGTTTTGTTTTCGTTCCGGTTCCGGGGTGGGGGCGGGGCAATTTGGGAAGGGTTCGTGTGGGGTGTGCGTGGGTTCCGGTGGGTGGGTTAACGGTGGGCGGTGGTGCTAGGCGCAAAGTTTTTGGTAATTTTGGGTCCTTTTGTTTTTTTTTTTCCCTGTGGGTTTGGGGGGGGTTTTTTGGGGGGGGGGGGGGGGGGGGGGGGGGGGGCCCGGGGGGGGTGGGGCGCGGTGTGGGTCCCTCTTGTTAGGGGTGGGGGTCCCGCGTGCGGCGGCTGAGTGGGGGCTGGTCCCTGGCCGCCGGGGGAGGCCGGAGGGCGGGCGGGGGGGGGGGTGGGGGGGGGGGTGGGGGGGGGGGGGGGTGGGGGGGGGGGTGGGCCGCCAGGGGGGGGGTAGTGTTAATTTCTCATTTCCTGTTGCATGCTTTTATTTTGGCGCACTTCCTGTTTTGGTTTGCATTCTAACCTCCCCTCTTTTTGAGTTCCTTCCCCCCCTGCCCTGGATGCCTCCTCCTTGTTAGAGCCTCCTCTGTGATAATATTAGGGGGTGGGGGGTTTCCCCTTCTGATTGTGTAATGTGAAAGTTTTTTCTTATATAATATAATTTGTCCTCTTTTTTCTCTTTGTTTTTTTTTTTTTAGGGGAGGTTTTTTGTTTAAAAATTTTTTGAGGAAATAACGTGTTTTTTTTGTTTTTTGGGATGGGGTTTTTTTTTTTGTTTAGGTGTGGGGGAAAAAAAATATTTTTTTTTTTTGGGGTTTTTTGTTATTTATATTGTTTTTGGGTTTATATTTTATTTTTTTTTTGTTTTTTAGGGGGGTAATAATTAGTCGAGGGGAGGAAATTACTTTTTTATATAGTGGAATTTTTTTAAAAATGGGGGGGGGGGGGTAGTTTTTGGTTGTTTGTAAAAAAAAAAGTTTATAAAAACTGAAGAACACAAACATCAGTCAGTATCAGCCTTTCTTCCTGTCCCGTGTCCTCCTGTCCTCTGTCCTCCTCCCTCTGATGTGAAGCACTGCAGGTCCTGCTGGTAGAGGCGGCAGTAGCTCAGTCTGTAGGGAGCTGGCTTGGGAACCGGAGGGTCACCAGTTCAAGTCCCGACATGGACCAAGAACTGAGTGTGAACTGGTAGCTGGAGAGGTGCCAGTTTACCTCTTGGGCACTGCCAAGGTGCCCCTGAGCAAGGCACCAAACCCCCAACTGCTCGGGGCGCTTGTCAGGAGCAGCCCCCTCACTCTGACACCTCTCCATTTGATGCATGTATATGGGTCCTGCATGTATAAGTTATAACAGAGTGTAAAAATTGAATTTACCCTAGTGGGACTAATAAAGGTTGACTTCTTCTTCTTCTTCTTCTTCTAGAGGAGGAGCTGCTTTGTCTCAGCCAGCTGATCAGTTTACTACTAAGATAAATGACAAACTAACCTAAACAGTCAGACTACAGAGTCTACTGCCAGCTTCAATTTCAGCTTGTGTAGTCGAGGGTTACGTTGCTCCTAAAGGTTATGAGGATAAGAAGAAGAAGAAGAAGATACTCCTTTATTAGTCCCAAGGGGAAATTAATTTTTTCACTCTGTTGTTAACTTATACACGGTACATGCAGACCCGAACACACACATGCACAAACATGCAACAATGGAGAGATGTCAGAGTGAGGGGGCTGCTCCTGACAAGCGCCCCGAGCAGTTGGGGGTTTGGTGGCTTGCTTAGGGGGACCTCGGGAGTGCCCAAGAGGTAAACTGGCACCTCTCCAGCTACCAGTTCACACTCAGTTCTTGGTCCATGGCGGGACTTGAACCGGTGACCCTCCGGTTCCCAAGCCAACTCCCTACAGACTGAGCTACTGCCGCCTATATAATATATTAATAACATGGAGGCTCTGTAGTTTGGACCCTTGTCAATAACAGCGCATCACCGCCTCACTGCTACTGTTCCTCCCTTCACAATAAACTCCTTAAACAACTGCTTAACACTGCTGACTAGAAGGAACTAAAGTCATTTACTTACACATTTACCATTCGCTGTTAGCCGGTTAGCTAACATGCAGTGACAAGCCAATAACTGCAGTAGTGTAAGCACAGTGGTGGTTGAGAGACATGCGCAGTAAAATCTGGTCTACCCTCGCTAAAACTGAGCCAATCACAACGCACCACCTCAGCTTCAGTTACTCTGCATGTTTTATACCCCCAGCCTCTTTCCATAGGCCTTGATTTCTACTGTGACAATAAACACGATGAAAAAAATACACAATCAGCTTCATAACCTATTTCAAATGAACAGAACAATACATACACAACCCGAACCATGACTAGCAAACTGAACGGTTCAGATTTTTTCCCGAACCGTGCCCATCTTTAGTTGCTACCATTCTACTTTGCCTCTGTTAGGCGAATGCCCGCTATTTGCAATCAACATACTGCCACGCTCCCATTTCTCTATATAAGGAAATACATTTGCCCAGAGGTTTATCATGGAGAAAGTGATTAAGTTGTTGTAAAAAGAGAAGCATTGCCCCTAAAGCAATAAAACAAACAACTAGTGAAGAAGCTGAGACAATAGTCTCCGAGGTAGAAGGAAGAAAATGTTTCCACGGGAGTGGCTCCTAAGATATGAGACTGTGGCTCTGGTTAAAATGAAATAGTTCAATATTAAAATTGATGCAAAAAAAAAAGAGAAGGGGAAGGAGGAGGAGGTGTGAGGTATGTCAAGAGTGCTTTTATGTCGCCCAATTGGTTTGGAGATCCACCCTGTCTGCAGCAATCTGAAATTGTAATATTAAACAATATTTACAGTCTCATCTCATTATGCTGTCACACGGGAAAGACTGATAGCCAATTGTGAACCAAGCTGACTGAAGCAGGACAGCCATGGCCGTCACTGCAGCTGCAGCTAATGCATGGCCTAATGCCAAACACAAAGCATAAAGTAGGAGTATGATGGACCTACCAATTTGTTCGTTTGTGGCAACAAAAAAAGTGTTTATTTAACATTTCTCCATGATGTCATCCATCCGTCCTTTATGAATTTTCAGTTCAAAACAGTGCAAAACATCGCAAATTCTTCCTGTCCGTCGTCCGCCATGTTTGTTTACACAAAAGTCACGTTTGATTGTTTGTTATTCAGGACTCTTGTGGTGCATGAATAGAATCTGTTAGTGTGTGGTGTGCTGTGTTTTGGCCAAATCATTGCTCACCACACACTACATGAACAAAACTGCTAAATTTAACATTACATGTTGTTATGTTGGGTCTCACATTTTCAAAATCTGTTAACAAAAATATTTTAGTGTGGGCCAGCCTTTAGGGAGGAAACTTCACAAAATAAGGGCAAGAAGCGAGAAAACAATAATACACTTACTGCATTTAGATGAACAGATTCATATTGTACCCTCAAGTTATTTGGATCCTGTCCCTGAAACCAGTTTTAGCATCTGGGCCGAATCTCGTTGTCCAAACCTCTCACAGATCAGACTAGTCAGTCTAGTTTTTATAGATTAATTCAGATGCCCCCATGTTTCACCTATTTATCCCCTGCACTGTCCTTATTTACCAGACTCTTTTCATGTTCTACATTTATTTCTTGTATTTCTCCTCCTCTCATATCCCCATTAACCCTCCTTTCACCTGTTTTCCAGGCACACATTGCTTCATCTCCAGAAGCCTTGTGTCTCGGCGGGTCGTTTCCTTGGCTGCAGGGTGGCCAAGCAGTGAGAGAAATTTTCT
The DNA here is from genome assembly GCA_947000775.1 of Pterois miles. Lineage (NCBI taxonomy): Eukaryota > Metazoa > Chordata > Actinopteri > Perciformes > Scorpaenidae > Pterois > Pterois miles. The sequence goes on from CAMQGK010000552.1 coordinate 2,114,376, forward strand.
ACTGACCAAAAGGTTCAATCTCTGCAACACCTTATGTTCCCCAGCAACAGCTCCTATACAGCACATGATCTGTGGAAGTGTGCTTGAACAAGAAGCCGAACCAACGTTTATTGTAAACTGGGTGAGAATGCCTGCTAAATCAATCACACAACCCTGTCAAATGTCCTCGGCTATCTAGCCTTCACCCTTGGGAAGAATGTAGGCAAGATAGCTGAGGACGTTTGGTGAGTAAAGCATGGAGAATTGGAGAGGAGGTGAACGAGAGTGCCTGCTAAACACCATGGAACAAAACTCAGCCGTCTCGGAGCTGGACCCTGTTTTCTGATCTTTGTCCTTCATACTGATTTTTACCTATGTTTTGTCAGCCAATGGTGGCATAACTTCTGTAAATGTTTAGCCAAAATAATTATGAATATGATATAGTAAAAAATATGTCAAACAAGGTTTAATTTTTGTTTCAAATGGAATGCAATTTGTGGGGGTTATAAATGGTCAAACGAGAAAGAAAGGTCAATCAAGAGCAGGTTCATTTTCCCTCAGCTGCTCTATCCATGAAAAGATGAAATGATCTTAATCATAATAAATCACCATTACCTTTTCATTTCTTTTTTTTTTTTCATTAAGTAGAAATCTGTCCTGAGGAATTTATGATGAATGGTTTTGTGTACATGTCTGCCTACTGCCTTTATCATTCCCTGTGATGTAGAGTTAGCTGAGGGACGGTCAGAAGTGAATGAAGCACCTGCTCCCCAAAGCTTAATGTTACATACATTAAGATGTTCTTTAAGGGAAATGAAAACATGATGAGGTGATGTCTTTTGGGCAATGCTTGACTACCAATTATCCATTACATAAGCAGTATTTATTCTCAGCAAGGAAATTGATCAAATCAATCAAAGGCTGGTAAACATATACTCATGAAATGACCAGTTTGTGTATGATAGCCTGCAGACAGGATGATGAATAACATACATGGCATACTTTTAAATGGTGTTTACTTGACAAAGCTACAGTAAACACAATTTACATCCTTTTTTCTCAGCAAGCAGGATTTGCTGGGGTAGTTTATAATTGAGTCTAGCAGTGCATGAACTTTCTACAGCTGCAATCTGTCTAAGCACAGCTATTTCTCCCTCTGCAGGGCTTTCTTTTGTCGACTCTGTCTCACGTCGCAACAGTCCCCAAATGTGAGGGATCTTGATGAAAGCAGAATGTAATTATTAGTGTGGTAGTTCTCGGGTGGTGGCAGGATCTTTACATGGTTCACCGAACAACATGCTCTCTGTTCAAATGAAGAACATTCGCCTCCTTTCAAGGGCAATTATTTCAATCCTCAGTCAACCCCCCCCCCCTTCCCCTGAATGTCAGTGGAATGGAAATGGACTGAAGTTATCCAACAATCTCATTATATACTGGGAGCTATTATAGCTTGCATCAATATTGCATTACTGGATATTTTTTTCACCATATGGAGCAGAATAGTTACATTACAATTAGTTACATGGGACTTTGTTACATGCCATCCTTCTTCCCAGTGTTCTTCACCTCTTTTATGTGTCTGTAAAACTGTCAAGAAAAAGGTTAAAAGCATTGTCTCCAAGGACTGGGGCAACAATCTAGCAATACTGCAGGAAACATTAAGTACATTCAGGTTTTCTGTGGTTATGTTCATCTCTATAAAGCTTCTCAACCCGTCTTCAGCATTAGATCAAGGGTAAGTGGCATTTTTTAACCCACCAACCTCCAACAATCACCACTTAGCAGCATGCTGGATGATGCGATCCATAATGAGCTGAAGCATAGCAGTGGTGGCATGGTGGTAGAGTGTAAGGAGGTGAGAGGATACATGGGAACCCGAGGCTCTTCTTTAATCTGCAGGCACAGAGCAAAAGATGTTAGGTGGACTTGGGGAGCTGGGTAGAGAATCGATAGGGAAAGTGATGGAAGGAATATGAATTTAAGTGAACAGGACTAATAGATGTGTCAATCTTTTTTTTTTCCTTTGTTGGATGAAGTTGTGCAATGATATGCTGACAGTATATGAAGAAACACAATAAGGTACATAAGGTTTCTCCAGCTCAGGGGATTTTTATCAATCCTCTGAGAATGTGGTGGATGATGACAGACACATGTAAGCACAAAACAATGACAGCGGTAACAATGAAGGGAATTCTTAAGGATTAGGTGCAATGTCTGCATGAGTTCAGTTGAGCAGCTTTCCTGCTTTATGTCTTCCTATGGTTCAGATGATTTACTGCTTCCTTGCTTTGCTAATATCCTCATGTTTTTCTTCCTAACTAATTGAGAGCAATTCTTTGATACCTATGAGACATTCAGATGTTTCAGCATTTCTTTGTATCTTAAAATGTTTATTTTTTCATTTAGTACTACCTTATCCTAGTAGCATATGCTTTTAGCAGTATTACTAATACCTGTGAACCTTGAGGTTAACAGTTAACTGAAGCTAACCAGTAGCAAGAACAGTCGTCTACCACTTCTGCTCGTTTTGTCCTCGGCCTGATCTAGCCGTGAATTTGTAGACTTGGTGCCCTAGTTGGCTTTGAAACTGTATAACTTAATAAGGACTAAATCCGGTGGATTCTTGCACACTTTCTCCAGCCAGAGGGAGCAGTGTTAAACCCCCATTCCACTCTTTTCCTGACCCAAGACAATATTTTTTTAGCATGGATTTTAAGATTTGGTGGAAACACTCGAGTGCACCTTGGGACTGTGGATAAAGTGTGCTGGATTTTTGGTGTTTTATGAGCAGCTAAGCTATGACTTGGACAAAAAGTTTGGACATAAAATTAGAACTTTGGTCTGTCTGGATGGATTTTGGCAAGCCCCAAGCAGACAATGACTTTGGTCTTAAGTGTGCATAACGGGATAGCTTCTGGATATCGCATAGCAACACATACCAAGGTCAAAAGGCACTGATGTCCTGCAGTCCAGGATTAATTGTCCAAATGGGTCGCCTATCACTGGAATTGGTGTCAGCGGAGCAGGCAGAATGACCTGGTTTGGTGTACCACTGATCTGACAGATGTGGCAGGAATGGCAGTACTTGCTCACATCTGCTTTTAAACCTAGCCAAAAGAAGTAGCACATGATGTGATGGTAAGTATATTTTTATTCCTAAATAACCAGGAAAGCTATCATGTGCAAGGTGAAGGACTTGAGAGCAAAATTTCTCAGGCACAACTACCTGTCCAATCTAGCTCTCCTGATGATGGAGGATACCAATTGCGCATTAACACACCATTATCAAAACTGTACACAGGGGCTCTCAGCACTCGATGACAGGCACGCAACTAGAGCTTTATTCTATCAAGAAAATAAGACTTACAATTCTGCAATACCCAGATATGCAGATGACACCCAGTTATACTTAGCTCTGTCAGCAAAAGCTATGGTCACTTTGCCAATACTTTGCTTTAGTAGTCACATTGATGCAGTGAAAAATTCATTATTTTTTTCATCTAAAACAAACAGCTACAATCAGAGGTTTTGTGTCCACACAAGATCTTGGGAAAATCATGCTTTCATATTTCAGAAGGAACAATAATTACAATGGCCTCTGGTCTTCCCAAAAAGACCATTTGACAACTACTATGGTGAACTCTGGTTAAACTGGGAAGCTTGTGTGTGCATACATAAATGTGGAAGGGCAGGGTACATAAACCATGCATGTTCAACAAATCCTTCCTATTTGCACTTAGTCCATGCTGAGTTACAATAACTAATCCATGCTCTGCTAATCCATGTCTGGCCTGCTACCTGATGTGAGGTCCAACAATGCTCTAAGGTCTTGAGCAAATGGGCTATTTCTGCCATTGGCTTAACTGGAGGCCTTTCTTTGATTTAGTGGGGATAGTGGCTAGATTAAAGATGAGCTTAGCAAGAGCTGAATAAAGACTTATCACCTGTCCCAATTGCTTTTGACAACTCTTGTCTTTCAAAGAAGGTTACACTGGGATTGACATGATGGTAAATTACAGGAACTGTTAGAGCCAAGTCAAAGGCAAGTGGGTCATGGGGTTCCTTCACGTTACCTTTTCACCTTGCTATTCTTGTTTAATTTATGAACCAATACTTGTCCTTTACATCCAGTTTAGATTTGTTACCTCTTTGGCAAAAGAAGAAGAAAGGAATATTTATCCATTTTCATCCATTTTCAGCTTGAATTTTCTGATCATAGAGTGATAGCAGGCAAAGCAGGGCAGACAAAGCCACCTTTCCCCAAGTAGCTGACAACCGATCCTCCAAGAGAATAGCTCTTCCAGGTCATCTGATGTATGTAATCTCCATAGCATGCCCTAGACCTGCCCCTGCTCTCAATCAGCAGCCCCCCTTCAAAAGTGTGTGGTTCATGAGGCACAGTGCAAAGTCAAAGGCAGCACTCTGATGAAAACAACAGGATAATATCATCAGCAAACAGGAGTGACACCACCCTAATGTCATCAAACCTGACACTGTCTGAACCTCTGTAGCCAGTTCATATCTCGTATGTGAAAGTCAGAAGCAAGATAAAGCTTTTCTTTAGGAAATATTTGTGATTTGTAATTTTAATAATTGCAAATCACTAAATACAAAACACTAAATATATTACAATAAGAGACAAAAAAAAGTACACATACTGTAACACAACTTACTGTCTTTAATTGACACAATAAAGACTTTTGATATAAATACAATGTGCATCTGTTTTTGGAAAATGACATGATGGCTTATTTCTTCATTAACTAACATATTTACATGGTCTAGTTTGTAAAAGGGTCATTTTGTCAATATAAGATTTACTGGCAATCCTTTAACTCAAAACTTTAATCCTAAGTATTTACATGCATAATGTAGTAGTCAGTGTTGTTTTAATCAAATTTGTGGACAAACTTAATTTGCAAACTGCTAAAGATATTTTTATGGCCTGTAGATGTGGAGAATGTGCCGTCACCCACTTGTGTATTTGGCACCGACTCAGAACTTCCAGATTTGGGCTGTTGGATCGATTCCCTGTTCAAGTAGGTGGGAAACAGAAATATTTCAGACTTATTTTAAGAGTGTGAAGTTGTGAGAACTGCAATAGCATATCATGGTACAGCTTGCTGAAATAGGATCTTCAGTGTTTGCTTTATCTTCTGAGATGTATCTCAAAGGTAATTCAAATTAATCTGATGCAATTACTGTATTTGTTTGTGGCTCAGCAGCTGACTAGTCCAATCCAAGACCAATACACCACAATACATACTGTACAGCTGTATTACTTTGTATGTCACCTTTCAGAAAATTTCATATTTACTTAAGTTGGCATATTGTAGTTGGATATCCCATTCTTCCTGATTCCCCTGAAATACACAGTAAAGCTTTATAAAACTACAAAACTACAAACATCCTGACAATATAATTGCACATACAGTATGTAAGAATTCTTGCACTCTCCACTCGCCACTTTGCTGGCTTCAGTAAGAGAAAATTTAGGAGGGGTTGCTTTATAAATGGAACACAGTCATCCTTGTTCAACCACAGCTCAACAGTATAAATCATTAAAACAGAAAATCTGGGCCATTTGACAAAATAAAACCATGGCAGAAAAAAAGATTTGTTTTAATACAAAACCCCCTCTTTTCATTTTTTGGTTTCCGATAATTACACCCTAGTGCCGAGAAATATATAATCCACCATATTATTTCATTTCATCATTCAACATTATAAACTTTAAATGATCATTCTTCGAACTTTACACTGGACTCACGGACTTCATGCACTTTATCACTCTTGATCTCTGAGGGTTTAACTTTCTCCCTTCGGTGTTTTTAATAGGTTACAGGCGGGGGGGAATAAATCAGCACCTCACATTAATAGAATGTCCCCTCCCCAACCATTTTATTCCCCCCTTATTTCTCCAATTTTTCCCCAAAAATTTATAAATATAGCACTCCCCTCTGGGCTGGAAAAGGAAAAAAAAAAAAAAAAAATTTACCGGGGGGGGGGGGAGGGTTCACAAACAATAAAAAAATTAAAAAATTTTTTTGAAAAATAAAAAAAGAACAGATCCCAAAAAAAGTTGTTTCCCCCTTTTTTGGTTATTAAGGGGGGAGGGTGGAGAAAATGAAACTTTAAATGAATCACACGGGCTGCATCTTCTTTTAAATTTGTTGTGCAAGTAGCTCAGAGCAAAAGACTGAAAGCAATTGTATTCACAGTACATATTAGTCCCCAAGGCCTGTTAGGCTGGAACACCTCAATAACATAATAACACTAATAGCATCACAGGTGAGATGCAGGATGACGGGGTAATATAGAGTTTAAAATATTACACTTTCATTGCTGAGGTAATTGTGATGACCCAACAATTTAATTGTTTCTAAAGTTTGAAAACTTTCATCTGGATAGAGGCACACCTGGGGCTCAGTTGAAGTTGAACTCAGTTCCCTGTACCTGCCAGGGACATGACTCGGCTCTATTGTAGCATGGGACAACACACTTTAGCACCACAGGGATAGATGCAGTTAAACCAGATCTGAATTATGGATGGCAAATTACTTATCTTTTTTCAGATCTGCCACCTCGATGTATGATGTTGGTATTTGCATGGTTCATTTCCCACTAGGATCACCCATTTCACTCGACGGACACGTCATCCTTATGGTTTCTATATTAATACCATAGATAACTGTTGTATTTTTCTACGTAAGTGGAGTGTACCGTATACTGCTACTGTTAATAAACCCCAGCTAAATTCTAAGAACCTAAAGAAAGCTCCCTCATCTGATTCGTCACTTGAAATAGCCCAGCTCCAAAGGCAGGGATGCCGGCAGAACTTGCTTGTTTTGTTCAATGACATTCCCCAAACAAAAGCTGAAAAAGAAGCCTGTCTTCTTTAAAGGGGGGAAACAAAAATGAGGATATTTTCCAAGAGGTGCCAGAGGGATCTGTCTCTCTTTCCTTTCCATCTCCTTGCCGTGACCGGGAGGGGGTTTTCTGAGGAAAACAACGGTGCTGTCAACAGCTAGTGCAGTGATTGCTACAGGCCAAACGGAGGAGGAAGCATCACTTAATGTAAGGGAATGGATTAGAAAGGCTGATTATGCCTCGGAGGTGAGAGCAGAGCAAAGTGAAAGAAAGGAGAAGCTGGAGCAAGCGAGAGTGAATTTGTCTGTGTTCATGCATTTCTAGTAGGCCATTTCTAGCATGTGTTTGTAGGTTTGTGTGTGTGCCTGTACATAACAATGTTTAAGTATATTGATGGGTTTGGTACTAGGCTTTCCTCGGTAGTCAGTGTTAGCGGTGTTACATGGTGGCCAGCCACACACAAATTACATTACCCACCCACCGTCCCCACCATCAATTTGTTTTATTTTGACAGAAATAAAACCCATGTAGTTCATTTTCACATATCAGCACCGTGTTATCAATACATAGTCCAACCCAATGCTATGAGGGAAAATATAACATTAATGAGGTAATCAATGTGCAGGACAGAGTGGTCACATTCGGTGTGCTTGGGAGAGCGGCGCCAGGCGGAAACCTGCGGTCTCGCAGCTAAAGCTCTACCGGAGAGGCCAAACGCACAGCCACCTGATGTTAAAGGTCAAAGTAAGTACGACACACATATTGACCGTCATCATTTCTTATAAAATTCCCGGTGTAATTGGCAACACTGGTGTTGTCATGTTTACTAACCGGTGGGAAAATTGCCTCACCATCACATCATCACTATTTGGTACACATTCATACCCTGTGTACAGAGTTTGTAAACGCATTCACAAATGCATTTCACCGTCATTCCATATTGATAAATGTTTTAGAAAACACCAAATTCACCCCCATTATCTACGTCATCGAATTTAATCAATGTGTCACTATCAACATCACTCTAACTCGAGTGTATTTCATCATAGTGGTACTGTTATGTGGTGGTGTTTCTCAGAACTACAGCAAGATCGTGTTACCCTTTGTCCCTGCATTTCACATTGTGCTGTTGCTGTCTTTGCCTTAACTGAAGAAGATAAATGTGTAAGAAGTGGCTTTCCTACTGGCCTTTCACTCCTCTCACCATCTGCCATTGTGAAAAACTCTGAAAGGTTTAGCTCCGTTTGTGCTGGTCATACAGGAGGAACCATGTCATAAATCAAAAGCAGCATAATTCCTGCCAAATCTGACCTGGTGGCACACAATAAAAATGCCGAGTACAGGCCGGGAGAGAGTACCAGTCTACTGAGTGATGTTCTTGTTTTTGGTACATTTTCAGTAAATCCTCACCGTATTGATTCGAAAATCAATACGGTGATGATTTAATGCTATTGTTATAGGTAGCACTTTAACTTATATTACACGGAACTAAAGCTGACATGTATGCAGTTTAACTCAGAACTAAATATAGATTTATTTTGCTGTGCTGTAGTAGCCGATACACACACAATTGCAGACATGCATACATACTCAACATATACAGTAGGGGGACGTATAGAGAGCTCCTTTCAGCAATCGCTTTACACCAAATAATAGTTGCCAAGAATGAATTACCAGCAAATGCCTGGCTGCCACTGACATGCCTAAATGGTGCCTGAGGGAGCAATGTCATCACAATGTGCACTCTAAATGTGTAACCCAAAAACCACAATTTAAGATATCTCATTACGTGTTTCATTACAAAATATGGGTCCTCAAAGACCAGCAAGAAAGTGCTCCTTGGATTCACATGCTCCAGTACAAGTGGTGGTTTGGAGAGAGCGTAGTTGTGAACATATGAATTGTACAAAGTACATGTTTAAACTGTTATTTGTCAATTTAATTGCATATTAAGAGTACAAACAATATTCTCTCCAGACATCACTGAGAATCATACAGTATGTATGTGTGTGTGTGTGTGTGTGTGTGTGTGTGTGTGTGTGTGTGTGTGTGTGTGTGTGGTTGTATGTGTTACTCATGTTTTGGGGTGACCCGCTTGCTGTGAGGTGACAGTGCTAATCACTACACCACTGTGCAGCCAAAATGCAAGCCACATGATGTAAATCATTAAATAAAGGGTGAAGACTTGGCTTAGGACTGGGGTAAGTCACTGCAGTGTCCTTTATGATGGAAACATGGGTCAAAAAAAAACTTTTCTCAATGCAATTTGATAGGAACCTTTCGTTTATTTACGCATTTGCAATAATAAACAAATTATTGTGGCCCACTAACTTCAAGTCACCATTCCACCTTTCTACAAGTACAACTGTTGTGACTGTTTTATTTTAGGCTACTTTTCACCTCAGAATACAGCATACATCATTCTGTAAAGTGGTGGTTCAGCGGTCACAAAGATGTGAGAACAGAACAGTTATATGTTAAATATCATCACTGAGGTGGCTTGACCTATTCTAGCTAAGGCAACCTAGGGCACTTCATCGTGTTTTAGCTACCATAGAGGCATCCAAGAGGGCATCTCTGCAGTTTTTGTTTTGGCTGTTTTTCTCAAATATGGGAGCACCAGATCACATAAATATTTTCATTTATGAACTCATAAATATATGCATTTTATGTATTAATACTTTTTTATAGTTAGAAGCCAAAAAAAGCAATACACCTGACACATGTATGTTTATGTTTTGTCACTCTTTAGGAAAAGAAAAGCTAATGTTGACTTGGAGGGTCATTGTTGACCCATGTCTGCAAGTTTCAGAAAAAGATAATATACTGACTTATACCAAAGAAAACAAATTGATTAATTATTTCTTATTACATAATTCTGTTGAAAAGATATTACAAAGATACATCCAGTTATGCGTCAAATAACATCGAAAATGAACATGGGTCATTTTTGACTCATATTGGGCATTAAAAGGTTTTGAATATATTGTGCATCAGAGGGTTAAAGGTGCTCCGTGGAGTTTTCTTTCAAACAAAGTTCATGTTCACTCACTCAACTTGTTGGATGTATTTCCTTCCCACAAAGCTGATTTTCTGAACATTTTGAAACCTACGTTGTTCATTGTGTGCATCCATGTGCACTTACCAACCAGCTTCTTTTTCTTTCCTTTGCTGGCACATTACAGTCATTTGTACATCAGTCGGACTCATTTGATTGCACAACTGATTATTCTACAAAATCCTACTATTACTAAGACTGAAGAACTAATATGGTATGTGGAAGCAAGACAGAGGGAGTGTGGTGATGAGGCAGTGGCTAGGGAGGTCAAAGGAGAGGTGAAATCAGTATTAAAGCTGAATGGCTTGTGAGGGCCATGAATGCAGTTGTAGTTTGTACGGGCAAGTTTTATTCTAAAAGTTTATTTTGCATCTGATGACTTACCTAACATAATTAGTTCCTGCATATTTTTTCACCTCCCATGACTCAAGTCTAAACATGATAGTGATGTGGTTTTAAAGGTTGTGCTGTCAAGCATGTCAACAGATCTGTTAGTCAAAAAAATGACTATAAATAGAGTATGTTGGCCTTAAGCACTCATTGGCCACAACTTTACAGCTCTGATAGTGTATTTTAGTAAATGACAGGGTATATACTTTTAATTATAAGAGAGAGAACATCTAGACAAGATATATATTAGGTATTCATCTGGATTTCATATCTTCGGTAACCATAGAGACCTATGTTTTTATATGGAAACTAATATTGTTTGCACAAGATACTGTAATGAGTTTCATTTACACTGACACGATGTTGCCTCTCTTCTTCTGCATTTTCATCAAAAAACTCAGCACCTCTGACTGGAATGCAAATGACTTCATTGCTAAGTCAGTGGTATTTCAATTGTTTCATTACAAAAAGCTGATAAAAAAAAAAATGCTACTTGAAATTCTCACTGTGTGGTTCGAAAATACACATCATTGTCAAACATGCTAAAGTTTTACAGCAGAAGGTAAAATATAACTGCTAACTTCAGTGTTTCTCTGGAATAAAGCTTACAGTGCAATGGGAAAATATAAGTAATGAAATAAATATTTCCCCAGGACCAAGGTTACATTTTGTAATGTTAGTTCTATGAGCACAGGCAGAGACTCTATAGGCATGCCCACCTCTGCAGAGCTGCACATTGAAATGTCTATGTACCAGCCTGGTCAAAGCGCTGCTTCGGCACAGTTGCTTCTTAGCCTTGTCACCTTCAATCACTGAATGCGAACCCAAAAACCATGGTCAGAAAGGGGTAGTAGAGGGGCTTCGTGTTTAAGAAGAGGAGCCACAGCCATCCTTTATTGAACTAAATCACCTCATTTGTTGTGTTGCTGTTTCCGTTGCTGAGAGAAAGCAGATGCCAGTTTAGTACTATAGAATAGTTGTTTCTAGAGGTATCAGTGGGTCCATCCGGATTGGCTGTAACAGTGCAAATGTCATTGCATTGTTGCTTCAGTGAAAATCTGTGAGTGTGAAATAGGACTAAATCCATTAGTATTACCCGTATGTGTAGATGTTACTATTTCCAAAATGTGCATAAACCATTCAGTACCATTTAAAGCTAGAAACAAAAACAGTCATCTACTTAAACCCTAGGTCCTGTTTTTCTTGTCTTTTCAGTTATTTGTGTATTTCCTGTTTTATTTTTTATCCTAACTCTTCCTCCCGTTTCAGAGCACTTCACTTCCTACCCTAGTGTTTTTCCCGCGTCCTGCATGATTGACATCCCCTGACCTACTTTTTATCCACCCCTACCTGTATCTGAGTGCCCTCCCCGCCCCTGGTTGTGTTCACCTGTCCATAGTTAGTCACTCCCCTTCACTAGAAGAAGAAGAAGAAGAAGATAGTCCTTTATTAGTCCCGCTAGGGGAAATTCAATTTTTTCACTCTGTTAACTTATACACACACATGCACAAACAGGTCCATATACATGCAACAATTGGAGAGATGTCAGAGTGAGGGGGCTGCTCCTGACAAGCGCCCTGAGCAGTTGGGGGTTTGGTGCCTTGCTCAGGGGCACCTCGGCAGTGCCCAATTATATCTAGTATATAATAGTAGTAGTTAGTCTTTGTTACCCTGAGTGCAATCTGTTTGCCTGCCTGTTTTGATCTCCCGTGTACCGACCTCTCTTATGCATGTAAAGATTTGGACTGCTTTTACACCTGCCTGCTCTCTGTGTCGTGCTTGAGTGCTTGCCTTGTTTGACGCAGTTGTTACAGTCTACATTATATAAATCATTACATGCTGGGGTGAAGTCTTGGTCAATTTGAGTTTCAGACCTTCAGAGTGAGGACATTATTGGAAAGGGAGGACATTTTGGCTGGTCCTCACCTTTGGACAGACCTTCAAAGGTTCAACTTGGTTTTAAGGTTTAGGTTAAGGTTAGGGTAAGAGTTGGAGTCAGGTATTTAGTTGTGATGGTTGAGGTTAGGGCAAGGAGCTTGGGAATGCATTATGTCAATGAATGTCCTCACAAAGATAGAAGTAAATGGCTGTGTGTGCATGCATGTGTGTATTATTGATGATGTGGGGACAAAAATCTGTTTGCACAGTCATATTGTGGGGGCGCATCTTCCTTTTGGGGACTAAATACAAGTCTACATAATGTAAATCATATTTTAGAGTGAAGTATTGTTTTAAGGTTAGGGTAAGGGTTAGGATTGGACAAGTAATGGTTATGTCTAGGTTTATGGTAAGGCTCCAGGAAATGAATATAAATCAATGTAATGTCCTCTAAGGTTATGGAGACACGACTGTGTGTGTCGAGGGCATAATCAAGCTGAGGTGGCAGGATGTGTTCGACCCGATGCCAAAAGAAAAAAAGAAAGGAAAATAAAGAAATCACTGATTCTGTTTTATCTTCTACATTGAGACGACCTGAATTGTTTGAGTCTCTGAAATCTTCCAACTTGATGGTCACTGTAGCACCAGTGTGGTTATACTGCAAATTTGTCATCAGTGGGGAAAGCTTGAAATAATTTAGTGAACGCAGTCTGGGATCACTGAGCTGTAAAGCATGTCCTGTGTTCGCTGCAGTCATGTTAAAGTGTGTACAGCTCTGGACTGCCCGTATAAGAAACACTTATGAATGTAAAGTAGGGATATCCTCTCTCAACCATTTTGGTAACCTTCAAATGCATTTACTACCATTTTAGAGATCACACAAGCTACAATGCAGAGAAATGGTTTCATATCACTGGCATGTGATGTCCAGTAGCCTCAATCGCTCCTCACCTACACACTTGTCCTGTCTTTGCATAGCTTTCGGTCTCAGGTTTAGTAACAAACCGCTGCCCCATCATTCATTTTACATATCATACTCATTCTTTACTCCAAAGATAGAGAGAGTATGTGTTTGCTTGTGTAAGTGTAGGTGGTAGTGGGGTGCTGAGGGGGTGCCTGAAGCGAGACAGAATGTAAGCACAGCATGAGTAATGAAATAATGACTGAAATATAAAAGGACAAGGCAGGTCATGCTCTCTCTATCCAGGGGCCGCCAGGTGTTTGCTGGAGCGCCGTCGCAGAATCCATTAGAAGGCTGTCAGAGGGCCGCTGCCAAGAAGTGAGGGTGCTGTAATTACAAGCCATTGGTGTCGAGACAATGCTTCATTCCTCACTCACGTTCCACCTGAGAGTGGTTGTGTGGTCTGGCCCTTTTATTCTTTCTTCTTACCAAAGCAAAGGGTATTTTTATTGAGCAAAGGAGCGAGGAATGGTGTATGGATTTAACAGCAGCTCGTGGTCACCATTTACGTTTTTTTAAGGGGGTCAAAAGGCCAAAAGGATTGATGGTCACCATAACACTGTTTATGAACCAATGAATTGGAGGTCATAAACACAATAATGACATATTGGAAGTATGTCTACATTTCCAAAGCAATGAAAATTCCCCCATCAAAATAATGATTGGATAGGTTAATTGATAGGTAGCGTGATGAGTGATATTGCATAGTGATTTATACTGGTATCGACTAAATTCTGGCTGTGGTTGCCCGCCTTGTACATAAAGCGGGCAATAATTGGATTTTCATTTGACGGGCACATCGGGACTAGTTAATGAAACAATAAACTCTCCAAATGTCTGTTTCTTACAGTCTACCATTTACACATTTTTTTTATTCCCCTGTTCATTTTAGGCTGTTTTAACTCGGGTAATTCATCAAGTGAGATTATTAACTGCCACCGTGCATGTGATGCAAATTGTTTCTCTACCAGCCATTCTTCTTCTCTCCAGTGCATTGCGTGTTCTTCTGTGTCAGAATGAGATAATCTCATTGGCAATATCTTGAAAAATAATTTGTAATGCTCCTCAATTTGACATTTGAATCAACCTTAATTAAATATTTCGGCGTAGGTGCACAGCAGAAGAATTATCTACAGTTGGATAATTTCAGTGTGAATCTTTTTTAAATGACAGAGGAGCTTAAAAATACCCACACATTTCAAGATAAAGATGTTTGCCCCTTTCGTATGGAGATTTTTGGGAAACGTCACAGACACACAAACATTTCAAAAGTCCTCCTTGCAGGGAAACACATACCTAGCTACAGGTATTTTGTAAATCACAGTTGCGACATGGAAAAGAGATCTAACTGTCTCCGCTGGTATTCATTCGCTATTAACCCGTCAACCGAAAACTAAACTAGGAAAATTGGCCCTTTTGTGCATTCCTGGTATTTCCACCACATCTGATCCATGAAGATGAGGCAAACTGGCCAGAGCACAGAGCCATCATGCTATTCTTGATTGTATGTATTTACTGTAGCATGACTCTGATGCTTCAATGGATGAAATTAATGAATAACAAAAGTCAAAAAGTAGATCTAAAACTCCACAGTTCCAGTTTAGGGCTTGATGGTTGTTTATTTTTGCTTTAGAATGCAATCTGGGAACCCATTGTCTATCGGTCTGATGACAGATAAGCATCTGGGGGTAAGGGGTTATATTTCTAGGATTTATGTGTATCCAGAGGATATCCAGGCGAAGACTCCCTTTTTGGTGTATTGTTTACAGTCCGATTAACTTGAGAAAGACTGGAGTTGGAGTTGAGAGGCGATGTGTACAACCGGATTGTTTCACAAGTAACCAGTTTAAAATCTAATCAATAAAAACCTAAACCATCGTCAGATAGCCAGTGAGTTCTGAGATCACATTTTGGCTAATGCGTTTCGCCCCTTTTGCTCTCCACACGGACTACATTCAATCAAAACCTGCTTGAGTGTAGTTGGTCAGTACAACTTGGACTACAAATGGAAACCAGAACGCTTCTGATGTCAAAATCTTGTCCCATTGCCTGCAGATTCTGCATATGGATGTAAAAATCCATTTGTAGAGATTACTTTAGAATATAAACACAATGAAACTGTCAGTTTCATTTCTCTCCTTAACTCACCGTGTCATCTCATCACCACCCTCCTCTCTCATTCATTCACTAACTGTCTCGTCCACCACTTTCTCAAGTCTTGCTTGCTCATGCTGTCAGCTGGTTCGCTGTCTGTCTTTCTCTCTTTTGCACTTTCTTTTAATTGCAGTAGAAGCCAACAATATAACTGTCTATCCTTCATCCTAATATTGCTACTACAGTCACTCAGCATGTTCTTGTTTTGTGAATGAAGCTGTACACACATTAAAGCAGCAGCAGACTCTGCATTGGAGCAACTGGTGATGGACAACCTGCAAGCTTTTCCTTGATATCTCCGGAACCACTGGACAGTATTCCACCCAAATATTGTTGCCTCCTTGAACTGTCCTATAAGTATTAAATTTAGTATCTGGGTCCTCCATTTGAAATGCAGGTAAAGCTCCTGAGCTCCTGCAGTGGATACGCCCAAAACGATCCCATTGGATCACTGTAGTCTGCAGTATCAGGACCAAAGAAGCTTAGGTCAAACAGCAGTTGATATCAAAACAGCCCACAGGTTCCTCACCTCAGCCTCCCAGTGGAATAACAAACTCCAGTTGGAAGTTTAGAGGGTGAGTGTGTATGTGTGTGTAATTGTTTATTTTGCTTGCCCAAGGACATCTCAGGTGGCGAGCGAATGAGAGAAAATAGAGCAGCTAATTAGCATTGCATGCATAAATCAACTGTCTGTGATGTTCTGAATTCCTCAGTCTTATGCCTCTCTACCCTCTTTGAATGTCCATCAAATTAGCAACATCATTAGCAGAGCCTCTATCCAACATTTTTTCCTCCATCCTGCTTTCCAGCCTTGCCACTCCTTTTTGATTTGACAGTGCACTTGTTGGATACATAATGGTCAATCGAAACGCAGTTTAAATTTACTCTGAACCGCTGAGGCTCTGCTTCAGTTTGATGAACTAAGATATGCGGGGTATCTCGTTGATAAGGCAACAGAGAGGTTCCTGTTTTCTCATGACGCAGACAGAAGAGAAGAAGTCATGAATTTATATGAGTTTCAACAGCAATGAAGCACCGGAGAGCATTGCCGGTGCCAGGTTTACCAGGCCGAGGCCCGACACAGTAATTTTATGGGTTCATCCAAAGCTAGTGAGGTGTAAAATAGACTGTGGCGATAGCCCAAACACACTCAATGGCAGCCCTTGTGTCTCCACTAGGCTCTGAAATCATATTCAGGGATAACAATGAGTTGCGGAGCTGCACAGAAAGTCATTGCAACCTGAGACACGAGGCGTGCTTAAAACGGTTTGCTTTGAATAACAATTTGTAGTGTACTCACAGGACAGTTTCAAAACAATATAACCACTTTAGTCATCGCAGACGGGTGCAATTTATGAACATAATAAGTATACATTAACCATGGATTATTTCTGAAACATAAATCCATTTGTGGAAAACAAACAGTTTGCTTGTTTTCACTGAGAGTGTTTCATTACGACATCCCATGGTGTTACATCACTGTTATTAAATTGTAACATAAAGGAATGGCAGTCACGTCACTATTCAACAACTTACTGAACTGCCAAGCCTGTAACCACTGTGTGTAGGTGACTCAGAAGGCATATTTTCACTGTGCACAACAAGACTCTTAACTATGATCAAGGCATATTAAATAGATTTTAAAAATTTTGGTAGCATTTCACCTCTTTGCATCATAAACACCACGACTGTCAACCATCCAGCCAAAGTGGATTTGAAAATCATTGACTATGGATTTGAAAATAATTTCACAAAATTAAAATTTAAGACAGGGAGCATCACACCAGACACTTGGTAGGTGGTTCTGCATCAGTCTCAAGGGTTTTTTTTCTTGTCGACCAGAACAAGGGTTGATCCTCACTCAACATTCACCTCAGCATCCCTGACATAGCCAGTCACAAACACACAGGCTTATACAGTCTATCAGGTAGAGCCACGTCATGGTATGAATGGTGGCTAATGATGCTGATGTGTTTATGATTGAATTGTTTACTAGAGGACAAAGGTCATCACAGTGCTAGTCTCTTCATTTTGCTCTCAAAGTGTACCAGATTGATGCATTTAACTTTAAAACGTTTAAAATTTTCTTTTGGGGGAGCATGTGTCTGGATGCCCTACTGTCTCAGGTCCACCCACCACAGTCTCACAGAATCCTGTAGGAAACACTGCACTACATCACGCGTCGATATTTCCCCCCATTTCAAAACTCTTTCCAGCACTGCTGCCCCTCAGTGAACCAGACCCATACAAGTTCACCAGCTGTTGAGTAACATTCACCTTAGCCTCCCCTATCTGATCCACAGTGCTGAAATACAGTGCTATGATAATACTGCTTAGCTTCGAGCTCAGGATGAAAGGATTCATTGCAGGCATGCGATATCTGGGGGAGAGCCGGAGCAAATCCACCGACATGTCAGATAGCCTTCAAAAGAGTTTCCAGAAAAAGGAGTCGAGTTGGTCACTTTTGAGGATTTTCTGCTTGCCTTTGTGTTCTCTGTGAGATCCCTCGTGCTGCCATCCTTAAAGTCTGATGTGTATATGTTAAGCACTTCCTGTATGTGGACTTAAAAGCAAACCTTCCTGACTTTTACATTTTGAATGCGTGGGCAGTGATTACTAGAACAGTGAAGATCATGAAGAAATTGTGTCTGGGTTACTTTTAAACTTCATTCAGCTTGACTTCTTGTGGCTCGTAATATTTGTAATCTGGGAACTGAAGCTGATCCTGCTGGTAGACTCACATAGTCCCACTGTCTGACAGCATCAGAAGGATGTCTAAAATGTAAATGTAGCAACATAGTACTCAGTTATTTTGCTCTTCCTTCTCTATCTTTTTTCTTTTTCCTCTTTGACCCCCTCCCTCCATTCTCCTCCCCTCTCATGTGCCCGATAATGAAATTTTAATTTGTTACTTGCGATTTGACTTCTAAATTTGCACAGGCTTCCAAAGCTAATACAGCAGTGGGTCATCTTTTGGTGATGTCTCCCTCAACTCCTTAAACACCTGACTTCATCAAGAAACAAAGTAAAGCAGCCAATTCGTCCTCTTTATCATGTACTTTCTTGTTGTGGCAAATAAACTTTACATTATAATTTAGGTTTATGTCTTGTTTGTTAAATGCATATCATCAACAGTGTATTTTCAGATGTGATGTTGTGATTTATATGCTAATCTATTTTTTGTGATTTTAATGTGAACAGCTTGGGTTTCTTTGTCTCTGCATAGATTCGTGAGATTTTCATGTGCTCTATTTGGAGGTGAGATGAGTTTATAAACACCTTCAGCTGCATTGTCTACCCTGCACAAAACTGAGATTTTGTCATGTAAAAATCTCACAATTGTTTTTGCATAAAATAATAGAATAATGAATAAATCCTTCAACAATGAAACCACCTCAGAGCCCATACGAAATGCTCCTTCCAACACAGTAACATACAATGACGATAGCGTATGAAAAAAAAAAAATCTCTACTTACACATCTGAAATGCTCACTTATGAAAGGGGTGCCGTTTTCTGTGAAATTAAATTTTATATTGTTCCAAAGCCCTCAATTAGCTGGTGATCAGAAATTAGTAGTAGGTTTATGTTTGGACTCACAACAATGCAAATATAGACTCAAGTGAAATTACCTTTAGAGTGAAAAGTGTGCCAGTGCATTTGGTACTGAATGCTAGTGAAATTTGTGACACAAGATGTACAACTGACGCATTCTTTTGTATTTTTGGTAACTCTATAAGCCCTCTAGTCAGCATTCAGAAGCAGTATACAGACCAGTTGGCTACCTCCGGGTCTGAAAAGTGAAACCAATGCTGAAGTGTCTTAAACTTGCATTCTTTCTAATAGCCAGCAGGGGGCGACTCCTCTGGTTGCAAAAAGAAGTCTGATCGTATAGAAGTCTATGAGAAAATGAGCCTACTTCTCACTTGATTTATTACCTCAGTAAACATTGTAAACAAGTTTATGATCTCAATTGCTAGTTTCAAGTCTCCTTCAAAACAGCAAAATGTTCATTTAGTAAATTATGGTCCCATTTAGAGTCAAATAGACCATAAAGCAGGGTATGATTTAGGGCATGGCTACTTTGTAGGTAGGACTTGCTACCGTGGCATTGTCCGGTCTGAGAGTTGTACAGTGTGTTTTCAGTTCATGAAAGTTCATTGCAACCTTTCTGCTCACCTAAAATGTCTTATGTAGCATTTGGTTGTATTTTGCTCCTCCCTCTTGTGTCACTTCTGGTTGCAAAAAAACAAGATAGCAATGGCCAAATACCAAGATGACGATGGCCAAAAAGCCTAACCGGAGGCTTCAAAGCGGCAGTCCACAAATCTGTGGGTGACGTCACAGTGACAGCTTCCACTTCTTGTACTACTCTATGATACAAACATTTGATTATCTCAAACTGTAATGTAGTCATAAGCAAATATGAGGATAGTAAGTGTTTAGTAATTTATAGTATTTATCAGTGTTAAACTTATTCATAATGTGTTTATACTTATGACTAGTAACGCATTAACAAATTTGCTTACAACTACATCATAGTATGTTATGAAGTATTTCTTCTAGTTATTACATCTTTACATACTGCCTAAATGCTAAATAGGGTAGGGTAGTATTAAAGGAAAGCATTGTGGTATTTTTGTACATTCGCTCATTTTAACTAAAACACTTGACTTATCAATTACCCTTTGCCCTTCTGCTCATCTTTTGCTCCAACCCCATCATGCACCATCCTCTTTATCCCATTTATATCTTCTTTAACTCAGAAGTCAAAACTACAGCGAAGTTGATTCACGCACTGGATATCACAGATAAGGGCTTCCTGACCCACGAATGCGACTGAGCGAGTATGGCTGCTCACAAATAACCCTTTTGCCTCAGTGACGTGAGAGAGAGAAGAAATCGGGATGTTGGTATATTAAAGAGGAAAAAGCAAGTGCTCTGAAGTGGATGGCAATCAGACTGTTTTTCATTAGGCTATTGAATTTGAGTGTCAGCTTTCTTTGCTATCCGTGTATTTTTTATGACATTTCTATGCTTGTACTTGTAAGCTGATAAAAGAGAACATGAGCATGCTTTGTACTGATCGTATATTGAAGCAGTGGATTTGTCCTTTTTCCACTGCTAGTGTGGTTCCCTCGTATATTCATGTGCTCAAAGGCTCCACGTGATTGAATATTAACTTTGACTTTTGGGTCACCTTATGTTTTCTCTACTTCAGAGAGTTTATTTAAAGAAACTTGGCATGGGATAAAGAGTGGAGGAGTTTCTCCTCTGCAACCTGTGAATATTAAACTCAGCTATGAGATATCAATATCATCCTGAAATGATGATGTAACATCATAGTTTATAGAGACAGATTTCCACTTGTGAATACTGATGAATTACCAGCTCCAAAGGATAGTCTCTTTCATATGCCTTCATGCCTTGATGTCAGGCCCAGTTCAGGTACTGTAAGGCCATATGGCCATTCAGCTGTGCTATAAAACATCTCTCAGAAACAAAGTAATGTTTAATTTGAATATTTAAATATTAAAATGTCTGCTCTTTGCTCTTTTGGGATTAATATATTGCTCTTTAAACCCTTTTCTACTGGCATTTTTGGTCATAGTCCATTAGTTTTCACTTGTATGGTCCAAACTATATTTTACCATCAAGTCACCTGGTGGATATTTTTTTTTCAAATTTCTCATTCATTTTGTTTTCCTTTTTTTCGACCTATTTCAAACAAAACATCGGTTAATTGTCGCGGTGATGTTTCAACTTGGAAGTGTGTGTAGGGTTTTTTTTTTTTATTTATTTATTTTTTTGCCAATATATAAACGTTGTAAAGGTTGTAGCATGTCACAGGGCTACATCTTATCTTCTAATACATTGGCTGTACACAGCACTTACACACAGCCAAGGGACATACTGTACTATTTTATTTTTTGTTCCACAGACATGCTCTTTTAGGGGTCCTAGATGAGTACTTTTGATATTTCTGTGTCAGAATAGATTGAGAGATGTGTTCATGTACACAGACATGTTTTGATTTTTAAATGTGCCATATGCCATATAGGAGGGACTTCCATAATAAAGCCAGGGGCATGGAGCTGCTCTTGAGAGGGTCAGCGGGCCTGAAAAGGCAGCAAGTGCTAGAGATGATTTCATGTTCACGTTTCATGCCTTTGTTTTTTGTTTTTTGTTTTTTTTAAATTGTCAATCAAAATTTGTCGTAAGGAAACATTGTTAGCCTCATAGCATAATTGCCTCAGTCCTATTTTAAGGTATAGGACATAGGTAATTATACTATAAGGCTATAACAATAACAATATGTTTCCTTATTACAAATTTTGATTGAATTCAGTCAGAAGTGGGATAACCTAAGTAACCTGAGATCTTCCACAGCTGTTTCGGTTTCCTCCATCAGCCTGTTTATTGCTTTTAATGTGAAGAATGCAGGCCGTTTTTTTGCAGGAACAGCCAACAGATGGGATGTCCTGCACGAGTGCCTTTACTCTCTTCAGCTATAGGGCTACAGGGCTAGCAGTCTGCAGCCATAGCTAATGTTTGGTTAGAAATGGAGTCTGTATATATACTGAGTGAAGGCCAAACAACATCAGCCAGAGCTTTGATTCATGGAGGGACCTTCGTTTGGTTTTGGATATCAAAACGGACCTTGACTTGGCAAAATTCCTATTGGACAGGTTAGCTAACGTTACTGCCAAGCATGTGAAATATAGAGTGAGTTCAGCCTTGTATGTTCCCTCACTGTTTTCACTGATGCTCGCTGGGGTTCACATAGTGCAAGCATGAGCAGCAGGACACTGACTGTCATTGACTTAAGAGCCACAGGTATCGCTGTTAATAACCAATTTCTTATTCTTACATAGAGTCCCTTTAAAGGCACATACTGCAAGTGTTTACTGGTACCAGGTATTTCTTACACCCTTTTACATGAATCTGCACAGCTGAGAAAAAATAACATTGGATCACGTTGGAAACAATTGGTTTCATCCACATGTCTCTGCATATTAAAGACCCCCACCTGCTACACAAGAAAAGCTTAGTAACCAACAGTAGAGAACTGTGGTTGAGCTAGGCAGCTAGCAGATGTTGGGAACCATAATTATTATGCAGTGTAAAAGAGCTAGTTGGTATACAATAAATAAATAAATAAATTAGCTGAAGATACAGTGTAAATACACCCTGAGTGTTGTTTTCTTCAATTAAAACACATAGATAATGATCCTTCCAGATGGAGTCCTTCAGAATGTTGTGTGAATATATTCATAATCATAAAGTATTCATACAGTTAATGTTTAAACATTGAGATTTTTAGTTGATTCAAATATTTGTATTGCTAGTGATAAATATCCATTTTAAGCTGCTTTGTTAGTGTATCCATCCAAACCATGAAGGCCTCTTCTTACATGTTTCTTTCACCATTTAAGTAACAAGCAAGTAAATGGAGCGAGGCCTATACGAGCCAGTTCAAGCAGCTACTTTACCACACAAACACACACACACACACACACACACACACACACACACGACACTCTCCACTCTCTACTCATATCCAGTGTGTCTACTTAAACTGTCAAGCTCTGCTCACTCTCTCGCTATGCTGCTGCAGCCACAATGCTCACATGCAAGCACTACTGCATCATCGCTACTGCTACTACTGCTTGCAGCATTTTATTTAATCAACCCAACCTGCATCTGCAACAAGCAGGCATCCCTCTAAATTAGTGTGAGAACTCAATGATTTCATCTTAAATTATTCTGTATTATAGGTTTGAAGTGTGGTGAATGCATTTATTCAGCCACTAAGCTCTGGGTCAAGTACAATATGCCCCCGCTCAACACACACACCCACGCCACACACACACACACACACACAGTCAATCAACCTCATTCTATATTTACCCTTAGATATTAACAGTGCCATGCACACTTACACACGCACACACACACAACACACACACACACACCAGAGACGCACACTGAACCAGCCGCCAATTATACATTGTGATTAGGATTCGGCGACAGGGCCCTGCTGCCACTTTCAATTGGCACTAACATGGCAGTGGTGTAATAAGGCAGGTCTACCAGGTCAGCGGTGGGACATGGGGTCACATCAGCCATCTGATGCCATGTCAGAAGTTTGGCCTCCAGGTTCAGCAAGCCTCACCAGAGTTAAAGTCAGACTGGGCCGGATTGGAAGATTTGATGGAGGCTAGCATGACAAATGTGGGAAAGCAGCGTATGTGTAGAAGTGAGTGGACGCAGCTGAAGGCAAGACACAGTGACTTATTTGACAGCTTAGAAATTCCTCTGACAAATCCAAGACCTGCTAGATCGGACCCGGCCTCCACTTTAAAGCACTGTGAGTAAGTCACAGGTGGTTGTGTGATACAGGATACAGGGTCCAATTACAGTACATAGCAGTCCATAGCTCCAACACAAAAATCATGTTTATCATGCTATTTTGGTGTAACCGTTCCTAACTTTACATAATTTGGATGGGTATAACTAACTTGTAAGAACTAGAGTGTGAAACACTGACCTGACCACAACAGGCACAATAATTCTCCAGTGGTTAGTGTTTACCCATAATATTTTATCCAATATGACAATACATTTAAAAACTACAGCACAGTAAGAAACTAGCAGACTTATTTCACAATATCAGGTTTTCACTACAGGATTATCATGGCATTATCTATAGACAATGTGAAAAACAACAATAATGCTATCAGTCAAACTACTCATTAAAGAGGACCTGTTCTTCCTCTGTGCTTTTTCCTTGTCCTTTAGTGTATTACATAGTTTTTGCAGTTGTGTAGAGTTGCAAAGCCTAAACTCCAAGCCTCCTGAACTGCCTGAAACATCTTGATTGGAGTCCTGCCTTTTCTTCTGTAATGCAGTGATGTGAATACATTTGCATAATACGTGATTAGCGGCTAGTTTGGCACACACTCAACTAAAGCTAGTTAGAGCGGAGCTGGAGCCGAGACTGAAGAGTTTGGTTCCGTTGACCAATCAAAACAGGCCAGCTGACCAATCAGATGAGACTGGGCTTTTCAGAGGTTATATATAAAATGATTTAAGGCACTGAAGCACTGGATTTTTACACAATAATACCATATGTGTATTATTAACATGATATCAGTATTCCATTTTTAAATATCATGGTTGTTATCATTACCGGTACATGGTGATACCTCAACTTCTTAGAGTGTAGAAAACAAGACTGCATCAAAATATTGGTCATAAAATGTCAACGGCTTTACCAGTATTTGCAATGGAGATCAGGATGTTAGATATGTAGAGTAGCTTTAATGTTGACAAGCCATAAAGTGCATCACAGGAATAAATAACAGAATGAATAAAACATAAGAACACATTAAAAGATCAACACAAGAAAAGGCTATTAAAGCCGAAGTCTGAGGGTTATTTTACAGAAGGATGTTATCAAGAGGGATTTAAATGAAAATGCAATATGGGCGAGGTTATCCACGGAAATAAAACAATAATTGAATGAACTGAAAACACCACCACACTGAAACAAAACCACAAGAAGGTTGACAAGGAAAAGGATATAAAATCTAAAAGGCTATTAAAAAGTGAGTTATCAAGGAAGGATTAAAAGATAACGGAGCAAACCCAACACAGGACTGGTAAACAAAGACAAGGTCAGGAGGAATTTTAAAAAGGCTTTTATTAATATGTGTCTTATAAATAAAGCAACAGATGACAAAGAATGTTGAATGGTCTCAGGGATGGATCACCATTGCAATCCACTTGAGATCTTGGATTAACCAATAAATACACAGAAGATCAGTAACACAGGGGACCACAAGATGATGTTTAAACAGAAATTAAAATCAAATTGGAGTCAAAAAACTAAACATGGAAATAATGGAAGAACACAGCTTTTCAAAAGTGATGGCCGATGTTGGAAGGCTGTCGTGCCACAAAATTATGCAGTAATTTATTTACACATTAGATTTGTATCACTATTTGACAATTATCTACTCAGAACAACAGGCAACACATTCAAGCCTGAGCCAAGTCTGAGTCTTAGCCAACATCTAACAAAGTGTTTTAACCTGAACCTGTTCCAAAACAATATAATAATGTCAAAACTTTCTCTCTCCCTTTCTTTTTGTTTTGTCTCTTTCCATTATTCACTGTTCACAGCCTTGGTCTTTTCTGCTTTGGCCAATTCATCATAATGAAGCAACTAGTGAACCAACTGTAAAAAATTTGGATGTAAAGATAAGTAATATAGCTCTTACCATCAAACGTAAAGCACAGACAGAATCCTCTTTCACCTTGATAAAACACACTTTAAAACAATCTTTGAGATAGACCATGAAGCCAATTGGCAAATAAGTCACAACAGACCAACCACCTTGCTGTGATGTGCGAGAAATGATCCACAAAGTACAAAAGCTTTACAATCTGTAACAATGGGGACAGTTAATGATGTCAATTTACTCTTTATATCCTACATATTCTGGGTAACTTTTCAATACACAGCTAAAACAATTACAACGACAGCTGGTGACACACCAAATAAACATCAAATAACTAGCGGTGACAAAGGCCACCAGTTGGGTCGCCTCCTGTCGCCAGCCAAAAAAGTTGCACTCACCTCAACGACTACTGGATGTTTCACGTACGGTCTGCGCCTGCGTGAGAGGAAATAACTCTCCACACCAGCAGTTTCTCATATTGAATTTAGAGCAAATTCGGTTGATATCTATTATATGCGGCAAAACTGATTCCAGCCCCCACCACAGCCCTCAAAGACTCCTGGGAGCACGATCTGGGGACTGACATATCCAGCAGTCAGTGGAGTGACATTATTGGTCTAGTGCACTCCTCATCTTTATGTGCCAGGTACGGCTTGATGTAGTGTATGGCACCTCATAAAGCCCATCATAACAACGTTACATTGGCAAAAATATACTCTAACAGAAGCGACACCTGTAATAGATGTAAGTATTCCCCTGCTGACCATTTACCTGTGTCCTGGACATACCTGAGAGGGAGCTTCATTTGTTTCAAGGTATTTAAAACCACTGAGGAGGCCTACAATATAGATATAGAGCCCATCCCTCTAACTGATTTATTTGGCCTCCCCTCACCTCAGAATTACTACGATACAGTCAGATACGTCATTGCTTTTCCAACCCTCTTAGCCTGTCGATCCATCCTCCTTAAATGGAAACATGCCTTCCCTCCAACACTTAACAGTTGGATACAGGAAGTCCTACATTGCTTACAATTGGAAAAGTTAAGATTTTCTCTGGAAGAATCCTATAAAACCTGAAACCCTCTACTGGTCTATATCAGTGACCTAAACCTTTAGTCCCGATACTAACTGTGTTTCATGAGCAGAGCTTGGGGGGCAGGGAGAGGTAGAAAGGATAGAATAGAATAGACCTTTATTAATCCCACAGTGGGGAAATTTGGTCGTTACAGCAGCACATTTAAAAAGTGTACATAAAAATATATGGAAAAAATACAGACAAATATACAAAGGATATACAAATATAAACAGATATACAGCAGTATATACAAATAAACAGGAATATAGACAAATATACAGGAAGATAAACTATAAAAAAGGAAAAAAAAAGAATAAAGTAAGTAGGTTGATCTGAAAATCTTGGAAAATGTAAATTCACAGGATGGAGTATATGAGAGGAGAGCAGGATCTCCACTACTCCTTTCCTACAACCCTTTAATTCATTTTTTCAATCTTTTTTATGCTAAATTCATTATTTGATTTAATATATATTTTTTTTTCTTTGTTTTATTATTTTATTTTATTTTACATAGGCCATGCACCAATCAGCATGACACTACAGATCTCACCCCCAGAGCAAATTTACATTTCTAATTTATTTGTTTATTTTGTCAATTATTATTTATGTAGTTTTTTATTTTGTTTGTTTCTTTCCCTTTCGCATGACTGAGACCAACATGGGGTGGAGGGGAAGGGGTGGTGCTTCTTCTGTTTTTATTTCATGTCACAGACACTGAGTTATATTCTACATTTGATAAGGTGCCATGTCTACAATAAAAAAAAATAATAAAAAGTAAAAGGACAGAGGACTGTGGCTATACAAGCCGTTGCTGCATGATACATGCATGAAATGTATGTATGAAGCATGCATGTGTCGAACATCTGCCGACCATTTTCACGCCACTCTCACTCACCACTTAGATTCATTCCAGATGGCCATGTCGTTGTGAAAATTTATGTGGACTAGAGTGATCAAATGAAGTGTTTTTCGTTTTGATTTTACTTGTTGGCTTGCTTTCCTCACATCCCTCTCTCTTCTTGTGCACTGATTCATTTGAGCCAACCAGTGATTTCTCTCACCAACAGTAGCCACCGCCACCGATTCAACATGCTGAATCATCCAAAAAAACTTTGGCATGGGCAGACTAGAATCGACGATGCAGGACACACTGAAAAACAAGGCCGACGGACGCTCACCAACAGCGGAAAACTGACCGTCAGATTGACGTTTCAGGACCATGATTCTTAGCCACCAGCTTACAAACTGTTTTATCTTAACTGCCAAGACTTGTGGGAAGTGGGAGAGGGTACAGAGCAAATCTGTCTATTGGTTGACGTATATTGTTAGTGGCGACACTGCTGATCTTTTGTCGTCATGTGTGTTCTTGTTAATCAGTGGTCCTTTTGCTAATTGCATGCATGCTCCGTTAGCGTTCATCTAAACTTCAGTAATGATCAGCTATCAGTGTCTTGCTGTGCTCAGGTGTTCAGATCCTCTGGCTCAACTGCAGGCCCACTGTGTACATGGCTCTGCACCACCGGTTACAAGAAAAGTTGTTTGTCACAATAAAGATGTTCTCAGACCACAAGTGTGTTTTCATCTCTATGTGAGCCATTGCTAACCAGCCACCGTCGCCTAGCAACGACAGCCATTTGCTGTTATGTGACGTCTTGAGGACATTTGCATTATTTATGTTGCTTTTCTTGATTTCATTTGCATTAGAACAGGAATGTCCTTACACAAATACATGTAACAGAAGGGCCAGAATAACCTTTGTTGGCATTTAGCGATTATTTCATACTACTTAAGATGCTTGCAGTATTGTACATAAGATGTAAGATGTGAGCCCTTAGGAAAAAAGATCAGTTTTAATGGCCAAGTATGTGCACATTTCTAAGGATTTTGACACCGGTTGCTCTCAATATAATGACATAGAAATAAAAACATGGACAAAAAAGCTGGACAAAATGTACAAATATATATATATATAGTATAGTACAGTAGATATGTATGTATGTATGTACATGTAGTAAAGTATATATAATAAAACAACAATGAAATGTAAACACTAGGATAGTAGCATAGCGGTTCAGTGCAAAGGTGCTGGAATAACTATGTAACTGGAACATGTTGTACATAAAGGTAGCTGCTTGAACATACCTGTATAGATATTAAACATTTCTGAGGTGACAACACTGAATTAAAGGTATTTTCGCTTCACATGCAACAGTGTCTGTGAGAAAGAGTGCAATCAAGAGAAAAGGCAACTGCATTGTGTGTTGATCATGTGGTGAGAAATATACGTGTGTTTGGAATGTTTTTTTTTTTTATGTCAATGTGTAAAAGTCAGCTAGCACTCAGGTGTTTGTGTGTAGGATGAGCTACGTAGCTAAGGTGTCTTATGGCTGCAGTAACTACCACATGTATGTGTATGCGGACAAGTACGTATGCTATCATGAGCTTGTCAAAGCTGCACCTAACTGAAAGTGTCCCAGAGCATTTGTTGTAGTGGCTACAAGATGATTAATGATTGTTGACTCAAACACAAACAGTGGGAAGCACAGACAGAGTGAGACAGATGAAGACAGATAGAGGCAGCAGGAGAAGCTGAAGTTAAATACCCCCATATCAACATTGCAGACACTGTGGCTAATAGGCCTCTAAAGGCTCTTCTTTTTCACCACAACTACCTCCCTAAAGGGCTGCAAGAGTACAATTTGTATAAGAGAGACAAAGGGAGGAACACTGGTGAAGAGAAGGACCGGTTCTGTCAGTGATGCTGTTCACTCATTCCAACACTTACAATGCATTTGAACTCAACAATCCTGCAGCTTTCATACTTCCTATTTTCCATGTCGACCCGTGCCAAAGATTGGTTAGCTGCTTGCTGTCACTTGGGTTCATGAAGTCTAGGAATTTGTATTTAAAGCTGTGCTCCATCATCTTTTTGATTGACATCTTGTCAAGTATGGATCCAGAGAACTGTAACATATAATGATTTTTCTTTTTTTTTTTTGAGCAGCAAGCAAGCATCAAACTTCGAAAGAAAATCTTAATAAATCTACCTCTATTATTTATTTGTGTTTTCTTGAAACATGCCAAAGACTGGAAAAGTTGAAGACCATTGTGTGCATGTGCGTCAGTCAGATAACGGTTGACTGTTGCATACAGGTTAAGAGAGTTCAGGCATCAGTATCAGCAGTGGCAGTAGCAGTGGGAGGCCTCTCCCAGCTGACTACCCAACCACAGCTTTGTCATTGTCCATCGGCATCTGATACTGATGTACAGAGGTACCCTGTAGCATCTGTATGTGAAGCAATAGGCTCTCAACTAAATCCACCTGCTTCATTATTAGACAGTCAGAGCAAATGACGTTGTATAAAGTGCACAATAGTTCACCTAGGGTTTGGCAAGAGGGCTGGAGGATAGGTCAAACAAACAAGACGTTCACTTGTGTCCTATGTAAATAAAGTCAATGTTGACTTATTTTGCCACATCAGTCATTTGTCATGTTACTCGTTATAGTCATGAGTCACATGAATTGCTAGTCACGTGACTTGTTAGGCCTTTGGTAGTCACATGAGTCATTAGTCAAGTCAGCCTATCCTTGTTGCTTAAATCTAACTTCTTTTGAAGAAGGAAGATTATTTTGCAAAGACACACAGGAATATAAAGAGCATACAGTATATTAAAGCAACAGTTGGTAGAAATGGATATAAATAAAATAAATATGATTAAAACAAGTTATTTTTTATAAAACTGTCACTATATCTGAAAAAAAATCATGTGCCTCTTTGTTCTCCAGTGCCGGGCTGGAGCTTGCCGTCTCTCAGCAGCTGTCAGTGACTCACGAACGCTGATCATATGGTCAAACTAGGCGACACTGATCAAATATGAATCAATATTCATTTCAGAATCATCTTGTAGTGTAAAATGAGAAGGTTTGTGACGTGGCACTCATGCGGAGATCAGTTGAAGAAATACCAAGCACCGCCCGCAAGCTGGAGCACAGCCAATAGGAACGCTCAACAAGAGCACTCTGTCTGAAATGACCTGTGATTGGCCAAAGTCTCCCATCAAGGACGACATTTTTTAGTCTGAAAACAGAGCCATGAGGAGGTGCAGCAGTCTAGTTTTCTCTCAGAACAATTGAATAATATGCTGAAAGGTTATTATTGAATTTTTACCCAACAAAACCCAAAACTTTCTGCCTACTGAAGCTTTAAAATGCCGTCCCTGACACGTCCAAAACTGATGTTTGAGGGGTAGCTCGAGCTGTCCTCACCTGAGAAAAAGACCCTTTGAGTTCACTTTGCAGCCACTAGGGGTGCTGCTTTTTTCTTGTATATTACAGGCTTGGTTGCTTGTCCTTTGAACTCTGTAGAGGCCATTTTGTTTTCCTTGCACTGCTGGGTAGAAAGCACATTGTGGAATAGTGAAGTCAAAGCATCTACATCCATCTTCTTTCGGAAAGACTTAAAGAAGCATTGTCTGTAAGTACAGATTGTATGAGATGCCTTTATTTTATGTGGTGGCTAGATTAGGCCATGTTTGTCCGTGTTATGCACTATTCATTGTTCACCATGTAACCTGTCTTGTTAACAGCTTTCAGATAGCTAGCTAGTTTACCTCCACCCTCATACTGTCAATACTGAACGGTGGTGCCCTTAGACTACATATAAAGTGGACATAGTCACTGTGACATCACCAACTGAGTGGACTGCTGTTTTGAATCCTTGAGTTTGGCATTTTGACCATCACCATCTTGTTTTTTGTCTGTCGCCATGTTGTTTTTTTACAACCACAAGTGACACAAGAGGGTGGAGCTATGTGCAACCAAACCCTAAATAACACATTATTTAGGGTTTGGTAAGACTTCTTTTTGCAACCAGGGAAGTTGCCCCCCGCTGGCTAGTAGAAAGAATGCAAGTTTAAGACTTTTCTGCATTGGCTTCACTTCTCAGACCCCTGAGGTAGATCACTGATGAAGAGGAGTCAATAGAGACTGCATCCATGAAAATGCGGGTAACCTGCCAAATAGCAGTGTGCATGACACAGGTTGGGATCGTGTTTTAACATCTCAACATCTCTCACCATAAGAACCTTTTATTGAATTTAGGCAAATCCTATGCCCACATTTTCTCTCAGCATTAGAATATCCTTTTTTGCATGGCTTATAATACAGTAAAACTGGTAATTTATGTGATTGGAAAAGCTGTCCAACCTATTCTTACATTAGTTTGCTATGGTGATACGGTTGTCACACCTGTTCTGACTAACAATGCTTACAGTGTCTGTGTGGCTGGCAACATGCTGCTTTAGTTCCTAGTGTGAAAGAAATAATAAGTGAACGAATGTGTAAGTGCCTTTCAATATCCAGGAATTATTTTCTTACAAGCAATTTTAATTTTATTATTATGTGGCCCTGATAGGTTTTCCACAGACTGGTTAAAAAAAGCTTCAGGTTTTCTACAGACTGCTTAGAGTAACATTTAAGACACTGACACAAAAAACAAACCATTTACACAAAATACCCCATGTAAACATTGTACCCCCAGTCTAAAAACCACACCTCTTAAACAACATGATTATTTATCAGTCTGTTCCTGTGACTGTTTTTCTGGGAACAGAAGAAGTCAGAGGTTATTATAACCAGTGTGCCGTGAAAATATTGAACCGTCACTGACGTGTTGTATGTATTCCTGCACAGGTATGTGCTGTTGGATGACAGGAATAATCAATAAGCTGTCTGAGACATTGTTGTGATGTGAGAGAAAAGGGAAGTATGGGGGGCGGAAGTTGTGTGTTTACTTTGAGTGAAAGGTCAGCGGACCAGTGCTAATGTTTGCGTGCTTGCTGTTAACGTCTGTGACTGTAAATAGCCGTCTCAGGTGATTTCTGTACAGTGTTAAGCGCTAATGTTAAACTCTAGCAGCCTGTTAAGATATTTTCGTGATTTATATGCAGTGTTAAGCGCTAATGTTAAACTCTAGCAGCTTCTCTGTTGAGCAATTTTGATATTATTTTGATATTATTGCTATTCAGTGTTAAAAACACAATACACTGGGTCAGTTAGACAGCCAAGTAAGACCTGCAGTGTTATGTTAGGCTGTAGGTGTCACTGCTTTATTAGAGGAAATGTGATGTCAGGTCCATCTATGTTATGTTGTGTTTTATTAATTTGACAGCATAATAATTTGAAGCATATTGAAATTTCCTTATGTGAATATGGGATATGAATGTTTTCTACAGTTTCAAGTGCTATAGAAATGTGGTTATACAGTTTTTTGTACATTGTGTTATTTAGCATGAGAAAGCTCAGTGACCTTGCATATGGCATAGTGAAAATATGAGTTCAGTGCCAATTATATGTAATATTTCAGTATTTGAATGACAGAAGAAGTCAGTGGTCAGAGGTTATGACAACCAGTGTGCTGTGAAAATATTGAACCGTCACTGACGTGTTGTATTGTATTCTTGCACAGGACCAACTATGAAGAACCACAATAAATGCGTTGCACCTTGAAGACGTTTTAAGAAGTGTAACAATTATGGTGGCCATTTTTTTTTTTTTTTTTTAATTAAAATGTGCAAGTTTGCAGTCTCATACTTTCCCCTTTGCTTATTCTGTTTACACACAGAGCTCTGTCTCGTTTTTCATAAGTGAAAGCTATTTCCATCCTCAGATGTTATCAGCAGCCCGGCTGCTTTATCTTATGCTATCACAGTTTAAGCACTCACAGGCATCAGTTCCCATTCTTTAAAAACTACGCACATCTCTTTGTAAGTGGTCATCTTAACCTCAGTCACAACCCCTCAGCTATGAGCGAAATAAACGGCCTGAAAACATTGGTAACTGGCCTGTCTTGGCTTGTTTAGAGGAAAAACAGAGACAAAATTGCTGCTGAAAAATGTACACTACAGTAGATTTATTGTTGTCAACCTATCATATGTTGTGCGCGAAACATAAAAAAATGGCTCAAGTTAAGCATCTATTCATGATTACCTGGCACCTGCAGACCTGTAATGTTGAGCAGAGAGCTGGTTTATCACTGGGTTATCAGGCGGGCACCTCCCGATGCCAGATGTTTCACTGATTCAGACCCCAAACACCTCTAGAAGACTGTACTGTGACCTCTTGCGTCACAGTGTGAATTACTGAGTTGTAATGTATTCCATCTGACAATGCTGCTGCCTGTGCTCTCACAATTTTTCCATTAACTTTTAATTACCATATCTGCTAAAGGGGATCCATTTAATTTTCAATTTCTCAGGGTTTCATCTGTTATTAAAGCCTTGAATAATAGCCCACCACCCCCTCCATCATTACTTGTCAGACCCAACTAGGTGCTGGGAATTGTTAGTGAAACTTAAAGAGGTGGGAGTTCATCCAGTAAAGAATAAAACCAAAATTATTCGATGCCTTGAAATTTTGTTCACCAATCTCATGGCTACTTAATGTTTGCATTTACTAATCTAGCACACACAAATGTTTCTTTTGTGATGCTCAAAGTTCAAATTGAGTAATTACAAAATGTGATTTATTTTTACACTTCGGCAGATGATACCTCAGTCAAAAAGAACACATGAGGCTTTCAAGGTCAATCAATTTCAATTCAAATTTTTAAATCAGTGAAAGGACTTGCTTTTGATGTACTTAAGGAAAGTATAATTAAGTAATATTGTCTTATAGGCCTACAGAAAGGTATACTTGGCAAATACAGTATTTATGCTTACTTTTTGATAGAGTAGCCCATACAAATGTGTGATATTCAATATGTACCATGCGTTCAATTAACTACAATTTAAACCCATCCTCGTCAACAGTAATAGCTCAGAGAAACGGAAAGGAAACATAGCTTAAGGTGGGCGGACAGGAGGGGAGGTGGATGTGTCCAACAAACACAGGGCTTTCATCCAGGAGGCCACTTCCATTAGTATACTTCCATGTCGTACACTGTGTACTTACTTGCATAGTGTGTGAATTTAACAGGGTAGTGTTGTCTCACATTGCATGCAGCTGTTGTGCACTTTCCGGACGCTCAGTGATTCAGCCAAGGATATCACTCCATATTGGGGTAATTCAATTCAGACAGATAAATTAACCCAATAATGGTTTCAATCCGACTACAGTATAGTGGTACTTTATGCTTTAGGGGGCAGCAGTAGCTCAGTCTGTAGGGAGTTGGCTTGGGAACCGGAGGGTCACCGGTTCAAGTCCCGACATGGACCAAAAAACGTGTGAGTGTGAACTGGTAGCTGGAGAGGTGCCAGTTTACCTCTTGGGCACTGCCAAGGTGCCCCTGAGCAAGGCACCAAACCCCCAACTGCTCGGTGCGCTTGTCAGGAGCAGTCCCCTCACTCTGACACCTCTCCATTAATGCATGTATGTGTGTTTCAGGTCTGCATGTAGCATGTATGAGTTTAACAGAGTGTAAAATTGAATTTCCCCATTGTAGGACTAATAAAGGTAGATCTTCTTCTTCCTCACCCGCCATTTCCAACGGATTGGAATAAGTTGGTGAGCCCTCCTCTTCCTCTACATAGCAAAGATGGCGACTGAGTTGTCCAGCGTTCCACACTCAAAGTTTTTACCGTTGTGAGAGCAACATCTGGGTAGGCCTACTTAGAGTGCAATTCATTTTTGCCATACCTCTCAGTGTGAATGCACTTATGCACACAAAATACAAGTGTCAGTACAAAAAAAAAAAATGGGCATAGTAACAGAACATTAATTCTCATTTGATCAGCGATTGTAGTTTCGTAGTGATCGTAGTTTGCGATTGATTGACAGCTGCTCAGAGACGGCTGGGTCCAGCTCAGCTCTGATTGGTTGTTTTCCTCCAGTCTGTGAAATACCAGAGGACACAGAGGTACATGGTTTTTCAGATTACCTGTCTCATACACTACTGGATAGTAGACTGTTTTATAAAAATAACTTTTTTTAATCATATTTGCTCCAATTCCACCTACTGCTGCTTTAAAGAAATGAATTGACGATGAAACGATAAAGTCAGGGGATCATTAGTCATTAAAAATCATACTCTGTGTTATATTTCAAAGTAATCAGTCCGAATCTGTCAGAATTTTGACCAAAAAGCAGAAAAATATCAACCTCATGATGGTGATGAAGGATCCATCCTCTATAAAATATGTATGTCTGTGAAAACTTCATGGCAACCCATTCAAAAGATGTTGATGTATTTCGGTCTGGATCAAAGAGGTGAACATCTCCAGAGAATCACTAATTATTTGATAGGTCTAACTGTGAATTGTATCACTTTTTATTTGTTTCATACGTGACTGAATCCGAGCTAAGACAGATTTAATATTCACAAAGAACCTGTGAGATGGAAATGACGCTGAACTAAACACTGCACGCTACATGCAAGCGCAAAACTGAAACCTGCCTGTATCTGTTAAGCCTTTTGTCCTCTCTTAATGGTACCCTTATCCCCTGAAGGTGATGTTCTGTAGTAGTGACAAGGTAGTGCAAGGTGGTGCACCTCACCAAGGTTAAGTCAGATCTTATCACTGTGTTGGTGCGAGAGGGATGCTGTTTTGCAGGCAGCTGAAGTGGGGCAAAGAGGGTAGGCAAAGGTTGGGTGATAATGCGCTGATGAGCTGCAGCCCGCCTCGCTGACTCACTGCCTGCTTTTCTTCCTTTGGTGGTCCTGTATAAATGTATAAAGCATCTGTGCGTAATGTTACACTTGCTCAGGGTGGCTCCTGTTTTTTTGTTCAGTGGAGCACAGCACTACAACTGTCAAGGTTAAAGGTTTCATTCGTAGTGTTTGCGGCCATGGAACTGAGGCAATTTGGATAAAAGCACCCATTGGATAACATTTTTTTTTTTCTAAACTTTCTTTTGTATTTGAATGGCATCATTTAATACTGAAATCACCACACTGCCACAGAGTTCAACCAAAAAAGCCATTGTTTTTTTTTTTTTTAATTCTTGAACTTGAACAAGCCTAATGGAAAATCTCATTGGTGAACAGCTTTTACCTGTTGTAAACATCCCAGTACAACTGTGCGAGCACATGAAAAACAATTTAATTGGTGTTCTTTGTGTACTTTAAATACCCCAAATGTGTTTTATCCATTTGCTAGTTGAGTTGATTTTGAATGCCCAGCCAGGAAGCAGCAAATTGACTTCTGTAAAGTAATTTAGATACAACATGGTATATAGAGATTTAATTTTTTCCCATGTCATAATGTTTAATCTGCGTTGCCCATTGACTGTATATAAGAAGTGGACATAGTCACTATGACGTCACCCATTGGTTTGTGTACTGCTGTTTTGAAGCCTTGAGCTCAGCATTTTGGTCATCGCCATCTTCAGTCATTTAACCCTACCATTCACTATTTAGCATTTGGGCAGTATATAAACATTTAATGAATAGAATAAATGCTTTATAACTATGATGTAGTGGTATACAGATGTATTAACGCATTACTCAAGTGGATGCTGGTTTATGAACACATTATGAATGAGTTTATAACATTGATAACTATAAATTGACAAACATATACCCTTATATTTGCTTACAACTACATTATAGTTTGTGATAATCAA
Organism: Pterois miles; assembly: GCA_947000775.1. Classification (NCBI taxonomy): domain Eukaryota; kingdom Metazoa; phylum Chordata; class Actinopteri; order Perciformes; family Scorpaenidae; genus Pterois; species Pterois miles. The sequence continues at coordinate 2,151,550 of CAMQGK010000552.1, forward strand.
AAGTTTGAATCATAGACTGTATATAAGAAGTGGACGTAGTCACCATGACGTCACCCATTGGCTCGTGGACTGCTGTGTTGAAGCCTCGAGTTCAGGGTCTTGGCCATCACCATCTTGTTTTTTTGCAAGCAGACATGAGAGGGTGGAGCTAAGTCAAACCAAATGCTGAATATGACAGGCAACCAGATGTTACAATGTACTTTCATGAACTGAAAACTGTGAAAGGGTTAAAGTTGTAAAAACGTCGACAGTATCCAGACTAATGGCGTGGTAACAGCCACGCCCTAAAGCATACCCTGCTTTATGGTCTATGTGACCCTAAATGGACCATAATTTACTAAATGAACATCATGCTGTATACTTGAAACCAGCGACTGAGACCATAAATTCATGTTTACCATGTTTGCAGTGATCTGCTGCTCCAGATCTACAGGTGAAACTGTGACGTCACCGTTGATTTGTGAACTGCCGTTTTGAAAACTCAAATTTGGCATTTTGCCCGTCGCCAGTTTTCCAAAAAGGGTAAAATTACCTTTCATGAACTGAAAACACACTGTGAAAGAGTTAAATTTGTGAGACAAAAACATAGACAACTCTCAAGCCGAACAACACTGTGGTAACGACCTGTCAATCATTAGGTAGCCACATCCTAAAGCATATCCTGCTTTATGGTCTATTTGACCATTATGGGATCATAATTCACTAAATGAACATCATGCTGTATTGAAGAAAACTTGAAACTAGCGATTAAGGCCATTAACTCACGTTTGCAATGTTTACTGAGGTAATAAATCAAGTGAAAAGAAGGATCATTTTTTCATAGACTTCTATACAATCAGACTTCTTTTTGCAACCAGAGGAGTCGCCCTCTGCTGGCTGTTAGAAAGTATGCAATATAAAAAGTGTGACCATGGAGCACCACGGTAGCCGAGTGGTTACATCGCCGCAATGTTGTGTTTGACGTGTCTCTCCTCCATTTCTGCACTGCCCTCCGTCAAATAAAGGCAAAAAAAAAAAAAAAGACAGAAAAATCAAGTCAACACCTTCCTACCTTACCAGACAGCAATTTCCAATATGCATCTCATTCACCCATTGGTGACAGAGCTGCCATGCAAGCAAGGGATCGATTTTTCTTGAGTGTGTGTAGGTGTGTGCAAGTGTAGATATACTGTATAGTACTGTATGTGTGCAGTCACAAATGTGTTTTTGCCCATGTCCAGAAAGTGAAACACTGAATGTTACACGAAGATGAAAATATAACCAGAAGCCATAACAGCATTTTTAAAATCATGCCTAACTGGTAGACAGGACCAGCCACTGTGAGCACAGATTGCTCATTCACACTATGAGCACGTTATGAATCCAAAAAAGCCCACCCAGAACTATTTTAACCAGCCTATACTGTAAATATCCACTAAACTGCTATGATGACAAGCCAGCCTTGTGAAGATCCTGTATTTACGCAGATACCATCTATCATGGGGTTGTTGTTGTTTTTTTTTTTTCTGAGGGATGTTCACACCTTCGCCCACCTGAATGTCCTGTCAGGCTGTTGCTATAGATATCTGCACAGAGCACAGCGAGGAGGAGAAGGCAATGGCTGAGAAAAAAAAAGTGAGAGGAATAAGCAAATGAGGAGGAGATGCAGCAGAAAAGAGACAGGAGGTAGAGATAGCTTAGAGAGAGTGAAATCGTGAAGACACCAAACGGGGAACAATAATCCAGCTGGTAGTGAGGTTATCAAGAGCGAGAGAACGTGTGAGTAGTGAAAAAGAGAGGACGATGACAGGGGAAGAGCAGGAGAATGAGCTCTCTACCTGCCAGCGCATCAAAGCCTTGTCGTGTCATATACTCACCCGCTCACACACCCACTCATCACCTCAATGCCTCAACCTAATGAGCCAAGTGCCTCTCGATGGCTCCTGCATATACCCGCACCCTCGCACAGCCATTATAAGTCTGTGTTACAGACAATTTATTGCCCTGTACAGCAGCGCATCTATTTCCATTCACTGTTGTTGTCACAATCTGCACCCTTCACACTGTCATGTTACCTACTCACTGGCTTTCTCCATAGGCAAATCTTTACTCATGCCACAGCATATGCCATTTGATGGCTGGTTTCTATCCATTGCACCTTACAATAGCTAGAATGACTACTCTAGGGTAGATGAGGATGATATCCTCAGCTTGTTAAGACCATCTCTTAGTAACGTGTTGACAAATGTTTTCAGAAGCATCTTGTATACTGTTTAGCTGTAAAATTAGAAAGTTTGGGACCCGGCAGCCATGTTGAGATCAGTTGAGGAAATACCAGCCGGAGCAAACTTTCTCATTTCACAGCCAACTAGTACGCTACAAAATGTTTCTGAAAACATCTGAGATGAGAGAAAGGCATGACAGTAACAGAATGTCGATTTATATTGACCGCTGCCTCATTTTTGGAGTTTGCGAGTGATTTACAGCTGGAGGAATGCTCTCTCTCTGAAATGATATGTGACTGGCAAAAGTAGATTTTTTTAAAGCTTGAAAACAGAGCCGAGAGGAGGTGCAGATGTCTAGTTATCTCTCAGCACCTTTTACAACATGCTGAAAGGTTATTATGGACTTTTTTTTAGCCAATGATGCCAAAAACATTCTGCCTACTGCCACTTTAAAGGGTAGCCGACTATATGAATACACTTGCCTTACATAACCGTCTATACATTGTGAATTTGCCAGCAACTCTTTGAGAACAAGAGCAAAGAGGAGCTCAATAGTTGTGGTTTCATTTCTACAGTAATATTAGTCACCTTGGTCCAGACGGTCCTTTCAGCGACACAGCTTCACTCAGCTGCTGCTGAAAGGATATATTGGTATGAACTGATTCAACAGCTAAAGAATCGCAGGAATGCTGTAAGTATTTGTGGTCAGTGTCCGCAAGTCTGTGCAGAAAGCAAGCCAGGATGTTGAGCATGCAATTACTGGGGTGCTTCCTACAGTACAAAGTCATGTAGCACTGCCTAGATCAGCAGCAGATTTAGCTTCAGGGACCTCCATCTAAGATGATTTTGGTTCTTATATATGATTAAGACCAGAATTATTTAGCAATCAACTACAGTTGAAGAAATGATGATCAGAATAGTCACTCTTATGACTCAACTTATGTTCACTTCTATGGTGAATTAAATAATGTAATAGGGGTCTGAGGACCCCCGGAACTCCCTAAAGGACCACTTGGGGGTCCCCAAACCCTTGGCTGAGACCACCCAGATTATTGGATTAGTAAAGATGGATTAGGGTGATTCAGTTTTGGTAACATTTTTAGTAAGTAAATTGTAAAAGTTCTTGAAAAAGTTCTTCAAGCCGCCTCATTGTAGTTACAGTGAGGTTTATGTGTGAAGATGAGAGTTTTTTAATTTAATGTTAGTTCACAAAAGGGTCACAAATGTTATTATTTAATGTAAAAGAAAATGATATAAAATGAGAGTACTTGTGTATTGAAAAGCAACAAAAAAAAAAAACCTTTGCAAATATTGTAAGAATTGTTTGGATCACAAATTCCTATTTCACTCATGCATTCAGAGGCTAACTCTGAATACTGGTGGTTATACTGTAGCATTGAGCTTTTAAAAGAAAAGCCAGAGACAGTGTGGGTTTGAAGGGATGGTTGCTTGTATAGCGCCTACATGTTTCTGAAGTGTTGCTTCTGGTGTGAATTCAGAGTTAGAGCCATTCTCTTCCTGCTAAATGTCACAGCAAATCAAACCCCCCCAACCCTGGTAGCAGTCACGCTATGCTAAACAGGCCCTACGATCTTTGAACTGCTGAGACTGTTGTTGCTGTGTGGCTAGAGCGCATTCTTGATTACCAAATAAGCTCTCCTCAGAAGCGACATCTGCATTAGGGACAGTGTCTTTGTCTCTCTGACATGAACGTGACAGCAATTACCTCCAATACACAGCTAACGTGAACACACACCCGCACACACAAACAAGAGAATCGGTAACACTTCATTTCACTGGTCTGCAAATTTCATGGTAATTAGGTGATAATTAGCAAGTAACCTATTTGAAGTTTCTTTGGTTTCTTCTGGTTTAAATATTGGGCAGTACTTCCAAAGAAATTTCAAATAGGCTAGTTGCTAATTATCATTTAATTAAAAATTTGCAGACCTGTAAAATGAGGTGTTACCAAGAATCCATTTCCTAATGCAGGAAGCTGTTAGATTCATGTTATCCTTTTCATTATTCCTTTCCAGTTGCTAAATTAGCCTGATGGTTTTGTTGGATAACAATGCTTTGTATAAACGGTGAAGGAGCTATCCTTTTTAATGTTATAACTAGTACGGGAAGGTTCTCTTTGCCCTGTGCCTGCTCGTGTCAGTAAGCATATTCAGGTATACAGGGTGCTATTTGAACCCATGTCTCTTTCTGCTCCAGGTCCCATAATGCCCCAGTTCTATTCTCTCATTTTACATGCAGGTAAATTAAGTGGTAAACACAAATTGTAAAAACAATATGAATGAAAATCCAATAAGGCCCAGGGTAATTGAAAGGCTGCAACTCAAATGCTGTTTTTAATCCGCTCATTATTTTCAGCATTTCAGCTCGCTCTCTGTGCTGCAATTTCTTCTCTCTCCAAAACACTCTTGTTTACGTCTGGTTTGCATCAAGGCGTCAAAAAATTACGATGCATAGCAGGATCATGATGGATTTCTTGTGAAAATGGTTTAAACAATACGCTCAGTCTCATTATGTGAACTGTCATTCATTGACTTATGGTTATCATCTAATACTCAAGCTTCCTTTGTTATTTTGACTGAGTGGTGCAAGTTCTCCAAAGTTCTAATGACCTTAATGGCTGCGAGTCTGTGTATCTCTCAATGAACCGCATTTAACACAGACAGTCTTAGTTTCTTTTGAATGACCATGCAAACTGTGAAACTGTCTTTAATTTTAAACCAGGAGCAAAGATGCCGTGGTAAAATGTAGGAGTATCATATACTGTAGAAAGGTAAGGAGATCATTCATACTAGTCAAGGATGTTTTATATCTTATCAAGATGGTTTATCCTTAGTGTGAGCAGCTCATCAAAGGCCATCTAGACAGCTGGAAAGTGCATGTGCCATTTGGGGAACACTTTATCCAAATCAGGGTACAGTAGGAGGAGTGCCTCTTCAGTGTGGTGACCTGTGGGGGGGTTGAACCACTAACTCTTTGTAAGTAATAGTGCAAAATAAAACTTTATAAAGTTGTGCAACTCTTAAGATTTGTATGTGCATGGATTGTTTATTATATTGCAGAACATGGATGTATCAAGATTTTATACTTGGATACTACTTTATACTAGGAAACATTCACTCGTGGCAAATAATGCAGGTTGTGTGGCAGTTGAGTTGAGTGCACATTCAGTAGACAGCCACTAGCAGATACAGTATATGTAAAACTGGACTGGAATTGCAACCTGGCTCTCCTTTGGCACAATAAATCCCACTGTAGTGCATTGTCTTTATCCCTAATCTGAGTCAAAGCTCTTTTCACATAGACTGAGCAACACTTCTACGATCACCAATCAATGAACAGCCTCGCCTGACTTCTCTTCAAGCCAGGGGCTCTCGATCGCCGTTGCTCAGCCTGAGGTGACAGACCACTCCCCCTCTAATTAAACCACTCATTCAGCCACACTGAGTGGTTCCCACACGCAGATGAACATATTACAGTAAGGAAGGGAAAAACGAGTTAGGGAGATGTGAGGTCAGCAGAGCAGGGTGAGGCTGGAAGAGAGGAGGAAAAGGTGACTGATTGGAGCAGAGAGATGCTGTGAGATAATCAAAGACAAGGTGCAGTCTCTTGTTTTGAAAGCAGAGTGGGTGGACCACTTCCCTTATCTTTATTTGGACAGAAGGGCAGCTGAGAGGGGCACAGACTCAAGCAAACACCAGAGGAAATGTTTAGGGCATAAGGTCCAAGCATAGGTGTCATTTTATCAGGAAACACAGAGACATCTCAGCCCCAATAATTTCATACTTGTCCCTCACAGCACTGTATCAGCAAGCCCTCCTCAAAGGCATGAGTAACTGTGAATTCACTCAGCTACTGTGTTTAGACATCTGACCAGTTTGAGTTGGCTAAAACTGCACCTACACTTCCTTTCACTTGAGGTCTGCTGTTACCCATCATGCACTGTAACTTAGATGGGTAACCTGATTTTTAAATGTTTACTGGGAGTAACAACAGGTGTACAGAAACATACAAACAAAGCACAAATGTAAATCCCTCCATACTTTGACATTTTCTCCCTGAAGCCCCCTTTCACCCAGTGCTGATGAATAAAGGATAAAAAAAACAAAAAAATCTTGAACTAAAAAGAAAAAAAAAATGCTAATAGTAAATAAGTACGCATTGACAGTAATAAGTATAGGATAAATCACAAACTACAGATAAAATAGGCTGATAAATTTGACTGTGTACAAACGGACAGTTTAACTGTTAGCGTTCGATTTGGTTTTCACAAATCAAACTTTACGATGTCATACAATTTATCTGATGGAGAGAAATGCATTTCATATGCCATAAATTCATTAGTCTACGCAAACACACAATGTCCAAATAAAATTAAAACATATAACAAAACATTTGATAGTCGGCCAAAATAAGATAAGACGGGTTGGCAGGTATGAGAAAATTTCTGGGCTGATCCGCAAATGGCAAGTTTATTTATTTATTTTTTTTCAGTTTAAGGAATAACATTATATCCTCCATCAGGGATGATGATGAAGGGGGTGCAGAGGACCTCCAAAGGAGATGTAAAAGTAATGACGTTCAGCTGTGTCGATGTGAAATGTTTAACTGACTCAGGTACAGCTATCTCCAACCCAGTGACTTCAGAGATTATTTAAGTTATCAATTTAGGGCATGACCAGAACATATGTGTTAGGTCAGCTGGGGAATTATTTTATTTTATACATATATTTTTTTTGCATTTTTTCCTGCTGAAATAAAATCATATCTATTACGTTAATATCTCAGCCGAGTGGGGTTGAACAACTGCAGGAATACATGGTGCACACCTGAAGAGTATGTGATACTGTGCTTTACAGACTGACAAGTTAATTTGACTCAAGGCACCATACAAATGAAATAATTCTGCTCCTCTCACTCTGAGATTAACTGTGAGAGATTTGTATTAGAAACCAATGGATTGCGTTGCTATAGCCGCTTTCATTGTTAATGCTGGAACCCTGAAAGGGGCTACTGCAGCTGACACTCACTGACTTCTATTAATACTTTGTAGTAGCTGGCTTTTTTCATTACTGGGGCTCTTTCTGATTCATCCACCCTGAAGGCACGGCAAGGTTGCAACAGACATTTTACCCAGAGAGTATTACGTTAACTGTTTTTATTGATTGGTCTTACTGATGTAAATTGAATTTATGGAAATGTAGCCATTTACGTTACAGTAATGTCACCTCTCTAAATGCCACCAGTGAAGGAAAAGTGGAACAAAATATGCATTTGCAAAGTATGTAACTTTCTTCCTTTTTTTCAGAGTGCACATCCCTTGACTCAGGAAAAGATAATGTATATTACATATACTTCATGCCACACAGCAAAATCACGTAAGAGTCAGTTAATGTTAATGTGTTAGAGTCTACAACATTGTGATAAGCTCAATTCTAAAATCCTAAATTCAACCCTGTTGACTTTTCGCTCACGGTGCCTGATGCCCCCTTACTGAAGGGAGTACACATTATCAAAGAAGCGTCCAATTATCTGAAGTAAAGGCAAAGACAGGCAAAGGACAATCAAATTATCAGTCCGGGGGACTTAAATGCTTTAGTTGGGCTTAAAGGTCACACGTGGTCCTGTCTAGCTGAGTGGGTAGAGAATGGCTCTGACACATCCAAGGTTAGAAGTCTGATCCCCACTGGGGCCACAAATGATGAAATTGTTGGCTCTCGTGGGGTGCTTTCCAGTTCTTGATTTATGCAGCCTCGTCTCTTTGTTGCACCAGCCCATGACGTGGGAATCGGTTGAGGTGTGCCACACATATATTGTCTCTTTTTTATCAAACATTTAGGGGGTTTTCTTTTTTAAGTGTTTTGAAAAGACAGAAAGAATGCATCCAAGTGACTGTGTGGACTCCTCAAGTTGAGGTGCTGAAGCTGTACAGTGTGACTTGTATTTGCATCTGGCACAGCCAACAATGTGTATGTAGATGCTCATGTTGTGATTAGTATATATTGTAATATATATTTAATGTATAATCTATTTTTAAATATTCAAAATGTTTTGGCATCATTGAGAAAAAAATTGCATATTAACATTTCAGCATATTGTAATTCAAGTTTTCTCTGACAAAACTAGACTTCTGCATTAAAAAAAGATCTAGATTGTGACAGAGAGAGAGCGTTCCTATTGACGTTGTATTTTAAAGCTTCAGTAGGCAGAAAGTTTTGGGTTTTGTTGGGTAAAAATTCAATAATAACCTTTCAGCGTATTAGTCAAGTGTTCTGAGAGAAAACTAGACTGCTGCACCTCCTCATGGCTCTGTTTTCAGACTAAAAAATGTCGTCCTTGATGGGAGACTTTGGCCAGTCACAGGTCATTTCAGACAGAGTGCTCTTGTTGAGCGTTCCTATTGGCTGTGCTCCGGCTGGTGGGCGGTGCTTGGTATTTCCTCAACAGATCTCAACATGGCTGCCGGTTCACAAACTTTCTCATTTTACAGCTAAAAAGTGACTACAAGATGTTTCTGAAAACATCGGAGGTGAGAAATAGGCATTGTAATAACTATACTGTATATTCATAGTTGATCAGAGCTGCATAGTTTGACTGTTTGATCAGGTTTTGAGTGATTGACAGCTGCTCAGAGACAGTAGCTCTGCTCTGACTGGTTGTTTTCCTCCAGTTTGTGAAATCTTGCAGATGCCATTAGGACCACCAGAGGAACATGATTTTATTTTTCTTTACCTGTCTCATGCACTACTGTCAAGATGTAGAAATAAAGACAACTTTTTTTTATTATATTTGCTCCATTCTACTCTGCAGCTTTACGGTTAACAATAGCAACACATTTAATGTGTTCAGGATTTATTAAACCAACATGTCTTTAAGAGGAGTCCATCCATTAAAGAAACAGTCTGTAACATTTTGGAGGACGTATTTGCAAAAATGGAGAATAATTTTCATAACTAACTAACTTTTATTAGTGTATAATCACCTGAAACTAAGAATGGTTGTGTTTTTGTTTTTTGGGGGCGGCAGTAGCTCAGTCTGTAGGGAGTTGGCTTGGGAACCGGAGGGTCACCGGTTCAAGTCCCGACATGGACCAAGAACTGAGTGTGAACTGGTAGCTGGAGAGGTGCCAGTTTACCTCTTGGGCACTGCCGAGGTGCCCCTGAGCAAGGCACCAAACCCCCAACTGCTCGGGGCGCTTGTCAGGAGCAGCCCCCTCACTCTGACATCTCTCCAATTGTTGCATGTATATGGACCTGTTTGTGCATGTGTGTGTATAAGTTAACAGAGTGTAAAAATTGAATTTCCCCTTGCGGGACTAATAAAGGAATATCTTCTTCTTCTTCTTCTTCTTTTCATTAGCTTAGAATGAGCCCTTCATATCTACACAGGGAACGAGTCTCCTTCATGTTGCCCCGCCATGTTTCTGCTGTAGCCCAGGATGGACAAACCAAACATTGGCTCTAGAGAGAGCCGTTCACATTTTTATGTCACCTGAGGGCCACCGTGGTTCTCCAACACACTTGTGAAACTGCAGTAATGTGAGCTGTAGAGTGCTAAATCGTGGTACCACCAGCCACTCTGACTTCTGTTGCTCCTGAAGTAGTCTTATTATGGTAAGGATGAACTCTGGGTGAGGTGAAAGGTGTTACCACGGTTTTGTACTCTGCGGTGCGTTACCACAGTTTTGGAAAGAGAGGAATGAGCACAGGAGTACTTAGTTGGTTGCAATCTGCAACCACACCACCAGATGCTTCACATCCTACACACTGTGCTTTTAATGTTATAATTGGTTAATGGTTTGTTTTATCATAATGAATACAGTTTGTAATATTAGGTTGCTTGTCAGCAAATATAAGGGAAAAAAGATTGGGGGTCATCAGCAGCTGTATGGGTGTTCTTCCTGGTCTGTTGGATGCTGCAATTAAAAAAACAAGCAGCTGCACTGACTTGAGGACTCACTGGAGTGAATGTGTTCTCGCTGTGATGTATTGGCAAGTCAATGACCTGTCCTGTTTATCCATCTTCTGTTTATACCCCCCCCCCACCCAACAGCATGAATACAGATAAGTAGGAGTTTAAAATACTACAACCTGCATGGATGGAAGGACGGTGTGAGAGATGACAGTAATATATTGAATACTGTGTTCTCCGATGTCAACCAACATGGTGCCACTCGGGGATAAGTGCCCCCCGCCCCCTTAAGGAACGAGTCCAGGCAGAATAAGAGGAAGCATGAATGGCCGAGCTCCAGCCCAGCTTGTCCCTGTGAGAGCAACTGTGCACCAATATATAGAGTAGTCCTGCCACTTTAAAGATTTGATTAAGTAAAACCTGCGGCTGAAGCTGATTGATTAAACGCCCTGACAGTCTTTTTTCTTTCAGCAAGCAGCCAGCAGCAAAGTCGGGATGCAGAAAATACCTTATACCTTGCTCATCCATTGTGATGAATTTAAATGCATTTGAAGATCTTTTAAATATGGCAGTTAAAATAGGCTGTTAGTCACTGTCATTCACCACTGAACAGAGAACTTCAGTGATTTAACATAAAAAAATGTATTTTTTCTCTGTGTGTGTGTGTGTGTGTGTGTGTGTGTATATATATATATATATATATCACAACAAGGAGATAATAAGAAATCACCATCAACTTTAAACGTTTTATGCAGTGGAACGATTCATTCATTGTCCCATTGACAAAAATTGCATTTCCCAAATGATTCCCACTCAAAGCAATACCAAATGAGTTGTTAAAGCCCTCTTTTATTTGCAGTGTAGCATACACAATGTACCTCACCTATAAATCCGATAAGGAGATGTGATACTTTATCTTTAAGATGCGACGGCTGCACCGGGGAAGGGGCGGCTGCCTCGGCTCAGTGCGCGGCGTGCATTGGTCCGTTTCATGCTACCTTACCTCCCCTCTTATCCCGGGTAAAGGCAGGCTGACGATGCTACTGGACGATACCTTGAGTGAGGCGTCGGGGTACGGCATGACTTCATCACGTCATTTGGAGCACTGCAAAAACACACCCTCAAAAGCAAGTTGTGTACAGCCTTGTGTTGCAGCTACAGACCTTATTTAAATATATGGGGAAAAAAAGTGTTTCCACTGCTCAAAAAACACGTCAGATTGTTCTGATAATGTGTTACACGGTTCATTTTGATTCTGGAAATAAGATGTTTGCATCCCAATGAGTTAACGTAATATCTCCCCAAATCAAGATTTAAATATCCAGTGTTGGATTCAATGAATACTTTCAGTGCAAATAAAACATGGTTCCATAAAGAGAGATTGGGACGATATAATGTGTGAGTGGGGGGGGTGGCTGGAGAGGGAGGGCCGGACGCATGACATCATTCCCTCAGCTTCCCTGCGCGGACAGAGCTCTGCTTTCTCCAAGTGCGCACGGCGGCTGCTGCTGAGGGAGCGACTCCTCCTGCCGTACCCAGACGCGTCCTGAGCAACCTGCGCTCCTGGGGTGGATATTAAAAACCATTCTTTAACCCGGCAGAGGAACCCGCGATCCGCTCCTCAGTGGACGTGCCGCAGGGACGCACACATTTCACACAAAACCCGGGGATTATTGCGTGTTTGAACCATGAAGATGTGAGGGTTTATAAGCTGAGAAGAGAGGAAGAGAGAAAGAGAGGAACTCCGAGGCTGACAAAAAAGGTAGGCACACTTCCCTGTCTCTTCTTTCCAGCTACTTTTGTCTGACAGGTATGTTTTTATACAAGAGTTGGGAATTTGAATCGCGGCTTTTCTAAACGCTTGAACAAACAAACAAACAAACAAACAAAAAAACGAGGGATATTTGGTGTAGGAGCGCGTGAGCTGCGCGTTATTGCACCCGCACAGAGACGCAGGCAAGTGCCCAAAGAGGAGCATCATCTCAGAATGCTGCAAAGAGGCTTGCTCGAGCTGCTACGGAGCTTTGCGATTGAGAGAGAGAGAGAGAGATGCTCGATAGTCCCGGACTCAGCGGGAGACCTGACTCTGCCACCGCAAAGCTGCTACTGCTTAAGCACGAAGCATATCCATCATTCTGAACGACGGCCGTAATAGGCACGGCTTCCCTTCCATTCCCCCACTGAGAGTTAATTACAATTTGAATATTACCAAATAAAAGAAAAATGGATGGTTGAGCAGAGAGAAGAGGGAAGATTCTCAAGAATGTCTCTTATGCACTTGTATGCGCTGGATGGCTCTGGAGCATAACGCATATTTGTGAATCATCTTTTTTTTCGGGCGGAGGTGTGTGTGTGCGTGGGTGTGTGTGTGTGTGTGTGTGTGTGTGTGTGTGTGTGTGTGTGTGTGTGTGTGTGGTGGGGTGCTCCATCTAACAAGTGCATCTCCACGGGGGGTTGCTTCATTTGCCAAGTCAACCGTGAGAAGCTTTGCAATAGAATACTCTGGTATGAACACGCCAGTGGATCAGGAGATCTCTAGTTCTTGTGGGCATCACTCGGAAATGCAATTTTCGATATTTCACTTCTCTTCCTCCCTCCTTCCCTCTCTCCGTGTGTGTGTGTGTGTGTGTGTGTGTGTGTGTGTGTGTGTGTCCGCCCGCCCGCCCGCGCGCGGACCGGTTGTTTGATGTGATGTCAAAGCCTAAGGTCCTGCCTGCATGTTGGACTTTTGAGAGTCGGACTGTAATGTTGGTCTACACCCTTGGACCGGATTTGCCTTTGCGCATCACGTTGTCAATGGCGTGTAAAAAGGAGTTGGGCTTATTTCGAGGTGCGCAACTCGAGCTTTCCATCCACAGCCCCGCCGAGGTGGAGTCAGCACGGCAGTGACACTGACTTTTCCTTTAAGTGCTGTTGGTGATACCCTTGTTGAATACTGGACACTTCGACTTGAATGACTGCTGTATGCGTATATTTCTGTAAAATCTTTGATGTTGTTTGATATTAAATGAGGAATATGAAAAAAACTAACTCGAGAATATCTCAAACTTTCAAATTGGTCTGCTCTGCTTTTGCCGTCTTTATTTCCCCCGTATTATGATGGTTCTCCTGAAATTACGCACAGATCTACGGCCACACGACGAGGCTCCATTAGGCTGAAAATGATATAACATGATGATAAAGATTTAAAAGCTGTGGATGAGCCCTATGTGTGTCCGTTATTTCTAGAAAACCAGAGTAGACTCGTTTCCCCTCGTTGTATTAAAGCATTAGAGAAGATTTCTAAAATTAGCTCAGGTAGATGTTGAAACGTTTGCCACAGAACAATCCATTTTTTCCCCCTGAAGTTGTGCATTTTCCATCTTTGTTCCGTCTCCTGTTTCGATCGCAACGAGCGCATCCCGCGTCTGCAAAGCTCATAAAAGCCAGAGAGGAGAGAACAATATCTCGCCAGCGCCCTGGCTGTTAAAAGAAAATGGCTTTATTCATTTTTCTTTGTACCCGTGGTAACTTAGTTATAGCTTTTTTATGGTGCCTGGGAATGGCTGCAGGCTCGTAGCGCAATGTAATGTAATCAAATTTATGATGTTGCTGTGTATTACAATTCCCAGTTATGCTCCGTCACGTGAGAAAATTTGGAGTGACCCCCCCTCCTCCCCTCCGTTCACCTTCCTCAACACACAGCAGAAGGACCGTGTTGGGCAGGTACACTACCAGTGGATTTGTATGAGAGGCGGCACACACCCCTCACTTGCACCCAACCTCTCTGGGTATAGTCCAGTCCTTCCTAAATTATATTCAGACTTATGCTACTGCAGATTTATTCTGGCAACCAATCATATGCTTCTTGCCTTTTCCATATTTCATGCACTTTTTAAACAAAAATAACTGCAGGAAGGCCTTTTGCGAGCAAGACATTAAAACATGTAGAGCTGAACCACAGTGATGAAACAAATGATGTAATGCATCAGTTAGTGTATACACACACACACACACACACACTCTCACACAAAGATCTGCACTCTGCTTGTCTTTGTGATGTCACATCTTTTTATGCTCGACATCACCCATGGGATGGGCTACTATTTGTAAGACGTTAATATTTCAGCTGAAAGTCTAATTCTCATCCCTGCTCCAGCATGTGCTGCGTACTCCTCTTGATATTGAGATGTGGTGCCACCCAATGATCGCTACGACAGGAGGGAGTCACTCACTCTCTGCTGTCTTAACAGACAGGCCTGTGGAAGGACAGCTATTACTGCAGTCCTTCCGGCAGACTTAATGGGCTGGACACATTTTATGAAGCGTCTCCTCGCCCAGCATTTGTTCATGGAGCAGTCAAACAGCCATGTTGGACATGCGGAGAGGCCACACACTCTAAAAAGCAGCGGTTCATTGTTGGTTCCTCAAAGATCTTAAGGGTGAACTGTGTCAAGTAGGAGAAAATATGTTTTTTAAAAAAAAAGTTATTTTTACTCACTTTAGTCACTATATCCTGACAGTGCATGAGGCAGGTAATCTGAAAAAAAAGATATGTGCCTCTGTGTCCTCCGGTGCTCTCATGGCATCTGCAAGATTTCACAGACTGGAGGAAAACAACCAATCAGAGCTGAGCTGCCTGTCATCTCTAATGAGCTAAACAGTCCATTACATGATGTTTCTGAAAACATTTGAGGCGAGAAATAGGGAGCAGAATATTAATTCATATTTGATCAGCGCTGCCTAGATTGACCGTCTGACTGGAGATCGCAAGTGATCGACAGCTGCCTCTGTTGAATGAGCAGCCAATAGGAATGCTCTCTCTGAAATGACCTGTGATTAACCAAAGTCTCCCATCACAGGCTAGATTTTTTTTTTAAAGCCTCAATACAGAGACATGAGGAGGTACAGAAGTCTAGTTTCTGCCTATTGAAGGTTTAATGGAGCCAGTGAGGATTTTAAGGTGCTTTATTAGTTAAAATAAAGTATGTACAATGTGAAATCCTAGGTTTTGGTTCAGCCAGGTGTTTTGTTGTTGTTGTTGAGACTCATGGGTCACCTTTTAGTGCGGCGGCTCTTGGTAATGGAGACGAGGCAGGTTAGCTTTGTCACCGTGTACACATCTTTACTTGACATCCATCAAGCAGACTCTCTGTATGTATGAGATGGGTGATTGGATGGCATGCCCAAGCATCCGTTGTTTTCTCCTGCAGAAAGCCACTTCAATCACACTCACCTGTCAACAGCCGGGCAGTGAAGATTCAGGCATGTGAGAAACACATTGCAAATGCACATAGTGACAGACATGCACCTGCTTACATGCACACACACACACACACACACACACACACACACACACACACACACACACACACACACACACACGTATACTTTTATTATATTTACAAGATGAACCATAAGTCACATTCCACAGTCTCATTACAGGCCACCAAGCCTCAGTGTGTGGCCATGTCATTAATGCAGTCAAAATGGAAACAGATGTGGATGGCTGGCAGAGCTGTTTAAGGGAAGCCAAACATGTAAAGTAAGAGGAGAGAGAGAGGAGAGAGAGAGAGAGAAGAGAAAATCTTTAATCATAAGCACACTTTATGGAGAGCTTCGCCCATGTGCACTGCGGCAGTCTAATTACCCGGATAGTGCTTGTTAGTTGTCACCTCCAGATAAACAGCGGGCTATCTTTTTTCTTTCATGGTTTTCCCAACGACAGTGGCAGAATTTGAAATTCTAAGTAACCAAAATGTCAATTTTGGAATATCCCATCCTCACCTCCACCCCTTAAACCACATACAAACACACCTATTCATTTGTTTTTCACTGGTCAGGGAAAAGAAAACCAGTGAAAGACTGACATCCATCATCAAAACTCCAGTTGTTGGTGCTACAGAGGTAATTTTGTTTGAGTTAATCATTAAAGAAAAGCAAAGGAGGGGTTGTATAATGTGACAGAGCATTTTTGTGCTCAGCCTTCTGTCCTACGGTGCCATATTGTACAGTAAATCTTGTCAGGAAGCATATGGTCCTCAAAACCATATGCAAATGAGTGCTGGAATATTCTTGCAGCAGAGAAAGGAACTGTCCTTGTGTCTTTTGAACATGAGTTTGTCATTTCAAATGGCTAAGATATAAGCTCTTTAAAGGGAAGTCTTGACTGTCAGAATGAGGGCAAAAATGCACTATATTCACCAGTTTTCCATGAACATTCTGACCTGGTTTAAGCCCACCGTGGAGCTTGACACTTTAATGGCTTTGATGTGTACAAATTTTCCTGGTACACGCCCAGGATGTCAGGAAGGGAGAAGATGGGCAATCCTGGAGTAAAGCAAGATTTCTCATCCAATCCCGAGAAGGAAAAGAAGACCACTCACTTGTGAGGGATGGAGGGTAAAAGCCTCGGGGACCTTCTCTCCCTGTCAAATTATGTTAAGCTTCATTTCAAAACACCATTCCGTAAAGCAATGTCTATTTATATCTGCCAGCCACAACTCCAATCAAAACAATGTGAAAGGGTTAAAGTGGCAGGAGGAAGTGCACCTTTATTCCCTACGTGGAGGGTTTGATTGTGTTATTTTCACAGTCATCACAAGAGTGCATAGGCACTATTTAGGGAAAATGTAACTTGTTAGAGTTCAGGTTCAGTGGTGAGAAGAACACATCATAATCACTGAGGTTAAAGCAGCATGTTTAGCGTTTAAAGGCTCTTTACTCAAGGATAACTGTAGTGGTAGTGTGTGCGTCTAGACAGCCTGAGAGCAGTATGTGTCCACTCCAGGTGTAGTCGAGAATACACAGTTAGAGAGGGCATATCACTGAAGGGGTCAACTGTGGGGCAAACTACGTTCACTGCAATACGTCCCATCATTACATGATGTAAAAACAAAATTAAAGCAGCCATTTGTCATAGAGAGAGAGTAAACTCAAATAGTTAAACCTGCAGTAGGCAGAATATTTTTTGCATCATTGGGCAAAAAATTGATAATCTCTCAGCATATTGTAATTCAAATGACGCAAATGCAAATGAGAGAAAATTAGACTTCTGCACCTCCTCAAGTCTCGGTTCACAAGTTTTAAAAATCTAGCCTGTGATGGGAGACTTTGACCATTTCCATGTCATTTCAGAGAGAGAGCATTCCTATTGGCTGTTCATTCAACAGAGGTACATGTCAGTCACTCCCAACCTCTGATCAAATGGTCAAATAGGCAGCACTGATCAAATATGAATTAGCATTTATATAAATGAGAATACTGATCAGAGTTTGTGAGTGACTGCAGCTTGGCTCTGATTGGTTCTTTTCCTCCGGTTTGTGAAATCTTGCAGATGCATTCGAAGCACCGGAGGACACAGAGGAACATGTTTTTTAATGTTGGTGGTTTTTCTTTCAGATCATCTGTGTCATGCACTACTGTCAGGATATAGTGACAATTTTATATAAAAACAACTTTTTTTAAATCATACAGTATTTGCTCCAATGCTACCCACTGCAGCTTTACTATTAAGTTAATATGAATGGACTTTGTCACTCCCTTTCTTTCTTTCTTTCTTTCTTTCTTTCTTTCTTTCTTTCTTTCTTTCTTTCTTCAATTTGAGGGATATTCAGTAGTTTTAACTACCCTTGATACTTGGGGAGATATACACAGGAAATGTAATGTTGCTGTTGTGTCAGAAGTCATTAGTTGTGGGTGACAACCAAAACCCCACCCTTTTTAGAAGCTGTTTGTTTACATTTTGGCAAATTGGCACAGTAAAAAGTATGCTGAATTATGTATAAGATGTTCCGGTTTGCAGGATACCCATGGACTCAAGTATCACTGGATTACTTTGATCCATCCATCCATCCATTGTCAACCGCTTATCCTGTTAGGGGTCGCGGGGGGGGGGGGGGCTGGAGCCGATCCCAGCTGGCATCGGGTGAAGGCGGGGTACACCCTGGACAGGTCGCCAGTCCATCACAGGGCACATAGAGACAGACAACTTATAGACAGACAACCATTCACACTCACATCCACACCTACGGGCAATTTAGAGTCATCAGTTATCCTAAACAGCATGTCTTTGGACTGTGGGAGGAAGCCGGAGTACCCGGAGAAAACCCACGCTTACACAGGGAGAACATGCAAACTCCACACAGAAGAGCCGCAAGCTGGAATCGAACCTGCTCTTGCTGTGAGGCGACAGCGCTAACCACTACACCACCGTGCAGCCTGGATTACTTTGATACTGAAAACAATTTAAAATCGATTATTTCCAGGCTAACGTAACCTCTGGAGTTGTGTATAAGAAGCGTCTTTATTCTGTGATGGATTTATAGACATTTATTTGGAGTGCACATCTGTGATAAAGTTATCCTCTGAAGATGTAAATCACGCTATCTCTAAAAATATGTATATGATGTGCGTTATGTGCAAATTTGGCCGAGTTGTAATGACAAGGAGTATGCATTTTGAAGCAAATTGCAGCATTTGGGAGTTAAGGGTTAATGCTACTTAAGATAATGTTACATTAATTGCATTTCACCTCATATAGTATCTTTTCCTGATGTGTGTCTCCTACCCTGTGCCTCACAGTTTGAAAAACTCTGGTCCGCTATAGTATAGAGTGTATTTGTAATAAAGTGACTGAAGATACTTTTCAGTATTCAGTGTTAAAAAGTTAAAGGCTTTGAGCTGTTATTGTGCATCCAAAGACTGCAGGTTGAACTGCCGTTGTTTTGTACTACAGCTGTATGCACTGCTGCTGCACTTTAGTGCCTTAAATAAATATCCAAGAAAAGTATAATTTCCAGCAACTATAGTGAATGGTTTTACTAACTAGGTGGTCTTATGAATCTTGCTGTATCTTACTGTGTATTATTGCAAGCTTTGGAGCAAACATTAAAACTGCAGTGTGTAGAAATGGGTCAAATTTGATTATAAAAAGTTATTTTAATAAAATGGTCACTATATCCTGACAGTAGTACATGAGGCAGGTAATCTGAAAGAAATCATGTGCCTCTGTGTCCTCCGGTGGCATCTGCAAGATTTCACAGACCGGAGTAAAACAGCCAGTCAGAGCCAAGCTGGAGCCGGCCATCTCTGAGCAGCCGTCAATCACTCACAAACTCCAATCAAACGGTCAAACTAGGCAGCGCTGATCACCTCAAATGTTTTCAGAAACATCTTGTAGTGTACTGTTTAGATGTAAAATTTGAAAGTTCGTGACCCAGCAGCCATGTTGAAATAAGTTTAGGAAAAACCAAGCACCGCCCACCAGCTGGAGCACAGCCAGTAGGAACGCTCAAAGGGGTCGCTTTCTCTGGAATGACCTGTGATTGGTCAAAGTCTCCTGTCACAGCCTAGATTGTTTTAAAGCCTGAAAACAGCCACGAGGAGGTGCAGAAGTCTAGTTTTCTCTCAGAGCACTTGAATTACAATATGTTGAAAGGTTATTATGGATTTTTTATCCAATAATGCCAAACACAGTCAGCCTACTGAAGCTTTAATGAAAACACTGTTGCTGAAAACATTGCAAATTATGATAAATTATGGGGATAAAGGTTATGAATAAGGTGCAATTTTTGTCGAGGTGCCCTAAATTTTGGGAATAATAGCCTTCTCTTTATTAACCACTTGCACCCAGTAGATCTGACTAACTAACAAGCTGTCCGTGTTTGCCAGCTTGGCAGGATGTTTTCCGGAAAGCAGGCAATTAGAAAACCCCTCACTGGATGAGACAGATGTAAATCTCCTCTGGGAGAGAAGCTTACAGAGGGTTATTCACCACTGCAGCCACCACACGCCCCCGAGGGGCGTAACTCTTGAAGGTCACGGTAGCATTTCACCTCCCCCCTTTTTTTTTTTTTTTTTTTTTGCCCACGACAACTCCAGTTGGTATTGCCGGATGTTTCCCACTATGCTGGTGAGCGGCTGCTGATGGTGATGGTGGGGGTCTGTGAGGATGATGTATCTCGACAATGGCAGGAATAACAAAACGCTGTCTCGCCCATTTACCACCAGCCTGCATCATAGTCAAAGGCATCATAAAGAATGAATGATTCATAGACTGTCTTGGATAGTCGTTTATGTTTAATTCAGAGCTGTACTGTAAGGCGTGGGCCATGGTTCTCCTGTGGCGTGATGGGGTCATCACCGGGAGTGGGTGGATAGTGCAGGCAAGGAGGAGGAGGAGGTGTGTAGAGTGTCACGCTAGAGCAGGGCAGAATTAAGACAGAGAGAGGAGAGCATTGGCGGTGGCCTTGTACGTTTCATCTGCAGGCCCTAATAAAACCCTCACAGGCCGGCATTGATCTCTCCCAGAATAATCCATTTAGACTGAGCGTGCCTGGCCATGTGGGGCCTCTTCAATTATTTATGGCAGAATGCTGTGCAAGCTTCCGTTGGGATGCAACAATGTGCCCTGGGAAACCTGTGAACTGTGGATTGCAGGAGAGCAAAGGAGACGCAGTGGGTGGAAAAGGAGACACGGAAGACGGAAGGAGAGGACATGGTCGGAGAGACGTGAGGAGGGACGGAGGAAATGAAGGGCAGAAAATGACACTGAGGGATGCAGGGAGAGGTAGTTGAGACAAAGGTGGTGGAGGTGACAGGAAAGAAAAGGTAGGTGAAGGGGAGGGAGACAGGATGGTGAGGAGAGGAAGTGATGAGAGACATGTTAAGCACATACAGTACTGTAGAGATGTATCCAAGAGTGGGAATGGAGTGAAGCTGTCCCGAATACCATTTTTTGGGCTTCGAAGGTTCAGTGAGAAATAGTCAAAGCTATTTGAAGCTCGTCTGCTCCATCTCCCTCGGGTCACACAAGCACCTCTACACACAGCAAACAGCTTTATCCATCTGAGAACAACTAATAATAATTGAATAATAATAATAAACAATGTTGTGGGTTTATTCCTTATTCCATGTGCTATTTTGTGATTTATACATTATTACATACGTTATATGAATAATAAAACAAAATTTAGAAAGATTTGAATAGTGATTTGGAGGTTGAGTGCCATGGCGATGGTCGAAGCTTTTGCAGGATTTTGGTCAGCCCTAGAATGGTGAGTTATGAGAGTGAAAATATTGAATTTCCCCTCGTGGGACTAATAAAGGACTATCTTCTTCTTCTTCTTCTTCTTATGGTAAGGAGGCAAGTTTAGGAAGAGAGAGGTGAAACAGAGCAGGTCAGATGGAGGAATTTATGAAAGAATGCAAAAACTGAGAGAGGAAGAAGAAGAAGAAGAAGAAGATCTACCTTTATTAGTCCCACAGTGGGGAAATTCAATTTACACTCTGTTTAACTTATACATGGTACATGCACACAAACACACACACATGCAGTAATGGAGAGGTGTCAGAGTGAGGGGGCTGCTCCAGACAAGCGCCCCGAGCAGTTGGGAGGAGGAGAGGAAGAGAATGTGGCAAAGAGGTCATGGAGGAATAAAAGAATAAAGAAATAAGCATGAGAGGGATGCGAAGGAGAGAAGGAGTGTTGGAGGAAAGGAGAACTGGAAGAAATATGAGAGAGATACTATCAGGAAAAGAAAAAAGTAGGCAAAGGAAAGGAAAGATTAGCTGGAAGAGGTCAGGAAGCATGACAGGAAACGAGGTGGAATTATAGATGAGACAAAGAGGACAAGATGACTGGAAATGAGGCAGGAATATAGATGTAGCCTATAGGAAGACGGTGGAGAATGGGACCTTTTTAAAGCAAGTCATGAACAACTATTGATCATGGCAAAGTTTTGGTTCAGACACCCCAGCTCGACTGTCTGCGTAGCTGATTGTTATTTCTGCTACACTGCCCTTTAAACTTGAAGAAGACTGAATATTTTTGGCATCATTGGGCAAAAATAACCTTTCAGCATGTTGTAATTCAAGAGTTCTGGGAGAATGGCTCTGTTTTCAGGCATTAAAAATCTAGCCCATGATGGGAGAATTTGGCCAATCACAGGTCATTTCAGAGTGTTCCTATTGGCTGGTAATTCAATAGAGGTAGCTGTCACTCACTCGCAAAAACCTTTAAACGGTCAAACTAGGCAGCTCAAAAAATGAAAAAGTTTGCTCCGGCTAACTTGGGCGGTGCTTGGTATTTCCTCCACTGACCTCATCATGGCTGCCGGATCACAGACTTTCTCATTTTACAGCTAAACAGTACACTACGAGATGTTTCTGAAAAGATTTGAGGCAAGAAATAGAAAGAAATAGACACAGAGGCACATGATTATAGGAGGATATTTTGTTATGTATATATATATATATATATATATATATATATATATATATATATATATATATATTTGTGTGTGTGTGTGTGTGTGTGTGTGTGTGTGTGTGTGTGTGTGTGTGTGTGTGTGTGTGTGTATATATATACACACACACATATATATATATATATATATATATATATATGTGTGTGTGTGTGTGTGTGTGTGTGTGTGTGTGTGTGTGTATATATATACACACACACAACATAAATATATATATATATATATATATAAACAAACATATTTTCTGCAGTCTGCTTTAATGCAACACTTCACTCCACCTGTTTTATGACACAAGAAACAAGATGATTTGGACAAGATGATTTCATTGTTTAAGGGGCTGAATTTTTTTTTTTTTTTTTTTTTTTTTTTTTTTTTATTGCACCATACTGAAACTGTATGCTCAGAGCTACATATCATAAACTCCCCTCTGTTTGCCCGGTCTATAGTCTGCTTAGCAGCTCACACTTGGCTGTCATAAATCCAGACAGATTTGTCTTACCAGGTTCCCCCGGCATTCATCATCAGGCTCTCTTCCTATTGCTGTAATTCCCAGCACCATTAAGGCTTTCCGCCCATCACTTGCTGCCGAATCCAGATTTCTGATCCAGCAGAAGACAACTGGAATTGAAATTTCCATTTGTACGGTTGGGTGATTACATCTGGCACATTTTGAGAGGGTATACCCTTATTTTACAAGGGCTCTAACCCTTGTGACCTCTCTAAAGCGTTTGCTGAAACATAACAGGACGTTTTTCGTAATATTTCCACAATTTGGACATGAGCTCCTCCACCTCATGCAGTACTAGCCATTCTACAAGTAACGCTTCGATTCATGAAGTATATTTTGCATAGCCATTTTAGCCCTCCCTCTGCATTTCTCTTTTATCTACCTGACAATAACACTGCAGACATTCCATTGTTAATGATATTTAGATTCATAATCCTGTATCACAGCACAAACTCTGGAAGACTCCCACACTGATTTCTCACAGCTAACAAAAGGAGACACAACCTCAAAGGAATGGAGCTGTTCAGTTGGCATGCAGTAAGGAAAAAGGACTTTGTAAGGGCTATTACGTCGGCTGTGTCAAACAGCCTATAATCAGATGGGCTAAACGGTGTAGCGGCATAGCCATTAGGTAACGATAGCATACCAGCAGGTTCCTGTTTAATTAGTAGGACCCCATTTTCCCACCACTTGTCCTTCTCTGAAGCAGTCACCAAGGATTTATTGTTTGTCCGCGGCCATTGATTATCGGATTCTAGTAATTGTTTTGCCTTCGCTTGATTAACAAACCTGTGTTTTCTCCAGAGGCGAGCTCAATAACGACCTTTAATGGCAGGACCCCAGCCAAGCTCCCAACGCTAACAGGGTGCTGAGGAGAATCAGAGGAGTGCGGCTAGAAGACGGGAACAAAAACCTTCCTCATTCTCTCATTTTTGTGTCAGTGGGGAGATAGTTCATTAACTAAAGTGCTTTGTGAATGATTTCATACACAGATCAGTGTATGGGTGGCCCCTCTGGCTGATGCATCCAGGTGCACTGTGTTTTGCAATTCCTGCCCAGCACGGTGCGCAGGATGATTGATGATAGATGTGGCTTTTCAAACTGGGGTATTACTGGCATGTTCGGAATTTGGGTAGCTTGCCTCTTGTCTCTCTCTCTTTTTCTGAGGGAGGTTCCAGGGAAAAGTGTATCACAGCTGTGGAGGAGGTGATGGAGAGGTTTTGGAGCAACTACAGGTCACACTTTGGAGCTCAGGGGTTTGGAGAAAGTGAGGGGATAGCGGGGTGGGAGGTATCCATAGTTGTGTATTGCCCAGCTGTATCTCCTTTCATAAGCCCTGCCTCAAGTCAGACCTTTACCTTTCATTAGGTGCCTTTCACAGAGAGCCTATAGCAGCTTCCCACTCTCCCACGCCACCCTGTCTGAACTCTGACTCTACTGAGAGAAAATGTTTGGAAAAATCTTTTTTTTCTCTCTCTTTAGTGGTCATTACAAGAAACACTCTAGTTCCTGGAAGGGTGAGAACATGTTGTTGTTCTGTTCAGTACCCAGAAGCGTCCCACATGACACTTTCATTTATTTATTGTTATTTTTTTTTTAACACAGGGCAATTTTCATTGTGCCGTTGATCTCTCAGTAATACAGGATGTTGCTTCACTCCAGCTGCTGACTTTTTTCAGTGGTTCATTTCTGATTTTGGTTGCAGCTAGAAGACATCGTGCCAAGAAGTACAACACCTTGCCAAAGCATTCTCTGTAAATGCCTCACCCCATTTGTTTTCTCTTCGTCTTTGCTCTTACACATCTTTGATCATTTTACGGTCACATGGTTTGTGTTAGGGCATTGCTCGCTTGTTTGTTGATGGAGGGAATCAAACTAATCTCATTATTGTCTTCCAGTAAGAACTGAATGCCTAAATACCTATCTAAATGAAGCAATGATGCAGAATAAATGCAGGATGGTAGACTTTTATGCTGGCTGCCGTTGTGGCGACTCTAACATAAGGCAGCAGTCTGCCCCCTGACTTTTACCTTTTCCGTTGTCCATCAGTTTGTGCCGTCAGCTACAGGACGCTGAGGGAGAGGAGGAGCGAGGTCTACTTAAAGGTAATTTATTTCTGCTGTCACTTTGTTGGGGTGAAGAGGAAGTGACAAACGCGAGCTGGTTGTTTATGAGGCCTGGCTAAGTGCTGGCAGTGCTGCTTTTCCTGTGAGGAAGTTGGCTCTCTGTTTAATTCATGTCCTTGGGAGGTGCATTGCTTTGTGGCACAGTGTGTGGCAGGCGAGCTAATGAGCGGCGAACCTATCTGCTTCTTATTCTCCATCTGCTTTCTCCCACTTTTGCCCCTGACCCTCTCACTTTTCTTTCCTTCGTCTCTCTTTTGACCTCTTTCTACCCCCACTCTGTCCTTTTCTTTCCCCTTCCATCCGTTTCTTTTTTACAAGCCCTGGAGTCAAAAAAAAACAAAACAAGAAATGCAGACAGAAATCTCCCTCCAATCACCCCCTAGCTTGCCCTGCTCGTCTGGAATGGAAACATGGAAAGACGAGCACTTCCATCACTTCACGCCAAATAAATCAGTCAGACCTTTGACAAACCCCAAACAGGACTGTCGGTTTTTCTGAGCCTTCCCGCTCATCAGTTTGATTCATCTTCCCAGAGATGGAAGGCATGCTTTCTTCCCATGTCATCTTTTTTTTTTTTTTCTCTTCCTCCTAACTTTACGGTCAGTGAGTTAGCGGGGGAGGCTAGGTCACTGCATTCAGTCGTCAGTGTTTGAAAAGAAAAGCAGCTCAGTGCAGCACCGGTGGCGAGGCGGTGAGCTCTCAAACACTCAGAAAGATGGACAGCAGAAGGACAGGGTTAGCTGAAACGCTGACCTCTCCACCACCTCAGCTCAACTACATCTTCTGCCTTTTCCTCCTCCTGTGTACCTTTGTTAAAGTGCTGTTTTAATTGACACAAAGAAGAAGAAAGCTCTCTGGTTATCTGGCTGCCTGCTCTTGTTTCATGAGAGTTAATTTTTTTCCCCTCCTGTTCCTTGTCCATCCTTCCTCTTCTCTGCATCTTTGCCTCTTGAGCTCTGCTTTTGTTTCTCTGTGCTGCTGTTTCTCTTTCTCTGTTTCCTCAAGCTCTCTCTCCATCCCTCTCCCCACTGATTGCTTTTGTTGTTCCTCCCTTCCTCTTTCCTCCACGTCTAGTTATTTACATCTCCCCGTTGTTACCCGGCACGTCTCCCCCGTGCCGCTCTCTCCTCGGCTCTGACTTCAAAAGTTTTTTACGTCTGCATCGTAAATTATGAAATGAAGATCTCAACCGAATAATATAGATTCATTTCACTAAACAAAACAGTGAAAGTTCATTAAAAGACTGTCACGTTTCTCTACAAAAAAATAAAATATTTGCACATGCTGAATAATTTGCATTTTGTACAATAACTGTTTTATTTGTGATTATGAATCATTAGTTGAACATTAAAAAACATGATCGAGATCAAATCATTTGTACATTTTTTAAAAAGCATTTATTTCACTAGTACACATGAAGTCACTAAGTATGAATAATGATAATGTATCATAACAGCAGATTATTTCTGAAGGTTGAAATGCTTAATAAGTAGAATTTAGTCATTTGAAAATGCAGAAAATAGATGATTATTCCATTTAATTGCATCTATTCATAGTATCTGTGTCTGTAGCTGACATTTTTAAGTAATGTGCACATTGTATTTTACATAGCTGATAATGAAATAATAATTACAAAAGATGTGTAGTGGTTTAGAAATGACAACAGCATTAATGAAAGCTCATGAAAATATTTTCAATTATGTACAATTCTATAGACATAATGTTTAACACTTACCATACCGCATCACACTGCCTCAGCAATAGCACTGCCGTCTGGCTTTGTGATTGTCTGCAAACCAGCGTTATCAACCTGAACCTATCCAGCTTTGGCACCCTGCATTACTGAGCTATCCCAGCATCCATCTGACATCACCATGGAGAGCCCTCTCTTCTCATCCTCCGCTCTACAGCGCACGGAGAGCTTTGTCTGACTGACACCTCGGTATGTACGTCCTATGTTCAGGCCCTTCAGCCCTGAAAATGAAAGCAATATATTTCCACATAGATCTGTTAAGATAGCTCTCTACCTCAATAAGATGTGTGTTTTCATCCTTTCAAGTGTGGTCATGAGCAGGTGAATGTCATCCATGACTGCAGGCATACTTCCCCCAACGGTAGGAGGAAGGGCTCACAGGATACAGATGACACATGTACTTTGTCTTTCAGTGAAACTGTTAACAAACAAGTCTTTAGTTTTTTTATGGCTTGTTGAGTTTAATTTGTGCACAAGTGATGTCAGACACTTTTACAGCTGCACCCCCCCAGAACTCTGCTTATTACACCCTAACGTAATGGATAGATAGGTACCACTGTGGATAAGAGCTAGATGTGGTTTTCCACATTAGAACCAACGCATTGTATTCAGCCCAGTGTCCAAAAGATTATGTTCCAATACATTGCATTGAGAATTACAGTACATTTAAGGGAAATGTATTTTGTCGTGGATTACATTCGTTTTTGATGTACCATAAATATGTTTGTAATGATAGGCTGCAGAGGGACGTGTAGGGAGGAGGTCGGGGTGGTAGATGACTCAAACAAACAAGACTTTCACCCAGCAGACCACAGGCCTGGGATGATACACCTGTGATTCTATACCATCACAATACTTGGGTGTCGATTCAATCTGTATCGCGATTTTTAAGTATTGTGATTCAATATCTTGATTTATTGATTCATTATTTTATTTTGTTAATACTAGACCATGGGAATCATACACTTCTAGAGACTTTTACTTTGGAAAATATCTGAACTGATACAGTAAAAATGTTTGATTTTTCAGCATATATGTAGTCAGACATGTCCTGGAGTCAAATATATCAGTATTTTTTTTCCCCAGTAACCCAAAAATCCAAATCAAAAGTTTCCCCCACAAATTAATGGTATTTTCTTTTTCCTTTATAAGGCACATATAATGTTTTATACTTCTGGTGAACATCATCCAATCAATATTATTTCTATGTACATGTATGTATTTTGTATACAGTTCCCTTCATTAACACCTTATTTTTGAAAACCAGATATAGTCACGTATGGTTATATACATCCATGGTCAGCTCCATCGGGGCCGTTTGAATGCATTTAACATAAGTGTCAGTTTATGGGTGCTCTACTGTTGTAGTGTTGGCTTATTTGGCCACGGAGATTAGAGTGATGGCTGGCTTGACTGCACGTTACCGCGATACGATACGCGATTCCTGTCCTTGACAGAGTTAGCATGCAGCTTTAGCCGTGATGTCTAGCTCTGCTTTTCCTGATAATGTGACAAACCCAAAGTGTTTCCATACTTTACTGTATGTGTAGTGTTTGGATTTAAAATGCGAGGGTGCAGATCATATCCGCACAGACCCTCTGATGGAGGCTGGTTTGTTTTGGTTGACGGATCTGGACCGGATATGACGTCACACTACTCAAACTACAACAATAAAAGTGGCGACTTTCTTTTACCTCTGCATAGACTCAAATAAGTGATTCTGCCTTGAAAAAAAATGGATTTCAAAATCAACACATCATGATGCATAGGTGAATCCAGGAGAAAATATGCTTCCCTCAAAACACAGTTGAGAGTGCAGATTAGTTGTATGGGACCAGAATTTTGTTGGAGGCAGAATTGTTATATTAGTACAGTATACAAGTTGGCCAAAAATCTACTGTATATGAGTCAAATCCTTGTCACTGTATTGCAAAAATTATAGCATATGTCAAAATATTTACAATAAATCACATTGTGTGGCTTAACTTTGCATCATTACACTGCTCTAGGTATACTTCTTTCTGTGTGTTGCCCGCCAGAAATAGCTCTTTAGTGCACAGCCTGTCATGGGACCTATACAAACGCCAGTCCCACTCAACATTGATAGTCACCTGTCGTGTATTTTTTGAGTGCCTCTCCCTTGTTTTTCATCTTCCCATCCCTTCCTCTCCTCCCCCTCCCTCTAACCAGCCTGTTCTGTTCTGTCACTCTGAGATGTGGCTTTAACCTCTGGTGCAGTTTTTCACTGGCGCCTTTTGTTTTCATCTATTGTTCTTAAAAGCAATTATGACCATCAGACAGGCCCATTAAATATTTAGCTGCTGCTTTCACTGGCTTCACACACCACAGATGTTCAAAGTGTCTTTCTCTGCAGCAGGGACGTGCACAGATATTCCGAGGTGCAGTTGCTCGGTTACATGAAAGCCGCTCTTTGACACAGGGCTGAGCATGTGTTTTTGAAGGGCAGTGTTACTGTGTCTGTTACTGTGTCCTTTAGATATACAGGTTTCTGTGAGTCTGTGCGCAAGCATGTGTATCTGCGTATGTGTGGTCTGTGTGCCGTATTTACTGTTATAATGATTTCTACTGCGTGTGTATTTTTCAGTGGCTGCACCTCAGATTACTTTGCTATGCAATATTAGAAAATGTATTTGCAAGGAGTCCATCCTCCATTTCCACTGCGGGAAGAATAGGAATGATCAGTTGCTTGAGAGGACAATAAATAAGCTTCTCTGCTATTGATTTATCTAAAGACACTGTGGGACAAAAGCTTCACAAATTATCTCTCCTTTCACTGCTGCATTTAAGAATGAAGCCGAAATCTGGGGGTGCACCCTAGTGTGATGCTGTATGCCCACACAAGAGAAGATGCATTTAATGTGTCATTTTATTACTCTTTGAAAATCCGTTGTTGCTGTCTCTCACTCCATTCAAATATACCCCACATATGTGAAGCATTTCTAATTATCATTATTTCAACTCAGTGTTTTCGACTTATGTTCAGCGTTGAAGTGTTAAACTGAAGTTTCTTTGATCAAGGACTCCCTCAAAATAGAACATTACAGGTTGAAAAGCTGCAACATGTATTGTTGATCTCATCGTGTCCTTGTAGCACAGTGCAGCTTTGTTGTCTCAGCTGTTATTATTCTGAAGGATCTGAAGAACTGTGTTCACAGCCAGTGGTCCAGTGTCTTGCTCAAGGATGTTTAGGCTGCTTTAATAATGAAATGTGAGACTTCCTACCACAAGTCCATCCTATCAGTGTACACTTGTACTCAATGTTGACTTAACATTGACTTAATGTAGTAGTGTATAGTAGTGTAGTCTAGAATAGATGTTTAGCCCATGCAGTAGAACGAGAGTAGAATGGATGTTTCCATTCAAATCAACGGAGCCGGATGGTCAGGATGGCAGAATTGGTTTACCAGGCCAACTTCCATATAAATATCTGTATAAAACTGACTTGCAGCAAGTTGCAGACTCACTGAGGAGAGGTTTTGCAGTAAATGGTAAATGGACTTGCATTTATATAGCGCTTTTAGTCTTTACACTACATGTCACCCATTCACTCACACATTGATGGTGTACTATGCAAGATGCTAACTTTGACCATCAGGATCCAATGTAAATACTCGTCTTCGGTTTCAAGGTCACCAACCACTGACCTTACGATTGGTGCACGACCTGCTTTACCCTCTGAGCCACAGTCACCCTATGACGACCAAACAAGCAGTGGACTAGTGCAGATAGTGCACGGATAGTCATCTTTTATGCACTATCTCCGATGCCTTGGCAGGTCTTCCGGCTCTGCCGTTTCATTTGCGCTCGCCATTGCATGAT
This sequence comes from Pterois miles, assembly GCA_947000775.1. Taxonomy (NCBI): domain Eukaryota; kingdom Metazoa; phylum Chordata; class Actinopteri; order Perciformes; family Scorpaenidae; genus Pterois; species Pterois miles. Next base: position 2,182,155 of record CAMQGK010000552.1, read on the forward strand.
TGACTGGCACCCCTATCAGCAGTCTACAGCTAAAAGTTTCTAAGTGGAACTCGTGCTTGTGAAATTTGATTGTGCATTACTTGCATCAGTCCACCTACTATTTATTCTGCGTGCACCAGGCCATGACGTTCGGTAAGAGTACACAAACTGTTACAGCGCTAGCTGAAGCTGGATAAATGAATGCAAAGCACACCTGCTGCAGCGTTAACGCTCAATAGAAATGAAAGTGATGAAATCACTGGTTAAGGCCGACATTTGTTACAGCAAAGAGGCATATTTCAAAGGCAGTGAAGAATATATTTAGACTTATGTGCAAGAGAGGTATGTTAATTGATGAAAGTCCTTGGTTTTAATGGCTATGTAGTAGTGGGTATAGAGAGGAAAGTGACAAGCTATGATATGTGCGTATATGGGCCAGCCAACTAACCCTCTCTTGCTTCCTCTTTCTGAGTCTTTGCCTAATGGCTGATAATGAAGAGGGCATCTTTGCAGAGATGACATGTCCATGTCCTTTGCTGGGCACACACACACTCTCACACACACTCTCTCTCACACACACACACACACACAGAGGCTGGGGCTGACTGCCCTTCAGAATACCAGGCCTGACATTAATCTTTAAATGACTGTTGCCTCTTCCCCAAGACTTTCAATCCATTAGTGGCCACGTCTTGAGATGGAGAGAGATTGCCATAAAGGAGAAGGCAGGGAGGATGCTGGCAGCCTCAGTGTGTATGTGTATGTATGTGTTGCGGGTGGAGAGAGCGCGACAGAAAGGATGATGTCAATGATAATGGAGGATGAGGACAGAGAGAGAAAGTAAAAGAGAGATGGGGAAAGGTTGAGGCAACAAGGAGGTATCAGAGAGAGAGAGGACACAAGTTTCAACTGCTAGGATGAGTGGAGCCACTGTATATAATGTATATAATGCCACCCAGCTCAGCTCCTGTTTCCAGGATAACTGAAATGCTCGCTCTCATTTTAGCTCATAAACTTTGCCTTTACCTCCTCCATTTTCTTGCGAGTGCCCGATCGGTACTGTGCAACTCTCAACAGAAATGAGAAGGAAGTGAGATGGCTCACTCCTTAGCTACTTCCACCAGCTCCAGAAAAAAATGATGTGTTTAATTCTTTTTTACCACTTGGCCAGTTGGGAAAATGAGTTGCTAGATCTACTAGCCTGATGTGGCATTTTACTGGCCTCGGGCAATCTGAATGATACTATAAACCCTACACGGGGCGGCTGTAGAGCAGTCCGGAGGTCTTGGCTTGGGAACTGGAGGGTTGATTTAAGTCCCAGCTAGGGATTTTAACAATTAACTGTTTAACCCTTAACCAGCATTAAGAATTTTAACTAATTAACGCTATTGGTTAAACGGTTAAAAGAAATATTAATCATTGATTAAAAAGCTGAGCAAAACTCAGAGGAGTGCCTGGTCAGTTTAAGGAGAAACGCTGGTCCACATCAAGAGCCCATCTTAAGAGAGCCTGAGCTGGTGTTGCAAGATACAGGAAGTTAGCTGAGGTATATAACTCGCTTGAGCTGACGAGTTGCAGCCTTGCAGCATTTATTGACCGACAAATAAACACACTGTCTGCTACAGCTGCGATCACAGCAATAACACTTCCGACTAACCCACACTCACTGCCGCCACACACACATGGTCTATCGGAAACTCACCAAAGTGAGCGGTATGAGACCACCAGCAGAGCTACAGCTGCTATTGTAGCGCAAAAACACACACAGTTTGTCAAACAATCGCAAAATTTACGCTGGGCGACAGAATATTGTTACACCGGGTAGACGCACAACTGATAACCCATTAAACTAAATGATGGGGTGGTGGTGGCGGACTTTTATTGGGAAAATGGCTGCATGTGTAATAATCGGTTAACAAGGGTCAGTTACAAATTTGTTTTCAAAATTAGCGTGGAGACTGGTAGCTGGAGAGATGTACTGCAGAGATGCTCTTGAGCAAGGAACCAACCCCCCATCCCTCCGTCTACCATCCCTGCTCACTGCCCCTAATACTAGGATCGCTTAAATCCACAGATTAAATTTCACTATGTGGTGTGACAATAAAATCTGATTTACATTTACTGAATTACAAAACCGAAAAGAAAGAAAAAGTTCCAGGAAAAAATAAAACTCAGTTGACCTTGAGTTGAGATTATATTGTCTAAATATCCTTCTCAAGGTCACACATTAGATGTTGTGTTCCCACGCCTCTTTTTTCTCCATCTCTGCTAATCCAGATCTGAATCATCCCCTACTCCCTCTCTCCCATCTACTCCTCCCTTCTCTCCTTCTTCTCCACTGTCCTCCAGTATCTTTCACCTCTCTTTTTCACCCCCCCATTCCTTTCAATCTCTCTATTTATTACTGCTTTGTTCACTTCTTTCCCTTCAGGTTTTTAGTCTCTGCTCACTTCTTCCTCCCCCTCCCACTGTTCATGCTCCCATTCTCCTATTTCCTCCTTTTCTCCCCCGTAACATCATAAACCCCCTTTCTCTCTTTTCTCTCCTCTCTCCTTCTTGCCTCCTCTACTCCTGCCTCCTCCCTTGCTTTAAACCCTCCTCCTCTCTTCTTTCCGTTATTGCTCCTCAACCCTCTTCTTTTCCCCACATCCTCCTATCACCTCGTCTCACTTGTCTCTGCTCCTCCAGCGGTGAGCTATAGTGACTCTGACATCATTACCCTTGTTGTGACAGGTTTCATTTGTACCCTGTGGACCTATACATCAACCTGACTGATAGTCCGGGGCCCGGGGCCAGCGGCGCCCCGCCCAGACTGGGACAGAGTAACAGACAGAACAGTCCTAAAAACCACTCTGGCTCGGGAACCACTAGATATTTTTTCTATCACCCGTTCTGATATGTCAAACTCAAAACACGCCCCGATCTTCGGCTTGCTGGAACAATCTGCGACAGGTTCTTATGAATAAATATCCACCACGGCTGAACAAAGGAAAGAAGAGAGAATCCAGAGGAAAAGTAGTGCTGTCTGATTGACAGGTGATGTCTGAAAAGTGATTTACATAAAAAGAATAAGGAGTGCTTCCTCTAACACCAATATGCAAACAAAAAGGAAGTTATTAAATGTGGCATTTAGTCTGAGACTCAGATTGTTCTTTATGGCAGACAAAGTGTCCGTGGTGTAGGTGTTCTAATGTGATCATTTGTTAGTTTCTATTGAATTAATCACAAAAAGAAATCATGTTTAATCAGGTTCTTTGATCCTATGGTGAATCTTGATATGTCCTCAGATTGATTTGTACTGACTCTGAGAAAGTTTCAAAGTTGTTTCAATACTATTTCTGAACCGACCCAGAGAGGCCTATTTCATCTTCAACTCAAGTCAATTCAGCACACGAGTAACTCTCCTGTACAAATCTCCCAAATTTACTTTGCATGTGCACTTACTTACGACCTGTATAAAGCTGGGACGATACACCATCTCCAGATTCAATACAATCATGAAACTTGGGTGCCGATTTGATATTTTAAGTATTGCGACTCTACAAATATTACAATTCAATATTTTATTGCCTTACTTGTGACGTTTTTTTAATACTGGGGAAAAGTTGAATCATATGCCCTGCGATGGACTGGAGACCTGTCCAGGGCGAACCTCGCCTTCGCTCAATGCCAGCTGGGATCGTCTCCAGCCCCCCCGCAACCCCTAATGGGATAAGTGGTTGAAGATGGATGGAAGGATGGATGGAAGTTGATTCATACACTTCTATGGACTTTTACTTTGGAAAATATCTAAACTGATACCTTAAAAATGTTTGATTTTCAGCATGTATGTAGTCAGAGATGTCCTGGAGTCAACTATATCAGTCATTATCAGGCATAACTTATTAATACTTGTCCCTCACAAATTAGTGGTATTTTCTTTTTAATTTATAAGGCACATTTAATGTTTTGAACTTCTGGTGAATATAATACAATCAATCTTTTTTCCATATATGTATTTTGTATGCAGTTCCATTTATGTAACACATTATTTTGAAAACCAGACATAGGCACATATGTATACTTCAGCTAACTTTGACAAGTCTGTGGTTAGTGCACCCGTCAGCTCCGTTCTCTTTATACATCCATCCATCCATTCACTGTAGCATCGGCAGACTTGACCACAAAGATGAGAGTTGAGACGACTGGTTTGATTGCACGTCACCATAATACGATAATGTTTCCTGTTCATAGCAGAGTTACTTTACTGTATCAGTAATATTTACCATATTCAACTTAACATGCGAGGGTGATGGTCGTGTCCATGTCCTGCTCTGTTGTAGTGGTTCACAGTGGCCGGCTGCGGTACGTTTTAGTGACGGATACGGACAGGATATGACGTCACATTACTCAGACTACAACAATAAAAGCAGTAACTTCCTTCTACCTCAGCTTGGACTCAAATTAACCAAATATTTAATTAAAATCCTGATCAATCCTAATCATGTTTTATTGTCATGTCACTCCAAATAATGTATTTGATTTATTCTCACACAGTAAGTAATTTAATAACTTAATACATAGCTCACTTAGTTCGTACTTTTTTTAGGTTTATTATTAAATACATAATGTGCAGTTCTAAATGAACTTTGTTTGACAGTTTGTAAAGTCTCAACATTCCCTTGAATCATTTAACTACACAAGTTTCATTCAGTTCAGTTCAGATCTCCCATCCCACAAGAAGAAATTTCATTTTGCAGCAAGGCGTCATTAAAACAATTACAGCACAATAAAATAATAAAAGTAATTTGCTGTGTATTGTGTGAAACACAATACAAACAGCAGTGTGTATTATTATAGAGTGATGTCTATGAAGTGGCTTCCTGGGCATCACTAGTATGAAGCATTGTACCCCTGGGTTTCATTTCATTACATTTAGATTTAGTTAGATGATACAAATCATTAAAGCGTGGGTCAAAATGACAGTGATCACTCAATTTATTGTATTGAATTACTCTCTAAAATTAGAACCTTTAATCTAAATCATGTCTTTCTGTCCATAAATTGTTCCTAGTCAAAGGATTAGAGGTCTTCCAGTCAACCCTAACCCACATCCATCTCTGCAGCCCCGTAAATCCAGCCAATACATCAACAATACCTTCAGACTGCTCCCAGCCCCATTGATCTGTGGTCATATTAATGTGCGGCTTATAAGCTCGTCGGCCTCCTTTGTGGCCAGACAAAAATGAATCCACTTGAGTGTGGAGCTTTTAATGGCCGAACTACCCTGTTCACTCACAATGGAACAGATCCCCATTGTATTCATGTTGTTGTACAGACTGGAAAGCTTGGAAAAGGACCATTAGGGAAGAATGAGAGAAGCTTTCATTTTACAGGCGCCTGGACCCCCATCAAAATGTAAAATGGAGGTATTTAAGGAGAGGAATTGTGGGAGAGGTTTGAACATAAAACTAAGTGGTGTACAGTAGCCAAAATCCTGCATCACAATATTTTTGTCATGATATAACAGGATTGGGTTTTTCGGATTTCTTTTTTCTGTCTTTTTTTTGTCGTGAATTTCGCTCCCTTATAAATTATCTTGGGATGTGATGTGTTTTTGTCTGTGGAGAACATAATTATCATGGTACAGCTTCTCAATAGTAAATCCTATTTCTAAAATATTAACTCTTGAATTCCACGTAGCAATTATGCACTAAATAGGCTTTTATTTTTCAATCAAGCCCTTCATAATATGTTCCTATGAGCTCAGTGACTGAGACAACACCTGGTTATGAGTTATGGTTAGCTATGGTGAGTTTTTTTTTTGTTTTGTTTCAGATGGCTGTGTGTGTTTAGCGTGCTGTGAGGCTCTCTGTTGGCTCAGCAGGGGCGTTTATTAATAAAAGCTAGCTGTCTCGCTCTTACCATGGAGGTTAGCCAACAAAGGACTAACGCAAAGACTTTTTTTTTTATCTGCTATCCTCTTATGTAGCCTTGCGGTAATAATGTGTGTGTCCGTGTGTGTGTTTCGTACTCGTGTGTAAAACACCCGCGTAGGTTGGTATACGTGTCAACGCCGTTTTTCTGAGCCTCTGCTTGTGTGTATGTGTGCTGAAGAAGGAGACCGACCTCACAAGAGGCACATTAATCATCCTGGATTTTTTTTTCTCCCTCTGCCTCATGTAGTGCGAGTTGAGGCCTGATGGATGGCTCGTCTCTCAGCCTGGATTCCAACAGAAAGGCTGTAGCCTATCGACAGGCCAGAGACCCCTTAGGGAATCCCCAGCTTACCCCACAGCCCATGCATCCCTGGACACTCGGTGTGGCATTCACGGTCCAAAAGGGGAGCACTTTATTATTTCCAGGTGCCACTCTGTGAATTGTTTATTTAAAGGTGCTCTGTATGAAATCAAGAGCATTAATATAATGTTAAACAACTATTTGCTTTGTAAGGATATAGAGGAGTAAAGTCTACCTGAGCAGGTCTCTCTCCCTCTCTGTGTGTTTTTATCCGAGTTTCTCCTTACTTTGTTGAAATATGCAGGCTAGCCAGCAAGCTCGTGGCAGCTGCTCTGCACTGCTCTCATATGGCAGATTAGTACCCATCCTCTGGTTCACCCTCAGGTTAACACCGTTAGCTCTGTCAGCACTGTTAGCTACAAGCCACCGCCTCAGCTGTTGCCATGTTGAGAGCCGTAGAGCCAATAGAAATGCTCCCAATCTTACATTGAGCACCTTTAAGTATACTATAAATGGATAAATGATATGGAGGCTTTAATACTGGTGAGACCAGAGATCACAGCTGTGTAGGAGACAGCTTAAATTGCTCATAAATTTGTATCTGTTGTGTGTACAATGATTTTCCGTTACTGACACCAGGATTTTTACGTGTGCAAAATTGGTGAGTCAGTATAGCATCTGACCTCTCTAGTGCAGCTCTACTTTGTTATTAGTTGGACAAGCTGCATTTGGTCCATTATTCACAGTGGTGTGTTTAGATTAAGGTCAAGATAAAAGTCATTTACGCCAGCTTGTATGCATTCGCTATGCGCTGCCACCTACCCGACTCCATTCCACACGTTCTTCATGTGATGGGTGCAAAGGGTCAGTGTCTGTATAGCACAGAAACAAAGCAGCAAACTAATGGTGTACATCTTCCTATTTTTTACTGTCATCTGCAGTAAACACAATATCAAGATGAATAGCAGGAGAATTAAAAACAGTTGTCAGCTATGAAAGTTATTTATCCTCTTTACTATTCCTCCTGTGGGGTTGCACTCCCATTGCTAATTACAAATGAGTAAAAATGCTGAGAATAGACTCATTTTGCAGTAATCTAACATAGTAAAGCTTTTTGGAGTCCAACATCCAAGTGGATGTCAAAGAGTTTATGAAGTGGAAGCTGCTGGCTCATATTCAAAGAGTGCCCCGTATTATAGTTGAATTTATTTTACTTGAAGTTTGATTTTATCCAAAGAAACCTGAGAGAACAGACAATAATAATAATAATAATAATGAACTTTATTCATACAGTGCCCTTTAAATCAAAATCAGAAAGTATTAAGTTGAAACTGGAATAAAACACATATCAGGACTACAATGAAATAACATCAGACAATTTGAACAATGACTTAAAATGGAAGTTAAATACCAATAACATTAAAAAGATAAGAGATGTTGGAATTAAAATGATGTGCTCACATTAATAAAAACTTTAAAAAATATAAGAGATAAAAAGATCTTCAAAAGACGTTCGTTTTGATTCTGGAAGTTTCAGATGCTAGATGAGGGGCGCTGACTACAAAAGCCCAGTCACCTTTAGTTTTGAGGCGGGACAGTCGAGTATTCAGTAGAGCCTTGCCTGAGGATCTGAGGCTGCACTATGGGCTCATAGGGGAGCAGCAATTCAGCAAAGGACTTTAAAAGTAATCCGTAAAATCTTTAAATCAACTCGAACGCTTGCTGGTAACCATGTGAAAGGAGGCTAAAACTGCTCTGATATGATCTTGTCTTCTAGTATTCGCCAAAAGCCAAGCAGCTGTGTTTCGTACCAGCTGAAGGCGTGAGGTGCTTTTTGGCTGAACCCTGAATACAATGAATTACAATAATCTAACCGAGATGAAATAAAAGCATGAATGACCTTCTCAGGCATGAATGACCTTCTGAGATGGAAAGACCTGATTTTCGAGATGCTTCTCATCTGATAAAACATGATTGAACAACCCTTGTAACCTGCTTCTCAAATGAAAGGTCATTGTCAAATATAACACCCAGGTTTCTGGCTGCAGGTTTAACATTTGTAGACAAGATGTTTTTCTGAAATAGGGATCGACTTTTGGGGGACCGCAGGGAATTATTTTTGTTTTCATTTTGCTGAGACATGTAGCACTTTATTTTTGACCGACATGATAGTAAATGATGAATATTGCTCATTTTCTTTTCATTGGTCATACATTTCTGTGTCGTCTACATAGCAGTGGTACTGAATATTGTATTTAGAGAAGACAGTGTGGGTCTGGAGACTAGTGATTTGTTTGATACTTTAAGAATAGTCATGTAAGCAGGATTATTAATGCAATCATGTTAATGGCTTAAACCAGGGGTCAACAAATGTGTGTTTTGATTGTGAGCAATATACAAAATAGTATAAGGAGTTACAAGGTCAAAACAATTGTAAATGTGTAGTTTTCAGCCAGTTTCACTGCAAGAAAATCTGTGCTTCTAGACAAGAAAACCCCACGTACCAGTGTACAGTGTGTGACTGTTAAGTTTCCTAGTGTCCTCTAACATGATTAAAATTAAGAAAAAGTAGTAATTTTCCCAACATTTATGAAATTTTCTGCCCTCACGTGTTATCTTCTGTCTTTTCAGTTCCATTATTTTTACTAATCAACTGTGGTAAATGTTTTCATTGACTGGTAATCAATGTAAGTCAAGTGGTTGTTACACTTCAGGAGATATTTTACCCCACTGCTGTGGCATGAGTGCAGATATATTTACTTTAAGTGTTGAAGTTAAATGCCAGTGGCCATAGATACCTTTGCTAACGGGTTGAGTTTGGAGATCATTTCTGAGCATGGCAAGTGCTTAAAAAAAGTAAAGTAAACAAACATATCAAAAGTGAATTTGATTCTCTCATTCTTTTGTGATATCCAGATTTTGTGGGGTTTTTTTTACGCTCTCTAACAATGCAATCAGTCTGCCCACAATCCCCTCCTGAATAACTAACCCAGATACGCCATCATGTCACATTTGCTATGTCCTTTGTTGTAAAAGGCAGAGTAAATGTAGTACATTTATGTCTTCAAGAAACACGTCATGTCCTTCACTCTTTCACTTTGCTCTTTCTAAATTATGCTCTCTTTACTTCTTACATCCTCCTCTTTTTATGATGAAAATTTCCCAGCAACATATATATATATATTTTGTATTTTCCCAATCAGTCATAATGTAGACTTTATTTCTCAGACAGTGTCACTGTTGCTCTGACTATTGGCCATCTTAATATTGTTTTTAGTGGTGTTGTACGACATTCAGGCACCTGCAGGCGTTGTAAATCAATCAAGAAAAGACCGGTTAGTTGCCCTGAATGCAAATGCCTTTCCCTCTCAAAACAAAAAGGATAATCTATAGGATGCCATGCTGATTGTCCTCTGTCACTGTATGCTCTGCTGGGTAATCACTTTGAATTATTAGACACCTTAGACACATTCTTACGACTGCTGATTGCCAGCCGTCACTTTAACACTGCTGGAGATGAATGTGATTGGCTTTTGATGCTTGATCTAAGCTGTTAACATTTGCACATTCAGACGTACTTGCCAACCTTGAGACCTTAAAAAAGGGAGGATTTCAAAACCAAAGTGGAGGGTCTGGTGGTTCTCCCCCAGAAAAAAACAAACAAACTGAGTATCAGAGACTTTGTTTCCTGCATTCTGGTGACTTTAAGACAGTGAAATTAACAAAATAATAACACTGCAACAACATTTTATTATTAATTTTTTACCTTTAACTCCCAGGGGGAAAAAAAAACTGAATAATTTGCTCCTCTGGTGTGAACATGGCCTGTGAATCTCTGGCATGATAATATTCTTCCTCTTATTACTCTCCATTTCTGTCTCCTTCTCTCACTTACTGAAGGTCCTTTCAGACACAACACGGCAGCAGCATCGCTGAGCTCTGACACCCGTTATTTCCACCACGACTTTTCGCTGCATCGAGCAAATCCCAACGTGAGCTCCCACTGCACTGCGTCCTGAGCATAGACTGCTCTCTGCCACCGGGAAACGACAGTCGCTCTATTGTCGTCCCGGTGAAAACAGTAGGGATTAAACACTGTTCAGCTCCAGAAACAGAATAAGATAACGAAAAGGGAAAAAATCGGAAGAAATCGGAAGAAAAACAGGAGAATTGTGACCCCGGGAGAACTCCGGGAGGGTTGGCAAGAATGTATTTAAACCACAGCAAAGTAGTGATCAGTGCTGGATATGCCAACAAATCTCAATTTCATTTATTGAGATTTATTTATGGAGTTTATAGTGGGAATGCCTAGGGTTAGGCATATATTTTACCACCTCTTTCCTCCATCCCTCTCATCCAAATTCCAGAGAAAGTGGAGCGCAGCTGGGTTGGGTTTCTGGACTGGCCAATACTGACCTTCATTTGCATCATTTGCAGCACCAGTTGCTCCTCATTGACGATTAATAATGCAGAGACAGCATTAGCTCCCCTCTTTTCTGAAGTGACAGAAAGAGATGGAGACAAGGAAGTAAGACAGAAACAATTGTGAGTGTGGAGAGGAGCATTGTGTTTGTGTTGTGAGTGTTTTGAGAGTCACAGTGAGAAAATATAAACAGAAAAAAAAAAACTAAGGGGGAAATGTGGATGCAAAAGAGGTGGCTACGGATTCTAAAAAGAGATGGAAGTAAAAAGGGACGGGAGAGGAATCCACAGATGGACGTGACTGTAGCCTACCTCTCCTGTTTTTACTCCCTGTATGGCTGTCTCCTCCCTTCTCCTGTGTCTCAGTAACTCAGCGTTGTCATTCACCTAACCTTGGTGGCAGAGTGGAAGGTTTCTTTGCGCCTGCCAGTTGTTCTTGGCACGGCAACGCGAGGGAATAAACCTCGGCTCTTTCATGATGAGGCGCTTAGCAGATGTCTGATGAACAGCTCGACGAAACTTCGATCTCCCAAGGACACGGTGCCTTTGGGACCTGTGGTGGGATGCGCATGTTTATGTGTGTGTGTGTGTGAAGAATCGGATTTTGAAATATCAAATCAGATGTTTACAGATATTTGGCTTAGTGGCCCCAGTGCAGAGAGAGACAGAGAGAAAAACACAACTTAAAGTAAATAGAAATGCAGTGCAATCCAGGACATGTAACACGCTAATATTTCTACTCCAGAGGATATTTCAAACGTACCCAAGGCAAGAATTTTATACCAGTGTGTACACATTCACAGTGTGTGTCTCAATGTTACCCAAAAGAGCATTAGACATGAAGTAGGTTGTGGCCTTAGTCATATTCGCGTAACCACATAGAGACGTCAGTAGAACTGTGCTCTGCCTTCATCGTATACATAAATGGTCGGTGACAAATGCTTGTGTCAATGCAGACTGACACAATTGATTGTGACGGTCTGGGTCGACGTGTCCTGAGAGAAAAGGAACACGCTACTAGATTTCCAGGAGGAGATGAGGAATTTTACCCCACGGGATGTCTCAGCCTTGAACATAATCGAGCCTGTCCACTGCCAAGGTGGATGGACTGCTCCAAAGAGAGCCAAAACAACGCTGGGATGTGGATAGCATGCCAAATGCTAACTGTATGCAAGAAACAGAAGTTATTTCCAGCAATAACAGCTGGTCAGCTGTCGTTGAAGTAGGTTAAAAACAAAACAGGGACAGAAGTTCAGTTTGCCTTTTAACTTACATATTTCTAAATATAGCATTTTGGTACATAATAGCTATTGTAAACGGTAACTACTAAACATGAAGATCCAGTTTGTAAAAAAAAAAGGCATCTCATTCACTCATTTTTTAAAATGATTTAGGCCTATGAATGACACCATAAATTGTAAGGCTTTCAGCATGCAAGAACGGCGTTCTTGCTTTTTGCAATTGTACGCCATGCAGTGTGTTAACGTAAACATATCCACCTTAATATACTATGCTCAGAGCTAGTGACGTAGAATAAAAAGTGAGACAGACTGCTTATGGTGGGTGGTAGCGGAAATGGATTGGTCCATTAAACACAGGACTTTTAATCAGGAGACCAAGGTTTTTTTGTAACTTATGTTAGAGACGTTTGTGATGATTGATTTGATTGAATGTGAATGATTTTTTTTTTTCTCCGTAGTTAGGCTATGTTACGTTGTTTCTGTACATATTTTACTTTGTTTACATACATTTTTCCTAAAACTGAGTGGTTTTGTTGTCTAAACCTAACTGCGGCTGTTACTGTATTTTTGTTGTGTGGCGTACAAATGACACACAAAAAGCCTAAAAAAGCATCCTAATGACACTTGGAACATCCTAATAATGTGGTATTTACACACCATCCTATGAGACCATGTTGATTATTTAATTATTTTGTTCTAACAAGCTGGTGGTGTTTGGAAACTATGTGCCTTTTAGAAGGAGTTCATTTTGACTTAAATAATCTGCAAAGCAATGTAACAAATATAGTGCTGATGGCAAGAGGTACTAAATATGTGTCGGCTTTTCAGTTCAGGTGGTTGGTGCAGTTTGCAAATCACAAAAACACTACACTTCTCAGGGGAAAAGATATCCCAGGATACCAAGATTACCAAGATAAGCGGATACTGTTAGCCTCCCTAATGTATGCTCAAATGCATAAAGTAATTACTGTGATCCAAAATGTTGAAATCACATTTTTTATAGCATTTTGCATCACAGTCCATACCATAACTACATGATTAAATGACATTGTGATTCAGTGTAGTCTCCATTCTGGATAGTCCCAGAAGGAGCCATTCATGCGGAAGTCTTTCAAGTGGCTTCATGTGCATTTTGGAGTATTTGGCAAGCCCTTTGCTTGGGTTAAATACCTTGTTCTTCCATTGATCTTTTTGTCTGTTTCGTTGTCATTGGTGGGGCCGCCGTATTAGCTTGATTGAAATGTGGTGGCTGGTACAAGAGGTTGGAAATGGGGGTTAACAGCTATCGTGATTAAGTCTCATGCTCGCCCAGCGTGACACTCCACGAGGCTCACACCAGCACGTTCTACCAGGTATGAGGTGGCAAGTATGCAAAATGCTTAAACAGCCTCTCGCACCGGCGTTTCCTCTGCGACTCTGAATGCAAATTGGTCAGGTTCCCAAACCCAAGTGTATCAGCGAAATGAGAGTGTGGGGGGGGGGGGGGGGGCAGCATCAGGGCACTCAGGCATTGACACATATACAAGTATACCGAAGCAGGCACAAAAGTATTGACACACACACGCACAACCCCACACACATACCTTGGCTCACTCTCAAGGTCAGGCAGTATTGGCAAATGGTAAGATAAAAACAGCCCTGGCAGCCGCGGAGTAGTCTGAGATAACATCACATTCAGCACTACGTGAAACACAAATGTGCTATGTATATATTTATATTTCTGCTTTTTTTTTTTTTTATGAAAGTCTTCTTTTCATGATATTGAGACAAATTGCGACGTGGCCATGAAAGCTACTCTGCTGATTAACTCTTCGCGGATGGCTTTTTATCTGTTGGCATTTGATGTATGACATCTTTGTGAGGGCTACGGTCGAATGCAATCACGGGCCCTTTCATTGCAGGGGCCCCCTCGGATTGCCCGCTAGCTCTCGAGGGAGGCCATCCTTCAGAAAATATTGACTGTTGGACAGTGAGCGCCGGCGTGTGTATTAGGAGGGCTGCTTTAGAGAGAAATTGCAAATGCCTTCGTGTGTGTGTACTGGTGTGTTGTGCCTGTCTGTCTCCATGCACTAATGGAGAAACAGGAGGAGAGAGCCACCCAGAGGGCAAAGGTCAGTCATCGTATAAAAGGGAGAGAGGAAATTCCATTTTCCTTGATACATTGCTCCCAAATGCACCGGCTCTCCCGTCCGTGATTTCCCTCACTGTTAGCCTACATTCAGCTACATATACAATACGTGAGGAGCTCAGGCGAATCACAGCTCACCTGCTGCTTTCTCATGTTTCAGCGAGGCTCTCTTCTCCCAACCTGGAGGGCTTTTTCCTCTCCTTTTAACGTGCCCCAGTCATGAGCAACTAGCCTACATGCACTTTTTCATGGAAAGGTTGAAACTTGAACTACATTTTGTACAATGTCTCATCTTTGCCCTTATCTGCCATTTTCTGTGAGTTTTATCTCTTTTGTTAAGTTTGTGAGGGAAAGTGGCAGGGCGGCTTGAGAGAGGGCAAAAATGGGCACGAAATTACACTCTCGTATTTTCCTGCACTCCTCTTTCATATATATGATAGGGACTCACAACAAGGATAGACGGGCTTTTGTGGCTCTTACCTTTTCATTTCTATCTATTCATTACGTACAGCATTCAGCGGGCACATTTTTGTTCTTGCCCACTGGTTATATTTTAAGTAAGGCTATAAATCGATCAAAGTATAAAGTTGTGTTTGATCGCACGATTGTCTATAGTTAATCATTAACATTTCTATCTCTTCAAAATGTACATTTAAGTGAGATTTGTCAAGTATTTAATACTCTTAACATGGGAGTGGGAAAATGTGCTTGCTTAATTCGAATGCATGTATGGATGCATTGTATGTATTGTATAGAAACCCTCATAGGTACAGAATTTAGCATACAAAATATGCTCATATCATAACATCACAAACAACAGGGCAACAGGCAACATTAGCAGTGTGTCAGTGTGCTGACTTGACTATGACTTCCCCCAAACTGCATGTGATTATCATAAAGTGGGCATGTCTGTAATGGGGAGACTCGTGGGTACCCAGAGAACCCATTTTCATTTGCATATCTTGAGGTCAGAGGTTAAAGGACCCCTTGGAACATGGCAATGACAGTTTTTTGTCATGTAAGCGTTAGCCACCCTCCTTTGTGACAAGCTACTATGATATGGCTGGTTGTGATGGATTCCTCTGGTTTTATAGTTTCATATGATGCCAGTATCCTCACTCTAACTTTAAAACTGAGCCTGCTACTACCTAAAAATCACAAGTTGTGCAAATGCGTGAAAGAAATTAGTGGCGTTAAAACTAATTTGTGTGAAGTTATTATTCCATTAAGTTTGACAGCTCTAGTATTAAAACAAAAAAAAGTGCAAGAAAAAAATGCATTGAGTAATGTGAGTTTTCCTGCTTGTACCCTTAGAATCAGGACCGTCAATAATTTTTGATATGCCCGTTGCTGAATGTATTATAATACCACTCGGAATGAAATATTTCTCTCAAAGACATTTCCAACATGGTGAAAGGTTATGCTCTGTCACCCAAAAAGCCCTCCTGCTTCCTGAAGGATGCCTGGCGGGATTTGGAGCTTGTGACTACCGTTATAGGTCACACTTGTCATGCACAGTCCCATGCTGATACTGAACTGCATACCAAGTGACAGTAATGTGAGGAGTGTCAAGGGTTAATCTATTGTTTGGGTTAAGGTTAGAATAGGGTCAGATTATGGGTGTGGTTATGGAGGTACGGGCAGCATTGGACTTTTAAAACGTATTACTATTCATGTAGCTCTTGGATTTTATCTATTGCATTTGGATATTGGACATAAAACTGATAGATGGGTCAAAAAAGCAAATATTTGAACAAGGGTTATCAGACCATGCGTTATTTTCAAAGGCAATGACAGACGGTCTGTTATGTCATTTAATTTTGAGGAGTTTATTGTAACTAATTATTCAACGTGGTGTCAAAGGGCCCTTGTGTTGCAAACAAGTCTCGTATATGGGGACAGGGTGTCCTAACTGAACATTTTGAAACGTAAAGCCAGTAAATCCCCTGTAGCCGTGAACATATCAAACCACCATCTGCACACAGCAGGTAAATGCGCAGGAATCCAAATGTTAAGTGTTTATTAAGGGTTCAGTGGATAGGAGCCTGTACACAACTGCTAATGTTCTCTATCCATAGTGTGTCCTTGAGCAAAACAGTGAGACGTCTTTCTCGGTGTAAATTCTTGGAACAAATTGCCAAGCAGTGAAATTCAAAGGAGGTTTATAAGGATAGACTTGGGGCGTGAATGTGGCCAAGAGGCAAATACGGTTGAATTGGAGTGGAAAGACTGTTGCATTTTCTGAAATGAAGCCTCAGACAGCTGGTGTGAGTTTATTTTACAGAGACACAGTCACTAGCTAACACACATTAATCCCCGCCAGTGCTATGAGCTTTCTGCTTGAATGACAGTAATTATCGCTTCAGTCTTGACGTGGAGACACCAACACTCTTGATGTCTTTGTTTAAACTGAAGCGAGAGCCCTGCCTTGATTGCCCCACACAAACATTATACTGCAAAACACACTTGCTAGGTGCATTTTGGTATTGTGTGTGTGTGTGTGTGTGTGTGTGTGTGTGTGTGTGTGTGTGCGTGCCTGTATAATCTGAAAATAAATGACAATGGGGAATAGTCATATTTGCATCTGTTCTGGGTTTTTGTGAAGTTATTTGAGGAGAGAACAATGGGGAGAAAATATCAGCTGTAACTGCATGTGTGTTTGCATGTATTGGTAGTAGGGCTGTCACTCGATTAAAATATTTAATCATGATTGATCACATCATTGTCTATGATAAATCGCGATTAATTGCAAATTAATCACACATTTTTTGTCTGCTCAAAATGAACCTTAAAGAGACATTTTTCAAGAATTTACAACACAAAACAATGGCAAATATTGTCCAGAAACCCTCACAGGTACTGCAGTGAGCATTCCTTGAGGTCAGAGGTCAAGTGGCCCCTTTGAAAATGGCCATGCCAGGTTTTTCTCACTAAAATATAGCATTAATTTGGAGCGTTATTTAGCCATTTTTGCAACAAGCTAGTATGACATGGTCAGTACCAATGGATTCCTTAGGTTTTCTAGTTTCATACGGTGCCAGTATCACTAGTTTTAAAACTGAGCCCTCTACAACCTAAAAAACATGTTGTGTTAATGCGTAAAAGGAATTAGTGGCATTAAGACAAATTTGTGTTAACTTTGACAGCCTCAACTTGTTTTCAAAACTTGTTTTCTGATTCAAAATGAGGGCATTGCATCTTTATATATTGTATACGCATAGAGTGCTGCAGGAATGAGTCATAAAACCCAGAAATTAATTATCATGTTATCATGTCCGGTTTCCTCATCTCAAAGTCAGTGTTTGTTTTTGGGAATTTTGAAGCTTTTATGTGTCTTAAAGAGGTGGTTGCTAACAAGGGACTAAATGAAACTGCTAAACATCATCACGCCAAACAGTAGGCGTAGTGAAATCATGCAGCCGTGGTGTAGTTCCTTTATAGCCTAGCGTTCGCGTTTTACTTGCATTTTTGGTGTGATTGCATTTATGCTTCAAAAATCCAAAAAGTGGTGTTCATTTGTGAAGATTATCTTGCTGAACAAAACGTATACGTATCATTTTTTTTTTCGCACAGAGATTATTTTCTGCAATAATCCAAAATCCAGTGGAAAAATCATATTGTTTTGTCGAGGGAACCAGTGAAAAACACATTTTAGTTTATCAAAAGACATAACCTCTCCCAAAGACTGACACTTTGGGCTTCCCTCACACAAACCTGAGACTGGTCTATCCTATTATCTAATATTTCTATATACTGAACTCGTATGCTGACATCATTCTTTTAATTCGTTTTAATCTGATTACAGATTTTGACCCAAAAATTGTTGTAACCACATCAAAAGTCACATTCCAGACTGGATATCAGGTCCATCCATCAGGTGTCTCTAGAGGAAGGTTAGAGGAAGGCTGGACAGGAGAGGAAGGTCACACCTCAGGATGCTGCCTCTGAGCTCGGGCTAAAATCATGTCTTTGCCCTGTGCAGAGTGAGATAGTGTGTCATGTAGCGAGTCTGCCTCATTCAAACGATGTGAGCATGTCGGTGAAAAAAATCAAGGTCTTGCCCTTTTTAACCGTGTTCTTCTGCTCTGGGGTAACAGCCCCTGGGGTAGATAATAATGGAGTAATCCTCTTATCTGTTGCTGCTTCCCTCACCCTCACAGATCGTTTTTCTTTTGCTCTAGTGTATCATTCCATACTGAGCTGGCACAGTACTGAATGTTTTGTGCACAGATTGGCTCAGTTCAGATTACACGTGGTGAAATGCTATGAAAATGAGAACTTATTCAACCATTTTCAGAGGAAAGTCAGACGATATTAATACTGTGTCAACCAAGAGCAATTTGGCTGCCCCTCCAAGTAAATTTAAATTTCTTTGATTAAAATGTGTCAAATTAGTGAGAGGAGAAACTGTCTATTCTTTTAATATGAAAAATTAAAAACAGGGTTGTCAAAGTTAAAGCAAATTCACCTTAATGTCATTTATTTCTTTATCACATTAACACAACTTGCAAGTTTTAGGTTGAAGCGGGCTCAGTTTTAAAGCTACCATGATACTGGTATCTTATGAAACTAGAAAACCTAAGGAATCCATTGGTACAACCATGTCATAGCTTGTCATGAAGGAGGTTAAATAACACTCCAAACTTACACTAAATGTTGGCTGTTATAGCCATTTTCAAAGAGGTCCCTTGACCTCTGACCTCAAGATATATGAAAAATGGGTTCTGTGGATACCCATGAGTCTCCCCTTTACAGACATGCCCACTTTATGATAATCACATGTAGATTTGGGCAAATCATAGTCAAGTCAGCACACTGACAGCTGTTGTTGCCTGTTGGGCCACTACCATGTTGATAAGAGTATGACTACACAGACCCCTTTAAGATACATTTGAACAGATACAAATGTGCTATTAATTTGTGATCAATCACAATTAAAGATTGTAATCATTGGCAACCCTACTTAAAAATAAACAAAATAATAAAAAACCACAGGGGAACAGATTGTGGAATATGAGACGATATTTTGGCGAGTATGTTGTTGATAACATGCAGCATTCTTCCCTTAAAATCATAAAAGAAACTCAGTGGCACACATGCACATGGTAGCTTACAATATACCCTGCCAAGCGACACACATTGGCACACATATTAGCGCCTCCGTCCAGGCGTGTTGGACACGGTGTGTGAAAGGTGTCCTGCTGCGTGGTTGGTGACAAAGACTATTTCTGTACTTGCTCTCGGACAGAGAGACAAGCAGGATGTGAAGGAGATGAACTCTCATCACACTGTGCTAAATAGCACCAAGGGGTACACACTACACCTAACATTAGCATGCTCCTTTCTAAAGCTGTCACGCCTTTGGGCCACCAGTCTGCAGCTAATGAAAGGTCGTATGAGACCCACGAGCACGTCTTAAAAGCTGATGGATAGACTTTTTATTTATTTATTTTTTTTAATCCAGGGAAGGTAAATTTAGCATGATTAGTCTTTTTCTGACATACTTGTGCCACATCTTGCAGGTACATATTGGAGCTATTAAATTCAGCTGCTGCTATTACCACTCACCCCTCTCTTGTTCAACCAAAAGGGATTGAATAAATCTGCTAGCTAACCAGCTGACTGTGAGATAAACACGGCATGCGCTTATTCCACTCGCGTTCATATTACCCCGGTGTGATGATAGCTTTTGACTGAATCGCAACACCAGCTCTGCGTCTATGTGTGTGTTTGTGAAAAGTCGCTGAAAGGGCCTCTCTCAGAGGGTTTCCTTCACGGGGAATCTCTGACAGGTGCTGACTAATTCAGTTCAGATAAATGTACATGTGCAAATGGGGATATGCAGTCCCACAGTTGGATGATGAACTAGATTAGTACTTGGTACTTTATTATTTTTTTATTATTATTATTTTTTAATTTCTTTTGTTTGGTACTATTATTTTTGCAAAGACAACATAATCCCATGAACTCAAAAATATCATTTTGGGGATAAAAATGACCTGAAACTTTTACCAAAACACCCTGCCAAAAACCTTAGATCAAGTATTCGCTATATTAAAATAAATCGTCTTTTTAGTGTTGAAGTTCAACATTTAGGCATTAGGCAAACTGTCTACTCTGTCTCCTAAGAGTCAAACAGACATTTCCATTCAGATCAACATAGCAGGATGTTCAGAACGCCAGCCACGTTATTGTGTGCCATTGCCATTGCAAATATTGTAGCGTGCTAACTTCCCTATGAACCAACGTACAGCAAGTGGCAGTCTGCCTGAGGTGAGGTTTTGCATGGAGGGGCTCTTTTGTTGCCTGGCTGATGTAGAGGAATTGCAGATTGCTACATGATGAGCATGAACAAGAGACAGACAAAAGGATGACAGTCCAAACTGACTTGTTCGAGTCAGTTTATTTTTATCGCTCAGAATCACAAATTTGCCTCAGGGGGCTTTACAATCTGTATAGGATACAATACCCTCAGTCCTTAACATGCGACCCTCTCATTGGACAAGAAAAACCTCAACTCAACCCCAAAAAAACCTTTTAACAATGGAAAAAAAAAGAAAGAAAAAAATAAGAGACAAGATTAAATGTGTTGCAACCATAATAAGTCAAATGACCATGGCAAACAGTTCAATGCCAATGTCTGCTCCTACTCTGTTTTGTATGGCCTCAGCTATTACACTTCATACTCAGATGGGCTGTCAAAGAATATAGCAGCTCTTTCAAAGCGAGCGACAGGAATAAAAAGAAACAGGCTGTACGACAAAAGTTCAGCTCAAAACAACGCGTTGCGCTGCATGGCTCGGGGCCGGTTAGGACACAGTGTCATGGACATACATGCCTTAATCGCTATTTGAATAGTTCGAACTTATGTGTTTAGAAAGAACATTCAAGTGTCAGTTTTTGCAAATTCTGACGGGGCTTATACGAAGTGACGGGGATGACAATGATGAAACCCTTTAGATCCGTCTTGCAGATCTTGGATCTCTCTATGCTCCTTACCAGAGTACAGGATTTCCATATCATACCCACAATGCCTTTACGTTCTCAGCAGCACTTCCTGGTTGTGCTACTCAGCCAGAGTGTGATATCGTATCACATAATAGAATCCAATAGAGGTGGGCAACGGGGGGATGTAGGGTGATGTATTGTTTGTTGGATGAGGAAGAGTGGGGCCCATTTGTCACGCCGTTATCAGCAGCATCCCAGAATTCATCAGAGTCAATAACAACAGTGGCTGTGCATTGACAGACAAGCCTCTAACGTACAGTGAATCTGTAATTCTTCACCAGACATCAATGTCTATGCATCAGCTCTATATATTATGGCTTGTTTTGGCAGGAATCGAGGAGACATGGAGGGGACACCGGCGACACCAGTTGAATACCAACGAGCATGCGTAAATAGCGGGCGAGTTTAGACACAACCCTTCTTTTTTTCAGAGTGTTTGAAGAACCAATATTGAATTTGGAGATAATGTGTTGAAGATGAAACACTGGCTGATCAGACGGCTATTAGATGCATCCTGCCGCCACTTGTTTAAAGTGCTTTTTCGCTCTCTTCTCGTCTCCCATTATGCTCTTTTAAGTGTATTCTTGAACGTATGGGAGATGCAAATCTTAAAATAGAACAGTGGGTGTTGGAAGGGCACTTGTGGAGGACGGGGTGCAGAGAAAAAACAAGCTGGTCTTTGATGTCTGTGTTTTTCTTAACCCTGCCAAAGAAGCGTTTTTGAGATTCCAGGATCAACAAATCTCCAGGGAGTACAAAAGATCAAATACGGGCCCTTCGCTCACTTCCACTTTCTTCCTTCATATTCCTGGTCCCCTCAATGGCTACCCCTTATGTGTGCGCCTGTGCAAGGAGTGTGTATGCTTCTGCTCATCGGCTCCAGTCGCATTTTCAACCCTGTGGGCAGTCGGCTTCCATAACATAATCATTACTGTTTGAGAAAAGGGCCTCCGGGGGATGGGGAAGCAAAGCTGTGGTTGAAAAATGATGTTCCCACACAATTATGCAGGGACAGTGAAGGGTTCCCCCAAACTTCCTCTGTGCATCTTTTGGTCAGCTGACAAAAGGAAATAGAAACACGCTCGCTGATAGCAGCAGATTCAAAGTTGTGGTTGGAGTCAGCAAGGTGTGCCAAGTATCACAGCTGTAGGCTGTAATCGATGACCTGGCTACCAGAGAGCTGGGATCAATGATGCCCTCCCTGTTCACACTGCAGGCTTCTCTTGTTTTTTCTCAGGGGCATGTGATACAGTCCTGTGTTTTCTTTGCTCAGCCTCGCTGCTGAGATTAGTCGCAGCATAATTTAAGGCAGACAGATGGAGACAGATAAGTTTTATTTATTTATCTATTCAATGCAGATTGACTGCAAATACCTTTTTTCTGTGTAGGCTAAATTTTCAAGCACTGCTCGTGAACATGTGGTCACGGGCTTAAAAAATATAAAGCGCCTGGCCTTCTCACAGATTTGATCCTTTATTACAGGGTCAGGCAAACACGGCACAGCAAGAGCTAATTTCCACCAGTTTCGAGGCAATCGGCTCATTGCGTCTTTAAATCCCTGCAAGGAGGAAGATTGCCCTTAAACAGTGGCTGATACTTTGATGCCTGTTGTGTTGAAGAGGCAGAAATTGTGGGAAAGCATCTGCTGGGTCGAAGCTGTGTAAAATAGTGGTGTTAGATTGCGTTTAACGCGTAAGCTATGTGACTGTAATATTGTTATGATGTTGACACTAATGCAGTTATGTTGAAGTGATTTGATTACAAGTTGTCACCTAATGAAAATAACTGAAAGAAAATGGCTCAAAATGTGGAAGGCAAAATTAGGAAACAGTTGAATATATCTAGAGGCAGGTAAACGGTAGGGGTGGGGAAAAAAACTGACCTATCGTGATTTTTTAATGTTTTTACAATTTTGACAGATTTTTTTAATGCCAGAATTGATTCAAAATAGCTTTCAAAATAAGGTGTTAACAAAGGGAACTGTATATGCAAAATACATATATAGAAATAATATTGATTGGATTATATTCACCAGAAGTACAAAACATTAAATGTCCCTTATACGCTAAATTTGAAAGAAAAAATAACACTAATTTGTGAGGGAAATGTCTTTATTGTTTAATTTGTGGGTTGCCTGAAAAAAAATTATAAATTATTCCTAACAATAACTGACATATTTGACTTCAGGACATCTCTGACTACATAAATGCTGAAAATCATGCATTTTTACTGTATTAATTTAGATATTTTCCCAAGTAAAAGTCTCAGTCTTTAGATATTTTCTAAAGTAAAAGTCTCTAGAAGTATACAATTCAACATTCTCCTACAGTCTAGTGTCTATGGTCTAACTTGATTATTCCAACCCAGCCTACACTTCATCGTTGTCTTGCATGATACGTTGCCAATAGAGCTCCAGTTCTAAACCTAAAATCCCTCATCTGAATGAGAATTGAGACATTTGCGAGGGGGACACATTTCCAAAAAGTCAGTTGGGGCAAGATGGGAGCTTCTAATTCCCCCTCTGCCTCTTAGGTCTTTTGGCAAGCAGAGAGCTCTAGAGAGAGAGAGAGAGAGGTTGTGGGAACGCCATCTCCCCACTCGCTATCCAAAGTCTGCTGCCTGGGCCCTGGCACTGTCGGATAAAGGGGCCACCGGCACAGCCTCCAGTGTTTCAAGTCAGATTAATCCTCTGATTAGGTTAATCCAGCCATGCTTCAATGGAGGGAAGACATCCCCCTCTGGAAAGTCTCCTGCTCTAAGAGAGAACTATATATGTTTCCCTTTTTTCCCCCCATCTTTGTATCTTCTTATGATTATCTTCACTCTGAGGTTAAAGGTGTTGCTCTTTACCACATACCTCGCCATACCTGAAAGTGTTTAATATAGACTTTACGTCAGGTTTATGTTTCCTTTGTGGATCTTCACTTTACATGCCTCTTGATTTAATTTCAGTTTCATTTCTGTTAGATAAGTCCTCCCAAGACAAATGCCTTCCCAAGCCCGTGTTCGATTGAGGCCGTGCTTATTGTTTAAAGAGACAAAAGCTAATGAAAGTCAGGTACGGTTCACGCCACTGGAAGATACAATAGGAGCCATTTTCTGATTTATCGCCAGAGTCGGAGCAATGAATAGAAGATGTTAATGAAGGTCACATGACAAAATGCTTTCTCTGGGTTCAAAGTGAGGTTGGGTCTATTAAATGCCCCCCACCACCACCACACACACACACACACACACACACAAACTAATTTATTTAGCCCTTTGCTGCTTAATGATGGGAGGACATTGCGTTCACACTGTCTCCTTCTCTACTGTTATTGTACAGAGTTCCCCCCTAATTAGCCTGTTTAGTCCTTACCCATCTCTAAAACAGTAGATAAATAGGATGTGCTTTGCTGATGTGCAAGCCTCCCAGTGGTGTGAATAATAGTATATTTATTTTTAATAATCAAGCATTAGACTTGTGTGGTAATCCTGTTTCTCTTGGCGTGCTGCTTTTGTCTTTGGAGAGACAAAGTTTAGTTTATTAATTGATTTGAGTCATCATAATTGCTGTATATATTTTGACTTATTTCTGCTGATTTCGATCAGCAATGTCATGGTGGTTTAGACTTGTGACAGCAAGATACTCAGTATAATTAGAGCGCTTACTCTGGTCTTTAATGTTTGATGGCTGTGTCTGGCCTCTCCAGTCCAGCTCTTACTACCGGGCTGCAGGTTTCCACCCGGCGCTGCTGTGCCATGCACTCCGGCTGTGACCACTCCATCCTCTGCATGGCGTTTTTCTGCATTAACGTTATGGTTCCCTTATAGCACTGGGCGTTAAACCTAAATATTGCCAAATATGCACGTTCGTTTGCTTTTTGCTTTCACACCAAATCCTTGTCTTATAAGCAGACTCTTTCTCATCCTGTGTGTGAAGCTGAACTCCTGCTACTCTGTACTGAGACTCTGTACGCAGACACTTTTACGTTGAGTTTGCGGTGTCCGTCGTCCGACTATGATAACATGGCAGTGATATGCGAAAATGAACTAAGTGGGTTTTATTTCTATTAAAAAAATAGCAGTGGGGGCGGTGGGAAATTAATATAACCAGTGTTCGCCCGAACACTGTGTAATACCGATAGCACAGACTACCACGGCAAGCTTAATTTCGATATAACATTTCACTGCCAAACATGATCATTGGAGCTGTGGCTTTGAATCTGCCAATGAGCTCGTTGTCTCCTTGTCTCATTTCCATGTGACTATGTTGACTTTTTGAACTTAATAAGTATATGCTTAGGACAGAGTAAAAAAAGAAAGTAAAACTGGCACATAGTTCATCAAAGAGTCTTTGAAGTATACATTTTAGGTTTTTGGCTCACTGTGTCACACCGAGTGATTCACACGGAGGGAACAAGCCAGAGTTCGGTGTCTTGACACTTTGACATGACACGTAGCTGCAGGTAGAATCACTGTTGAGCTGCAAGATCTAGCCGGTGACCTTTTTTTAGTTCCACGATATATTCTCTCTAACATCAAGGCCACCCTGCTTCCTCTCTCCGGATGCAGGATGCCCAGAGCAACAAGCATCGCTACTAGCCTGAGCACCGCTGTGACACAATTCTGGTTGGATATTGCCCCTTGCAACCACACTGCTTCAAGTTACGCTGGGCACCAACCTAAATGGGCTTAAATTTTTAATTTGCACTGGAGAACAGAGAACACATCTTGGGAGGATAGCATATCTGTAATTTATTTAAGAACCCCACAGAGGGAGAGTTATTTTGGAGGCAGAGAGCTGGAAGGGAAGTATCCATGTGGCATTTTTCTGTTCAGCCCAAGGTGCTTGTAGGTAGACTCCACTCAGCAGTGACCTTCTCAGCACCCACGATGAACATCCTATTTATGGTCCAGTCCTCGGGTAAAAAAACTGAGTGCAGAAACAATTCTTCTTCCATCCTGAGGAACAATGAAAACATTTGAATAATTGATTTGAAGTTTTGCTTAAACTCTTAAACATTTTACCAGACAAATTCCTCCTCCGTTTGAGGGCCCACTTCTCTGAAGAGTGCGGTGAAGAGTGCTCAACTTCCCTTGGTCAAACACGCGTCACCTCCGCTGGCGTGAAGTAAAAGCTTTTTCGCTATTAATTAGAGCAGGCCTGATTAGCGCTGACAGGTGTGGCAGGTGTTCTGTTTGCTCAAGCGCCGGCAACAAACACGCACGCTACAGTCTGCGGTAATTTATTAAAATCACCATCAAAGCTGCCACTTATCCACGGTGGTGGGGTGAGCATGTACACGGGTAGAAAGTGGGGTAAGGATGGGGGTGGGGGGGTTGCTGGTGGCGGCACGCTATCATGCAGTTCATCCTTAATGAGTGTGGATTAGCGGGGATGATCCGGGCTTTGCAAAACCCCTGGTCCACGTCTGGTGGAGGTTGTGTGATGGGAGGGGACGTCATGACTGACGCCACAGTCAGTTTGGACATCTTTCCCAGAATTCTCCACAATGGAGGATAACTGTAATAATACATTGGATGATTTAGCGTGTGTGTGTGTGCATGTGTGCGCGTGTGCGTGTGCATGTACACTCATCTCCTCCTCCAATCACCACACGGTGCATGAGCCACCTCCTCCCTCGCAGATGAGCATAAGAGCTGATTAATATTTCTCCACAGTGATTTATTCAGATTTAATTTGTTTGCGAGCTGTTGCCTGCGAGGGGATAACAAAACATGTTTGTTACTCTCTTTCTTTTTCTTTTTAATTTCACAACATTGTATAAAAAAGGAGCATTATTGACACAGGAAATGGGAATTAAAATGTTATGATTATTTCATGATTGGACTGCTCAGTGATTTTGGATGCTTTGTTAATAATGCTAAGCCCTAAAGGTGTGAATTATTGAGCGTGCTGCTGCTGCATTCCTTCGCAAGAGATCCCCTGAGAAGATCAGTGTAGACCCCAGAGCCACTTTGAATGCATTCTTGTATTGCACCGGAGAACAGAGCAGCAAGTTCATGCTGCTGTTGGCCAGTAACCAACCAGAGCAGTTTGACCTGGCCATAAACAGCCGTATCAATGAAATAGTGGATTTCAATAATTTCACAAATCATGCCACAGCAAAGAGAGGGTTCAGAGAAGCTTGTGACCGCAACATCACCAGTTGGAATTTGTATGCTGGAAGTTCAAGTCAACGTCTGTGTGGAGACGCATATGAATGAGTAAAACCGCTCTCTCCCGCAGCAACTACTGATGAGCTTCTCTTGAACTCTGCAACTGAACCACTGAAGCTGCTCGAAGGCCAGCAGGTAGAGAGCATGCACTTGAGAAGTTAGTTGAAAGAAAATGAGTGTGGATATGCAGCAATGTGGTGCAGACAAAAGCATGCCTCCTCTGTAAATTTCATCACTGAATGACTGAAACAAAAATGTCAAATTGCAAAAGACAGGAAGATTTCATTTCACTGAGTTTCTGAAGCTTTGTTACCTTGCATGGCGGCTGGATTCTCACAGTGTGATGAGATCACGTAAGAAACGCAGGATGCCACAGCCGCAATGTGAGAAGCTACTGGCAGCTATGGCTTAGGTGTATGAGGCGATGCAGAGAGGTGACCGTTTGGTCAAAACAACAATGGTTAGTGATTTAGACTTATAGTGAGGTAACTTCACAGTTAACCCTGAGTTTTCCATCCTACAACGGTGGTTTACTTTTCACCAGAGTAGATCACCATGGTAACTTTTGCTGAACAACCTGATCCAGAGCAGGTCATATTCCAGATAAGATAAAATCGTATGAAAGCAACCCTTACTACTTTATGTGAATGCGCCCATGACCAGACTGAGAAACCCTGGGTTGATTTCCTGAGTTGAGAACCAGCGTTGTAGAGCCGCTGCTAGGGTTAGTTCAGCCAGATAACAAGAAGATACCCTGGGTATGTTGAACTCACGTCATAGTACAGGCCCCTGAAGAGGTTAGCGTATAGCATTAGTTGTATTAAAACTTGATAGTATTTCTTCCAACAGTTTCTGGTGACTCAGGTGATTCTGTGTAACAAATCATCTGACAGGTCAGGTTAGAAGTTATGGCCTCTCAATATAAAATGACTGATGCTCAAGTTTTGGCACCTGAAGTCAAGTTAACAAGCTGACTTTTCAAACACCCCATATTCTCAGTTTGATGACAGTCATCCCTTTCCAGTCATTTGCTAATCCGGAGATTTGCAGCAGCCACACAAAGACGTTACAATGATATGTTCGCTGTCTGAATGAAATATGGGCTGTTCTCACTAAACAGCAAAGCCATTCTTCTACTCAACCCTAGACCTCTCCTGTCGTTAACACACACACACACACACACACACAGCGCACCAGATGGAAATCGCATAGTCAGGCAACAGTTTGAGTAGCAGCCATAAACATGTGACCTGGGAGATGATTTATAATAATTAATCTGCTGTGTCCAGTCCCAACAGCCTCCCACTCTAACCCCCCCACCAATCCCACCACATGCACTCCCCACCCCCCCAGCCAGTCAGGCTTTGGGAACACAGCTGTGACCAGCTCGGCGCCTTTCCAAACCAATGTCACCAACGTCCCTATTGAAGGACATCGAAGGGGATTTAGTCTGTCTGTCTCCCTGCTAAACCCCCGTACCTTCACAATAGAACACACGCTGTGCTTTATCATGGCCATCATATCATGAACCATTAACATGAGGGCCTACAATAACATTATTTATGGAGGCGTTAATATTAATATCGACCTGTGTGCTGTCAGGCGAGCTGATTTACCGAGCGCTGGAATGCCGGGCCGTGTTGAGGTGGCAGGTGGACTAATTGAATATCAGTCACCGCATACAGCATGCCGATAGAAGACACTCAGTCAGCGTTGAACAAGAACACACACAAATGTCCAATCTATACCTGCAAAAGAACTTACACGCATGACCTCACTCAATGAGTAAGCACTACCTTGTGTATGCAGGTGTTTATCAGACCTCGCAGACTTTTTAAACTGACGTTGCATGGCAGTAATTATGACTGGGACTCTGCTGAGAGTATAATGGACGCTTTTGCACTTATCTGCACAAAACAGAAGCCCGCTAATGAAACTTCAGTCAGAGTGTCTCGTTGCTGGAGTGTTTCATCTGAGAACGGTGGTGTCTGAGTGTGTGGAGGTTCTCCGACAGAGCAGCGAGGTGCAGGATTAGTTAGCAGCAGCTGCGGAGAATAATGAGGTCGCAGGACAAAGGCACTCTGGCTGAGTGTGTGGAGTTTGTTTTGAAGGCAACTCTTGCCAATTTCAGTGAATTGTAGTCACTTGAACATATTTTTACAGGAAACTACAGGGTTTTCCGCGCATCTTCCAGCAATGATTACAGCTTCTCAGTTCCAGGACACGAGCAACACAGCTGGAATGAATGAGCACTGAAAATACAGGGAGAGACTGTTCTGTTTTTACTGATGTGAAAAAGCCTTAATGTTGTCTGCTTCACAGTGTCTCCTAGTTTATTTTACTATTACTACTTTTACTAATTTTGTATAGTGAGACAGATTTATTACAGTGACAGATGGTGGTAGAGCTGCAAAGATTAATCAGTTAGTTAAAATAATCAACTATTTTGATAATTGAATAATCGGTTTGAGTTATAGATTAGATTATAGATATAAGAGATTAAGTCAAGATTATCTTTAAGTATGAGTCATGCAGCAACGATATATATATATAAGGTTTCATCTGACAAGCTGACTTCTAATATCTTTTTTGGAATAATAAAGATTGACCGAAGGAATGGGATTATATTTGATTTTTTTTTATTTTCATAAAGAAATGAGATGAATGAAGTTTAAGTTAGTTGTTTCTAGAGCTGCAACAATTAATTGATTAGTTGTCAGCTATTAAAGTAATCATCTATTTTGATAATCAATTAAGTGATGTGAGTATCTTTTAAGAAACAAAAGGCAAAAATCTCCGATCGTCTTAAATATGAATATTTTCTGGTTTCTTTACTGCTCTGTGACAGTAAACTGAATATCTTCGAACAAGCTGATCGAACAATTAATCAGTTAATTGGGCAAATAATCAACACATTAATCGATAATGGCTATAATCATTAGTTGCAGCCCTCGATGGCGGCACAAGACATGCATTCAACCTCTCCCTCCCGCTATCTCTCTCTGCATGGTTAAGCTCGTGCTGCTACAGCCTTTATACTAATCTAGGTAGCCTAGCACTTAAACTATTGTTACGTTAGCTAGGTGGATGTGTAATGGTACAAAACAAAGGAATGGTACAAGCAAGTCATTTGGTCATTTGGAGTCTCTGGTGTCTTTTGTGGGTCAGACTGTTGCCTGGAGTGGACTGGAATGCATTTGAATGACCAAAGGAGGTTATTATCCAATGAATGTCTCATTATGTCTTTGTCAGAGCCCAAAGGAGCTTCGATGCCTTGCTGCCTTGCGAAATGGCTTTGATTTGAAACACTAATTTCCATGAGGTTGATTCTCCTTTTTTTACATGTGCATTTTTTTTTTAATTTAGCCAGTGCTCTACAGTGAGTGATCAGGTAGAGACTCGTTCAAGGACACTACATCAGGAGAGCACACAGCTGCTGACAGCTGCACGTGGTGCGACTACAGAACGCATCTTACCGATGACGTTTGTCTTACATTTCTTTTCATTAGAACACTTCGTACCACCTTTTTTTTTTCTGTAAATCATGTGAAAGTGCTTCAGAAATAATATGCTATCAGAATAAGTGCAGCTAAACCCGATGCAGTGTAGACTATAAGAAGGCTGAGGTCATACCATTGATAAATTCAGAGAATTTCAAATGTATAACCCCTTGTCCTGTTAAGATCGTGAGGCTTACATTGTTGATAGAGAAAGGAAGGCTTAGTGCTATTCAAACCTTTATTTAGACACTAAATTCAGAGGTCGCCCTCATTCACCATGCTGTCAGAAGAAGAATATGCCTGCTATTAATCCGTTACTGTACAGTATATGAATAATACTGAAATTAATTAATTTTTAATATGAGCTTTAAGGCAAATAACTTTAATTCCTCTGAATATATGTCTATACTAGTTGAGTAAATGATGAAAGACTTCCAGGCACATGTTGAGCAGCTGAATGTGGCTCTATGACATTGGTAATTGTTTAATCATCCAATGTATTCTCATACAATGGCTCATATTATGCATTATGAAAAAGGTATGCCTCCTTTTTTCTTCATTTTCCTATGAATGCCCAGCAAGACATGTCAATTTCTGCTTGTGACATGCATACCTGTGTAAGTGTTTTCAAAGTAAACTTAAATATTCACAAAAAACAACTTCCTTGGGTTAAGGCAGGAAAGCTACTTGGTTAGGCTTAGAAAAAGATCAACTTGGTTAGGATTAGGCAATAAAACTCATTAGGTTTAGGAAAAGATGGACTTGGTTAAGTTTAGGTGAGAAAACTACTCCGTTATTAGGAAAAGATCATCTTTGTTAGGATTTGGCAACAAAACAAAAAGGAAAAAACTTACTTGGTTAGGATTAGGTAACAAAACAGGAAAAGTTTGACCTGTTAGGTTTAGGCAATAAAACTCATTAGGTTTAGGAAAAGATGGACTTGCCAAGGTTTAGTTGATTTGCCTAGGCTTAGGCAAGAGAAGTACTTAGTTAGGCAAGAGAACTAATTTGTTATTCTTAGTTAAAGATTGACTTGCTTAAGATTGCACAACAAAACTACTTACTCTTAGGAATAATCTTAAAATAACTCAGAAGTGGTGCTACTTCAATATGTAACTTCCATGACAAATAAATTAGTGTTGACTTCTGGTTTCACACGGGACACAAACACCAGTCTCCGTTCCTTCAAAGGTAAATGGTGTCAAAGAGCTGGCAACAAAAGATTTCTAATTTTTTCATCTCTTCCTCTCTAATGTTTGACGATTCTATGATTTTTCTGGAAGAAAGAGATGATGATGTTTCACAGAAATCCAGTCCAGGGTCCAGTGTGTTAAAGTCTTATGTTGTCCAGCGAGGTACCTATCTTTTTGGGAAATACCACAACCTGCTTTAATTTTCTGCCATTCTTGAACCGCGAGAGAATTACACATGGAGTCAAACAAGCGTACGAATTCGAGAGTGAACCATAGACACCTGCCAAGATCAGTCACTTAATATAGAAGCAGCATCTAAGCTTTATTGTTTCCTCATTTCCTTCCACTTCCCTCCCCTCTCCCTTTCCTGATCTTATTTCTTGACTTGTCATTTCCTCTCTACTCCACTCTCTCTTCCTCTTGGCTTGTTCCGTCCGTCTCCTCCCCCATTATCTCCTCTCTTGTCTTTTCCTCTCCGCTCATCCTTAATTCTCCTCCCAAGTTTCTCCTCCTCTCCCCCGCCTGTCGTTTCCTCACTGCTTTCCTCTCACTCAATTTGTCCCTCCTTGACTCCTCCTCTCCTCTTCCCTTCTCCTCTCCTGTCACTGTCTGCTCCCCCTTCTCTGAACTCGTCGTCCTCCCACCTCCTGCTTCTCCTCTCGTTTTTCTCCCCTCACACGTCCCTTCCTATTGATTATCTCGACTTCACATTTCCCCCCTTCACACCTTCTCTGTGCTTCACACCCGTTTCCTCTTCTTCCCCCTTTCTCTTGTCATCCTCTCTGTTCTCTTCTCTCCTCCTTACTCTGGTGAAGATCTGGCTTTTAATTGCTTTAGGGCATATCAGACCCTCCTTTATACCTGAGAACAATGGAGTGAGGAGGTGAGTGCATGAGGGTGAGGTGAGGTGAGGACAGGACAGGAAGACATCAGGTGCTACCATGGCAACATTTCATCATTGCAAGAAAAAAAAAAAAAAACTCTTTACTTTTGTCACGTCAAGGCAGAAACTCTGTTGACATTTCTTCATCCGAGGTTGAAATGTGCAGGTTTTTTTTTTTTACTTCTCCAGTAGCAGACCTGTTGACATTTGCACGGAGTAGGTCAGCCTTGTGTTTTCTTACTCTGGGCTTTTATTTTTTTTTTTTTTTCCCAGTGAATGTTCCCGGTTCTTCTATTCTGAATATACCTTGTGTGGTCACGTTGCTGGAGAGAAAATACATGGAGCCATTTCTGAGCATGTATGTTTTCATTTCCCAATTTGCCGTGCACCATGATGCTCGGCCATCTGTCTCAGCACGGTGACTAAACTCAATGCCAATATGTTGCAGGGTCATGAGAAAACAAACCGGAGCTGCTTTCCACATGAGTGGACAAAGCATAACTTAACCCTCGATCCACAGTGGAAAAAAAAAAAAACGAAACACTGTGCATCACGCTCTCACCTGTCCCGCATGCTGTTGTGAGGATGCCGGGCGAGACTTCCACTGTCTCAGATGTTGATGCAGAATGAGTTCTAGCTTCCGTGCTGCTTGGCCAGCGCTTCATTCCGGCTTATTAATGGCGACTCGCCCAGCCAAGGGAGTGTCTCATGCAACGGAGGAAGCGGTAGTGCAACAGCGTGTGTGCAGTGAATAAATGCTGTACATTAAACAAATTCCCCCGCGCTCATCTTGGCAGTCAGGCGTGTGGGAGGAGGAAGTATTGCAGAATCTCTGCATCTCTCTCTCTCTCTCTCTCTCTCTCTCTCTCTCTCTCTCTCTGTCTCTCTCTCACTGACACACACAAATACATCCTCGTGTATCCAGCCACTCATGCATTTATCTCTGGTAGAGATGCACCAGTTTGACGTTTTCTGTCCTGATACTGATACCTGAGCTCTGGGTATGGGCTGATACTGAATACTGATCCAATAGCAGTGTTTAATTAATGATTTTGCCTAATTAAGCTGTATGCCTCTCTGTATGGAAGTTCCTGGGATCGTGTGATCATGCGTTGTCTTACACATTGCTTTCCAAAGTTTGTAAAACAAATAGACAAATAAATACTTACAAAGCCTATAACTTTGCTGAACTGCATCAAAATAATTGGTTGCATTAACAGAAATTCGCTTTAACGGCACTAATTGCTTTGATGCATTAATGCAATCAATCTTTCAGAGGTCATAGTGGGCTTAGTTTCAAAGCGATTGAAGATACTGGTAATCATATGAAACTGGAAAACCTGAGGAATCTGTGTTATTGGTTAGATAACGCTCTAAACTTTTTGGCAAAGAAAAACTGTCATGGGCATTTTCAAAGGGGTGAAAATGGGTTCAATGTGTACCCCCGGGTCTCCCCTTTACAGACACTTAAGAGTGTTAAATACTTGACAAATCTCCCTTTAAGGTACATTTTGACCAGATAAAAAACTGTGATTAATTAGCAATTAATAGTGATTAATTTAATCAATTGACAACCCTAAAAATAAATCATACAGCAGTAACTTAAAAAACAAAACAAAACATTAAAATGAATTGGAAATTACAGTTGAAATATTAACCTTTTAAATGCAATTGGACACATTCCAGAATAGGTCAGCACCATTGTCATCGATACCTGATCCATCTTTTTGAGTCAGCAGTCCGGTATCAGTGCATCCCTAATTTCTAGACACATTTTTTCTCAAACTTCTCAGACCAGTGCTGCTTGCTTTCAAACCCACATCATGCAAAAAGATTTATACACTCTAGTAAACTCTCATTCACACCCTCATAAACATACACGCTTTAATTGAGCTTTGTACATGTCAGCCCCCTACTACACCTCGTGCTGTAGTCAGTGCATCAGGGGATCCTCCTGTAGCCAGCCAGCCAGTTAGTTGACACTGATTGGCCGGCGAGGGCTGACTTGACCCCAGTGGCCTGCCAGAATAAAGGATCATGTTGACCATCGGCCATCGAGGTAATAATGCCCACAGAGGATACTGGGAGACTGTCTGCAAGCAGCGTGCAGTTCATGAGAAAAGACGGAGGGGGAGGAGGGGAGAAGTCAATAACCTCAGGCTGAGGACAGACAGGAACCTGTAGAAATGTGTTGTCCTTACTGCTGCCAAACATTTCTTTTTTTTCATTCTCAACACAGCATAAAGTTGTCTTAACAATGTCAAGTTTGGTGGAACTTTTTGAGAAAGTAGCAATTTAATTTCATTAATGGCTAACACTTCATTCTGCTGGAGGAAGTTCAATTCAAGTGTCACACCCAGTTGATATAAACATGCAGATTCAAATTGCTTAAAGGTACAGTGTGTACGATTTAGTAGCATCTAGTGGTGTACCCCTCCACTCACTCCTCGGTAACATGAGCCACCGAGTACTAACCATGATAACACTACTACGAAGTCGGACCTATCGTGGCCTTCGGGTAACATAAAGACATGAAAATGTCTCTCTAGAGCCAAGCAACATGGCACACTCCAGGACCTGCTCCCTGTGTAGATATATAAAACTCTTTCTAAGCTAAAAAAAACATGCCGATTCATTGACTCAGGTGATTGTGCACTAATGAAAGCATGGTTATGGATATTATATTCCATTTCTGCAAATCAATCTTCAAAATGTTACACACTGTTCCTTTAAAGAAGCAGAGCACTTAACAGTAGCAGCAGTTTAAGAATGAAAGCATGAAAACATAGTGAGCCCACATTATGCCTTGTGGATAATGATATCTTATTGCATCTGCGCTTGGTAAGAATTACATGTTCTCATTCCATGCACTCTATGTGCATAGGGATTTGATCTCGGTATGCAGAACTTGCATAAATATTGTATTTTCAACACTCTTTTTTTTTTTTAAATAAACTTAAACTCTGGTATTTCTACAACTCTAACAAGCCACGTATAGTGCATTTGGGCAGAAGCTCTCCTACAGGAGCCGTAGTAATCGATCACACCCCTGTCGTGCATTCCAGCAATGATATTCATATCGTTATCTAGAAGGAGACTCTGTGCTCAGGGTAATGATGAGCTCCTCTGACCTTTCACTGGAGATAACCTTCCTTAGCTGCTCAGTGGAAGCTCCTTAGGGTGGACTCTCGGCCGCCCACAGCTGCAGACCTGAGAGAACTGGCTGAATATCGAGTTAGGCTACGGTGCAGCAGACATGGCCTCAAGATGCATAGAAACTCACACAAGCATGTGTACTATTACATGTACGAACACAAAAATAATTCAAGTCGACATACAGTAAATTACAGAATAACTACAAACAAATGTACATTCGAGCATGGATACATCCCTCCGCATACATGAATCGTAATAGAAACCATAAACTCGAGGATCTGTACATGCAGTACATGGGCGAATATCCAAACACGCATCGACCGCGCTCACGCACACACCCACACGTATCCACACCCACAGATTTGGACCAGGCTCATTAAAGATGTGAAGGAGAAAATGATAAAAAAAAAAAAAAAAAAAAAAAGCCAGGAGGGATTTCATGCAGATTCGCACTCCAGTGCTCTCAGGCAATCAGCAGCGAGCCTCTTCTTCGCCCGAGAACTGTCGTCCCGCGGTCACAAAGGGCAAGGAGAAAAGAGAGGGAGAGAGAGAAACTCATCTCAGCGTTTGGCCAATTCCCCCACCTACCACTTGAGGAGGCAGTTCATTAAGTAGTCCCTTTCATTAATGTTTCCCTTTAATTTTCCCTCTTTCTCCTTTCCTCCCTCGCCCCCCTTTTTCTATCTACTTTAAAGGTGCAAGTGAGCGAGTAAGAAGAAGAAGAAGAAGAAGTCGCTGGAGCAGCTGAAGATATGAAGCTAAAGAGGTTTTGAAAACAACCCAGTGGTAAGTAGGCCCCTCATTTCTTATTTTTTTTTTAGTTTTGCACAGTGCACCGCCATGTTAGGGAAGTCATTTTGTTCTCCAGAAGGAGTCTCACGCCCTCTACAATAACGGATTCTACATTGTGGGGCACAAATATGTTTTTTTTAATATTCCTCAGGTCTGTATCTACTATCTATTGCTCCTTCCTTCCTTCCTGCCTTCCTTCTTCCAGCTTTTCATCTTTCTATCTGTGCCTTTGGATGCATATTTTTTTAGTAGTCATAGTGTGGCATAATCCTATGTGAACAAGATATTTTCTGTCCTTGTCCTTCTCATGTTTCACACCACTGCAGATGCACTTAATAATTGTATGAGCAACCAGTGGAAGATACAGAATGTGGCTAATGGTTGGGCCTGGAAAAATTTGGGGAACTGGCTGAATTTCTACAGTGAATAAAAGATAACCGAAAATATTAGGTTTTGGGTGTCCTCCCCAAAGAAAAATGCAATTTCACATCGTTAGTATTTTCTATGTAGCTTAGAGACAAAATTTGCTCACAGCCCTCATCAGCCAAAATATCACAGCCTTCATCTGAACATTTAATTTTCATGAAAATGTTTGCCCTGTAAAATCGTTTTGGAAAACGTTTAAATAGTGTGTCATTATATAATCAAAGGAGTAGCATGGTGAGCACCAGCCCACTTAGAACACTGATCACATGCCGCCCTGTGTATTTAACTGTGTACTGTAATTGTATGTAGCCGTCAGTCTGACTGACCTGCCCACATCCAGTCCCATCCGTATATCCGCCTCAGAAAGCAGCCCTATACATCTATATCACAGAATTGATTTTGAAGTGACAATTCCCATTAAAACATGTAGCAGGCAAAGTCTTTTTATGTTAAAATACCTGTTTATCACAAAGTGGGGCTGTGACAGAGCATCTTATCTCCCCGCAATTGAGAAGCTGCAGATAACTCCTATTTTTCTCATAAATAATGCTTTGCTGTCACTAATAGAGTCTCACACAGTGCACAGGAAGCAATTAATCAACACAATAGAAGAAAAATACCCAGAGAAAGCTGGATATATCAATAGATTCCTCTGCTTAATCACCAAAGTCACTTCATTGAATTCACACTGTACATCCTGTGTGCACCCGTGTCAGCGATTCTGGGTGAAAACGTTGACAAAACAGTGTAAAAGTTCATTGAAGTTTGGTTGGAAAGCGCACTGCGGGACCAGTGTCCTTCCTAATTCCCTTCCTCATGATCACCATAACATGACACATCGTACACTGTCATCTTCTTCCACATATTTCCGTTCTCTCGGTGCTGAACTCATACGTCTGTATTGACAGCCGAGCTGAGGCGGAGAGAGAGCTATCATTTACCTGTCACAGCAAGCTGCCACTGAGGAGCTCATCCTGTATCGCTGCACTTCTTTTATTCAACATGGTGGTTTTCAGACCTGGAAGTCATCAGTTTAGAAGTGTAACGTACCTCGTCGCCTGACTTTTTTCCAAGTTCATTCATATTCATATTCAC
Organism: Pterois miles; assembly: GCA_947000775.1. Taxonomy (NCBI): domain Eukaryota; kingdom Metazoa; phylum Chordata; class Actinopteri; order Perciformes; family Scorpaenidae; genus Pterois; species Pterois miles. The sequence goes on from CAMQGK010000552.1 coordinate 2,220,359, forward strand.
GTTGGTGCATACATACCACTAAGTGCAGAATTCATTTTAGGTTCCCACACCGACTCTCTTTGCAATTGATTAATTATTTTTGCACTGTATGCAGCGGCGTTTGCAATCCTCGTGAGATTAGAAGCATCCAAGGCCTTCCTTAATTGAAATCAACTCCTGCTTTTAATTCTACTTGTCTGGTATCATTTGTTTATTTATTTAACTTTCATTTTACTGGAATAGTCTCTATGACAGCACATTTATTCAAGTCAACACAACCACAGTGAGGGGCAGAAACGGAAGGAGAAAGTAAAATAATTATAGCAACGTTAAAGCAAGAAGACTAATGAAAAAGTTATAGTCTGCCTGCTGATCATCGTCCATATACTTATACTCAATCTGGCACTCATCTCAATCACTCACAGGCTTGTCTCATACACTGTTCAATACCTACAAAACAAGATGCACTGTAATTTGTGCATATCCCACATAATCAATTTGTGTGTAATTCACGTAATCTTGAACCAGGAAATATAGCGTAGGGAGGAGGTTGGGGTGGATGGATGCGTCAAAAACACCTGACTTTCACCCAAGAGGAAATGAAATGTTAAGGAAAAATGACAAAAAAAAAAAACCAATAATCTGTTTTTCTAATGTAGATCAATCTTGGAATGAAACCCCACAATTTCATGTGACATGTGTTCCCTGTATGTCCGTGTAGATTAATTTTACTCATCCTGATATTACACCATCAGGTCAAAGTGTAATCTTTCGAAATGGCGAAATGTCCTCATCTCTCCAGCTCCACTCCAGTGGATAGTTTAATTTCAATCTGAAATATCTAGTGTAGTTGACTCCATGGCCATTATATACACTGCACACCCCGTCCTCATTTCCATATCATAACTTGATTATTAGTGCTGCTGGCGGAGCGGTAGACATGCTGAAACTGTGGATGAGTGTGAGATAATGGGTGTCAGAGCAGATGCAGGCCCAGACATCCCCTCTCCATGTGTAGGGGGTGGGGGGGCTGCTTCTCGTCACCTCACCGCCGGAGGCCACTAGCCTGATAATATAACAGCTGTATTTGGCATATTGGGCTGCAATGATAGTGAGGCCTCGGTGACCTGCTTCATTTGACTTGGAGAGTTGAGATATAGCACATCTGGACCCCCCACTACGGGCTCAACAAGCTGGAAACTGAAGGAGCGCAGTGGTGGGTTTTACTGCCCTACTGTGAGTCATTTATACAAAAGAAAAGGAATTTCAATCAATTTTTTAAAGATTTTAATTTCAAAAACTGCTCTCTGTAAACCATGTTCGATTGATATATTCATGATATATTCATCTGTATCCCTGTTTTTTGTCAGCTGTGTGCCTGCCTGCCGTAACGATACTCTGTCGCCTGGCGTAACGATAGTGAGTGTCCGAATGACACTTGTGTGTGGCGGCGGGGAGTGCAGGGTTGTCGGTAATGTTATAGCTGTGAACGTAGGTATAGCAGTGTGTACAGTTTATTTGTTGGTTAATAAATGCTACGAGGCTACAAGTCTTCCACTCCTCTCCGAGCCAAATTCCTGTATCCTGCAACTCTGACTCTGACTCTCTTAAGGTGGACCAGATTTTCCCCTTTATGTGACAAGCCTCTCCTCTGAGTTTTGCTCAGCTTTTGAATAATAATTAATATTTCTATTAACCGTTTAAGCATTAATCTGTTAAAGTTCTTAATGTCAATTTATGGTTAATTATTAACATCCCTGCTGGAGATTTTAAAAAAATGTTGATCAGCTTGTCATGACTTGTCCTGTAGAGATCAGGGAGCACTTATCCCAGCTCAAAATGCTAATTTTGTTGTTCCAGTGCAATGAAATCTGGTTTTGCTTCTGGATACTTTACCACCAACAATATAAACATAAGCACGTAATAATAATAAAAACTTAACAGTAGATAGACTGCACGTTGAGAAGCATATTAAAAGTGCATTCTATGCAATAACAAATAGCTTAGACATAAACAGATTTCATTAAAAAAGAAAAGAAAAAATCATCACACACACACAGGAATAAGGACATTAAAAAGTCAGTCATGCCAGCAGTGGCATTACACCCACTCTGCACATTAAAGTAAGATTGGTGCCGTGCATTCTTGCATGCCGAACATATTGATGAGTCTAATCGCCTGCAGATAAAACACACAGCTCTGAAAAATGTGATTCTGACCAGAAGAAACCAGGAGAACTATTTTGTTGAACTGCTTCACGTCTTTTCCAGATTACCATTAAGCCTCCAGCGAGGATCTTCGGCGGTGCACTGATAAAAGGTCATCAGGTGTTAGGTTGCACTTGGCCAGCAAGTGGAATTTGCAAGTTTTATTTAGCCAACAACAAGATATCCACCTCTACAGGGGGACAAAATGTCTCTGACTATTGTGTGTTATGTTGTCTATCCCAACTAGTGCGAAGAGTGATTGTGACTGGTACTGAGGATGGCAATTTACATCAGTTTATTTTCTCACTGTCACTTTCAGTCTGATTGAGTTCATGTGGAAGTTTCTCCCCACTAGTGGGGGTGTAAGAAAATCTAGAGTAGTGCTATGATGTTGGATGTCATGATTCTGATACTGAATATCAGTATCAATATAAATATTGAATCATTCTTGCTAATATACAGCCTTATCCTGAGTGGGACGTGTGGATGCTTTCTTGGTTAAAAATTGCACAATTGACACAGGAATTTGGATATACAACATTTAGAAAAGAAACCCTTTATTCCAGCACACTCTCATTTCCAGAGTGTTAAATACCAAGGCTTTGTCACAGCCAACACACATACATGCCAACCCTCCAAATTTTCTCAGTAGTTTCCCGTTTTTCATCGTCCTCTCCTGGGATCAGCATTCTCCTGTATTTCTCCTGATTCATGACAAATTTTCACACTTTTCCTTTTCGTTATCTCAACCTGTTTCTGGAACTTAACAGTGTGTATAATCCCTTCTGTTTCCACCAGGACGACAATAGAGCCACGCCAACTGTTGTTTACTGGTGGAAGAGAGCAGCCTATGCTCGCAATACCGCACAGTATGAGCTCATGTTTAAGTTGTGCTCGCTATAGTGTACAGCGCCCAAAGTCGGTGAAAAGCCATTGTGGTGGGCGCAAGCCATTACAAATAACAGCGTTCAGAGTGCAGTGGTGGCGTTGTCACGTTGTGCTTGAAAGGACCTTCAGTGAGTGAGAAAAAAAGAAATTAAAAAAAGAAAAATACTTGAGCAGGAATAAAGATAAATAGAATCGGATAAATAATATTTTATGCCAGAGATTCACATGCAAAGTTCACACCAGAGGGGCAAATTATTCAGTTTTCTTTCCTGGTAATTGCAGGTAAAATCAAAAATTTAACATAAAAATACTATTGCAGTATACTCATTATTTTTGCTATTTTCACTTTTTAGTCTCCAGAATGCAGGAAACAAGGTCTCCAGAAATTTTTATGGGGGAGGACCAGACGCCAGGGGGCGAGACACAGCGGCAGCATAAGACAAGCTGCAATGAGAACATGCTGTTTATTCATCAGCCCACCAATATTTGTTCGTAGCTGGTCTGTCTGTGGTGTTTTTACCTTCTGAGATCTATTTCAGCCTGATGCCTACCTGTACAGTTGCTGCTGATTCAGGAGCCTCCCTCTGCAGACAGGGTGGTGGCGGTGGGGGGGTCTCTGAGCATACCTGACTTGGCCAAATCCCTAAGGCCTTTGCACTTGAATGCACAGTCAGTGGCAACCGTTGGCTGAGCTTTAAAGACAGTTTCTAAGGAAATAGGAGAGCAGCAGCTTTAAAGTGGCTCCTAGGATGTTAGCAGCACAATTAAACAAAGCTCTGCTAATCTTTACAGCTGGCGTCAAGAGGCACTGTGTTCTCACGGAGCGCTGTTATTCGTAGCATGGCACCGGGAGTCTGACAGGCTGGATAATGTGCCTCGCGTGCTGCCACCACCTTCTTCACAGCACTGCTCATGTACTGTACTAGCAACAACCCTAATACACATCATAAAGACAGAACAGCGATGAATTAGCATTATTCAATTAAATACGCTCCACTTATTTGTAGTGGCATTTAAAGAAATGTAAATTGACCTCAAGTTTTGGAGGTAATGAATTTGATTATGCCAGCGCATGTAATTTCATGGCATTTGGGAATGAAAGATGTTTTGCTTTATTACGCTCCCCTCACAGTGATGGCGGAAAGCTAGGCAGCGTGGTGCATTTTAAAAGGTCCCCTGTCTGTTTTATGTCTTGACAGAATTTTCCATTTTGTTTCTTTGGAACTTGGAACACATCCAAGCTTAATTTATGTCATTACTTGTTCGGTGTAGCTCAGCCATCACTTCTGACAATCTGTTACAGGTTGGAGTTTGATGCTTACACTGCATTTCATGCCAGCTGCAGGGCTTTGGCTGACCCTGCAGACACTCCAAACTTAACACTTAGCCCTCAAGTAGTTTGCAAACTCTCCTGCTGAAGTTTTGAGGAAGCTGATGGATGAAAGTAAACAACCTGCTGATGTGTCCTAATATGAAAGACTTGCATAGATATTTTTAGGGTGGGGTGGAGAGATGCTATCTTAGGTCTATTAATGTAGTCATTGCTATGCTGCCCCGGGCCGTAGGGCCTAATCCAGAGGAGTGAGAGTGAATGGGACTGTGGCTCGGGCTTGCCAGACCTACTTAGGTTCTGGTTGAGAGCACAGTGCTGTGTGGGCGAATCTATTCTGTCCTGGGCAGGGCACAGCATAAACATTGCCCAGGGAATGCAGGCAGGCAAGCAGGCAGGCATGCAGGCAGTCAAGCGGACAAGAGCAAAACTATAAGGATGGTTGCCTTTAATTTCCTTTCCACTGACTCCCGTCGACTGTCCAGGGCCTCAGAGCAAGAGAGAGTAAAGAGAGTACAGAGTGTGTATGTGTGCGAACATTACCTGTAGAAGCTATCTTTTTTCCAGGGGCTTCACCGAACTATGTACCGCTGTCCACCCTCCTCTCTCACACGCACACACTCCATCACACTCTTCCACGGCGAATCTGCCCCGATCCATCCAGTTGACGGCTGCGAAGCGATGACTCGTTCGCTCTCTCACCGTCTTTAAGTGATCTGTGTTTGCTCCATGGCACTCTGGCGCTCTGACCTTATGACCCTGTGTGTAAACAGAGCGCCGCCGCTCCCCCATCCACTACCCCGCCACCACCACCACCATCACCACCCCCCACCCTCCTGCTACCAAATAAGGAAGGCAGAGCCACTGAGAGCCAGCAAGTCGGTCAGCCAACCCACTGAGGAGGCCATTAGTGAGCCAGCAAGCCAGCGGAGGGGTTGGTAGAAAACCACCTCTGGCATCACTCATCACTCCTGGCCTCTCTTGGCTCACCCGCCTCTCCGCGGTGTAGAAATGCACACGCACGCTCTTACACCATGTGCACAAACACTTGCTGAAAGGCACACTCACAATCCGCGCACAGCACTGCACGCACAATGACCCGACAGCGTTAAAGGCACTCAAATGCACCCACATACAGTATACTGTACACTGTATACAAAGACACACATTGAAAGGCGCATGTGCTTGAACCGACGCACACGGTGAAGGGCACACATGCACACACAGCACATTAAAAATCACTCAGAGGCACGCGCACTCACAAAAGACATATTCACAGGATGCTACGCGTACACAACATGTACACAGAGTAATGATATATTACTGCATAAAAACGCCCCACGCAGCATAAATTATACACTGGGGTGTTTTAGCCAAACAATCAAGGATGTGTTTTGGAACTTTGCTGAGAGATGGATTTATGTGGTGATATACCATTACAGGTAGTTATCACCGAGTGAAAGTGCTTATTACCACACTAAAAACGGGACACCACAGAAAACACTGAGCATAACAAGGCTATAACATTTTTATAGGTCTGTTCATATAAATTTGATTTTTACATCAATGACAGTGATATTTGATGCCTTTTTTTGTTTACATTTATTCAGTTTCATCCCAAACACAGTAGGAATTGCTGTTTACACCAGTAGTCCTATCAAGGCTGTTATACTGTATCTAGACATAAAACAAAGACCAGTGAGCAACCTCTGAGTCTTAAAAGTGAAGCCAATGCCTTAAAGTTGTATTCTTTCTAATAGCCAGCAGGGGGCGACTCCTCTGGTTGCAAGAAAAAGATTGTATAGAAGTCTACGGGAAAATGAGCCTACTTCTCATTTCATTTACTGCCTTGGTAAAGATTGTAAATATGAGTTTATGGTCTCAATCACTAGTTTCAAGTCTTCTTCAATACAGCATGATTTTCATTTAGTAAATTATGGTCCCATTTAGAGTCAAATAGACCATAGAGCAGGGTATTATTTAGTGTTTGGCTACCTTGTGATTGACAGGTTGCTACCACAGTGTTGTGCGGTCTGGGAGTTGGCCATGTTTCAAACTTTAACCCTTTCACTGTTTTATAGTCATGAAAGTTAATTGTAACAGTCTGGGCACTTAAAAATGTTTTACTCAGCATTTGGTTGTACTTATCTCCACCCTCTTGTGTCACTTCTGGTTGCAAACAAACAAGATGGCGACGACCAGAAACCAAGATTGCGACGGACAAATACCAAGGTTTCAAAACGGCAGTCCACAAACCAATAGGTGACGTCACATGACTCCTCATATACATTCTATGATACAGACCAATGAAATTCTCTTTAAATATGTGTGCCACATTTAAGTAAACCGTACCCTGGGGTGCATTATTTTCATTACAGGAAAATCAAAAATATATATATTTTCTAAGAATCAAATGTGCTTACACATTTTACTTCTACATACAGCTGTAGTCATGGTGGAATATAACTATTTGATATACAATGTGTAATAAAGGCAAATAGTGGTCTAACCCTGCACATGATAGGCTACACACCAGTGGAGAACATATCAGACCTTCACTAGTTTACAACATTCCCAGTTAAACTAACTGTCCGCTCAGTCCAGTAATGCCAGCTGGGTAATTGAAATGCACTGCAGCAGCAGTCGGCGCCATATAAAACAACATTTGTCAGCTTAACAGTATTTACAGGACACACAGTTAAAGACAGTAATACAAAACACTCCCTCTGTCTGTTTTGTTTGTCTCCCTCTGTCCTCCTCTCTCTTTCTTCTGAACTTCTGTGGTTTATTTAGCTGCACTCTTTCACCTGCCTCCAAATGTCAGCTGAGTTCAACAGAGCTGGAGGGAAAACACTCTCTGAGAGCCCGTTAAAGGAGATGCAGGAAAATTGAAGAAGAAAGAGAGGCAGGAGTAAGTGAGAGTTTGGTAACAGAAAAGTCCTCCAAGAGGGTTATACTGGCTCTAATGCATTATACTACTAACAAATAGCACTCTATTATTTAAGCATTTATCTGATGTCTTCACAACAAAAACATCACAAAAACAGGGATTCCAAGATGGCCACTGAGGACATGAGTGGTTTGTTGGGCTCCATTCAAATCCTCCTTATTTTAACACTGTCTTTATCATTACTTGGTGTCTTGACCCACACCTCTCAGCAAGCTTTCAACACTGCCCGGGGTGACTCTAAACAAAGAAGGAGCCTCCTGTTTGATCGTGGGAAAATTTGTACGCTGTCTCTCTGTTGTTTGCTACTATGGGTTCCTATTGGACACTGTTTACAACCTAAGGAGGACCCGGCTGCACCAACCCTAAAATGGCTAGTCACTCATAGTATCTAACCACAGATATATTGGCCTATACTCCATCTTCTCACTAAAGGGACTGATTAAAAATGAGCAAACAAAAACAAAAACAGCTCCTCAATTCTCAGAACAGCAAGGCAAGCGGTGTGTGTCAAAACTTCTACTACTCCTTCTACTATTGGCTGGGGATATACATCTCAATCCCCGACCACCAGTGATCAAACAAACAGGCAGCTCCACCCCACAAGTGCCCATCTGACCGGTGGAGGATCTGATTCCCCTGTGCAGGCAGAGTAGATCTGCTATAGAGGTGACAGCATCACAAGCCGTGCTAGATGTGTTTGGAGAAAAGCTGCATTACCTATTCGCATTTGAGCCAGATCTAGGCTGGGGTTTGGTAGCATCCTCTGGTGACGGACACCCAGGGACACATGGATCGAATTGCTCCTATGTAATCAAGTGCAACCTGACTGGGGAGTCTGTTCGATTTGTCACAAAAACTGTCAGATCCAAAAGCTGGGGCCAAATCGGAACATGTCTCTTATTTTATTGAAAATGTAAAGCATTACTTGGATGGGGGTAATGTCATTGGGACAGTTTTTCTTGATCTAAAAGAGACGTTCGACACTGTCAACCATAGCATTATCCTGTCAAAATGATCTACATTCTTGTTCTCTAATGAAACAGTTGATTGGTTTGAATCTTATCTTAAAACAAGGGAGCAGTGTGGCAAAGTTTACCAAGAATTCATTCATCCCTCTTAACCAACAGAATGGGTACTCCCCAAGGTTCAATCCTTGGTCCCCTGCTTTTCAGTCTGACACCAGAGGCCAGCAGTCAGCTTTATGCAGATGACGCAGTTATATATTTATCAGCTAAGTTACCTAGCAAGACAGCAGAGATCCTAACTGCATACCTGGATGATGTCCATCAATGGCTGCAACAGAATCATCTTGTACTGAATTTGAAAAAGACAGCTTCTCTGTGTTTATTAGAAGACAGGGCTCACCTAAAAAAAATAAAATCAAGATACAGAGGAAATAGTGAACTCAACTTTTTAGGAGTGGTGTTGGATCTGCAGCCGCAGTTTAGGACCAACCTTAATTATTTTAAATTAATCTGACATTACATACCCAGGCAGGCAGCTCAGTTATTTATGCACTCTATGATTTTCTGTCTGTTTTCATATTTTATGACAGCGTGGGCTCAAGCACCAGCCTCTACAATCAAACATCTTACATCCTTATACAATCAGCCACTGAAAATAATGGACAAGAAGCCTGTCCAGTGGCTTCATTGTCACACACTAAAGTGACACAATCTACTCAGCTTTGAGAGCTTTACTCAAATTAGTCTTTAAATATGTTAATAGTCTTAATTTTGTTAATAGACTCTTTCCAGATACACTCCTGATCAAAATCTTAAGACCAGTTAAAAAATTGCAAGAATTTACGTTTTGCACTGTTGTATCTTAAGAAGGTTCTAAGTAGAGTTTCAAAATGCAAAAAGAAGAAATGAGAGCAAGAGACTAAATGTTTTGAGCAGGTAATTTATTGAAAAGAACAATTTAACTACAATAGGCTGTTCATCAGCTGATCAAAAGTTTAAGACCATAGCTCAAAAAAAACCCTAAAACAGAAATTAAAGTCTCAAAAACAGACTCAGTAATGAGTAGCTCCACCATTATTGTTGATCACTTCAAAAATTCGTGTTGGCATGCTTGATGCGAGTGTTTCCAAAAGGCTTGTAGGAATGTTGCTCCAAGTGGTGAAGATGGCTTCACGAAGGGCATCCACTGTCTGGAACTGATGTCCATTTTTGTAAACTTCCCTTGCCATCCATCCCCAAATGTTCTCAATTGGATTTAGATCAGGGGAACATGAAGGATGATCCAAAAGAGTGATGTTATTCTCCTGAAAAAAATCCTTTGTCAGACGGGCATTGTGAATTGCAGCATTGTCCTGCTGAAAAACCCAGTCATCACCACACAGACGAGGGCCCTCAGTCATGAGGGATACCCGCTGCAACATCTCCACGTAGCCAGCTGCTGTTTGACGCCCCTGCACAACCTGGAGCTCCATTGTTCCATTGAAGGAAAAAGCACCCCAGATCATGATGGCGCCCCCTCCGCTGTGCCGTGTTGAAAAAATCTCAGGTGGCATCTCCTTGTCATGCCAGTAGCGTTGGAAGCCATCAGGACCATCAAGGTTAAATTTTTTCTCATCAGAGAATAAAACTTTCTTCCAACTTTGAACGTCCATGTTTGGTGCTCCCTTGCAAAGGCCAAACGGGCAATTTTGTGGCGTTGAAGGAGACGTGGCCTTTGAAGACGTTTTTTGTTTTTGAAGCCGTTCCTTTGCAGATGCCGTCTGATGGTTACTGGGCTGCAGTCAGCACCAGTAATGGCCTTAATTTGGGATGAGGATCCTCCCGTGTCTTGACGGACAGCCATTCGGATCCTCCGGCTCAGTGCCGGTGAGATTTTTTTGGGTCTACCACTTGATTTTTTTGTTCCATAAACCTCAGGATCTTTTAAGAAATGCAAAATGACTGTCTTACTGCGTCCAACCTCAGCAGCGATGGCACGCTGTGAGAGGCCTTGTCTATGCAGCTCAACAATCCTGCCACGTTCGAAGGCAGTGAGTTTTTTTGCTTTTCCCATCAAGAGGTCTTGACAGTGTGATTACTTGACAGAAAATGACATGGAATCCAAATTTTTGCACAGATTTGAGCTTTTAAAGGATGTGGTCTTAAACTTTTGATCAGCTGATGAACAGCCTATTTCAATTAAATTGTTCTTTTCAATAAATTACCTGCTCAAAACATTTGGTCTCTTGTTCTCATTTCTTCTTTTTGCATTTTGAAACTCTACTTAGAACCTTCTTAAGATACAACAGTGCAAAATGCAAATTCTTGCAATTGTTTAACTGGTCTTAAGATTTTGATCAGGAGTGTATATCCAAAGACAAGACAGCATTAGAGTAACTCGGAGCATGGTGAATGGCAACTGTAAAATACCACATTGTAGAACTACATTTGGAAAGTCAGCTTTCTCCATAAAGGGCTGTCAACTCTGGAGCACATTACCAACCGAAATCAAATTAATTTCAGATATAAAAGCCATCATAACAGAGGTTAAGTGTTGGCTAAAAGCAAACCAGCGCCATAGCCATGTTTTGCTAATTTTACTGTAAATTACCAAGGTGTATTGGTGTATGTGTGTTAATGTATTGTGGGAGGCTATGTATGATGTGTATTTTATTGTAGTTTCATATTTGCAGTTTATTGTGGTTTGTCATGTAGATAGCTGTATATTTTAATTATTCTCTACATGTAAAAGCCCAACTAGGGACACGAGTTGAAAATTAGCAATAGCTATAAACTCTCTGTGCCTCTCTCGCAGGTGCTTTTGTCATTAGTAGGAAAATGAAAGAAAGCATAATTTAAAAACACTCATCTTTGAGCTTCAGTGAAACACGTCCAGATATTGTTTCAGTTGCTGTTAATTCGAAATTAAAGACGGAGTGCGAATGTTGTTAAAAGTTAAGATTTGAGCCTTGCGACTACCCACATGTCATTTTGTATTGAAGTGACGCTCTGTAAGACAGTGGACCCTGTGATACATGATCGCTAATGCACTGGTCCCCAACCTGGGGATCCTGACCCTCCTTGGGGTCACCAAAGCTTCACAGGGGTCACAAGCCCTTTTTCATTTTAAGGGGTGTAAGACTTTTTTTTTTTTTTTTTTTTTTTTTACCAAAAGATATACGGTTGGCTTATATCTCAGGATTTCATTCAAAACTAAATGAAAGTATTTAAAGTTGGAATTATTATTCAAGATACAGACTCCATAGCTGCATTATCTTATTGGGAAAAAAAAACCCTCACGGGATAAGAGACTGATCACTATACATTAGAATAGTCTGCTGTTAAAACAACCAGTGAGCTAATAAAACAATGATGAAGCATCAGGGAGAAAATAACACTGAATTTGTCAATGAAAAAGGAGCCTATTAAATAGGCCTATTTCTGATTGTTAAAAATAAAAATGCATCATTATACATTATTTTAGTTCCTAAAATAACAGGAAACCTCATCTCTTATGTATCAGTCACAGGAAATAACCTGATATATTTTTACATTAAATTCCTGCAGTTATTGTGTTCACTATATGGGTTAATTGTACAGTTTATCAGTTGTTCTGTACTGTTATTGTTATCTATTGAATATAATATGAAATATCCAAAAAACATGTCACTTTGTCAGTGGTCATCAGTTTACTCTATGATAGTAAAGTGATCCCTTAAGGAAAAGGGTTGGGAACCACCGCTTTAATGAAACACATGGAGGCATCTGTGTTTTATAGAGAAATGAACTCAGTATAACATCATGGCATCTGAAGAGCTCAAAAAAATGAGAAAAATGCAAAGAGAGCTAATAGATTTACCCAGCAGCATGTAATTCGTTGCATTGCCGTCCCTGCCCCTCCCAGCACACCCAGCGAGCTCCCATCTCCATTCTCAAACTCCTGTCTATCGCAGTGCTCACTTGTGTATCAAGGTAATGAATTCATAATCTCTCTCGAGCTCTTTGTAGATCTCTATCGTGGTGGGAGATAAGAGGGAGCATCGTTGCACTCTAATAGCCGTCAGTCTGCCTGTGTTTCTGCCTGCTGTGTGTATGTGTTTGTGTGTGTAGAGTGCATGTGTGTTGAGTAAATTACCCATCAACACAAACCCCAGCACGCTATCCTCCATTTTGGCTTGCAGGGAGAAAAAGGATTGTAGCCCAGAGCACAGTCACTTATCAGCTAACTGTTGAGGCTTCATGTCCACTGCTCTTCTCTCTGAGACGGGTGAGCGCTGAGCGCTGGTCCACTTTCTCTCTTTCTTCCAGTGTCTCGTCAGACGCCACGTAGCACTTTCTAACTTAGCTCACAAACACTCAACTAAAGGGACAGTAAATATCTGAGAGGGTGATGCATAGTAACTAAACTTACGACTTGGGGTTGCTCTTGAGGCGGCGTGCGCACATTTTTAATTGTGTTTTTTCGGTGGGGTGATGAAATGTCCTCCATTTGAGCATGAGCTGGCAGTAAGTGGGCTGTCGCCTCCAGGGACAGAGTGAGCAATGGCCCGCTGCTATCGGAGGTGATTGTGCCTCAACCCCGAGGGGTGACAGATGAACAGAGGGGAACAGGGAGACAATAAGGAGAAGAAGTCTCCCATGGAGTTAAAAACAGGACACGGGCCAGAAAGAATCGTTAGTATGCACCTAAATCTGCACAAGCTAAACTTTGGCAGTGCTGACAAGTTTGTAACGCTTCACTCTTTTGTTGGCTTTTCTATAAAGTTTTCTAAATAGATACACAGTGTTGAATAAAGAACCTTTTTCTTAACATTACAGTTGCAAGCCATTTTATGGTGGCATGAATCTTTTTGATGATATGTGTGGTATATTAAAAGTAAATTCTGTATGTTTTAGGCCTTTTTAAAGGTGCAATGTGCAGGATTTGGTGGCAGCAGTGACCAACTTCCTGCTTCTCCCGTGTGCCAAGTGGGTGGTGGTCAACATGAAAACATGAAGACTTGAAAACTTGAATGGCCCTATTTAGAGCCAGTGTTTGGTAGGGTTGTAAGAAAATATTGAATATCACGATGTTATATTTTGTGATACTGTATCAATACTGAAAACCACAGTATTGATTTTTAATTAATACCAGTTTACATACAAAGTTTGACCAAGTCAATACTTTCATTTGTAAAGAGATTAAAACTCTGTGTATGTGCCATCTCAAAGTAGTGCTGTGATGTTGGATAATACGGTGACTGTGATGAAGGCAAATGCAGATCCCCCCAGTTTTCCTAAGATTTGATTTTTAAAAAATGCAATATATCACCTTGACTAAGGTATTGCAATATATTGAATCATTCCCCCAGTATCATGATATTTATCGTATCGCCAGATTCTTGCCAATAATGCCCTAGTGTTTGGTTTGTCTGTCCTGGGCTACTGTAGAAACATGGAGCCTAGGAGGCTACGTGAAGAGGACCCACTATGTATGTAGATATACAGAAAACGGCTCATTCTAAGGCAACGAAAACAGCACAATTCTTAGTTTCAGGTTATTATACACTAAAGAGAAACATTAATATGATATTCCATTTCTGCCAATGGATCCTAAATGCTACATACTGTTCCTTTAAGGGCGAAAGCAAAAACTAATGTTTTTCTGATAGTATGGCTATTGTACTGTTAAAGAAATTATGACCACCCTTTGGGCGAGGTTATTATTTGCTAAGCATAATTTTTTTTAATATAAGGTTTTAATATAAGATCACACCCCAATACTAGTGGAACTATATTCTGAATAAGTTATAATCTGTGTATGTATTTCATAAGAACTATAGATGTATTCAAAATTATATTGCAATCTGCAAACTTTTCTGTCTGTGGATATCCATATCATGTTAATGTTGAGTTTCATGACCCCACGTCCTGTAAAATCAGGTAAAATATCTATATTGTGTACATAATGTAGAAGTAGTTCTGTATTATTTGAGAAGTATTTTTCTCCCCTGAAATGTCTTGTCCAGCATGCTGGTGTTTTCTGTTGGAGAACAGTGATAAGCAGACATTGTGGCGAGGATCACCTTCAATCGGAGATGTAACAGCTGACAGAAGGAGGCCAGTAGTTTCAACAAGGTTCACTGGTCGTTTGGAGCGTCTTCGCACAGTACATGCTGTTACACGATTCGGTAACAAGATGCAAACGATTAAGCTCTTTCCCACGAGCACTCACCACATCTTCCGCTCGCTGAATTTACATGGCATTTATGAACACTCACAAGGAAAACAAAAAGTGGAGAGGGAGAGGGAGAGCCAGGGAAGAGAGCTCCTAGTGTGGAGGAGTCTCATTATTCTGTTATGGATTGCACATGTCAGGCGGTAAGTGCTCTTTTTATCCTTCTAAAGCACTAGCCTCGGCCACTGAGCGCATTTCCCTACCGGAGTGAAATTTACCATGTTAAGGCTCACGCCACCAGGGGAATGGTGGCGAGAGCTCTGGGTTGCCGCTAAGATTTACCGGCCTGATTAAATAAGGGACTGTAGTGTGAATAAGAGGCCAAGGGAGAAATCTGCGTAACATAAACGCATGATTTTTACTCACTAGTTAAATTGATTAGACCCCCCCTTGCACCCCTTTACACCTCTTTATGGTGTGGTACATGTCACGCTGGGTTTTAAACAAAGAGCAGAGAGAGGGCAGTGGAGGATTGCTTGTGGTCCAGGATGGCTTTCTGCCAACACACAGCTAAGATGGGTTTTTTTAAAAGGGCCTGTTCCCATCCATTACAGCCTGCATACCTTGAAAAGTTCACACAAAATATATCGCTACTGTCCTTCCAAATGGGCAGAAGAGGCCTTTCATTTGATGCACTGTGCCTCACAAATTGTAGCCCCATTCCAAAGACTGACAAATTCAGTCATATTTCCTTCAATTTCCCATCATAGACCCTGGTACTTAGTGCTTCACGAAGGTGATTTGACATAGACAGGGACCAGCATTTTTCAGCTGAGCAATTGTGTGTGGGCTAATAGGGATGGGAGCAAAAACTGATTGTATCACATTATTTTGGTGGCAATATTGTATTGCTGTACGGACGTCAAGTCGTGACCTTTTATAATATAAACTAAGCTCTCAACAATCCGAGGGCTGCTATTCTGTCTTTCAGCAGTTGTAGCAGTCTTGAAGCTAGAGTGAAGATACCGGTGCCATTAAACTAGAAAACCTGTGGAATCAATTGGTACCAAGCATGTCACGTTAGCTTCTCAGGAAGGATGCTAAATAATGCTCCAAAGTTGCACTAAATTATGGCAGGGCAAAATTGGTATGGGCTCTCTTGACCTCTGACCTCAGGGTTTGTGAGTGAACACTCCGAGATGAACAGAGTGAAAACTGTATGTTATTAGATAAAACAGATGTTGACAAACTGCAGAATTTGCAGTTGAAAAAAAGGTAATAAATTGCAAAATATTGCAAAAAAATGTTTAAAATTCGTATTGTGACTTGAGTATCATGATAATCATGGGGCCTCAGATGACTACCACCCTTAAGGACTAGGGTACACATTTTTCTTTCTGTTCAGAGGCCACAATGGCTTGAAAATCCCAGAATTAGCTAGTCACTTTCTTGCTTCTTCTGAGCCACAAGGGATTTTGGCTTAGAATACTATCTCAAACAAAAGTAAAGAAAACTGACCTGACCTCAGCTAAAGATGTAGTTAACATTTGTCTGCATGCTGGCTGGTAACTGACTGTGGGTCAGTGGATGTGATGTGATGTGTCTCCAGTCTGTGTCTCGCCTCCCTGCTGGACAAAACGGACACCAGCTGTCTCTATTCAAATTCAAATTCCACCAGCCAATCAGAGTTGCCATTTCAGCTCAAAGCCAATGTGACTGGGTGTAATCATGTCCACCTCACCTCACACGCAGCAAAGTGAAGAGTGATAACTCACCAAAAGTTGTTGAAAGTCAATGTAAAATTTTCTTCTCTTGAATTTGTCATACAAGCAAGACTTCCTTTTACTGCAGTTGCTTTCTTGATTTGTTGTTGTTTTTATGTGGCACATTACAGCTCAAAAAGTTAATTTTTATCACTGAAATGAAAACAATTCATGCTAATTTGATTGGTTTTGAAATTTAAATGGCGACAAGGACAAATGGGACATGTCGTGGTAGAGTGGCCACTGAAAAGTAATGAATATTCATTAAAGCTAAGTAACTTTTCCAAATTGTGATCGCGTTATAGAACAACTCCTGCTTGTTCCAGCCTTGTATTTGACCTGACATGCACTTCTCACATTGTATAAAGTGTTTGGGCTGCTCTGTGATTAGATTAGTTATGATGCAACTGGATGGATCAGGGCTACTTGCTTAATCTACCCTAAACATTACTGTGTAGTTTATCTGGACATGTAAAGAAAAAAAATGATTCCAGCCATATGGGTTCATTTAAACACATGCAGATTTGCACTGAGTAGCCACATTTTGCACCTTGTTGCATCTCAGTGATCAAGGCAGGGTCGGCTTAAGGCATAGGCCATATAGGCACATGGGCACAAATGAACAAATACATAAAGGAGGCAACGATACTAGGGATTGTGTATTTATATTATAATAAATACAGTTATAAAATGATCAAATTTGAATTTCACCAAGGGCACCAAAAGGGTTAGAGCCGGCCCTGGCTCTAGGTACATCATTCTTATATTTTTAACATGTTCTGTATCATATCAGTGAACACGGCCCGAGAAGTTGAATCTGTTGCACCGAATGCATCATTAGATCATAATTACATTAAAAATGATCTTTCTAAAATCGCTCCTTTGCATGGGATTTGATAATAGAACATCAGAAATGATTTGATTGAATTGATTTTGTATTGCAAATCAGGTTCTTGTTGAAAACTTTAGGCGAGCACTGTAAAACAAAAAAAAAAAACATTTCTCCTTTAAGTGCTTTATGTGTCTCTATATTTGTCTTCTCCTCATTCTGCCATCGCGGCACAGATTTATGAACAGAAAAGACCAACCACAGTAACTCGTTTTGGACCCGTTGTGTGTGCTATGATTTCCGACTAAACGTGCTTGAACGCACCAAGCGGTGGGATTTACGATTCAGGAGAGGTGAAGCGCCGAGGTTTATGAGGTGGCATTGAACGCAGCACAAGGCTCCGTAGTATTTTTTTTTCACTGCGATAGAGGGGAGGGAGAAGTGGGGTATTTGACTCCTGTCTCCCCACCCCCAGTCAGTACGAGGTGGATTTAGGAAGAAAGGAACCAAAACCTGGGACGCGGAGATAACGACGCACACCAATAAAGAGAGATACATTTGGAGATCCGCGCGCGGCGGTGTCGCGCACGGATTATTATTATTATTATAGGGTATTTTATTTTTCTTTCACCGAGGAGACTCCGGCTCGGATCTGTTGGAATAAAGGAGTACAAACGCGCCGGGAATAATAGAAGTACTTTATACTCGCTGCCTCCGTTAACAAGTGACTGCTGAAAGTGGAATATAGCGGCTTTTTTCCCACCGTCTGACAAGTAACTGTTTTTCTGAGGGAATACGACCGCGCACCCACAGAGAAGACGGATTTTAAACGCTGTCCCCCGTAAACCAACTAGGGGGTAGTCTCACAAATACTTTTCTCACGCCGTTCAAGTAAGTGCCTGCAACTTTTCCTCCTCTTAACTCTTGAAATGCTTAATATGAGCTCAGAGAGCAGGTTAAACATATTATAAAGAACATAAATGTGGTAAGAGTAGGGGGAATATACTCGCCTGTTTTACACTTTGGCATAATGCTGGACCGTTTTATCGACCCGGGTGTATTATTATTATTATTATTTTTTTGTCTGCTGGAGGAAAATTAAGCGTATATTGCTGTACTCCTTTTGTACTGATTGTGTTTTAGAGGAAACGTATTTGCCCTAATGTTTAAGTTTCTTTGCGTTTGTCATACATTTCAGATTTAGTCCTGAGCTTGTGGTTCCCTTGATAACTTTCTCACATCCAGCAACCACTCTGCTGAGATTTGGACCAAAGTGCGCACATTATTTTGCATGTTTTGTTGTTGTTGTTGTTGTTTTCAGTATCGAAACAAGCAGCTTTCAGCCCATCGGTGTGCGTGTTCCTCTAATGTGATGCAGGGTCAGCGTTCATTTCTAAGCTGTATGGATGTGTGTTGGCAAGAATCTGGCGATATCATGGCGATATATTTTGATTTTTTTTTTTTAATATATTGCGATATTGTGATTATCACAACCTGGGCATGTCTGTAAAGTGGAGACTCATGGGTACCCAGAGAATCCATTTTTATTCTCGAGGTCAGAGGTCAAGGGGCAACTTTAAAAATCGCCAGGCTGTTTTTTCCTCGCCAGACTTTAGTGAACTTTAACCCATTATTAAACCTCCTTTGTGATAAGCAAGTATGCCATGGACACTTTAGGTTTTTAGTATCATGTGATGCCAGTATCCTCACTGAAGCTTTAAAACTGAGCCCCATAGAACTTCTGGAAGATAGACTCGAAGCCGGGCTCGACAGCAGGCCGTTGGATTATTAAGATGATAATAAAATAATCAGTACATTACTTTGTCTTAAACCCCTTTATGGGTAAATACACCCGTATAAAGGGGAGAGGAAATCACTCCATCAGTAAATCATTGTAAGATTCCCATAAATGATGTCTGAGGGATTTTTTTTTTACATCTTGCGTTATAATAATGCTGTTGTAGTTTTGTATTTTTACTTGTCTGTAGTGAGCTCTGTGTGGAGTTTATTGGAATTGATTGGAGGTCTTTTGTTAGAGCTTCTTTAAGCAATTTCTCTGATGTTTGCACGATCAATATCCCTTTAATCTTTCATCTTTCTTTTTTTCTTAAACGTCTGCCTTGAGAAGTAACTTTTGTCTGGTTGTGTTGGAAAGTTTAGATACAGCTCCAGGCTGTGCTTTTTTTCTTCTTCTTCATCTTCTTCTTCTTCTGCTTCTTTTTTTGTGTTACGGCAGGCTACAGTAAAAAAAAAAAAAAAAAAAAGTCAAGTGAGTCCAATTTGAATTACAATGGATCTTAATTTTATCAGAACATTTAAGGCTAAACCCTCCCTGGGCAACATAGCCAAGCGCCCCCCTTCTCCCTCTTTCTTCACCCTCCCACCCCAACAGCAACTGCAAGCCAAAAGAAGATTAGTAATGCATTTCATTCACTGCAGCTTGCTGAGCAGACGAGACCAAACACTGCTGTTTTTGTTCCCGATAGTAAAAAATATCGGAGTATCTTTTACATTTATAGAGGTCAGGGTCAGGAAATCAAACTGGAATCAAATCAAACTGGAAAACATGCAGAGGGAACACGAGGAGTTCAGTTAAACCAGTTAGTGCTATTTTTCTTGCACCTATTTTACATCTCGGTGAACTTTTAAGACAAATTAAAAGATAATGCATTTGCATACTGTTATGTTCTTGAAAAATCAACATTAATTCTACCACGTTTCCATTTGTAATGAAAATTCAGGCTCTTACCTATGTTGTAACTCCAAATCATCAGTCTTACGCTCCGGTGTTCAATCAGTCTGCTCGACTGTATAAATAAACCCATTTGTCTTATGATGAGAGTCACATGTTGATTGTCAGTAGCGAGAAGGAGTCTTGTCCTTCAGAGTAATTGGACAACACGTATACCAAGAGGCTGCGCTTCAAGTGTGTTCTGGATTCTTAATGTGGCTTTAATTGAACAATTTATCACCCCTGATCACTGTCACATAACCGGGTAGGAAAGACAAAAGGCAATGAAAATGCCGAGGATAAGCTGCCAGGCACAGTCGGCCGAGCGTGACCGGCGTGTCTGTCACAGCTGCATCAGCAAGGTGCTGTTTTATTTAATTTAGCTTATTTATTTATTTTTTGTCTGCAGAAATCGCAGATCGATGGGTTCGTGAGTGGCACGCTCGTAAGCAGTGGTAATGAATAGTTGAGGAGGAGGGAGGGGGGCAGGCAGCGAGAACATTACATCCTTGAAAACTTCTTTTATTGGACAAAACTTTAGATTTCTCCCCGGAGCTCCTTTCCCTACACTTGGAAGACGAGTTAATTGAATTGTGCCCCGGATGTGATGCTTTTTTTTCCCCCCTCAAGTACGGAGGTCTTGAAGAAGTGTCCTCCTCGGGGTTTTGAAATTCATTTCCTTTGCAATTATTACTTTGTGAGCTGTTTTTTCTTTTATTTCCCCTACCTCGACAGACAGCAGGGTGTGTTCTCGCTCTCATTTGTAACGGCATCAAAGGGGAGATTCTCGATAGCTGCGGGCCTCACACACTGACTGGAAGCTATTCAAAGTCACGTATTTTACTTCAGGAGAGTTCACAAGTTGTCATCTTTTTGACTGTTTCATGTATTTTTTTTGTTCTTTGGGCTTCTTAACATCAAGTGCGCTTTTGACAGTTTGACATACAGCCAACTTAAGCTATTGGGTTTTTTGTAGAGGCAAAGCAAGCAGAGCCCTTGATACTTTAAGAGCTTTTTTATCATCAGAGATTTTCCAGATGTTGCACTGAAACTGAACCAGTACAACTGCTTGTACTTACAACCAGTTTGAACTTTTCAAGTGTCAAAATTAGCTCTCTTCCATCTGCAAGAGTCCCACATACTCAAAAACACTCATACAGATATACTGGATGACGTAACAGTTAGGGGTGTAATGATGCAGCCGTGTAGACTGATATATTGATTCAATGATCAACGATCAAATATCAGCGGTGCAAAGTGAAACGCTGAAACATATCGTGTTTAGAATACACCTTTATTTTGAAAGTCGCATGGCACATCTGTCACCATTTGTGTCCAAGTGCACCTTCTTCCAACAGAGCCCGCATATCGATTGACCGCTGAATTGAGTTGAATCAAATCAAAATTGTATTGTGGCAGACATGGTGTTATCAGCAAATATTGCACTGTTGTTGCACACATTATCGTATTATAATGAAATGTGTGATATACACCTCTAGCAGGGATGCACCGGGCCCTCTTTTTCAGTCATGATACCGATACAGGTACAGAGTACTGATCTGATCCCACTGTTTAATGAAGAAGCTGTATACCTCACTGTGTGGAAGTGATTGGGATCATTCATTTACATGTAAGACAACATCAGGCTTGACTTAACCATTGCTTTCCTAACTTTTTAAAACAAAATGTAACATACATATACATATAGGGGTGGGACGGTTCATAAAATTCATGGTTCAGTTCACGGTTTGGGGTCACGGTTTTCGGTTCGGTTTGGTACAGCGGTAAACAGTATTCATGGTACAGCAACGAGGCCAATTTCCATTTTCAGTTTGAACAGCTTTTCATTTATTTATTAAAATAGGTCAACTGTTTGCCTGAACAACAGTAGACTAGGCTAACGTAAGGAACAAGTGTCACTATGTTATTTAAAAATAATTAATAAATAAAAACAAATTACAGGCTCAGGCTGTCAACAAAGTGCATCAGGGCAGCCAGCACTAGACCTTTTTAAACAATAGTAACATATGTCGCTCTATTTCCTGATATTTTAAAATAATAAAAAAAAAACACAGACTCAGGCCATCAAAATAAAGTGCAGCATAAACCAAACACACACTGTTTCAAAGCAGCACTGCTCTGTTCGTTCTGTGGTCATGTTCTTCTGCTAGAAGACGAGTTTGTCCACATCCTCGGCAGCTCTGGATGTCCATCCGTCTGCAGTCAGAGCTACATGGTCTTTGTTGGACAGGTCTTTCACAGTTCCTCGTCGTGTCTCTTCATACAGTTCAGGAATTATGTGTCTGGGAGATGGCTCAAGTACCCTAATCATATGCTGAAATCTAGCGTCCTCCACGACTGCTTCAGTTGTGTTTTTTGCTCTGAGTCTGCATTTAGAGGCTGTTTAAATGTTGCTGGGAGAAGGAGTTGCTCTTTCCTCCCCGACTCTCTCCTCCTTGTGCTGTCAACGGACACACCGGAGTGATGTCTCCTTAAATGATTCATCATGGTGGAAGTATTGCTGCTAGCAGAAGCCACACGTGTTGCACAGTGCTTACACACAGTTGACTTTTTATCCACCACTTTTTTCCCGTCACTGTCATTCATAACACCAAATCCATAATTCTCCCACAGAGCAGAGCGCAACGACGCTGGTGGATCCTCTACCTGTACTTTATCGTGTCCACTCTCCATTTCCTTAACGGACAGCCATACTCTGCACTTCATCAATGTCGCTGCCAACTGAGAAGTTTGAGAAGGAAGGAGGCTGGGTCAGGCGTCATCAACATGTCGTATCTTTGGCGGTACAACACAGACGCAGCAAAATCTTGGTTTGCCGTTGCCTAAATTGGGCCAATAAAACGCACGACCGCAGCTTCAGTTACACTGCGCATGTGTGATACCTCATAATCCTGTCCGCCATCCCAGCCTCTTTCCATAGGCCTTGATTTCTAGTGTGACGATAAACGGGATGAAAAAAATACACAATCGTCCCCAAGAACCTATTTCAAATGAACCAAACGATACATACACGAACTGAACCGTGACTAGCGAACAGGTTAGGATTTTTACCTGAACCATTCACCAACCTATTTAATGCATGAATAAAATTCCAGTATATAATTTATATAGTATCTGATCCGGTATCAGTATTAGTGCATCTGCGACCCCTAGTAACAATGAATGAAGAGCTACTAATAGTAATAACACGTCTTTGATTACTGTGACTCTGTTTGTCTGTTTAAGTCACACTCTAGTTTGGTTATAAAAAGTTATTAACAGTCATAATGAGAGCAAAATGTCAATCAGCAACACATCTACTGTACATGTATACATAGCCCTTTGTTCAAAGCTTTTTAGGCCTACAATTATCACCCTTGTTTTGTTTTTGTATCACCCAGTGCCCTGTTCATTGTATTCACATTCAAATTAGGAGCATTTTGGTGGCATCAAGTGCTTTGCAATTAGTCACATCGCACTTGACACAGCAACACAGTTAATAACAGCTGTTTTGAAGTGACTGTCGTTGCACAGAGAAATGTGCACTGTGCAGAGGCGCTGTTGCACTCACAGCTAATTGTGTTTATTCATTTTAATATTCTCTGAGTGCTAAATCAGTGCTCTTCCAGCGACACAAGGTGCAATTAGCCTGGCTGTGAAAAACAGGAGGCAGTGTGTCTTGTAAAGTGTCCCCCTCCTCTCCCCTCCGATTTGTGGATTAGCTGTCCCTTGTCATGAACATTTCTTTTATTGCCACGTAGCCAGGATGGAGAAATACTTCATAGCACAAAAGCCAATGACACACAATAGAGCGATCATGCGAATTACAACATTGTGTAAAAACCCTGTGTCTCTGGATATGGCAGATATGCATTAGAGATGAGGCTCTGCAGACTATTGTAAACAACAGCAGAACTACCAGTGCTCTATGACGATGTTATGTCATGTAGTGGATTGTACTTGTGTATTTTTATGCCATAGGAAAACTTGGCCAGGTGTTGGCTAGATTACTACAACCCCACTGGCTTTACAGGTGCTATGGATGTCACATTCTCCCTCCCTCTTTTTGCGTTTACTTCACAACAAGTGGTTTCCAGACACTTAGCATGCATCTCAGCCATATATCCATTTTTTACAGACTGACAACCCAGGGTGACCATGTGATTCCAACGTTGTTTTATCATTGGCTCACAAACCTTGTTAGAAGTGGGATCCAAATGTCAGATACCATCCGCAGAGATAAACAAAACATTCATTTTTGACCCGCTGACATTTTTTAAAACGATTAACTCACAATCATACTTTTTTTTTAGGAAAAAACATACTTTAATTGGGCACCTCTCTAAAAGCTCTGTAGATGTATTTTTAAAAATATTTTTCTACACAAAAATATTATCAATAGCAGCTTTAACACAACAATGGGAGCTGTTTGTGGCCTTGGTCATCCAAGATTTTTGATGACATCAAACATTAGTGTTGACTAATATTAATATTATTCAGTGCGTTATAGTCATGAACTCCAGTACACTGTTTTTGGGATACTTTCATTTTCCAAGAACAACTTTTGACAAAAATAAGACCAGGAGTGACCTTTTGGGTATTGAACTGTAGCTACTACAAGCAGTGGAGTTTCTCCTGTTGTGAAATGTAATTATTACAGCCCTCTAGCCTGAAACATCATGTTGTGCCTGAGAGTCTGTAAACACACAGTGTTGCTTAAACCAAACTAGAATGTAGAGCAGCGAAATAAATGGAACAAACCAAGTGAATAATAGCTGAGGAGAGAAGGCTTTTTTGTAGGTTTATTCAATTGCAAGTTACTAACCATTACATGCATTAGATGCTGCTTTAAAGTCACTCCCACTTTGAATAGGCACTCTCAGCACTGTAAGGCACTACACTAAAAACATCAAAACTTTTACACCTGAGGTATCATTACTTCTCAAGACAGAAAGAGCCAAACAGTGAAAGAGGAAAAAACAGATCATTGGAGTCACAACAATTTAAAGCATCATCTAGATTAAACCTCAGGGTTTTTTTCCTTTTCTTTTTTTTTTTTTTGCTCCATAGACCTATATTTTCAACATGGCCACAGGGGTAGAAACATGAGCCGACTGGCTGGCCGAGGAATTATTGACCACTCACTCAGACACCCCTGCTGGTTGCCTCGGGTCTAAAATTGGTAACTCTGTCCTCAGCAGACCTCGTTTGAGGTGAGCAATGGCCACGATCTTGTTGGCGGCACCCAAAAATTTGTATTTACACGCCGACTCTCCTGAACTCAAATGTTTAGCACGCCACATCAAGCTATGTTGTTTTGAGCAGAGGTGATGCACGTTGAGAGGCAAGGGCCAGATACGACGGGGTTCTGATAAGGCATGTGAACTCAGCAGGACTGATCTGCCGCTGGCTGAGTTTAAGTCCACCTTGCAGCTTGGCTGACTGTTGGGCTCCACTGGTGGTTGTTCACTTTTGGTTTTTCTTCATCCCTACATCTCCCTCTCTCAGTTTGTCATCCTCCTACAATCACACTTCTCCTGTCTTTACCTTGCCTCCCATCTGTCTGTATCACACTTGTATATGAAGCCAGATTAGATCCATAATCAAATATTTTTTAGATCTAAGTTGCTTATTTCAGCCTTGAATTTGTTTTACGTATATGTTTTTTTGCGCTTTTATCACCTCAGATGTGCCAGGTGGAAAAGGAGTCTTAATCAGAGCATTTGCGGACGTCAAGTCATTGTGTGCCGAAGCCAAGGTAGCCCCTCATACACATAGACTCCACTAATCCCTGCCAGACTATCTAGTAAAGCCTCGGGGAATACATCGACACACTGTCACCTCCCCAGCCTCCCGCCCGTTCCCTTGGTACCTCCAGGTTTTACAAAAAATGATTCGCTCCAGCTCCTTCTGATGAAGTGACAGTAATCTGCTTTTGACGACTAGCAGTAAGCAGACCTTCTGCTGACGCCTGCTACTCCCTCATTCACTCTATAGTCTGCCTCCCTCAAGATAAAACACACTTGAACAAAAAAAAGTGCATAGTTTGTTAAAGCCCGAGAGGAAACTATACCAAACACTGCTGTACTCGCACAAACACCCATTCACGCTCCTCTCCCTCTGGCCCTGATCCCATCCTCTTTATGGTTATGGAGTTAATGTGAACTGGTGTTTCATGGTGAGAAGTAATTAACACCCGGTCTGGGACAGGCATCAAATGGATGTGTCTGATCCTGCCTCTGTCTGCATCTCCTCTGGCCGTCTCCTGATGCTTGCTGTTGGGCTGTTCCTATGTTAAGTGGGATTACCAGCTGGCCTCCCCCAGATTGATGCACAGAGGTTCCCCTCGGGGTGTCTGCCTCCTCCTCCTCCTCCTCCTCTGCCTACTCCGCCTCCTCCTCCCCTTTGCAAACTAGGTCTGGCAGGAAGGGCAGCCCTGCGCCCTAGTAGTTTGACCTCTCAGAGGTTTTAGACACAAGGGGGTGGGGGGTCATTCTTACGCCCGAAGGGTTCAAACAGGTTGCATTTAAATGCTGCTCATACAGGCCGTTAGGTGGTCCACACCAGCCTGTTGAGACATCTGTATGTATAAAAGTGTGTATTTATGAAGGCGGGTCGTTAAAGTGGAATATTTTCCACTTTAATTTACTCTATCATTTGAGCCTGGTAGTCTAGAGAGGTGATACACTTTTGAACATAAGTTTAGGTGTATGACAGCTGATTGGTAAGGAAGGTCACTCACCTTCTCAAGCTAACTCACTTGAGAAGGTAACTGAGCGTGGTGCCTAGGGATGCACTGATATCGGTGACAATGGGGCCGATCCATTAAAATTCAGTTCTGTGTTTATGCACAAATCCTGTTAAGTTTTGACCAATTTTTGCTGCATTAAAAAGTTTTACACTTGAGTTGTAATTCCTGTTAATTTTGAAGAATTCTTTTTCAAAGTTGTTGGTGTATGATTTATTAATTTAATAATAAATAACAATTCACTTCATTTCTATCCATCCATCCATCTTCAACCGCTTATCCCGTTAGGGGTCGCGGGGGGGCTGGAGCCGATCCCAGCTGACATTGGGCGAAGGCGGGGTTCACCCTGGAAAGGTCGCCAGTCCGTCGCAGGGCACACAGAGACAACCATTCACGCTCACATTCACACCTACGGGGAATTTAGAGTCACTATTAACCTAAACTGCATGTCTTTGGACTGTGGGAGGAAGCCTGAGAACCCGGAGAAAACCCACTGAAAAAGTTGGATCAGTGCATCCTTAGTGGTGTCAGTTCAGTATTTATAAAAGCACCTATAATTAACAATGTGATTGGCTTATTAGTTATTGGTTTGATCTAAATGGTGGCTAAAGGACACTGCCCATTGAACACCATCGCCCCTGATTGGTCTACAGTGTCATTTTTGATTCTGCTGCTTTCTCACACTGTTGATCCTCCCTCCGTAACTCACAAGATCCTCCTTCTGCAGACGCTACACAGCAAACAAGTGGCACTAAGATGCTGTTTTCTTGCAGCTTGGCAACTTTTTGCCAAAAATGCACCACTTTATTAACAGATTTTATTTATACAGTTACTCTATGAAGTTAACTTTGGCTCCAGAAATCTAGCAGTTGTCCTGTGGTGAAAAAAATTAATATAAGGTTGAAAAGGCTGCAAGTGCAGCCAACAATTGTAAGTAAAAGCACATGTTAACATTTTGATAAATTAGCAGAGTCGTGTTTGAACTTCATAACATCCTGGTTATGATCAGACTCACAGACGCAAGCTTTGACTAAATCACACCAAACATGAGCTTTTCCCAAGTGTGAAATGGTTATAAGAGACGTGAGTGGTTTTGTGTTTGTGTTTGTGTGTGTGTGTGTGTGTGTGTGTGTGTGTGTGTGTGTGTGTGTGTGTATACGTGTTCTCTAAAAGCTGCTAATCTGATGGTGCTCATTGTGCACACACAGAAAGCCAAGGGCAAGATGGCTTGGCTCATTCAAAGGATCCCCCCACACCCACCCATCCGTTCGCCCCCCAATCCACCACCCTGTCCTTTTGTTCCCGCCTTCTCCACACACCCAAACTTTAGGGACATCTGGTATGAGGAGGGGTGAGCTTTGAGGGGGGAAGAGAAAGGAGTAGAAGGCGAAGGAGGACAAGCGTGTGGGGAGGCACACTCAGCTGCCCGAGGGGTAGGAGGTGCGAGATGGGGGTCGCAAAGAACCGTGTGCATGCAGGATGGTGGGGGTTGTTGTCACAGAGTAGAGAAAGGGAAGTGGGCTAGCTAAAGAGGAGTAGGCAGATAATTGATGGATGGAAGTAATTGTGTGTAATGCAAGCAAGGAAACATGGGCCTCTGGGAGGGAGAGAGCTAGAGAGGGAGACAGAGAGGGAGCCAGTGAATAGAGCAGAGGAAGGAGGGGGGATAAAGAGAGGAAAGAGAATAATGAAGAGAGGGAGTGTGCAAGAAATAGGAAGCGAGGGAGAAAGAGAGAGATGAGGAGAGAGCAAAGAAGGAGAGGAGCCTGGGAGAGAGAGCGAGGCAAGGGACGAGGAGGAGGAGGAAAGGGAGGAGGCCTGCTGTTCTGTTGCATCACTCAGCACTAGCCAGGGTTAAGAAGGAGTAACTACCTGCCTGTCAGGCTGATTGTTCATCCCTATGCATCAGGGGATACGTGTCCTGGTTTATGAGAGATGGCGCAGAATCACTATGTGGGCCACTTAACCACAGAAAATGGCTGCCTGTGCATCTCTTGGAATATAAGCAGCGCTGCCAGGTTCTGAGTCAGTGACGGTTGCTTTGTATGCAGATGACGCCATCATCTCCTTAACTACAAGACGCTCGTTGTCACACTGTTTTTCGGTGTTGCTCTCATTTTACCTCCTCCGTTTGCAGCCTGGCTCACTGCAATCATTCATTTTGTGTTAATAATTCCCCCACCACAACAAAACCCCTCCAATCCAAAAGCCCAATCATAAGGCCTCCTCAGTAATTACAACTCCGGCAAGGCTTTCAAACAGCACGGCGCCTCATCTTTCAGTGAAATGGGAAACAAAGCCTATGTACTCCAGTCTGTATACGCAAATTATAGCGTAGCAGTGGCGCGTAAAAAGAGAAAGAAGACAGAGAGAAGGCACCAGAGGCGAAACGCATTGAGTTTCTTCTCACTTTCTCACTGTGCATCACAAGCTTGTCTCTCCGACAGGGAAGAAAGGTTTGTCAAGCGCATCACGGTGGAGAGATCTTCCCCAGCCTTCCCCCAGCCCCTGGGAAGATAGAAGGTGACATTTGTATGTAAATGGAGACAGGTGTTCTCCACTGTATTCCAGCTGACAGGAAACAGAGTGGCCAACCTGGTGTTTTATTTTATTTATTTATTTATTTGTTTTTGAGAACTGAAGATTTAGTTGCTTCCCCCCTTTTTTGGGGGAAGAGCAATATAAAAAGGCTTCTTTACAATATGGTTGCATGCGTATAAGGAATTGCAGTACCTTGACAAGTAGTACCTTGAGAATTCAGCATTTTACGAAGACCCCAATCCACACACACCAGTAAATTTTATTTTTTTATCCAAGGTGTGTTGTTTTATTGACCAACACATCAAATTGGTTGTCAGAGTGCTATCTTGAGGTTAGTGGGTGTGGTTTTCATTGCAGTCTACCCTGTTTGATTGCCCTAGGTTTTGCAGACTCTGAGATCAAAAATCATTCAGAGCAGAAGAAGAATAAAAATAATCCGAGCAATTCCAACAGGGCTCCAGTACCTGCAGTGGCTGGACCCCTAATTAACTCTTGAGTCTCAGTGTCAGAGAAGATAATCCTGATTAAAAAGTGATGGAGGCTTGGGGAAGAATGACAACATAGCAATCAGAGATACCAGCCACGGTTTGGGAGATTAGCACCACCAGAGGGTGGGGGGCTTCTCCCCTACTGCTGTCACCCTTTTGTTTATAGATCAAATCCATGGCAGAATAATGGTTTTGGAGATTTTATTTTCGCCCATCTGGTTTTTGTACTTGGGGGAAGATTGCCTTGGACACTAAACCGCTTTATATGTTTTTGAGTGTTTTTTGTTTTTTTTGTTAGGGGTTTTTAGCGATCTGCAACAGAAGAGAGCAGAGTAGCTGATTATGAACCATACTCATTTTCAATGTTTAGAATAAAAAAAATAGGGTTTTTTCAAGTCTTGTAATTTAAAAGGTGCCTGGCTTATTGCAGTGCTGTCGTTTGATTTGGCTGTAGAGATGTTTGGCCAGGTGGTCACCAGACAATCGGACAGCTGATGTGGCGTCTCAGACAAGTCGTCAGAAACGGCATGGCAACAGGGTCATTATGGAGACTCATCAACCCCCTACTGTGAGAGGGTCACCGTTACCCAGTTAAATCAGCATTACATGTTCCTGGCCTCGCCTGGGATGTCACAACTGGTATAAAGCCTGTTTGATAGGGGTGTAATGGTACACTTAAGTCACAGTTCGGGTCATACACTGGTTTAATGAGTCGCAGGTCGGTGCATATTCGGTAGAGCTGAAAAAAAAACCAAAACGCATAAGGTTACCTTTCTTTTCATTTATTTGATTTAATTTAATTTAATTTTGTTTATTAAAGATAAACAGTTTGGCAGCATTTTGCCCATTGGCAACTCTGGTAGACAATTTTTGGTATTTAAAAAAAAAGAACAATTTTGTATTACACTATATAAACATTGAACAAACACTTTCCCAAAAGGCAACAGTTCACAGTAGGCTATAAAACTGAAAGGCATCTCTCATGCTATGAAATTGAATATAGTAAAATACATACAAAATAGGTAATACAAAATAAAACTTCTGCATTGGTGTTTCAATTAGTTCAACCTTTTATATTCAAAGCACCCAAACATTTATCGTCCTGGTAATCAACACATCTGGGTTATACCGTCAATTGTGTGTTTGATGTGTTTCTATTCACATAATGTTACTTTGTCTACAACGATGGAACAATGCCGACACATTGTCCTGGTCCTATGCACAACTCTATCTTTCTGGTGCTGTTGTAACTGATCTGGAACCAGCCAATCTTCCAGCTTTGGCATTTCATTTGCACCCCTTATAGTGTGTCTGACCCGCACGCCAATGCACTTGTTAGCATATGTTGCTAACAGCATACGGCTAAACAAACTCATGCTTGTGATCTTTGGTTCTGCATGCAGCTGCATGCAGCTGCATGCGCTGGAGCGGTGCATTGTGACGGTTCAGTACACCGTTACCGCTCTAAATTTTGACAATTGTGATGTCTGTCTTATCACATGAACGGTGAAACAAGCTGATTTGTCACTCTGGCCAATTCTAAGACAGGAATCAATCTTCACTTTATGGGTGTCTTGCCTTTGAGAGATGATCCTGTAACCACACTGTGCTCATCAATAGCCACAAGTCTGGTGGGACTGTCCTGGCTGCTGAACCGCTACCTGTACATTCTGAGTAGTGTTTAAATCCCTCCAGTATGAAGTGTAAAATAGAAGCAGTCACCTGTTAGTTTATCCAGTTAAAGAGGGAACTGGGCAAGCACAGTAACAGTAACGTAACCAGATTTTCCTAAGGGAAATAAATAAGACTGTTATCAGTCTGTCTATTTGCTGCTGATGCGGAGAGATAGTGTTGACACAGAGCAAAGCGGGAGCCAGTGCTGCCCTGATTCTGCCTGCTGCCTGATGCCACCAAGTGGGAACTAGCAGAGAAATGCACTTCAGAGATAGGGAGACATCGTATATACCTAGATGAAGACAGTGTCAGGAAGCGGACAGAAAATCTTACTTGACAAAACCAAACAGAGTTGCAAAATGCGCTAAATAATTCAATCAGAACTCCTCATTCTAAGATACAGTTTCTCAGAAACACTGGTGGTAAGAGTTACAAGAACATATTTAAATCTTTGATCCCAGCGATGCCCAGTGAGTGTCCTTGAGCCAAAAGCACCATCTGCAGTATTTGCATGCTCATTATAAGTTATCCTAAGTAAAAGTGTCAGCTACAAAGCCAAAATGTGAGTGCAAAAGCTAAAGACTTGAAGCCAGGCAAGGATGCTCCCTGTCCACTGCTGTGACTCAGTCTTTTAGCCAAAGGGATGGGTAGGGAGTATCTGGAGTTAAATCCATCTCCCCCCAAGGCAGCCCCTATGACATTTGTCATTTTACGGCCCCCAATCTGTAGTCTCAACAGGGTGGAGGTAGGGCTAAAAACATGGGGACAGAAGGGAAGACAAAAGCAGGTCTGGCATGGAAATGGGGGTTGCTGTTAACAGCCCCGCCACACTTGCCCTTGGATTAGTGTGGTGGAAAACGAGGGAGAGACAGGAACAATGAAAGCAGAAAGGACAGTAGAGAGAGCTGGAAGAAGTGAAGGAGAGAGGAGGAGGAGGAGGAGAGGAGCAGGCAGGGGGGAATGGAGACTGCAGCTTAGAGACAGGAGGTAGATGGAAAGCAGAGGGTCTTCCATTTTCATGGAGATAAAGGAGCACTAATGAATTTGAACTAGTGCCCTCTGGGGATATACCATAAGGGCAAAAATAGGAAGGAGCAGATTGGGGTTTAGTGGCTTTTTAAACTACAGCCAAACTGTCTTTTAGATGCACAGAGGTGCTCCCAGTTCTGCAATCACTAAGATGGCTGTTGCCCCCGCTTGCCAACTGCCTCGGGTGAGGCCTGTGCCAGGGCTCGGAGAGCATTTGATGCCAGAGGAGATATGCTTAACTGGCCGGGTTAGAACCACTGTTCCAGCCAATGAGATCATTTATCTGCCCATCTAACTCAGTTTTAGTTACCTTGTTTGCACAGCACTGGGTGTGCTGATGTGCTGATTACAGTTCAGTGGTATGAGGTACAGTATATTGCACTAAAGTGTAGTCTAGATCCCTGTGTGGCTCACTGGTGTAAAATAGTACCAACAATCTCGGTTAATGGATTTGTTTTCTTCTGTAGTATACTGGGTAGACTGTGGCTGGTCCTGTCCCCAAAAAATGACACTTAAAAACACCAGACTTTGGCTCAGGCGACCACAGTCCATGTCCTGTATGACACTAACAGTCAACACTGATCTACTTTAATCATGATTTTTTCATTTTTCAACTAAACCTAACAAAGTAGTTGTGTTGTGTTTTTGATGTATTTTGGGTTTTTATTCAAACCCAGCTTGGGGGACTTCTGTGTGGAGTTTGCATGTTCTCCACATGTTAGTGTGGGTTTTCTGGCTTCCTTCCACAGTCCAGGGACATGCAGGTTAATTGTTGACTCTAAATTGTCCATAGGTGTGAATGTGAGGGTGAATGGTTGTCTGTCTCTATGCGTCAGCCCTGTGATAGTCTGGCGACCTGTCCGCCAAATTACATATTTCTTATTGTATAAGTGTACAGTTCTTTTAAATAACCATTATATGATCAGTTTAGCTTTATTCAAAGATTGAGGCCTTGGTCAACCACAAAGCTAACATTTAGCAATGCTTTAGGAACACCAAGAACTCTGTGTTTGCCCGGAGCCTGCACTTATATACCTTATCTATCTTTTTTACAACGTGTTGTTTTACAACTCAGAGAGAGACCAACCGCTGCCTGTGGCATCTACCCCCATGTGGAGGTAATGGTCTGGCCCCCAGGCTATGAGCCTGTGAGTTAATAATGAAGCGGGCCCCTCCATTGTAAATCACAGAGGGGTCTTGTTTGGCTGACGCCTTTGGGAGAATTGCATGGGAATGGCATGTGTTACGAAGGACAGCCTGGCTGCGGTGCGAGGAAGAAAGACGGCAGCTTTGTACATGATAGATGGTGGCCTTTGCCTCTGTTTGTGTCATATGGGATCTGAATATTAAAATGGAACTGAGGAGATGAGGCGTAAGCTGGGGTGTCATATTTATGTTCAGTCAAAGGCAGTTTATGTTTAATTCTTCTTGGGTATCAGACTTGCATTTTCAATTTAAAATTTTTGACATTGCACAAAATTTTACATTTGCATAGAAATTGTCAGAAGAATTTCTAGATCACTATTGCGAGTAAGAAGTGGAAGAGTCTGAGCTACATTGTTTTAACAATGCTTATATTTGCTTGGTCTTAGTTATTATGTATAATAATGGAGGGGCAGATGCAATAAACAGTGATTTTATCCTATTTGGAGAAAACTGCAACATTTTTGCTAAAATGCTTCATGCACACTGACAGCCAACATTAAGCCTCTCAGGCAGAGTGGAGTTGAACATAGTATGTTTTAAAAAAGAAGCCAGGAGGAACCTTGAGGAACCCGGGCCATTCTTTGAAGTCAGCTATTTTCCTTCACTTCAAGTGCGTCACTCACTTCAAAGCGGGAATTTCACACAAAATGTACTGATTTTTTTCCAACTCCTCTCCTTTGTGTCGAATTTACAGCATATAAAACCGGTCTGGGGTTACTTTGTCAGACGGTATCTGCAACCTAAGATGACTCCGTCTGTTTGTGAGGTTGTTTTTGTGCCCCTGACACTGCTTGTGAGGGCCTACATAGCTGTGTGTGTGTGTGTGTGTGATCGTGCACATATCCACAAAAACAGGCCTATGGATGATGCTCAGTGGTGGTCGGTGGCTTTGCTTTTGTTAACGAGATGGAATCCAGAGAGCGTCAGCCTCGTGTGGAGTCATGGTTAGATAGGTTTGACCCCTGTGGTTTCTGGTTAAAGAGGGGGATTTGAATGTGGTTGATGAGTAAGACTCGTCACTTGTTGAAGTCAGCGGCCTTGCTAAAAAAAAACCCCATATCTGCTTCAAATTCACATTCCAAGTCGAAATATGCACCAGTTACAACTTCCCGCGTGCCAATGACTCTGATGTCAATGAGATTAAAGGCATGCACAGTGAAAAATGTCTGGCATACCATGGAAAATGAGCTTTTGCTTGTGTGCACGGAGTTCAGTCGTGTTTGTACAGTGGGGTTTTAGTGGCTATTAGCTTGTTCAAGCACCTTTTAATTTTTTTTTCTGCCATGATTGTAATTGCAACTTCTACTTAATACTTTCCACTTAAATAGCTGAAGCCAGCACTGGCACACAGGCTTGTAAACAGATGAGGGTGTCCTCCAGTAACCACGGCAGCGTTGGGTGTGTATGTGTGTGTGTGTGCGTGCATGCTCACACACATTACGCATACTCAACTGTCTGCGTGCGTCTGTATTAGTTTGCGATCGTCACGTAATTTGTAACAGAAACCGCCTGTGCATGTGAAATTGTGTGTACAGTTCGCAGCTGTGAGTGTTTGGCTGGGTAGTGAGGTGCTTTCCCTTTCCAAACATGAATGGTGAACAATGGAGAATTGTGTCCCATTCATCTGTAGGGGTCAGAGAGTGGAGGACCAGTGTGGGGCAAGCTATCCATCAGCTTCCCACACAGTCTTGTGTGTGATTTTCCCCTACAGCCCCGTCACCTTCTCCCATATTCACCTACCACCACGAGCACGCCTGGCTGCACACTCCCCCACGCAAGTCTTGTTCCGAAGGTGACTTTGGCCCCCAGTCCTCTTGGCTTCAATTTATCTGCTGGCCAAACAACACTGTAATTGACTCTTGAATAACAAGCAGGAGGACACTTTGGCCTTCAACAACCACACAAGATGCAACACAACTTAAATTCTTTTGTTCAGTTTTGACTGTAGCTTGAATCTGATGCACTTAAGATGTTTTCAAGAGTTCAAATCCTTGCCCACCGGCATCCAATGCGCTCCAAAGTACCCCCCCCCCCCCTCACAAAGCCAATTTGCACTTTGGCTTTCAATAGCAGCCAAATGCGTGAGATATTTTTACCCAGAGCCCAGGATCTCGCTTGATCTGAGTCGGCACAGGATGTTAGCTGAGGCGATCGCGTGCACTTGACCTGTTGGCGCGGGCGGCGTGGGCACGCTGCACTGGGTGCTGAGACGGGAGGGAGGCAGAGGAATGAAAATATGTGTGTGGGTGTAGGTGTGTGCTTTACAAGCAGGCTCTTTTTCTACTAGGAAGGAAAGAGAGAGAGGCAGGGAGTAGGAGGAAGAGGCGGAGAAGGAGGAGGGGTAGATGCTAGGATTCCTCCGAGACCAAGGCTGCCATCCCTGTCAAGGAAAAGAGTGGAAAGGGAGGAACAGAGTGCATGAAAACAAGTGGGGAGGAAGCATGTGAGTGAGGAGAGTGAGAAAGCCAATTAGAAGGTATGAAAGAGAAAATACGAAATTGACTATGAAACTTTATTACAGTGATAGTGAATAGTTAACCAAGAATCCCCCAAAAAGTTTGACGGACTGACTGTTTTGACCTTATTGTTTGATGTTGGCCTCATCAGATTTTAATGATGCTCCATTTTGCTGGTGGGCAATTGTGTGCCACTCGTGGATTAGCATGTCAGCGTATTGCAGGGTAGGGAAGCGAAGGCGTTGGAAGGACATGGCCCAATACCCCACAAGAGAAGCAGTCCCCACTCTCAGCACTCCCCTCGCCTTCTCCTTGTTATCCCGTCCCTTCCCCTCCCTCACCATTGAGGGATGAAACAATGCGAGCAAAAAGCTCTACAGCTGTAATCTTCCCTTATAGCCTATTCAATGACAAAGTCTTTCCCCCTCATTTCAGACCTAATGTATTACATCCACCCGTTCCCACCAAGGCACCCCCCCTGCTTGCTGCTTACTGTGCCTCGATTGCAGTTGCTGCCTTTGGATGCCCTCTGTGGTTGGTGAAAATGGGCGAAAGGCCACAGATGGAAATAGTATCGGCTGATAAGGGCGACAGGTGATCTGCAATACGGTATGCAGTTGACACAAGATTCAATTTCTTCCTGCCTCACCTGATTCAGAGGCTGCCTTTGGACTATAGAGTGGTGCAGGAGTGAGTCCTAAAACCCTGAAGTACGGTTCCCTTGTCTCAAAGTCAATTGTTTTTTGAACAGATTTTTAGTTAGATGCTTGAAAAAACGTGGTCAGCATAAGTTTCAACGGTCGGCCGTCGGACAGTTTGAGGCCATTGGTGAGCATCCGTCAGCCTAGTTTTTTTTTTTCGGTGTGTCCTGCACCATTGGCTCTAGTCTGCCCGTGATTTTTTTTGTCTGATTCAGCATGTTGAATTGGCGGCAGAGCTCGTCAGTGAGAGAAATCAGTCTGATTGGCGATTCAGCTTATATGTCAGTTCACAGGAAGAGAAATGGAAGTGAGGAAAGCAAGCAGAGTAAAGTGATCATCTGATCATGGCCATCTGGAATGAAGCTAAGTGGTGTAAAAATGGTTGGCAAATGCTGCTTTGTTTCATACACTCAGAACTTATATAGCCGCAGTCCTCTGTCTTCCAGTTTCCCTTACTGAATGACAAATACAGACTACCACCGCCTGCTGGTGTGGAAAGATATTATCATATAAAATATGTCAGTAAATATCCCACTTGTGAATTTTGAAGCTTTTATGTGTCTTAAAAAAGGCGTTTGCTAACAAGTGGCTAAATGAGACTGCTAAACATCATCACCCAGACTCGTCCACCTTTACAGCTTTGTTATGTATACTCACGTTCAGGCGATCATGGTGTTATTCATTTATAGCCTAATGTTAGCTTTTTACTACTGGCGTTGCATTTGTGCTTTATTTGTGAAATTATCTTATGGAACAATACATGTAAGAATCATAAAAGTTTGGGGCCTGTTTGATTCTGTCTGAGCTCGTAAACATGGCAACATGGTGCAGTAATATTTGCCTTGTCAGGACATGTATTTTATCTTTTTTCTGGGGTGATGCCATGTCAGGTTGTAGTGTTGTTGACACCAGGTGAATTATCTTCTCCTCTGCTTTCATCTTTATGCAGCATCCGACATCGTCACATCATTCCACAGAAAAATGTGACACCGCCTGTTGTTAACTTAGTTTCTTCATTTCTGCCAGCAAATGTCAGCCCAGCTTTCATCGAAAACGATGCGCTGCCACTGAGCTCCCTGTCCTCCTCTCTCTCCTTTCTTAAATTGGTCCGTGATGGCTACCGGGTGAGTATGGCATGATGGGTAATGTAGTTTGCGGATCGTCACTGGGCATATCATCCCAGCGCTCTGGCAGTGACTGCCACCTGACGCTGTCATCTTGTCCTTCACACGTCAGCTCAGATTTCACGGCAGGCCGCAGTTTTGACAAACAGGGACTTTACACTGTCAAACAAGTCAGTCCCTCAGAGGAGGCCGCTGATTGGATTAGCATCGTGACATTGCTACTGATGTCTTCGGCAAGACGGAACTCCTTTGAAGGCACCCTGTGCAAACAGCTGTTGACAATTTCAGGGTTGCTTGTGACAGGAATGCTGTTGTGCTGTGGCGCGGCGGCATTTTCCCAAGCTAACCTTACTATATTCACACCCGCGGCCCTTTCAATTTACCACATCTCAAAAGGCTTGTGGTGCTCCGCAGCGTCGTAGTGTGGCATTCAGGAAGAACCGTGCCCTTTTGCCACCATAACCCTTCATGTAGCCATGTTGTTGTTTGGTTTTGGTACCCCAGCTGTCGCTCTGAGGCTCCAACCACCATCACATGGCCTTCAGATGTAGGTCTTCAGGCATACAAAGTTTTTGTGGGCTGTGAGCCAGTGTTAGTCAAGACTGGATAATTGCAGTGACCAGACTAAAGTGAGCTGTCGGGAGGTGGGAGTGTTTAAACTTCAAATTCAAATCCCACACAATGTAAAGTATTTGTTTACATATTGTTGCTTCATAGCCACAGATAGTCTGACAGATGTTGTTCTACTCATTTCTAGGTTTGCTACGTTAGTCTGTGTTATTGGTGTTCAGACATACACCAATTACATTATTTGCCCATGGCCCCCAACGTTGTCTTTTTCTTATGGAAATGAAACCTATTTAGTTCATTTTCATGTATCAGCGCCCATGTTCATTAATAACATAATAAAAAGTTATCTGTAAAATACACGTCCATCCAATCTTAAAGATCAGTGTAAGACCTCTACAGATATGGAGCGTCATTGACAATTATTTATCGTAAAATGTCCAGTGTAATGGAGTTTATTAACCGGTGGGAAAATCTCCTCACCTACTCAGTCCCCATGAGCTGTGGTATTTTTCTGACATTGTGGAACACTTCTGTGTCTATTTCTTTTATTTAGCTAGAACAATTTGCAGAGGATATGATGTGTTTTTAAGCACTGCGACTTTACATCTATACAGCTCCGCACATTGCCTCCCGGGAGCTGCCTGATAGATACTATTTTTCCAAATGAAAATGTATTTTCATAGCTTTCACATGGGGATACCAAAGAACAGTCACATCATAATATGGTAAACGAAAAAGAAAAGTAACTCTGGATATTAATAGTTCGCAGCAGACCGACATGATGGAGCACTGACTCTGCTGGAGGAGTTTTGGGATCATTCTCATGTGAGTTGTAGTGGTGGAAGGGTCATGTTTATGGGCTCTTTGCAGGTAAATCAACCAGAAAGTACTCCCTTCCTAAACTTCACCTTATCTAAAATCAGACCTATCTATTTAATTACATTTAGCGGCCAAACTCACACATGAAGATATGAATTATAGCATATATGCCCACATTGTTTGAGGCAAAAGAGCAGGGAATGGGCCACGTGAATCAAGGCAAGCACCGCCAGGGAGAAATAGAGCTATATTTTTGGACCAATAGCTTAAAGGGTCAGACAGAGGGAGAAAAAAAGCTTTAATGTAGAGGCCTTTGTTGCCTTTAATGTCATCTTGTGTTCCTATAAAAATGCGAAAAAATGTGCGGCGGGACGTGAATTCTGGATAAATTTGTTTTGAGTTTTTATACCCTGGAGTCATAATGTTTTAATTTGGCTCCAGCCCCCCCGGTTGTGAAATTTCCGTGGCCTGCTGCCGCGTAAACAAAACACATTTAGCATAATTGCACCTTTGGTGTAGGCCTCTCTTCAAGGCAAGGTATTGATTTTCTCTTTCCCTCTGTCTCTCCCGCTCTGCGCTTTGTTTTTCTTCTCCTCGGCTTTATTTTCCCTTTTGCATTCCTCGGCCGGAGCGCTCACTTGCACACTTTCTCTCTCTCTCTCCGTGTTCCCTGCCCTCCCCCATCACTCGTTCTGTCTTTCATGGACGGCACTCAAGTGGAAAAATAGCAACAAGAATGCAATTCGATTACAGTAGCCAAAATAATGTTCACCTTAATGACACCGGCCGACAAACTAGTCAATCACTCAGTTTCATGTTGAAGTAGCAGCTGCTGGTTCTACGTTCTGGAAGCAAAGGAGATCACGCTAAAAAAAAAAAAACAAAACCACTTGTAGCTGTGATTTGTTGTGTTGATTTGTGAAAGGACACAATAGCAGCTCTGCAGCATGTGGGAGGAATCCTGCAGACGGCTTCCTCTCTGAAACTGGAGACGAGTGCAGTGGAGCTGTTTGGAATCCTGCTGTGCGTGACACACATGCACAGACGCACGTAGTTCCTACACCGACTTGCAAACGTATCCCCCCTCCCCCTCAGCTCACCAGCTGCTATCTCACTGTCTCATCATTCCTAAATGATCCAATAACTTCCCCCTCTTTAATTAACAAGCAGAGGTAGAGTCCAGAACATCTCAGACGGTTTTACGCTGATCAAAGAGCGGAGGCTCAGCGGTCATTACCGTCCACGTCTCATCTCAAGTCTTTTTTTCCAGCTCTTATTTCATAGCTCTCAAACTCTCTCTGTCTTCTGTGAGACCCGTACAAGAATGCATTTATTAGGGTTGTAAGGTATTATGCTTTGTGAGTCTGTGCTGATTCTCAAAAACACTGTATTGATTTTTAACTACCGTATTTTTTGCACTATAAGGCGCACTGGATTATAAGGCGCACTGAATGAATGTGTCTATTTTCATACATAAGGTGCTCTCGTCATTATCCGAGTCAGTCTCGTTGCTGTTACTTGTTCAGTGATGATTCCGGCCTTCGTGAAAGCTCGGATGACACTTGACACTGATACCTTGGCCCAGGCATCTACGATCCATTGGCAGATAGTGGAGTAACTTGCTGTCTTGGTGAATGTGTGTTCACCTTCTGTCATCCAACGCTCCCATGCAGCTCGCAATCTAACTTTTAACGACCTGTTGACACTAATATCTAGCGGTTGGAGTTCTTTAGTTAATCCACCCAGAATGATTTAAAGCTCTGAATTTGTTTTCTTCACTTGGATTTTGGCAGTGTCGGTGAGTGCCGTAATGCTCCAACAATCCATCCAGCGCTGCGGCTTTGAAGCTTACCAAAGTCGTAATAAAACATTTTGACAGATTTTTGAGCGCCCTGTACCACATAAAATTGGTTTGAGGTCAGTAAGCACAACCAGAATTGATACATAAGGCGCGACGGATTATAAGGCGCACTGTCGATTTTTGAGAAAATTAAAGGATTTTAAGTGCGCCTTATAGTACGAAAAATACGGTAATAGTCTACATGCAAAGATGACCTCAATGTCAATACTTAATTTCATTTGCAAAGTGATGTGCTCTCTCAGCCCAAGGCCAGACCGGCTGCGTAATGAGCATGTGGCGGCATTAGCTCTTGTTTTTCATTTCGGCGTCCATGTTAACAGGTTAGAACTTCCACACCGCCTGCGTGAGACACACCTCTCTTATAGAGATTCGAGGTCTCACCTGTTTTTGACACGTGTCGCACGTGTTTCACGACAGTGTGAAGTGAAGGTGATCTTCTGACTGTACATTGACATCAAATCAGCAACATAACTACACTTTCGATGTCCATCTGTAGAAAATGTAATGGAAAAAAGTGAAGATTTAGTTTTAAATCAATACTTCCTGCTTTCATTTCAAAATAAAACCCCTCAGGCATTTATTCTGTAGACACAACTCCTTCATTTGTTAACACAGGGCTTTTATTCTGAAATATGTGCAGGACTGTGATTTAGAGCATTCAGTGACTTGCAGGGCTCCATGAATGAATATAGTACATAATTGTGGATTACTATACAAAACTACTATAAATTACAAATGGGAACACATTTCTGGACCTTTTTCTGTCTAAAATAATATAATTGACATTTATAATGAAGTGGCCATTATGAAAGTCCAACTCTGTGCAGAAAGAGCAGCAGATATGGTATAGAAACGCAGATAACACGTAGCCGCCATGCGCCGTTCACTCAGCTGGTCTGGCCCAGGGCTTTGTAAATGGTGGTGTGTTCTTTATGCTATGACAGTTTTCCTAAAGTTAGATTGCATTTATTACCTCTCGATTAGACTAATGTAATTCTTTGTATGTGGGTCTATAACAGTCACTGGCTGCAGTTAGTACAAAATACTGCAGCTCACCTACTGACGGGAATCACATATCACCAGTTCTGGCCTCCCTTCACCTCGCTGGCTTCCTGTCTGTTTCCGGATTGATTTTAAGATGTTAGATTAGATTAGATAGATAAGATTTTATTGCCTGTTTTTAAGGTTTTAAATGGGCTGGCACCACCTTATCTTTCCGAACTATTGCACCTTCATACTCCAGCCATAGCAGTGAGGTCGACCAGTCAGATGCTTCATATTAAAACTGCTCAGACCCGAGAATCATTTAAGTCGCAGTTGAAGACTCACCTCTGCTCGCTGGCGTTTGATTAAGTTTGTTTTCTGCTGTGCTGCAACTTTTTTTTTTTTTTTTTTTACTTCTGTTATGTGCGCATTATGGTTATTGATTTTGCAGTGTTCTTATTATTATTTGCAGTGTATTCATTTTATTATGTACATGTTCAGCACTTTGGTCAACTGCGGTTGTTCTTAAACTTGCTATACAAATAAAGTTTCACTTGACTATTCAGTCGTATCAATTCAATCAATCCCCTGCATCATGATACATATGGTATCGCCAGATTTTTGCCAATACACAGCCCTACTTGTTACTTTCTTTCTTTGTAGCTTTCTATGGTCCAAATGTAGTGAAATCATTGAAATAGCAAGAAGGAAAGAATTTTTTTGGTGGCAGGATGTTAAGTTATTGTGGAAGTTCATGCAAAATTCAGGGACTTTTACATCAGAGGGCCACATATGGTGTTGCAATAACCTTTGGCAACAGAAAAAAAAAAATCACCCAATATTCACATGCAGCTTTAACTATTATTGAGAAATTGCAGAGACTTGGATGAGGACCACAGGATGGTTTTTGCTCTTCTCTGCTGATTATCAAGGTTTGAAAGAGACTTGTTCCAATCCATTTTTCAGGGCTGGAGGGGAAGGTTACCCGCAGTGCGTATGTCCTTCTTACTGATTTCCATAGTGCACCTATCATTCCCCTACCTCTTGGATGTAAAGTGGTTGTTGAGTGGTGCCAGTGGAGGTCGGATATATTGGTTGTAGTCTTTTTGTGTAAATCGTCAGCTTCTCATGAATTTTTTATCCGCACAGAGAGAGAGATCGAGGGAAAGACGGGGATATGAAATGGCTGTGTACCTGAGCTTGTGTTGATCTTTCACGGTGCCTCGGTGTCGATTTTCATCTTTATCTCTCTGTTCCACTGTTAGTTTTGTATTGAACTGAATCAGCGTTATTGGGCAAACATGCCAAAAAAGATTTCCAAATATGTCAAAAGATCTGTAATAGTAGCCTCTTTCTCTCTCAGTGTCTCTTTCTGTCTTCTCCCGACTCAGCTATTTTATCAACATCAGCATAGTACGTATTGACCAGTTGTCAAAAGATATAAATCCCTCGGGAATATCAATGCAAAATATTTATTTTCAACTATTTTAATTGGGGGAAGTATATTAAGCGTTTGTAAAACATAGAAAGCCTTTCAGAATTATTTTCAGAAATATTTAAATACATAAAGCTAGGGCTCCACAATTATCAAATATGAATCGCTATCATGATTTTGACTTCTCACAATTTAATAACATGATAAACTGTGATAATTACATTTAAAATGCATGCTCCGTGGATAGAAAACTCTGCTGCATAAGAACCCAAGTGCTTCCTAAACTAACAGCCAGCCACCAGGGGGCGATTGAGGGGTTTTGGCTTCACTTTTGTGGAGCTGTCATAGCGCTGCAGACACACCCTACAGTGTTTGCCTGTTAAAAAACTTTATTGAATGCGGGTGCAGTCCAGAGTAAAAGAGATACACTTATTACTAATTTTTGGGAAAATGAAAATGTTCGAAATTCATGCAAACAAGAACCTTGTTTTAAGTCTTACTCTGATAAAGTGCAAAGATTTGTACATTAGCAGGACTGTAGCACAGCGTGTAAGTGAAAGCAGCGCTTTGTTTATTTAAATGTGAAAGTACAATTAAAATAATATGTCCCTAAAATGAATGAATAACCATGATAAATACTTCATTATTTTGGTTATAATTGTGCAGCCCTACATAAAGTAGCAGGTGAGTAGGTTATACCAAGAAGACAACACAGCAGAAACAAGTTTTGTGAATCTCCTTGTTTTATGTGTGTGTGTGTGTGTGTGTGTGTGTGTGTGTGTCTGTGTGTTGCCTTCCTGGCTTCTAATCTGGCTGCTATTCAAGACCTCCTGCCTGGATTAACCTCCAAACAATGTAACACAGAGGACACGCTTACAGACAGACACACATGAATATGGCCAATTATCCTCAGCCTGTTACAACAAATACTATCCCTCCTGTCCTGTCTGTGTCTAGTACTCCTTTTATATATCATCTCTGCTGAATGTGTGTTCAACCCGCATTTGACCTTTTCTTATCGGACAGCTGTAACAGGTTAATTTCTGGTCGCATGTTGACATCATCGGGTCTGAAAATGCACTGTATAATCACAGAAATACACAGAATTGCATTATATGTAACGATACTACATGACGTTCAAACGGGTGACATGCGATGACCCGTACAGTAATATTTTGACATGCTTTCTGACAGCCATACACAAACACTAAAGTGTCACGTGATAGCTTGACACAGAGATATTAACCCAGGTTTGGTTCACGTAGGTGAACCCAGGCCGTGAAAACATGACTTGTACACCGTTTCTCAATGTACATTTCCATGTAAAGTGCCTCCAGACGGCCTACCACAAGTCAGTGGAGTACTTGTGTACAAGTAGGTACATGTACAATCTGTCTGCTACTCCCTGCTCGTTTGACTGGACACACTCTCTCACA
Organism: Pterois miles; assembly: GCA_947000775.1. Classification (NCBI taxonomy): domain Eukaryota; kingdom Metazoa; phylum Chordata; class Actinopteri; order Perciformes; family Scorpaenidae; genus Pterois; species Pterois miles. Next base: position 2,265,209 of record CAMQGK010000552.1, read on the forward strand.
CCTCTGAATGTCAGCACACATGTAATGTAATGTCGCCAAGTGTATTAACATACATGAGGCATGCCTACAGGAACACGCATGAATACACACCGCACATACACGGTCTAATGAGTCCATGTGTACACTCAGACTGTCCTGTCGCCTACTGTACCTTTCTATAAATACACTAATTTGCATGTATGTAGTATGTTTGGAGAGAGAGAGAGAGAGAGAGAGAGAGAGAGAGAGAGAGAGAGAGAGCCAGGTAGTCATCGAGGGCCCCTCAAGTCTGGTGGAATGCAGAGTGGGGGGGATGGGCGAGCGAGGTTTGGTCTGACAGAGAAGGAGAGAGACTTGGAGAGTGGGGTGTGGTTCTCCGAATTTTAGGACACGCACACTCTGTCGCTCTATACAACCTACTATGTTTTTACAGTATGAATAGGCTCTCACAGATGTTCACTGTTTATATGGCCCTCATCAGCTCCGATTCAGCCCTCCTTCTGAGCAGCTGCCTCAAGCGACACACACACACACACACACACACACACACACACACACACACACACACACACACACACACTAACAGGCTGGAACCTGCTATTTTTAGTCACAGCCTTGGGTGATGAGGAAGCTGAGAGTGCAGCAACAGGCAGAATATAGTCTTTTCTTGAAAAAGGAAAAAAAAAACCTCATTTGCAGTTTTCTTTGTTCATCTAACACCTTTTTCTTCTCCTTCCTCCATCCTCCCTGACTGGAGAGAATATTCGTCCAGTAAGCTGATAGGGGAAGGGGCTCCAAAATGAGGCCCAAGCCCTTCCTCACCTTGTTTGGATAATGCAGGCGACAGAATGAACAAAAATTTAAATCAGCATATTTTTACTCCACATGCTCCTCAAAAATGTCTGACATTGACTTTTTGTCGCCAACCTCTTATTCGTTGTTCGTCCTCAGTGACTTTATCCTCAGTTAGAGAGAGCACAGGATCCAGTCCGTATATATTTCTGAAGGCTGATACCAATATCACTGCCTTTGATTGAGGATTTAGCCAATGTTTTGTTGCCCCTTTAAAACGGTTGAAAAAAAGCAGCATTTGATGCTTAAACTGTGTGTTATGATAATATTCCAGCAGCTTTGCATGTTCAAATTAAACATAAGAAGTGGATGTGAGGCATTTTTACAGTGATACAGCACACATCACGTTCCATGGTTCCGATACGATTCAAGGACAGTATTTGGCTCATGTAGAGTGATACAATATGATTCAATGACTCAAAATCGATAAAGAAACTTTTTTTTTTTTTTGCCAAAAATGCAATCAGGGTAATTGTGAATTAAATAGCTTGATACTGGACAGTGCAGTTCAGGATTCCTCAAAAGTTGTCTTGTAAGGGAATCAGGGATGAATGAATTATGGATAAAAACCAATAAACACAATGATTATTGGCAATTACACATTTTATTTAAAACTAATAAAAAGTGCAACTTCAGGACCCACTGCTTCAGTTCACAAGGTACAAGGCAGTGCAGTATTTAACAAAAAATAAAATAAAATTTGCTGAAAGTTAAATGAACAGTGCTTTAACCCGCTGCTTCTGTTCCTCATTTTTAATATAATCGGTAGTAATAATTGGACAAAAAAATAAATGAATAAATAAAAAAATAAAGTCCATTACGTCTCAGTAGGTGCGTGGAAAGATTGGTTTGTTGCTGTTGTATTTTATCTGGTTTTTGCATATTCTGCAAACAGCAAGCGATTTATCCGTTTTTTTTTTTTTTTTTGTTGTTGTTTTGCAAAAGCCACAATGTTCCCACAAGCGGGACCTCAAGCACTGCTTGAAAATCTCTTTGCTCATCTGGCTCTTCCTCGCCATCAGCAAGACTTCATTTTGCTGCCGTCTTTCTTAGATTGGCGCTGCTGGCGCATGTTGATGACGTCATACACAGGGAGAGTGAACCGGAGTGACATTTAATATTTCTTTTCTATTAAAAGTGCTAAAAAATACATTCATATGACATTTGTCATGTTTAAATACGCGGTGCAAATTCTAAGTATTGATACAATAAATCATTTACCTTACAAACCAATTTTAGATCGACATACGTCCCCCAACCCTAACGCTAAGGCCAACTTGCCGAGTACCTATCGATGTAGATGGAGTAATTGATACATCAACGTAGTAGACCGTTACACCGTTATCATCAATCTTTCAAAAATATTAAGCTGCAACTTTATAGTTTGATACCAAAATGCAAAGGCAGTCACTAGTTGATAGTCATATTGTGATATGAGCTGTAGTGTCGCATAATCTTCATAATCATAATCTGAGAGAGAGAGTGATAGATGTGGTGCTTGTCAGCCAACATCATTATCAACAGCAACAGAAATAATCAAATTTAGTCATAAATTCAAGGTCTAGGAAAAGTCTAGAATACTGAATTGGATAACGTGAAGGAAGCTTGTCTCCCGTTGCAAAGCTTTATAGGGAAGTCGTGAATCATACTGCACAGAGACTTGAAACGTATAGGAACACAGACTAGAGGAACACAGAATGCTGCTAATATCATAGTTTTACCGTGTGTGCCCCGTTATTCTGCTGAATGTCCAGAGATCGGCAGCACTAAACTAATTAAGACTTGTATTTTCAGTCTTTTGAATTTCAATGAGGCTCAGATGCGTACTGATCAGAGGAGGTGGGAGGAGTGAGGGGGGTAAGTAAAATTGATTTTCGGCTGAGTAAAAGCAGATGCATGGGAGGGAATGAGCGGGTACACACACAAACACACAGACACACGCACGCACACACACATGCACAGACGTCAGCAAGAATATGCCAGCACGTATGCACAATCACACACACTCATACCCACTCACACGCTCCTGTATTGAGGAGGAAGGTTAATTGAAGGTTATAACTGGGGAGCTGAAGACGAGAGGCTTTCAGCAATAACGTGCGTGTGTGTGTGTGTGTGTGTGTGTGTGTGTGTGTTTCACCCCTTTTGCTTGCCCTGACCTCCCCACTCCCCATTTCTTCCCCAGTTTTTTCTCTGTCTCTCTTCATCCGAAGCCCAGTTAAAATGTGCAGCCATGCAGATACCTACAATCTCATTAATTCAACCCATCGGCTATACTGCAGTGCTAGCTGCCCCCCCCCCCCCCCCCACCCTCCTTCTCCCATACGCAAACGCTTTCTCTAAAAGGTTAATATAATCTGCAGCTGCTGAGGTTAACTATCTGTGGATACACTAAGAAATGATGTGTCAACACATCTCCCTGCTTTGTATCCATCCAGTAATCTATATATATTTTAAAGAGAATGCAAGATAGTGTTTTTACTTAAAACATAGATGATGACATTATTTAAAATCGTGGAATTTCACTAGCAAAAGTGTCTCAGTGATGAAGATTCAAGTTATTCTCCTACGGTCCGTATGACAGCTTACAAAAAGTTACTCCAATTTTTTTTTTTGTGCGTTGTCCTACGAATGTCCAGCAACATGTGACACACGTCAATTTCCGCTCCAGTCTTTTCAAAATAAACTTCACAGGAAACACCTTGGTTAGGTTTAGGCAACAAAACTACTTAGTTAGGTTTAAGGAAAGACTGTCTTTGTTAGGTTTAGGCAACTGAACTACTTAGTTAGGTTTAAGGAAAGACTGTCTTTGTTAGGTTTAGGCAACTGAACTACTTAGTTAGCTTTAGGTAATTATTATTAGTTGAGTATGGCAGTAAATTACATTACAAATAAGACTCAGATGCAGACTCGGGCCCAGTCTCCTGGGCTAAAGTCCAGTGTTTTTTGACCCACCCTGATCTCCTGTGGTGGTGATCGTTGTACATCCTGGTTCACAATTACATGGATTACACACAATTTTTTTTCATGAGGTATGTACAGATTACAGTGCACTATTTTTGTAGGTATAGCTATGAATGGTGTATGACAACACCCTGAAAGGTTTTAATAAGAGAAGTTTGCAAAGTGCTTTGGAAAAACAGGGAGATAAATAGGAAACATTGTTGATTATGAAACTGACAGACAATGAAATATATTATCTGATACAAATCTCAAAAGTGAAATAATTGTGTCATTTTCGGTTGACTAACATGAATTTGTAGTTTTTCACCATGCTCGAAACCTCATATTTCTCTGTCTTGGTGGTCTAGAAACTGTCCCTCAAATGGACAACCTGAGTTAAAACCTGTTGAACCTGGGAACCAGGGAAAACTTCCTCCCTGCCAAAGTGACTGTCAGCAATATGAAATGAATCACTATAAGCTCTAGTAGGGGCTACTCTGTAGCTGATCTACACCTCTGACCTCATTGTGGAGTGAAAATAAGGGATACCTCCCCTGTGAGCACCCAAACAATATGTTAAATCATCTGATGTACACATCTTCTTCCTGTTGGCAGGAGTAGAAATCTTTCTGGGCAGACGACAACGTGTTTAGGCGTCAAAACACGGCAGCCATTCTTATTCCAGCTCTGGCTTAGCGTTCAGTTTCAGTTAAATGTTGGCGTGTCAGTATAGAGTTACTGGATACAGCCTGTAAGCACCGGAGAGTTGTTTGCAGTGATTATTAAATGATCGGTATGTGGCAGAGACCCATGTCACTGAGGATAAAACACTATTGTCAGTGTCGAGGATTGGCTTTACGTGTTGGAAGGTTTTGATGACCATGTGTGTGTGTGTGTATAATAGCACTTTGTATTCATTTGTGCATCCATATATACGTGCATGTGTCTGTGTGTGTGTGTGAGTGACACTGTGTGCACAGTAGCTCTTTGTATCAGTGTGTATTAGTCTTTGTGTGCATGCTCTATGTATGTGTGTGTGTGTCCCTCCATCGTCACCCTCTCAGAGCCTCTCTCCCACACACACTCATTAAAATGTCATCCTAAGCAGGGCCATCTATTCTATCTGTGGAATGCAGTAGGCTGGGAGGGAGCGAGGCAGCAGCCATATTGAATTTCTGGGAGAAAAAAAAAACGGAGGGGTTGTGAGGGTTCGAGGAAATAATGTAGCTTCTTGTCAATGTGAGTTTGTAGTCCAATTTATTGACTGGGTATTTTCTAAAAGGCCTGTGGTGTGTTTCACATTGCAAGAAGGTGCTTAAGTTTCTATCGTAAAATGATGGAATAAAATGCTTAATAAGCAGTTGATCAATCAGTTGTTAAACAAATTAATTATTGGGGTGGCTGTGGCTCAAAGGTAGAGCCGGTCGTCCACTAATCAGAAGGTCGGTGGTTCGATCCCCAATTCCACACTTAAGACACGTGACCCCAAATTGCTCCCGAAGGCTGTGTCGTCAGTGTGTGAATGAGTGAATGCTGACATGTAGTGTAAAGCGCTTTGAGTGGTTATTTTGCTAATTGATTAATAATTTAAATTACTTATCAAGTAAAAATAACAAATCTAAAGTTGCTCCAGCTTCTCAAGCGGGAAGCTTTGCCAACAAAACAAAAGAAGCAATTTGAAGATGTTATCTTGAGCTGTGGAAACTTGTGATTTTATTTTTGCTGTCTTCTTCACATTTAATACACAAGAAGATGAATTATAACAGAATTTGTTGTGGCCTCAAAGCCTTTACACACTAACAATTCTTTTCATGTGATTAATTTGCGCTTCAATACATTTTTAAAATTATTTTTGTGATTAATACTTTCACAGAGAACGCAAATATTTTGTGGTGAAAAAGCAACGTCATTTTTATCTGGAGCCAGGTTGTTTTTTTCTGAGCTTTCACACCACAAGTAAAGGCATTAACCAATCATGTTGTGCCGACATGTAGGAAACAACACAGAGTCTTCGTAGTCTAGCAGACCAGGATGGCAATCTTCATTACTCATTTCAACCTTGGCAAAGTCAGCGCAGACCTGATCTACTCCTTCCTTTTGTACCTTTCACAATTAAAGTCTTAAACATATATTCACAGGTGATTTTGCATTTTCGTGTTGTTTATTCGTCACACCCCCCAGCTTGTAAAGGCCTTAAATGTTCCCATAAAACATGTGATGAGCCTGAGGGTCGTCTGTGGCCCTAGAATATCTTATAGTGATTTGTAATATCACCAGATAAAGACACATTTTAAATCCGTATAGGAGAATTGTAAGGATATACCTTAGGAGATACAAAGTGCAAGCTAGAAAAAGGCTGTTACAAATGAATTATTGAATACTGCTGAAACACACTTGTAGGATTATTATAGGAATACTATTATGAATCCTCAGCAGATACAAGAAACACCTAAAAGTAGATAAAGCTGCCGCAAACTCGACTCAATACAGGAGAGCTTTATTTTAAGATTGGTATGGGAACTTCACACCAGCGCTGTTGTCAGACTCCCGCTTTCTTTTGCCTCTCCCTCCATTTCCCCAAACCCCTCCATTTCCATGGTAAACAGACAGATGAATAATTTAATCACGATCGATTGGTTTGTTTCAGGCTCAAATGTCAGGGTGTCATCTGATAGCACCCAGCACTCAACCAGCCTGCCCGCCTCCTCATTACTCAGTGGGTCCAAACAACAGGCTTTCCTCCTTTTAATGATGATGAGGAGGAGGATGCCTCCCCTTCACTGAAACATGCTTATTGAAAGAATGGCTGTTTGGTTTTAGCACTGATCTGTGTGTTTCACGATTGTTTGCTATTTCTGCTCCTGTGGTGTGCGTTTCGCTCTAAATAAATTTCGATTGCAAAAGTGTGTGTTTTTACAGAGCCTAAAAGAAACGACTTTGTGTGTGTGTCATTTCTGACCCCGACGCCGTTAGCATTACCGTGTGAAGCCCAGCCACTGTGTTGTTATTTTTCTGCTCTTCCTCTGCTCGCAGAGAGCAAAGGAAGCCTGGCAGACGGGGGGTGGACGGAGAGAAAGAAGTAGAGCAAACAAGCAAAAACACCCCCCAAAAAACAGGCAGATGAGTGATGTTAAGTTGAGAAGAAGGGGAGAGAAGGATGGGGATGGAAAGCAGCAGGGGAAGTTTGGAAAAAGGAAAGAAAACAAGTGATTCTCAAAGGAATTAAGGGAGGGCATGCATAGCAGTAGGGGAGATTGAATGACAACATTTATAGAAAAATAGAAGGGAAAAAAAGAGCGTAAACATGAAACAGAAAAAAGCCTGAGGTGTACTTGCTGCATTACTGCATCAAACAAAACAGCATGTTTGTGTAGAAAATCAAACACATTACCGCCAGTGCCTGATTAAACTATGAATAAAATATAATTCATTTAAATATATCACATGATTGGTTGCTTTCCCAGTCGCTTTGTGGGAGCAGGTCTTTGCTGTTTAACTCCAAAGCTGATGTAAGTATTTATGCAGCTTTTGGATTGATTTTGAGCTAAACAATAGGTTTTGAAGGCCACATTAAAGTACAAGAAAACTAAAGCAACGCACTCTTTCCAGCAGGCTTTAGTAAGGTGGAGTATATTTTGCTTTATGAGGGGTAATCAGTTGCCTTGGATCACTGCGATTCATTTGTCATGTCAGGACGGTACTGTTGCATTCCTTCAATATTTGGTAGGTGGCTCCTACTTATCCGTTTGCCAAGTGAGATATTATTAGTTTGATGATGAAATGCATTGCTTCCTATGCATCAGAAGATGACAGTTTGTCATTAAGAAGAGGATACAGTTGAATCTCTGACAGTTTGTGAAAGTAGCACAACAGATTAATCCCTCTAATGTGGCTAAATACTAGAAAATACTAAACGGCCACGACTGGCAGCAATGCAAACGTCAAAGAGAAAGTGGAGGTAGAGCCAAAGAGCGAGTGCTGAAAAACAAATGACAGTGAGTGATGGAAAGAAGATAATAAGGTAGTGAAAAAGAGGAGCGAGAGAATGTTGTAGTGTGTGTGTGTGTGTGTGTGTGTGTGTGTGTGTGTGTGTGTGTGTGTGTGTGTGTGTGTGTGTGTGTGTGTGTGTGTGTGTGTGTGTGTTGGGGGCACAATAGCCCCTGTGTTATCTGCCGAGGATGACGAGGGAAGGGAGGGCAGCTGGTTCACATTTCCATGGTGCAGGGAGATGGCAGCCAGCTGCACTACAGCCCTGAAGTAGCCTGCCCCTCACACGCACACACGTACACATGCACACTCGCACACACACTGTCGCTCTGGTGGAAAATGCTGGATACTGCTGTTGTTGCTCTGGGTTCATTCATGAGTCGACCTGGCTACGAGCTATGCTACAATGCCCAGGTGACTGAGGCAGCCTCATAGGGCCTTGTTAGTGACAAACACACTCACACACACACTCGCCATTCAGCTCACATTTGACATCTGGGGTATCAAGAAGCATTCACCAAATGAGACTTTTTTTTTGCTGCAAAACTCTAGCCATCTTTTATTTGTGTGAAACAACTTCCTGAAATTTATTGTCAAGTATATCTAAAACAGGGAAGCTTCTGTCTGATAATGTCATTTCATTAATGAAGTTATGCACTGTGCTGAAAAGAGTCTTAATTGGCTTTAGGTGGATGAAACCAGCAACAAAGACATTCATTTGATATATTTTGTCATTGTGGCACCCTCTAGAGAATGAGATAACATTGTCATAACAGTGACAAATGTCATCATCGTAAGCATTGCCCTCTTGGAGGAAAACATGATCCACATATTGTCAGTCTCCATAGGTTTTGGAGACTCATAAGCTCATTTTTTTCCCTTAATCCTTGATCGTACTCACAGTTGGTGCCCTTTTGGTGTGGACAGTCGAATTTTGGGCTGCATGCAGGCATCTGTGAAGTTTACATGGACCTGCCAATTCAATTTCCTGTGTTAATGAAAGTTTTGATTCTGTTTATATAAGAACCTATTGCTTATTTGAAAGAGTAGATTATGTTGCATTATCACTCATCTGTTCAGCCAAACCTTCAATTCTTGTGCATAGTTACCTCAAAATGGAAAGTTATTTTTACTTCTTTAGTTTGCTAAAATACATTTAAACTACTGTATATACTCTACACAGTGTGTAAGTATAACACGATATAGCATGACATGTTAAAATATGCTTTTCTTCGCTAAAATTTTTCCTTCCTCCTTCCTGACATGTTAGTGTGAGCTTCACTCTAGCCTGAAAACTGGACCTCTGAAAGATGGGTCTCTATATACTACTAAACACGTAGTAAACACATGGAGTAGATACAACAGACATCGTGACTTAATATTTTCAGGAATGCCAGTAATAATATCCCAGATATTTGTGAATTTGGGTACATTTTATTAATATTTTTATGACATCAAAATATAAGGTAATTGTACCAGCAGTCCCTGGGGACTTCCACATGCAACGCCGGCAGCGCTGCCTTTGCCAGGCAACAGCGGGGTACGGAGCTACAGAGAACCGGGGATGAGAGCAGGCGGGTGGGTGGGTGTCAGCTCCATACAAAGCAGTGGAACAAAAGCATTGACATGTCTCCGACAGTATGGTAATAATGCACTTTCTGTGCCTAGTCTGATCGCCTGTAGATATGTAGCCTATAGATAAATTATACTCTAATAAAACATATTTGTACCGACAGAATGCAGCAGAGCAAGGAGTTTGTTTCCATGCTGCGAGGCAGACAAGTCTGTCCCAGTGGTCCTTAATGTGGCCCAGGACACATTTGCAGACATGCTGCTAAAAAAAATGTGGTCACATGTGGCCCAGACCACCTCTGAATGTGGTCTGAAAGATCTGATCTCAGTGCGTCCTCAATGTGTCTTGTGTGTTCACACCTGTAGGTAGAGCTGTCAACTTGATCCAATCACTGAGGACATGGGGTTAGGGTTAGGGTTAGGGTTAATACATTAATATGAGGTCTGAACAGAGCCATAAAGTGGGCATGTTTGTTAACGGGAGAGTCGTTGTTACCCATAGTACCCATTTTCAGGTCAGTGGACCACTTTAAAAATGACCATGCCAGTTTGTCTTTGCCAAAATTTTGCACAAGATTTGAGCGTTATTAAGCCTCATTTGGTTGGTACCAGTGGATCCAGTAGTTGTTTTTTTTTTTTTTTACTTTCACTTCACTGACACTAGTATCTTCACTCTTGCTTTAAAACTGAGCCTACCACAGCCTTAGAAATATTAAAGGTTAAATAAAGTAGGCATTCAAACTAATTTGTGTTCACATGCTATTATCCCTTATTACTTATTAACTTGGACAGCCCTAGTTTAGCCCAAGTAAACAAAATTAAGAATCTTACATTCAAACGTAATCGAGCTGTTATTTTTAGCTTTATTGCCCTGTTCTGTTGCACACAAATTCTGCTTTACTGAGCAGGGATTGAGCCACAACGGTACACGTTGTGTGCCGGTGGCCTTGGTGGGTCTTGGACTTTGACTTGTTGATTCTCCAGCCGCTTATTTGTGTCATTGTCTCTAATTTACCGCAGAGGCTTTCCTGCTATCGTGCCAGCAAACAGGGCTGAAATGAGGGATGAAAGGGTAATAGAATACTGATTAATTTTATACTACCTGTTAAGCCGGTGGATGTGCGCTTGCTCATGTGTGTGTGTACAAGGGATAAGTGGATAGGTAGAATATACCCAGGCACATTGCATAAGCCAGAAAGTGGACACACATTTGTGCACGTGATAGTAAAAGCCACGCTTGTGCACACTCACACACACTGAGTCTCTAGAGAAGACAGACGAGGGGTGGGTTGACCAGATGGAGCAGCCTGCTTCTCGCTGAGCGAGCTTGACGACAGCTGAACAGCTTGAGGTGTACCGGAGTGGCAGGCCACAAACACACACACAGAAACACACACAGTCATATCATACACCCCAATACAGTACGTACAAATACATTGACTGCACACTTGTTATAAAGCGACATGCATGGACAGTCATGCATACCTGCTCAGAGAACAAACACACTAAAACTGAAGTACACACACACTTCATATGACATTCCATCACACAAGGCCTTCAATCGGTGCCTGTTTACATATAATCAAGAGCTAGAGTGTCACTGGTTGGAATGGATTCCTGGCTTACTCTCTGTCTAGCCGAGTGCCTAAAAAAGCATTGTTTCCCACTTCCTTCCCTCTCCCACTCTCCCTCTCTTCATCTTCACCTCTTCTCCCTCCCTCTCCGCCTCCTTCCCCGTTCCTCCCTCGCTACGAATCGTGACTCTCTAGTCAGCCTATTCCCTCAGCTGTGATTAGGGGCTTTGGATTCCAGCCTGCGTGCATTTCAAGGCCCGTAGGCTTTTGGAAAAACCAGCCATCTTTTTCAGTCCAATAAAGAATGGCGAGTGAGGGCGATCCAAATATGCGAGGAGCTCAAGTGAACAAGTTGTACACAACTCTTATGGTGAATAAGCAAAACAAAAAGCAACATAAAAAGCAAGGGAGTAAAAAAAGGGCCTCCTGTTTGAATGGAAGCCAGCACTCTGCCCGGCGCCAAGAAGATGAGCAGCTCGGTGGTACGGCAGCCTGGTAGTGGATGTCGTCTTTTTATGCTCCTTCTCAGTTTTTGTTCACTCTGTCACTCTTTTCCAATGATTAATTGCCCTGGTTTTTGTGTCATTATTGGAACTTTTTAATAATTCCCCCGTCTTGTCTTCACATTTGCCTCCCTGATGTTTTAAATCTGTGCCACTGATGGGCCTTTAGAGGCGAGTTGTCACTTTGTTATGAAACTTCCATCGTAAACATCAGAAGCCTGATGTTTCCATTCACCTGTTACACAACACTACATCAGCTGACTTCACCTTGTGCCTGACCCTGATTGGAAGTGTGATAAACAAGCTCATTTATCTTCATAGCATTTCATCACAAGCATGTTCTGAAAGACTGAACAGATGCAGAAAAAGCTGTCTAGGTCTAAGTCATCAATACCTTTCCACACTTTCTATGGCCGTAACGGACAATTATTAGTCAGTGATGATGATTCCTTGGCAAAGACGCACAGAGGAAAGTGGCCACTGAGTGTGCTCATAAATGAGAGAGTGGAAGAAATCATTTTGAGCCCACTAGATATGGGACGACACGTCTATCTCCCAATTTGGTACCGCAAATGCTTGGGTGCAGATATGACATGTATTGTGATTTTGAAGTACTGCGATTCGATATTACTTTTGATGTAACTTTTTTAACACTAGATCAAGTTGAATCATACACTTATAGACATGTACGCATGTACGCGTGTAGTCATCGTCAGGCATTTTTTATTACATTTTTGTCAGCAACCCAAAAATCAAATGATAAAGACTTTTCTCTCACAAATATGTGTTTAGCTCCTGATAGCTCATCAGAGGTGAAATTGCCGGCTGTGGGTATCTGCCCCCCCAAATATGAGCAAGTCAAAATCCCATCACACAAGTCCAAAACAATGGAACTCAAGACTTGACATTAAACTGAGACTAAGCTTGAGTCCAGTTATGGATTACATTGTAAAACGCATGGTAACTCATAAATGGATTACAATAGTCTATAAGCATCTATAATGTAGCTCAGGGTGCTTCCTCAGCACAGACTAGAGTCGTGGGCCAAGGTTCTGTCAGTCGTCTCTGTCCGGCGCATAGTGCAAATCACTGAAACTGAAAGGTTTCTGGATTAATCCTGAGACAGGGTCGTCCGTTTGATCCGCGAGCTGCTGATTCAAGTGCAGGAGGAATTACAGTACCCTCCATTGCTGCCAAAGTGCTCTTGAGCTAAGTGCTCAACGCATAAACTGCTATGTGAAGCACCGACTTTGCAGTGAGAGAGAGACTTCCCTCTCTCTCGCAGCCTCTCTGAGTATATGTTGTTCCTCAGATCACTGTCACTTGCTGTTCAGGCTCCGCAGCTTTGTCCGGGGCAATATGATACATTCATCTGTCTCCATTAAGTCTGTAGACCCCCACTACCTCCAGCCCATCCCTCCCACGGCTTCATCATCAGCCTGTCAGACTCATCCGTCGATCGGACTCATCTGGCCTGGATGTGGCTTCGCCTGGTGTCTGTGTGACTGTTTTCTAACTTAAGTTCTGATTATACATGTAAACAATCTTTCTTTTTGTTTTCCCTCCTCTCCAGCCACTGCCACTCCCCATATGTATACATATGTGCATGTTTGTTCTTTCACAGTGAGAATGAGAGAAAGGGGCTCTTGTTTATGCATTAGATGCAGGACTTAAACCACCCCCCCACACTCACCCATTCTACCACCACCCACCCATTCTACCACCACTTAAAGTCTGCGTTGGTACCGCAGGCTGAAAAATAAACAAACCCGGCATGGCATGATCGCATGAGTGTGCCTCTATCACACACACACATACAGGGTAAGGTGTAAAAAACATTTCATACACATGCTCAGTTAAATCAGGCAGGGATGGATGGCTATAGCTGGTAGTACCCCGCTGTGAAGGAATTTGTGTTTTAAAAAAGAAAAAAGAGGATTTAAAGAGGTTTACCAGCTGTCTGACCTGTGACCTTTGACCTCAACACTCTCCGTCCCTCCCCGGACCCTCTGAAATTCATTCTCAAGTCAACGGCACACAACGTGACAGGATGTGGTGGGGGTTTAAAAGGATGGTGGTGGGGGTTCAGTGGTCGGAGTGAAAAGGTCAGAGGAAGGCTACTCAAAGGAGTGATTGCTGACTTAGTAGACACACTGAAGTGAATGTGTGAGAGGGTGAACACACATCTGAGGGGTCATACATGTGTGGCCACTGCTTGTGCCTTTTCTTACATGCTCGCCGCCTTTCTCCCGGCTACTGCCCACATGCACGCCCATCGTCCACAATAAACTTCTGTCTGCCGCACAAACAAACTCTTCATTGTGGTGGGTGGGAGGAGAATAAGGCCAGTTCACAACACTGGCCCTGTGTTTCAATAACTTACTGTGGAGGAATACATTAATATGGATCATGCCACATCATTACCTCCCACTGACCCCCCCCCCCCCCGTATCACATCTGCCAACCACTGGCTGAATGCTCAACAGGTCACATGAGGCAGCTTGAGCCTCAATGGTCGGCCAAGGAATTGGGACTTTTCATACTTGACTAGATGGTTATCTAGAAACAAAGTGGGGGATATTTTTGGGGAAATTTTGATTTTGAATTTTTAAATGCAATGCAGATGCAAAGTTTAGAGCCCCCTGTAATGTGTTGCTCATATCCTATTAAGGGCTGTTCTTTGATCAAAACATTTAATCACGATTAATCACATAAATATCCATAGTTAATAGCAGTCGATCACGAATTATTATTTGTTCAAAATGTACCTTAAAGAGATTTGTCAAGTATTTAATGCTCTTATCAATGTGGGAGTGGACAAATATGCTGCTTTATGCAAATATATGTATATATTTATTACAGGAATTCAATTAACAAGACAAAACAATGACAAATATTATCCAGAAACCCTCACAGGCACTGCACTTAGCATAAAAGATATGCTCAATTCATCAATCAACTGCAACCCAACAGGCAACAACAGCTGTCAGTATGTCAGGTTGCTGACTTGCCCCAAACTTTATTATCATATCACCCATTTTCATCCACATATCTCGAGGTTCGAGGCTGGAGGGATCCTTTTGAATATGTCTGTGTCAGTTTTTTCTCACCAAACTGTAGTGTTGTTATTAGGTAAGCCAGTGGATTCCGAGCAAGTATCTACAGTCTAACTTTAAAACTGAGCCGACTACAAACTCCCCCTCTGAGATGTTAAAGAAATTAGTATCGCCCTAATCCTTTTGCGTGAAAAGGTGTGATTTTGTCTTTGTTATCATGTGTAAATCAAGTGTTTCTTTGTTGTTTCCTTTTTTCTCTTTCTTTGCTGGCCTGGTTTGCTGTATTGCACTATACTGGAAAGCAGGGCGCGGGGTTCTGAAGCAGAAAGTACCGAATCAAAGAGTCACATTTGCTGCTGTCTGTTCCGTGGGCCCTTTTTAAGTGGTTGTTAAAGACAGTTGTCTTTCCCAGGCTTTCAGTGGTGGCGGTAGTGCTGCTGGTGGGGACTGTGATGGGTGGACTGACAGGCTGAAAGACGGAGAGTGGGTCAACCTCGCCATCTGTCTCTGCTCTTCACAATGGCGTGTGATTGACAGGGGTGCAGACACTCCCCCAACTTCCAGCCCAAACAGGGTCTAACCACAGCCTGCTGCACACGGAGTTGCATGACGCTACTTGTCACTGTAACATGTTTATCTCCGTTCTTGTACATTGAACCGTATAATCAGATCTTGGTGCTTCAGTCAAGCGCAGTGAAAATGCAGCAATTTAATGCCATTTTGAAAATGAACGCAAAGACATATTAATTAAAATATTATGTGTAGGTAAAGCATCTGCTGCAGCACTTGCTGGCTTTGTGGTGGTGGGAATGTAAATTTCTAGATCAATAATTTTCATGTACACTCCTCCTTTTAGTCAGTAGTCATATAATAGCACAAAGTAGTGCAAATTAAAATGCACCTTCCCCAATCACACATGGAAAAAGTTCAATCTTGGAGACACTGGCTGCCACAGCGAGGTTACTTAATACTATTTAGCCAGCTGATTGGCTTTGGCCCAGTTTCAGAGGCAAATTACCAGGATTAACTCCAGTTTCAATTAATTCCCTGAAAAAAGGAGCCCGGAATAGATGACCACCCTTGATGAAAAAAGGGTTTGTTATCAACAGAGCCAGTACAGTTGTGTGTTTGAATGTGTGCTCCTCTATCAGTAAGTCTTTGTATGTGAATGCACAAGGTTGTGAGTCTTTCTCTGTTTCCCAGCCTTGTGGCATACAGGATTAATCAAAAAAGCTGCCAGGACAAAAGGAGTCTTAGATATGAGTCTTGAAAAGGCAGCCTTGCTTCAGCAAAGGTTGAAGGCTCATATTATATGTAACTGAATGATTGCTTCCAATGCAGGTGAGAATTATATTCTGAAACCTGCATTTGAAAAGGCACAAAATGGACCTAATTCATTGCATTCTGCTAGTTAAGGGCCATATCTAAGTTTAAAAAAAATAAACTGAGAAGACTCTTTAGAAATGTATTAAGAGATAATGGTACTTCTTGGAACATTGCATGTCAGATATCCATTATTATCACTCTAGAGCGTAGGTGTCAAACTCAGGCTTGCGGGCCAAATCTGGCACACGGTGTAATTATATTTGGCCCGCGAGGTGATATCAAATATCTATTAGAGCTGGCCCGCCAGTATGTAGCACATGAAACACTAATGCTACAAATCCCAGAATGCTCTGCTAGCGCGTTGGCACATCAATAAAAGCGCGCGACCGTCCCCTCCCACATCTGTTGACATTCTTAGCAAACTCTCTTTACCGATCACCACAGGAGAATTTAATCAATCTCTACTGAAACATGACCAAATGAAAGATGGACAACAGGAACTCTGAAGACAGGCGGGAGGCAGCGGGAGGCTGTAACCAAAGAATGTAACATAAAAAAACACTATGAAACACACTTCTTTCCTGCTGCTCCAAGCCACAGACTGTTATTAGATAATGGTTTAATTTTCATTGAAGGAAATTATCATTTTATTTTGATTGTTTTGTTGTTAGTCTGTGAAAAAAGGTTTCCATCGAAAATTAACTTGAAAGGTTACAGATAGAGAGAGGGATAAGAACTACTGTTATTTTATTCACTTAAATAAAAATAAGACACAAATGCCACTGATGGATTTTTTTATTTGAAATCTGATTTATCATGCTCATAATATTAAGCTTTTCTTTTTCCAGATTCAATGTTTAAGCAAAATGTAAGTTTGTTTATATGAAAAAGTTCATTATATATATATATATATATATATATAGACAGAGAGAGAAAGGAAAAGGTACAGTTGTAGGCAATTTTTCAATAAATTGAGTCTGGACCGCGACAATCCCAGTTTTTTTTTTCTTTTTCAGCTCACTGTGTATTTGAGTTTGACATCCCTTCTCTAGAGCACTTTTTGATAATCCAGGTTTTATTTCTGGTATTCGCTACAGCGTTTTTCAACTTCCATTATATTCTGTGGCTCTGTGGTAGAATATTCTTGTCTCTAATCTTCTACCATGAATTTATAGTGCAAATACTACAGTTTAGTGACATTACATCCCTCTTTAGCACACAGCATTTCCTTATTTTTTTACATGCACACAAGTTGCATCTGAAATATGCATCGATTTAGTACGCTAAAATAGTATGTGAGATTTTTTAGTATGTCCGAAACACTAGTATGAAAACCAATAGTATGCGAATTTCATGCAATTTCTGGTGAAATATATAAAGTAGGCAACGCTGGATGCTACGACAGCATAAATATCCCACAATGCAATGCAATAGTGAAGACAACAATCATAACATTGACAAACAGCAATGTAACATCAATGATACTTTAATTTAACTGTGAGTAAAAGATTTCACTTTGCAAGGTGTAATATGCATTTTAGATTAATATAGTCTTTGATTCTCACAAATATTGTATTAGTCACATGAGTTTAGCACAGGTTTCCATGGTTACATGTCTCCAACCAGCAAGGAGGCTCTCAGGAAGTGACGACGTAAATTATTGCTCAGTGTGTCCGAATAGATACTTACTACAAGGAGTATGTTGAAAGATGCACAGATGGGGTATGTAGTGTGTAGTATGCGGTTTTGGATGAAGCCCTGGTTATCACACTGAGCTCTCTTGTTAAATTTCACTATTGTTTTAAAACTTGATGTTAATTTTCTGTCTGAAAATAAGACCTGTCATTTAGATTTTAAAACTTTTTAAAGCAGAGAGCCAAAGATAGCTCCAGCTTCGCTCAGTTGTGAATGTTCTTAACGTGCCAGCAGTCATTTTGTGGTGTAGGTGTCACAGTTTTCAAATGGTATGTATCTCATTTTTGGAAATGCAACTTCTCAAACCACACAGCAAATGTTTCACGGTGAGCCCTGCCAATTACACAGAGGAGTTCTGGAGACGTTTTCTAAACACCCTGGTCTGCCAGTCTCTCTCTCCTCCTCCGCCTCCTCCTCGATCACTTAGAATAATCTCATTCCCTCCTATCCGCATCCCATTTCCTGAATGAATATGAAGCGTTCTTCTCCAGCTGTCCCAGCCGCCCTTCAAAAACTACCTCCCCTCCATCCTGTGGTAATTTTTAAAGGGTGTTCAAGCCTCTAGCCAGTCGGTGCGAAGCTTGTCAGACTCTATTGGCAGGGGGCCAAAAACTGGTGTCACCCCTCTTTTACCTGGTTTTCCTAACACCACACATACACACCACCTCCCCAACCGACTGCCCCTTTATCATCAAGGACTGTCTCACACCCCCGTCTCACCTCCCTACTTCAGCTTCCAACTGTGACCTGTACTGTGTCCTATAATTAAATGGCCCCCCTACAGTGTACAGTATATAATATGTAGTGGCCCTTCCCAGACACTTCCAAGCCAAGGTGATGGCCATCACAGACAGTGCCACCTGTAACCTTTGGCTGTTATGATCCATGGCAGCCAGTGTGACAGTCAGCCAGCGTGTATGTGTGTGTGTGTGTGTGTGGATTTCCTCTGCCAACTGCTGGCGTCACAGTATGGCAAGGTTACACACGAGACAGAGACCATGTCAACCCTGTGTGGTGAACAAAATGGCTGTGCAATAAAGTCCACATTTAGGAGGTCAGCTCGCCGCCCAAGCCTCCGAGCTGCCAATTCGTTCGCTCCTGCCACACAACCCCGATGCTTGTGTGCTGCTGTGCACTCAACCTCAACCAAGGTGGATTTCAGCTGAAAGCCTCACAGCCCTGGGTGTTTATTGGGAGGACAGTGCAGCCTCATAATGCTCGGAGTAAACCCATTTCCCACCGATCGAACTCAGGCCAACACCTGGAGAAAAACAAAAAGGTTGAAGATTCAGTGGGCTTCTGGTAATTTGGTCTCAAATCTTTTTTTAAACCTCCAGTTCCTTTTGGAGGCAGTCAGACTCAACAGTCTATCATTTTTCAAAAAAGCTACGGAGGCTGCCTGAACATTGATCAGACAACATCACAAAATGATTCCGAGCTTCAAAAAGAACAATTTTGAGTCTTGGCATAGCTTTAAGAGTGACCCCTAGAATGCTGTACTTCTATGCCAGCAATCATTTCACAAGAAAAGTTGGCTACTTCTAAGTAAAAAAACAAAACAAAAACAAAAAACAAACACTCTTGGTGATTTTCAGCAGTACGTTGCTTCTTTAGAAGGCAGACTGGAGCTCATAAAATCCCTGAGAAAGGTTACGGTGCTCCCAGGGGGATAGCAGATGGCCAATGCAAGGTGTCTCTGAGGTGTCAGGCGCCTTTCCTGGGTTTGGGAGGCTGGGAACAGTTGAGGGCAAAGGCTCATGGGAAAGCGACTCTAAGGAGAGGTTGCCGGGGCAGGGCGTTCTGCAATCTCTTAATGAGGTCACGCCAGCACAGTTCTTCCTACGTATGCAAACAACCTTCACTTTAGGCAAAAAAAAGTGTGCTCAAGCGTTGCTGCAACACAAATTACATTTCCCAAATAATACTGTCTTAGGGTTTATGCTCTAGGGACATACTTCAGACAAACATCAGTCATTTTACTCTTGCATCTCCCAAAGACATGTGAATCACGTGTACGTGAGACTCTGAATTACCCATAATTGCGAATATTAGTGTCTCTGCAGAAGTGTGCATCCTAATGTTAGTTTCTTGAACATTTTTTTTTTATTTTATATATTTAATAATGGCATTATCCAACCCTTTCCCCTGGCTCTGATTTCTGTACCTAATAAATCAGACATGCAGAGTCACAAAAATAGTCATCACATTTGCTGTCAGAGCACTTTGGCTCTCTGCACACTTGTTGCATGAGTGCAGTTTATTCTACTGTAGCATTTGATGTAAGTCATATTGATGTTAGACAACACTGTATCTTGCATTAAGTATGCATGGTACAACCCGAAAACATAATTCCTCTGGCCAAGGTTATACATGGTGGCTGCTGACAGGTCTGCCTTGTTTCAAACTCTTTTGATGCGGATCTCTCAGGATGGAGTGGATGGCGACGAAAGAGTGAAGCTGGGAGGTAGATACACACTGGGGCATTTACATAATAGTCCTGCAGTTCCATGCAAATTCATGTGATTCCCTACCAAACATCTGCAATGCAAGCATAGTTTAGTATGCATGAGTTTGAGGGGGGAAGGGAAGGAGCGAGAGGAAATGAGGGAGAGGACGGGAGGGGGTTTAGTCGGAGAAAAAGAAAACAGAGACGGAGGATTTGAAGGACGACTAGTTTGATCGAGGGATATATTTAGAAACTCAACACACCTCCCTTCACACACAGCCTCTCTTGTGCACTGCCCATATGTCTCTTACCATTTACTTAAGGTATCACAGTGTGCACCAGGTTGGGTTTTTACTTTTTATGCATCTGCGCCAGCGATAGCCTTGGCCAGAGGAATTATGATTTCGGGTTATATTTATCATGGATGTGATATCTCAGGAATGCCTCGAGGGAATTGCTTCAGATTTGGCACAAATGTCCAGGTGGACTCAAGGCAGAACTGATTAGAGTTTGGTGGTTAAAGGCCAAGGTCACTGTGACCTCACAAAACATGTTTTTGGCTAGAGTTGTTCAGATACCGATACCGATATCGGAAATGCGTCCGCGCCCAAAATTTGGGATCAGTATCGGCAAGGACAGCAGTCTGTGCACCAATCCGATGCCAGGGTTTCCGCCAGTGTATTGACTAGTGTATGACACCCCGCCAGGCCAAAGCATCAGGAAATTATGTATTTCTAAGATGTTTTTTTAAACAAAAATGTGTTATACTGTACAAGAAGCAAAGTCCTTTCAGGAGTAACTCCGTGCGTAGGCTGTATACTTAACATTAGTGAGTGTCTGTATTTGCGGTTAAGAGAGATTGAAGAGGTGTGTGTGTGTAAGTGTGTGGGTGTGTGTGACGGCATGATGTGAGATGAAGTCAGCAGTAACTAGCTGTGATTGCAGCAGTGCAGCGTATGGACAGTTTATGCTATCGGTAAATAAATGCTACAGCCCCTCAAGCCACGAGCTACCTTCCCGTGTTGAGTACGTTTTTTCCGCACATGACTCAGTCCAGCATGGAGGGGATTTACGTCTCCAATACAACAGAGCTACCTGCTTGACGATATGTGTAACCACAGCTGTGACTAGTGGACAAAATAGCAGCTGTG
Organism: Pterois miles; assembly: GCA_947000775.1. Lineage (NCBI taxonomy): Eukaryota > Metazoa > Chordata > Actinopteri > Perciformes > Scorpaenidae > Pterois > Pterois miles. Next base: position 2,286,293 of record CAMQGK010000552.1, read on the forward strand.
AAACAGTGATGAACACATTTCATTTCCTATATTCTTCAATTTCACACAAATGTCAAATTGGATAAAGTGATGGAGGGATGGAATTTTGGACAGACATGGATGTAAACTGCAGCTCGGCTGGCAGATGCATAGTTGGTATGTCTAGTTTTTTTTTTTTTTTTCTCATGGTGGATTTTTCATGAATACTCTGTTGCAGAAACCTTAAAGGGTGCAGTGAGGGAGGGAAACCTTACCAATGACACATGGAATCAATACTGTTGGGATTTCAACATGGTAAAAAACAGATGGCTGCTATAGACTTCTTTTATAGTTGAGGTTGGAGCGTGTGTACGTGTGTTTGTCTGGGTGTATTTCAGCTTCTCACAAAGACACACATAAGTAAATATATGGGCATATAAATAAGGTCACTCTAAATTATTATATACTTATATGCCAATTGCACATACAAATGCAAAAACAAATCAACTGCACATATGCAAATACAAACCACTACAAATATAAAGTAGTAGTTTATATGTACATATTTAAGCACACATAAATACATGTACATGTCTCATGCATGTATAAATACATACTAATGGAAAGATGCACACAAACACACATGGACAAAATTGTCCACAGATGCACAAATACACAAGCACTTGTACAACTTACAACGTACATACAATAACCAAGTCATAACCCATATGGACACACACTAAATGGACTTGCGTCTTTTATGTCGGTGTGCTGTTGCTCTTCTGTAGGGTATGAATCAGTGGAAAGCAGTAAACTGGTTGAGGTAAAAGCCTGTAACTCTGAGCTGATGCGTAAAAACTTCATTGAAGTTAAAAGCCTGCAGATGGAGAGACAGCGGCTGAAGGCTGAACATAAACAGCAGCCGGCAAATGGCGAGAGTTTAGAGAAGGCCATGAAAAAGGCACTATTTGCTTGAAATTTTTTTTGTTTTTCCATCATCCTACAACAGAAAACAACACTGGCACAGCATGGGTTTTATGTTAGCCAAAACATTTTCAAATCCACACAATATTGTCCAGGAAGATTCTCCTTTAAGTGAAGTTCAGACTTTTTTTTTTTCACATATAGGTTTATTGGGGCTGGGAGTAGTGAGCAGGGAGATGGCGTTCCCACAACCTCTCTCTGTCTGTCTCTCTGCTTTCCAAAAGACCTAAGAGTCAGAGGGGGAATTAGAAACTCCCATCTTGCCCCAACTGACTTTTTTAGAACTGGATCCCTCTCACAAGCGTCTCAGTTCTTATTCAGACGAGGGATTTTAGGTTTAGAGGTGGATCTCTATAGGCGGCTTATCATGCAAGACAACGACGAAGTGTAGGTTGGGTTGGAATAATCAAGTTCATCTTGAAAAGGCCTGAATGTCACCAAAAAAAGTCAGTATTAACCCTATTTATTATGGCTGGAACGATACATCTGTCTCCCGATTCAGTACTATAGTCAATACTTGGGTGCCAATGCAATATGTATTGCGATTTTTAAGTATTGCAATTCAATAATATGGTTTATTGCAATATTTGTTAACTTTTTAACATTAGACCATGGGGAAAAATTTAATCATATACTTTTAGTTTGGAAAATATCTAAATTAAAAAAAAAAAAGTTTGATTTTCAACAAGTTTGCACATTCTTTCCATGATACCACACATTCTCATCCCAACTTAATGCTGCTTTTCCAAAACTCGCTAAAAAATGCTTCGCAAGTGCTGCAAAATAAGAGATGACGTCATAGAATATAACATTTAAAAGAAACAAAAGAAAGCTCTCCGATAAAAGTTTGTTTTTAGAGGGGATTTAAAGGATTTTACTGACTAATATCTAGCCTACTATTTGGTTACCAGTAGCAACTAGCATCATGTCGACCAATTCTAACAAACATATATTAACCAAAACATTACGTTACAGCAGCAGTACTGAACAAGCAGATATCAGTTAGCCAAACTAAAATAAGCAATGCTAATAGGAATAAGCAAGCAGACACGATAATATAGATTTTTTTGCGGTTATCTAATATTAGTGTGACAGCCAAGTGGCTAGTAGCATTAGCTGCTGAGTGGTGATGTTAGCTGCTGAGCAGAGATGGATGTGCACTTTGGTATATCTTCATATGAGCTACTGTATGCTAGCTTTGACTAGACCGCGAGTTGACAGTATTTTAGTTTTCTGAGAATTTGCCCTTCTCTTCGACACGACAGCCACATCGTCTAGTAGCCTATTGCCTAATTTTTGATGTCAATAGAAGTTTGAAATTGCCAAAGTGGCCCTCAAATAAGTGACATCTGTGGTATATTAGACTAGTTTAAAGACCTCAATCCGGCTTTTGTTGTAGACGGGAGGTATTGAACAAGAACTCTGTTGTTATGTCAGTAGTAGCCCTTTTAACAAATAATGTTCCTATTTGAAGAAATTGACCTATATAGCTCTGCTCATTTCACATGACCCATGTGCCCTTGATAGAATAATAATATTTCATAACACTTCTCCTGTGCTGCATTTCCCTCACATTAGCTGCTCAAATCCAAGAAGCGATCTCTTAGAAAGTGAATCTAAGTCAAGCAAAGGTGGTCAGCCATTTGTGTTAGATTGACCTTTGTCTTTGCAGAGGTCACGCCACCACCATCGCTCAGTCTGATTCTGTACAATTCTGAATAGGCCAACTTATCCTAACAACATTTAACAAATGGTAAATATGAAATTTACATATTTTTATAACTAAACGTTTTTGAATCCTGAGAGTTAATGTGTTGGAAATTAGATTTTCTAGAGAAAGACAACCTTTACTGTTCTGGGTAACGTTTGGACACATTTTCCTAAAGCAGTTTGCCAGGACCTCCTCAAAGTTCCTGACAGGGTAGCGGGGCCAGTACCCATTCCTGGAGAATTAACAACATCCCTACCAGCAGGGAGTCACTGTAAACAGGGCCCGTCAGAGTACCGGAGACAAAAACTCGATGTTGACACACTCGCTCTAGAAACCAAACAATGCGTGAAAAATGTAGCCTACCCCTGCAGAAAGTCCATTTCATTATATATATATTTTTGGACTAGACAAACACAGAAAATATTATTCTTTTTGAAGTTCTAGACATCAAACACGCCGACCAAACTGAGGGCTTTTTAACTGTGCGTGTGAAGTGAGCTTACTGTTCACCTCATAAAAGGGATTATTAATGTGGTCCCTCAGGTCATAGTTGTTTTTCCCCTTGTGAATACAACTTCACATCTTTGCAGTGTGTGTGGGAAGCACTGTTTGTAACAGTAGAGTGCATATGAGTGGATGGAAATAGCTCGGGTGTCTTGAAGTCACTAGTCTCATGGTCTCCTCGAGAAATATACCTGCACCTTCATTCACTTTGTGCGGTTTGCTCTTTCCTTTTTCTTGGCCCATTGTGGCATGTGTGTAGATGTGCATGTGCGCGCAATTTCATATCTATTGGTCCTGCTCTCATTTCATGCTTATGGTGCAAATTCCCATCTCCTCTTTTCCTTCGCGGCCTTTCTCAATCTCAGTAATCAAATGCATTAGTATCAATATTGCATGGGGAAACGAACTGAATTTAAAGCTTGACCATGTCAAACTGAGAGTCCCTGATAGCCAGCGCTGCCACCACTCAGTGGAAATTGTGCTGCCATTTTGGCTGTAATTACTGAAGCTTGGCGACTGGTTAATGTCTGGAGTGATGGCCAGATATTAAAAAACAAAAAAAAAAGTTCTAGCTTCAAAATATATTCATTGCCCAGCAGTGGGAATAACCCAAAATTTAATGGATGGACTCTGTCACAGTAAAACTGTCAGTCGGAAAAAAATATTAGCAGCACTTATTTCCCTGCATTTTTGAAGATGTTGTGAATGTTAAATATTTTAAGTCTACCTGCTGGTGGAAAGCCTTGTAAGATTTTTATCTAATAAATGCTTATGACTTGCATATTAGCAAATACTGAATAAAATTGGCTTCCAATTGGAGTTGCACATTTAAGTCCGTTATTCGCTCACCTTTTAGATCTGGCTTGGTTGACTGACTTCTTGGAAAATATGCTCAACTTGCTGTCATATGGCTGTAGACTGTAGTCTCTGTGACAACTCTTGCCAATCAAAAAATGGGCAAAGAGGTGGATTGTTGGTGGAACTGAGGCAGGTGACGCAGCAGCTACCGCGATCAGAGATGGCACCCGCATCCTTAAATATGCCTATCTTTAGGCCTTAATATAATTTAAACAGTTGAGTTCTATACAAAATCACCCCTCCGTAAACAATCGCTGTCTATTACTAATTAATGGGATTTCCCTAAGAAATTAGTAAATTATTGCAGTCGTCCGAGTCACATTAATACCCGCAAAACATCACCATTAGCAGTTTCCTCTTGATCACGGCTTATCATGTGGAAGCAGCTGAGGTAATGGTTTATCAATCGATTGGCCTCTCTGCTAGCATTGCCAGAATGCTAAATACTCTATCTTTGCTGGGCCCATTTCTGGAGGCAAAGTGATGAATGCTTTTAGCAAAAGTTGACAGGTTTTCCCATGGAGGTGCTAATAGCTGTGCTTTCCACACCATGTCTTCCTTTTGAGCGAAGGACCGCTTTAGCGACAGGTCGGCATCTCTGTTTAGATTACTTCTGCTTTGCTGAGATTTTAGCTTCTCTAACTCCTGTGGGATTCATAAAGAATATGTGCAGGCATATATGTATCTTTCGATTCAAGCTTTTTATCTAGTCTCATTTTGTATTCATAGCTCAGAAAAGGCGTCGAGCTGTGTCCGACTATAGTTAAACTGGAGCCCACACCTGTCCTTAGGTTATGTTTGGCGAGTCCACGCAACAACAATAGCTGTTGTAATTGTGTTTTGAAGTTTGTATAGCAACCAGAGGTGGAGATAGAAAGCCATGCCCTAAGGGGAGGGCCATAAATCATAACCTAGGCACTTTGTGAGCATAGATAGAGTCATTCCCTACAGGCATGGCGAGATTCCCTCTACCTCCACCAGTGTTTACACTCGGAACAATAAGGCCATCATTCAGAGGTCTCTAGATGATTTGATACTCCCCCATCCTCTATATTCAAGTTTCTGTATTTCCCTCAGTTCTCACCAATGACATCACCTGCCCTCCAGGCCACGAAAAAGAAGACGACGAACAAGCAAGGACACACTCATGTTGGTCGTGTGTGTATAGTATTGTGTTGAAAGATGAGCTTCTGAAAGACACCCACTCTTTTTTTATGGCATGGCGTCGCCACAAAAGACCTATTGTTGCTCTTTCCCTTTGTGTTTTTGCAAGTGCATGTGTCACGAATTTCTCTGTTTGAATTTCATATGTGGAAAAAAAGAGGCCAGTAGCGTGATTCTGTATGTGTGTGTTTATGTCATATATAGGTTTTGTTGCATATTTTTAAGTGCATGCTGCTGCATGTGTCTGTCTGTTTTCATCTTGCCAGCTGTAGAGTCCAGACCAGTAAGCTGTGAAGGGTGGGGTGCTTGTATATAAGCCTGCTGTCTGAGGTGCTTGGTTACACTGCAATTAGCTGTGGTTGTGTGCCTCTCTCACAAGGCCACAGTCTCGAACGTGGCCCTGTAAAGCAGCTGCATGCTGTATATTAACCTTTCAGCTCCTCTGACAATGCAGCAGCTTGACGTCCAGTACGGCTGACGTAATCGCTCTTTTTTTGAGAAAAGTGTACTTTTTCATTCTTTTTGTTTTTTGGTTATCGACTGTCACAGTGGGTTAGTTAATGTTGCCATACATTCTACTCCAAATAACACAATATTATTGTCATTAAATCAGGCTATTTTTAATAAGTAATTATGCAAATGAAGTAGTTGAGTAGTATATTCTGACTAGGGGTGGGAATCACCAGAGGCCCCACGATACAATATTATCACGATGCTTAAGTCACAGTATGATCTACGATTTTAAACATTTAAACAAGTACTGAGATATGATACATTGCAAAATAGTGTTGCCTTTTTTTCAGCTGCAAATTATGCAGTTTGTCAACATCTGTTTTGTCTAATAAGATACAGTTCTCATTCACATATCTCGAGGTCAGAGGTCAAAGGACCCCTTTGAAAATGGCCACCTTTTCCTCACCCAGATTTAGCGTAACTTGTGATGTCATGGGGTATAAAGTGTGGAACCAGAGACAATGAATTAGGAGAGATGATGTAGACGACACTGAGAGCACCCAGGAGAATGTACTGAGTATATGTGAACATGCTCTGTTTCACAACTGACACTATAATGAGATAAAGCTCATTTGGGCATAAAAATGAAAATTCAGTGGGTCAACAAAATCGGGGTCCCATTCATTGACTATGGAGCAGCTTAAATCGGACTATACATCCCTTCGTTCCGTCGGTATAGTTGTCTGTCTTGACCTGTGTACTTCTGATCCTGATTGCATCTGAATGACAGAGATTGTAACTGTCAGTAAGTTATACTATTTTTGAAGTCCATCCAGTTCACATTCCAGCCACTGACACTCTTTGTCAAAAGCAGCTTGCTGTGAGTTTGCAGGTAAAGACTTTACGATGTGTTCGGGGACAGTCTGAAAGTGGTTGTGTCTCTGTCATGGATCAAAACCGTTAACCTGTTTTGACAGAATATTATCCTTAACCTCTAGGTTAGCAGGGAAAAACAAAACTAGCTTTAGGGCATCTACTACATCTACAACAACCTGCACACCATCTGCACAGTTTGTACCATATAGTACCCAGTTAACCACCCAGTGTGCAGGTAATTAATCTCACTTCTGGAGCGTCGTCCTCACCCCCCTGTGGGCTCAGCTGAAGAGCAGCATCCCTGTAGCTGAGAGGAGTTCAGAGTCTTGCACAAGGACACTGAAGCAGATAACACAGGGGCTTGAACCTGGGTGCTGTCATCTGGGTCCCCTGAGAAGGACCAGTTTTGTGTTTACAGATCTATTGCTGACACAGACATTGCTGTTCGTCAGGAATTTTGACAAACTCATTACATTCATGCCATGGATTTCTATTGCTTTTTTTTTCTTTCTCTGCCTCTTTATTCACATCTTTTTAATTAAAGACTATGTTTAACCAGTTGGTGTTGGCTCTGTGCTGCACCAGACATATCAATGACAGAAATTCGGTGTGGTGGGAGGCGTCCCCAGCCCTTCTGTGAAGCTTGGGGGGGATTAATGGCAATTTCACTAAAACAAAGAGACAGTGCCGGGAATATCATTGGGTGCCTGTGTAATTACAAGGCAATGAGATAAGCAAATAACGACAAGATCCGGTGATTAGGAAGGAAAAACAGATAGAAAACAGCGACTCCCCTGCTAATTAAGGGATGTGAAAGGGCCCGTGTTGAGAGATGGGGAGGTTGCAGGGTTACCTTATTACCTTCCTTCCATTTATGTGTCAGCAGAAGCAGCAATGAGGGGCTGTGAAAAGCGCAGCAGAGTGGCCTACAGCAATCTGTGTTTTTATCAAAATTCACGTCCTGTCGATGTGGGCAGAACCTTCACTGCAAGGGGTTCTGGCCAAGAGCATCCACTCGAATGCTCAAAAGCAATGCATATAAGCTGGCACCATATTATTTAGAGCATTTTCTCCCATCTGGAACTGTTGAAAGTGTTACTTCACTGTCACAACATGTAAATGCAAAAATTCCTGTGTCTGTGTTTGGAACTACAATTGTGGATCTATGAACGTCAACAAACCCATCGTGCATAAATGAAGTTACAAAAATGTCTAATATTTCTTGTCTTCCTTTTTCCAGAGTGCCAAGCCGACCTGCGTGAAGACCCCAACCTCCCCTGCGCAGCCGGGGCCTCGGCTCTCCAGCCGGGTCAAAGATCAGTCCCGCCCTGCCCCTCCCTGCCCCCTCCCCTTCCCTACTGGAGCCAAGATGGCCGCCAGCGGTGCCCCTCGCCTCACCTTGCCACTCCTGCTGCCTGTTACCACTCTGCTGCTATCACTGCTGCTCGCCGACTCCCACGCCTTATGTAAGTATCGAGACACCACCTAGCCGCGCCGCGACTGATAACTTCTCATCCTGTGTAGTGCCCTTTTGAGGTCCGTCCTTCATATCTGATACACGGGTTAGACACGGGGAATGTTGCAGAAAGGAGGAGGATGGCATTAAACAAAGCGTTGGTGGACAATTCCTTCCATGAGCCTTTCATAGAGATACTTCAGCTGCTTTTTGCTACTTCCCTTTGAGTTTGTTCTTGGTGAGCGTGTAAAGGCATGTAAGGCATTTATCTCAAATCGTTGACATCTCATCTTAGAAAGGCTGTCTGTCTCTGTCTCTGAAAGGCATGCTGTTTTCAAGGATGTCTCTGCTTCTGCTTCAGCCAAAGAAAGCGTAATGCTGCTTATGATGACTGGGCATGTAGGGCCTCCATGATTTTGCTCAAAAGCTCAAAGACAAGGACATGTAGCTGTTGATAGATAGTTTGTGGTTGAAAGACTGTTTTTGATACAGACCCAAACAGGGATATATTATAATATTTTATTATTTAGACTATGGTGACCAGGCATCCAGGTTTTCAGGTTTTGGGTGTCCCAAGTCCCGACAAATATCTGTAAAACACTCAAATGTCCCGATTTTCAACAGTCACTACCAAATTGTTAATCGAAATAACTCTTGCATGGATGTTTATCATGTTCTGTCCAACTCATTATTATGGAACACAGCACACTGCAGTCTCTCACTTGTGTGGTATTGTGTGCTGTCAAGCCACGATTACGAACGGATATTCAGTGCAACCAGAATCAGAGTGTAATAAAATAGCCAGAGAACCCCTTGTGCTTATGTGCACATCACTTTTCCTTCCGCTTAAATCCCTCGGGACCGTCCGTTCATCTGGTGTCTTCATCCTAGCCAAAATGTCATCTGATCTCCACATTTTTAATTTTGATAGCCTACAGGTAGATATGTGGCTGTGGTGAATATGATGTGAATCATTTCCATCCTACCTCCAGACAACAATAAGCTTCCTCTGGAACAGGATTCCCAGATTGTCAGTGCATCATGAGGGGGATAGCCATGTGGTTAAAGGGGGTGAAATGTGAGTGTGATAAGCCATGATCACCACAGCCTCTAATACACACACCTCTACCTTCTTTCTGATCCCACCACATGCGCCACAGGTGCACCAAGTTAGCCCATCCTGATAGAAACACATATGCATGCATGAACGTTTGCTACTTGGGGGTCAGAAAATATGGATACCCTAATATAGACATGGCACATGTCCGTATGAACTGTTTTCCATGTCTTCCCATTTTAGTAACAGAGGAAAGCCAGTAGTCTCTTATCCCACCCTGTCAACTCCTGCTTAGGATTTGTTCTGCACCATTTCCCTGTTAAGATGGTTTTAGAGCAGCGTTAAGAAGATGAAACAAAGAGGAAGCTCAGCAGAGAAACACAACAAGAGTGATGCCGAGGTGGGGAGGCTCCCCCTTGGGTTTCATTGTTTGTAAATCCTGTGTGTGTGTGTGTGTGTGTATGTGTGTGTAAGTAGGTGTGTTGGTTGCGAGTATGTAAAAGAATAATGTATGTATGACATGGTGAATGTTTCTGTAGATTATTATGAGTTGGAGTGTGTCAGTGACAAGTAACATGTAAATGATGTTTGTGCAAATATGTCTCAGTGTGTTTGTCCAAAGAAAGGCAGTGTTATGACATTGTGTCATTTTGATTGGTTGTAATCTTATCCTCTCTCTCCCCTCAACAGTATAATATTTGCTTGGATAAAAAGTAAGAAAAAAAATAATAAAATGGAGAGTTAGCGCAAATTTGTTTTCATTTCTTTTACACATTAACGTAAAACTAAGGAATCTATAAACATCTTACGCTAAATTTGTTGAGGAAAAACTGGCATGGCCATTTTCAAAACGGTCCCTTGACCTCTGACCTCAAGATATGTGAATGAAAATGGGTTTTATGGGTACCCACGAGTCTCCCCTTTACAGACATGCCCACTTTATGATAATCACATGCAGTTTGGGTCAAATCAGAGTTAGTTAGTCAAGTCAGCACACTGACACACTGACAGCTGTTGTTTCCTGTTAGGCTGCAGTTTGCCATGTTATGATTTGAGCATATTTTTTTATGCTAAAACCCTCACAGGTACTGCACCTGTGAGGGTTTCTGGACAATATCTGTCATTGTTTTGTGTTGTTAATTGATTTCCAATAATAAACATATACATACATTTGCATCAAACGGCATATTTACCCACTCCCATGTTTATAACAGAGGGTATTAAATACTTGACAAATCTCCCTTTATGGTGCATTTTGAACAGATAAAAAATGTGTGATTAATTTGCGATAAATATTTTAATCAATTGACAGTTCCTTTATATAGCATTTAAATAACAAAATAAGTTTGGACCAAAGTGCTTTTCACAAGAGGAGCTAGTATATATACCTTATATGCTCACAATTTAGCACAATGTACAAAGCTATATTCAGATCATGTAAACAAGCTGAAAAACTAGATTAAGTCTGCAAAGACATAATGAAATGAGGAAGGTCTAAATAAAGAGACAGAATCCATAAAAACTGTGAGCAAGAGAATACAAATCTGTCTCAAAATGGCACTTCATCAGATTCAGCAGATGTGACATTTTAGGCATCCTGCTCCACCGTGCCGCAACCGAAATTTTGAGTCGTGCTTGATTTTTCTGGTCATTTACAAAATATATTTTCATTTTTTCGCCTTCTTCCCTCTGTCTGTCTTTTCATTTGTCTGAGTCTCTGACACTCAGTGGTTCTTGGTGGTTCAAGATAACACGAGGAGGACTTGATTTTTCTCATGTTGCAATGGAGCTGTCTGCTCTTGATTGCATGGCGGTTGGAGTGTCTGGTAGCATAATTTGAGTGTCTTTCAGCTCAGCTGGCTGAAAACATCTGAAATTGCACTCAGACAGATGTCAAACAGTTGCCTTTGTTCTCTTTCCTTTCTGCCTTTTCTGTCTCGCTGCACGACTGCGAGGCAACATACTCATTTTTAAGAGTGAAAGGAAAGCAAACATGTTGCACATGAAGTCTGTTGCATGTTCTCGTCTTCGCTTTACTTGCCTGCTATGTTAGGACTTGGCTTTTCTCCTCCATTGAACTTAATTCACAGCCTCTGTTTGCTCACCCTGGTTTAAATGGCATTCAGTTCAGTGTGCTTCATCATTGATGGAGATTAGTTCTCTCTCTCTCTCTCTCTCTCTCTCTCTCTCTCTCTCTCTCTCTCTCTCTCTCTCTCTCTCTCTCTCTCTCTCTCTCTTCCTACACTAGCAGGGCACTCTCCCCATCTGTCTGCTCTGCCTTTGGATATGATCACTGTTTTTGTTGAGCTCTCCCACTTTCTCTCCCACTGTCTCATTGTCCCCAGCTCATGTTCACACTTCTTTTTTAAATTTCTTTTTTATTTTTTTCTTGTCCTATCCCCTCCTGGCCACACACACTCTCTCGGCTCTTCTTTCTCGTCTTTGTTTGGGGCCACACAGCATTGCCCCACAATTATGTCTGGAAATATATGCACACACTCACAGACTACCTCCATTTGCTCTCTGTGATTGTCTTTCCACACACACACACACACACACACACACACACACACACACACACACACACACACGTACACACACAAACAGCCCAGTGGTGCAGTTGTCCAATTATATTCACTCCCACCTGGTAGCCTGATAGGATTGGGAAGGGGACACTAACCCCCACTTTCCCTCTCACACACACAACCACACCCACACACAGTGGATGCCACCCTTTTGCAGAACAGCCCAGCTGAAAGCATGATGTCATCCCTCCCTCTCACGTCCCTCCCTCCCTCCCTCGCTCTCTGCCCTCCATCCCTTCCATTTAAACTCATAAATCACAGTGAGAAGGAGACATTTTTAATCAAAAGAGAAAGAAAGATGCCTCAATAAATCCCACCAACCCCAACCGTAATAATGCTCGGCTCGCCGTTTGTGTGCATATGTCTGTATTTGTCTGCATGTTTGCATCACATTTGTGTGTAGGGGCACGTATATGCGGTTGTGTGAGTGTGTGTGTGTAAAGGCTGCATTATAATAATGCATGAGGTGTCACCTGAGCTATGTCATAGGTGGCGATAGCATATTGAGCAAGTAGAGCCACGCTTATTAGGGGTAGCACTGCTATAAAACTAGATGGCAGTGTTGTGCATTCATTTTATGAGAAAACAGAAAGCAATTGTGTTAACATATAATATTCATATATTTTTTTATTGTTTGTTTGGACCTTTTAGCTCAAGGCCTGTCATCCAAGAGCCCATAAATAACAATAATTTGAAAACAATGTATACATATGCAGTGTAGACTTAGCTAGCAACAATAAAGATATACATATAGTATATACTGTATGCATATATGTTATATATATTTTTTGTCATTGGACCTCAACTGGCAAAATAACAACCATTTTGAAAGTGGTCATGCCAACAATTTATAGAATTTATGCATCCAGGATGCTCTTTATTTATGGTTAAAGGTGAAAAAGCATCAAAACATTATTAGTTTTAGTATTAGTATTATGGTTATTATTGTTATTATTATTATTAGACACTAAATGAATCCAATCAAACACAGCAGTCAAAAAGTGTGTTTAATGCTTTACTTTAAAGACCGAAAGGTTGTGTTTCTGACATTGTCTGAAGACTGATTAAAATTCCTCAGTGAATATTGAAAGTAATGAAGTTATGAATGCCATATTGTGTTTTGACAGAGTTGCCATGGTGTACGCCATTTTTTTGTGCATAAGATAGTGACCGCACACACACAGTCATACACACCGAAGGGAAAAAAAAAGATTTACAACTTTCAATATTTTCAGATATTTTGCAATTTCTTCACTTTTCGTCAGTTAAAGCCAGCAAGAGTACGCTAGAGATGAAAAATGATCCAACTGAAAAGCCCATCCCTGTGTTAAAAGTGCTCCAAAAACACATTAGGGCAGAATAAAATTATTGGATGGGTTTGTTATGGTTCTGTGACAGCCACAGATACCAGATATTTTTTGCTTTTGTTTTTTTTATTTTTTATTTTTTTTTTGTGAGCACATTTGATCTTATTGCTGTCAGGATATAATAGGGCTGTGCAATTAATTGAAATTTAATCGCGATCACGATTTTGGCTCCCTACAATTAAATGAACGTGATCAACTGCGATACTGGCATTTACAACACGTGCTCTGCTCATACAAAACTCTGCTGCATAAATCAAGCACCTCCTAAACTAACAGCTATGATGATGAACCATTAATCAGCAGCCGATCGAAGCCGAACATTTTTCAGCAGCCTCATATATCTGATTTTTTGCTGGTCAGACGCCCATCTGCAGCTCCCACATGATGAAACGCATATGACGGCACTGTCAGCAATGTCACACACATGCAACACGTCGTCAGTGTGGAATTTCTGCTGTGTGAGTGAAGAAGACAACAAGCAACAATTTTTCACAACTGCAAGTCCAAAATAAGCTGTGGAGGAACAACATTGACAGACTTGTATTATATTGGGATTCATTCTCATTCATTCCTGCTTAGAGTTACTGGCTCGTCCGCCAATAGCACGGAGCTACCCAATTAACGTTACCAGAGCTTCCATACAGTTACGTTACGATGAGTTCAAGCTCTGCTCAGTAAATATGAGCATTACATAATGGCACATTATAACGGTATCATGATGTGCTCAAATGTAATCTTGTAAAATGTAGTTTTTGGTGAGAAACTTAAGTAATCCAGTTGTTTGAAGGAGATGTTTCCACAGTAGCTTAAGTGTCTTTGTCCTATAATATCATTTGTATTTGGGTTTCTGTTTTTGGACAGGGAGACAAGGTTATTTGTCAGGATTCTTTCTAGCTTTTCTCCTCCTCCTCACTTTTTCCTTCTTCCTTTTGGCTTTTCCGAGTCCTCAACAGTAGCATTCTTGGCAAAGTACTCCTAATAGTAATTGCCAGAACTCTCAGTGATGGGGTGAGGCTGTTCAATTATTTATATTCCTTTGAAGCTGCCAATTGGAAAAAAAAAAAAGATGAAGCCCCTTAGTGGAGCAGTTATTTTCTTGTTCTTGTTCCCATGTCTCTCTGTTTCACTCTCCTTGTGTCTCTCAAGCCTTGTATTTTCCAGTCAAATTATGTTTGAGCCAACACTGTCAAGTTAATTCTGTCAAATTCAATTTCATGTGCGCCCTGCTGTTGGATGCTTGGCCCAGTGCTTTACGCTATACACTGTTTTTCCTCCCAAAATGAGAAGAAAACAAGTTAATTTTTAATTGAGTTACAGGCACGAGTCTCTGCCTCAAGTAGCCTGCTGGCACTGCATACAGTCGGAGGGATGTTGTAGGTTGATGTCTCAAAGCTGTACACTTACAAATGGTAGAGGGAAACAATTTGATTCAGTGGTGCAAGAAACTGTCTTTCCTTCTTGTTAAGTGCCCTTTGGAAAGACCTAAAACTTCAGTCTAGCATTCATTACAACATCGACAGTATTCTCTAATAAAATTAAAATGACTTCCAGGTGTAAGCTTTAGGTTTAGTCAGAGTGTACAAATGTTTGCCATACAAGACGGCTGAACAGTGTTGACAAGAAACCCATCTTTAGCCATATTGAAGCAATTTACAATGCCGACTAACTGATAGATAAACAGTGCAGCTCTAGTCCATATGGCTGATTACCAAGAGGTCTCAGGACGGCATACAGCGGATGCACATCAACTATCACACCGGTTCCGAAAGCATAAACATTTTGGCAACAGAATCGGAAAGAAATCATGTTATTTTATTGATGAGCCTCTAAAAGCACAATGGATTAAATAGCTGTCCTCCAAGCTTGCAGCCACAGCGTGGCTGATACTTTTATCTCTCCTTTTTTTTCCCCATCATCTCTCTTTCTCAGTCTCTTTTTAGTAACATGCTCCAGTAGTTTGAGCAATGTCCTATGAACTCAGTTTGACAGAACAATGCAAGTGATTGACATGCGTGAAAAGCGCTATCGCTCTATGTTTTTTTTTTTTTTTTTTCCTCCCAGCAGAGAGGAATTCAACGCACCTCCAAGGTGGCTTTTAAAATTGTAATGCTGCCAGTGCTTTGATGATCAAGTTTAGATCTTCAAAGGTTTTTGAAACCCCCAAAGAAAGAGGTTCCTTGATGTGTGACTGTTGGTCTTTTCATACCTTCTTTTTCAGACTGCACAGGTGGAGACTTTTACTTGTATATGGCTTTACTTGGATTTGAATCTAGGGAAAGATAGATGTCTGTTTTATTTCAGTGGAGAAATAGAAGACTGTTGTGGTCTCTATTTTTCTCCATTCATGTCTGTTGGTTTTATCAGACCGAGAACACTTTTGGCAATTGGAGGTGTCCTCTTCATCTAATGAGCCAACAAGTGTCAACTGCCTCAAGTGACTCCATAAATGACACTAAATTGTTCCCATTCCACCTCCTCTGTGTGCGCTCTTTGGCCATTTTGAAATCAGACACACACTTAAGCTTAATTCCCCCCTCTCTCTGAGGAATTGAGCCTATTTATTTCCAATGGGCGGAAGGATACTTAGCGCCTTTCACTTTTTTTTCTTTTGCCTTCAACAATGGTTTCAGTGGGACCAATTTGTGCATATTACGAGTTTGCCACTCTTATTTTAGGAAAGCAGCTTCGCTGTGACAGCAGTGTGGTCGGGCAAAGTTTTTCACCTCTAGGTACTAACGCTCCAGAACTCATTTTATACTGGGTTCCCACTTCCTGCCACAAGTCCCTCATAGACTGCGAAGCCTGAGCCCTGAGAGTCAGCTCGGAGTGCAGTCGACATAGATAGCACACTGTATTATGCAGTGGAGGAGGGTTAGCACAAAAACATCACGTCTGCACTCACTTTGCTCACTCACTTGTGAGCCCTGAAATCTCTATTTTCTCAAAACAAGTGAATATATTAGCTAATGAACTGACATCATTTCTTGGTAGTGGAAATCAATTGCGTCAAGAATTGTCTTGATGTGATGAAGCTTTTAAGTTAGGCTTTTCTCTCCACTGAAATCAAGAAGATATCATTTGTTACATGAAATGTCTTCAAAATGTTGAATTCTATTCAAGCAGGCAATCCTGCCCTTTAACTTAATTGTTGAAAGGAAAATATCATTTTAAGAAACTATTTGAGGTTACAAGATGGACAGTTTCCCACTGTGAGAACTGACTGTACAGTGCAGGCGGCACAAACTTGCTTTGTGAATCACTGCATCTGCAACTACCTTGCACTCCAGCTGCCCCAAGAGCAAATCCCAATTAGCCTTTCTTCCTTATATTTTAATTGGAAAAGCAACTGTTTCATTAACCCTTACGCTTACACAGCCAAGGTAAGGTTTACATAGGAATGGAAGCTGACCCAAACATGCCCTGTGGAATACAGCTGCAGCTGAGATTAATTCAGACGGCATTTTATTATTGTGACTGACAGGACATGCATGATTATTTCAAGCGCACATTCAAGCAGTTTCAAATATTCACACCTCTACTGCACAATTTCCCTTTCAGCAGCACTATTATGAGTTAACTGTGAAGCTACTTTCGTTACTTATATTTTATAATAGGTGCTACAGATTTCTACATTGGTTTCCAAGTGGAAATGTACTCCCCTCTTCCAGCATTATTTAGGATATCATATGAGACACTGACTGAATGTTAGCCCTGTTGTTCATCTTCTAAGTTGGCATATGTTGATGCCACCATATTTTCCATCTTTACTCGCAACCAGTGTTCCCATCAGAAACTGGCAACAGACTGGCTACCTTTTATTCTCTCTTCTTTCTGTCTTTGCCTGGTTCAAGTTTTTGCAGCAGTCTGCTGGTCTTGGCAGTTATTGCGTGTGAAAACCTCCAGACAAGACAAAGCAAGACTGCTTTAGAGTAAAGGCTTTGTTTCCATAGTGATGGCGCTTGCCCAGGCAGCCTGTGAGAATTGGTCCTGATTGATGGGGTTTGGTTGTTTGGGCCTGGGGTGTGTGGTGTGTATGTGATTGTGAGAGAGAGAGTGTGTGTGTATGTGTGCTTTTTAATGCATCCACGTGAATGCATCTTTGGTTTGATCAATCTATCTCTTTATCTAGCTGTCCGTCATCCCTCCATCCCTCCATGTGTAGACCTGTGTGTGTGCGCTGATAAAGGCTGGGAGGGTTTTAAGTCAGGTCCAGGACTGACGGACAGACAGCTCTAGCAGCTTGGCAGCCTGCTGAGTCTTTTGGATCGCTCTTAGGCGGATACTGCAAGCTGGTTAAATCTCTACACCTCTGAGGTCCACATGGCTGTAGTTCAATGTCAGCAACATCTCTCCTAACTGCTAGTCCATTTGACTTGAGCTTGTACCACTGAACAGTGGCAACATCCTCAAAATTTTCAAGATTCCTCAGAGTCAGTCATATTTAAAGACGACCTGTTGTGCTTTCGTGCGTTCTTCCTTTTCTTTAGTGTGTTATATAGTTGTTTGTGCATGTAAAAGGTCTGCAAAGTTACAAAGACCAAAGTCCATGCCAAAGGAAGTTACTGTTCACAGAAACTACATGTGAACTGACTGAAATGCCTTGTTTGAAGTCCTGCCTTTTCTTCTGTAACGTGGCGATGTCACCAAGTAACACATTTGCATAATACCTGCCTAGCGGATAGTTTGTCACACCCTCACACAAAGCTGGAGTATAAAAGGTCATTTTAATGAGTAGAAAATGTCCAAAGTTCCAATTAGACGACAAATTGCTCCACTTTCTAGTCATGGGTTGTTATTTTCCCCAAGCAGTCAGTCTTGACAGTACCCGCGTGTGTGTGTCATGTGTCTGCTGTTTGGTTAATATGAAAATTAAGTTTGATCCAGTCAGGATTACCTAGTAAATCAATTTAAATCAGTGACACACTGTTCATGTTGCTCTCATTCACATTTGATATACTAAAAAAGACAGATTATATAAGTCAGTACTTTCAGGCAGAATAGTGTCTGTTGAGATCAAGTGGCAGGGAGTGGGATGAGTATCGAATTAATATGGATTATTGTTATTATTGTTATATAGATTATACGTGTTTAACTTGTTGCTCATATCCAGAGCAACTGAGTACAACAGAAAAAAAAAAAAAAAAAAAAAAAATACAGTGCATTGATATAATTTCACCTGTATCCTCACTGTAACCACACCCTTTTCCCAGACTGCCACCAGTGGCAGGAAAAAATTAGTTTGCTTGTAGTAGCGCCGCTAATAGTACCAAATGTTCTTTTCTGAGATTGCTGGAAAAAAAGATCTCCATGTGCTGTGAAAGATACCTATTTGTACCAAGACGGATAGTGCCCTTTTACCAATTCTCTGCCTTTCGCTGCAAATCACCGAATGGCCACGCGTCATTTTGTCTCCCACTTTGCTAATTCACCGGATAATGGCTCCTATTTATGACCCAAGAAGCTTTTCTCCATCAATTACCGTGTTAGTCATAAAGCCAGAATCCTCCCTCCTCTTGCACCCCCTCTACAAAAATGACAACAGAAAAGGAAGTGTAAATGGAGCTGTCTCATATTCGCATACCCACCTCCCACTCTCCACCACTTTATAATCACAGTGCTGGTGTATTCAGCGTTATCAGGTCCAGCAGAAGTAGCGGCCAATAGCAGGTGGTAGCTGTATTAGCTAAACAAGCATCTGTGTGCACAGTGTGAGGTTCCCCCCCACCCCCTGCCCACCCCACCCCGCTTGCCGGTCATGTTTTCGTGGATCAGTTCTATTCTCGGGGCCTTGTGAAGATAGCCGAGCCCCCATTGCTGGTTATTTTAGCTCAGGCCATGTCCCCCTGCCAGGCAGATAAAGACAGGTCTTGTGTGCTTATCTGGGCAGTGCTGTACCTCAGTCTGTCTGAGGGAAGCTTGGGGAATAGAGAGATACATAGGTGGAAGGGACAAATGGCCACTGCGGGTGCAATGTCCTTTCAATGTCATCTCTGGTAACATAACGTACACCGTTCGGTGGAGACTTTTATACAAGGTACCTTACAGCACAAGAGGCGTGTACATTTTTAGAATAGGTGGCACTGGTGGGAATCAAACCTCAAAAGCTCAGAGCTCTGGGTAACACTCGCACTATATGCGGACAGAAAGAAGAGGACATTTGAAGTATAATATAGTCATGGAAAATGGAAATATAGTTTATGGCTATTCACATTAATTTATACATCTTTGGTTTAGTATAAAATTTGCACAGTCCAACTGCAGTTACTTTTACCCAATATACCTAAAGATGCCTGATGATTAAAGATGCTAAATGCAGAATTTTATTGTAATGCCAAAATAGCACTAACACAAACTGAAACTAATACAGTGGCGTTCTTTTCTTTTGTTTCAGAAATACTCTCTGATATAGCTGATGCTATTGTAGCCTCTACACTAACCTCTTCAGGAGCTGCCATTGTTGTTTGCATCTCACTGGGTCTCATGGTACACGTCCACAGGATCCGTCATTTCCTCGCTTCCCATGCAAATCAGGGGCATCCGGTGTGA
Source organism: Pterois miles (assembly GCA_947000775.1). Lineage (NCBI taxonomy): Eukaryota > Metazoa > Chordata > Actinopteri > Perciformes > Scorpaenidae > Pterois > Pterois miles. The sequence continues at coordinate 2,305,812 of CAMQGK010000552.1, forward strand.
CTTGCCACCTCTGGAAACTCCCCATAAACATTAAAATGAACTACTGTCAATTTAAAATGAAGACCGATTCCAGACAAGCCACCATGTTGGTTCTGTTTATAAAGATGGGACCATCTCACTTGGCTGCAGTAGCCCCTCAAAAGCTTGCTGGGCATAAACACATTTCTTGAAGCCTGCAAAGATGGATTTATGTGTGACGCGTGATCCGCGATTCTCGTGTTAATGCATATCATAAGAATCCACCTGCCACGCAAAGTTAGCACCATACACCGCTGGACTAAGATAAAATGATTACCAGCATTGTTCAGGGACTGACATATAATATTAGTATGATATACTGATATTTAAAGATGCTGCACATTAAAGAGACAGTCCTTAAACAGGAAAGCTACATGTTTGATTCCCTATAAAAAACAGTGTGTGTCAACTTCTTGTTTCCTTGATGCGAACACTGAACCCACACAGTGCATGAAACACGGTGAATAAGCCTATCTGTTGATAGTACAGCGTGCCATTATACCTCATTATGGGGGATTTTTTTTTAAAGCAATTTAATCCCTGACCCCACTCAACCTTTTCTACCTGGCAATTACTGGCTATGCACCAAGGTTCAAATTCCCTCCCGAAAAAAGAAAGCCTCAAAGTCAATGGTAAATGGCAGCAGAAGCCCAGCAGCACACAGCCCAAGAAAACTGAAAAAAAGGTTAATTACACACATCAGAGTTCACACAATCACACACTGCATACCTGTAGTAACTGGTAGACATTTATGGGCCCAACCTGGGTTGATTAGAAGTTAAATAATGTTGATGACGTTGGAACAATATTAAATACACGACCTAACCTGTGTAAGAAAAAAAAAGAGAGCAAAAACAGATGGAGCACATAAGTGAACAAATGTGAGAGAGGAAGACAGCAAACCTGAAACTGTACCTATGTCCTATAATGATGTGTAATTGTATGGTTTGCAGTAATGTCACTTTTAGAGGCATGTCTGTGTGAACAGTGATGGCAGATTAAACTATGACAGCAGTCTTATGTGAATGTGGGCTGAATTATCTCTCGGCCAACGTCGTAGTCTTCCATATGAAAGGGAAACTATCTCTGTTACTGTCTCCATTAGCATCCCAGTTTTAGCATTGCGCTGCCTTGCTATTTTCCAGACAGGGAGGTTTTCTCAGTTTTCAGAGGAATCCAGAATGCCACTCTAAAAATGTTTAAAGACTTGCTTACTCTCTCTGGTTATTGGATATTGGATCTGTTCACATATCGTTAGTCACATTTTGAAGTATCGCATTAGAAAAGCCGTTTGGAAACGGCAAAATTTGATAAAACTTCCTCAACCCTGAAAAAGTTTTTACGGTCACATGAAGTGGAAACACATTCGCTGAATAAATTGCGATGAAACAAAATTTTAACTTGCATGACTGATCAGTTGTTTCCGCTGTCAGTGTGTTCGCGTATATTCCCATTTTGCGTGAATGCTTGTCTTTGTCTCCAGACAGCATGAAACATGGCAAATATTAGCTGACATGACCAGAACAGACATGACAGAACAATTAAAATGTGCCCAACTGAAACAAACACCTGAAGATCTATCTCCATTGATCTCTTGTAGATGGTTAGATGGCCAAGGCAGCTAGTTTCAGGTTCTCCACCTCCACTACTTCTGCTCCGTTTACAGCCAAGTGTAGCCTAGAGCGCTAACTTCTGACAAAACTGCACTGTAGCCAGATTTATTAGCTCCAAACCAGTTGATGGAAGCACGTCTAATTCGCATTTCTTTTTTGGCGCCATTTCAAAAGTTCTCTTAAAATTCACATGACCACTGAATGGAAACAGCTGCTGTCAGCACAGATTTGGGTCTTAAAAGTCAGACTTGCTTTTGCTCACAATGTTATGAGATCACAGTGTAGAGTTTCATACATCAGCTGAACATGTTGTACAGAGATACTGTAACAGGACATCATATATACTATAGTTGAAGGGACAGTGAAGGACAGACAGCGAAGGCTATCGGTTTACAAGCAGAGTTTTCAAAATGCATTCAGGCACAATGAATGAAGTTAGGTTGGTATAGTTAGGTTGGTATAGGTGAGAATCCTCTACTGTAGGAGATGCAGATGTTAACACTGTGGTGTCTTGAGACTTGTTGCAGAAAAAGAGAAAAGTTTCTAAAAGTTTCAGCTCTTTCTATCCTGCCCTCCCTCTTCACATCATCTCCTCTGGTTGCTTAACCTCTCATCATCTCCTCTCTTCTTCTAGCTTTCTCTTTACCACTGACCTCACCACCTCTTCTTGTCAACCCCTCCTTTTCATTTCAGCCATTTTTCCTCTTAGCTCCCTCGCTTTCTTTAAACCTTCCTGAGGTAATGCTGAACACTCTACTCAGTATGAGAAAATCCTGAATCCGTCAGGAGTTAAATTGAGACTGACACGCGGGCCGGTGCATTTATTGTACTGTACATCTCTCTCATCCCTACGAAGCGAGACAGAAGAGAAGGAGAGGGAGAAGGCGACTGGGTGGAAATGTCAAACGGTCCAGGGGAAAACTAATCAAAGAGTGCTGGCCTTCAGCAGAACCACTGCCACAGGCGTGCTCTGTGTAAATCCCTCTTCTGTCTCGACAGAGGGCACATTGTAAGGGGAGGTCAAATGCAGAGGAGCTGTGATGTGTAAAGCTGTGTTGTGTAGTTTCAGCATGGAAATTGAGATTGTCAAATGTCAAAAGGGATCATTGTGTGCCGCAGACAAATACAGTAGGCCTACTCGTTGAAGCCGGAGGAAGGCTGCACTGCTCATATCATCCCTCACACCACCTTCATAATCTCTACTCCTGTGAAATATACAATAAATTGGGATTTACTTGATTTGATGGGTGATCTTTTACATGTATAATCTTAGCAGAAGGTCAGTTTTGTTAATTATTCATGTCCTGATGATGCATTTTAAAACATACATGCAACAGAAAACTCCTCTTCAGCCAATGCTACAATTTTGGAGTACAACCATAACATTCTAATCTTATATCACATATGTTTTCATTGGTGTATAATCACCTGTAACTATGAATCATTGTGTTTTTGCTGTTTATATATCTACATAGGGAGCGAGCCATGTTTCTACTGTAACCCAGAACCAAACAGTGGTTCTAGATAGCGCCACAATGTGTTCACATTTTCACGTTTTGATGTCAGCCACCATAGCTCTCCTACAAGCGTGGCTGCATGCCTCCAGATCCTGCAAACTGCACCTTTTAAGCAACATTTGAGTTTTGTGCTATGTGGATGCTGGATGAACTCACTAAGAATACTGCCACTACATATCATTATCAAATTGGGGCTTTCTTAAACCTGCAGTACGTAAAATATTTTTGGCGTCATTGGGTAGAAATTCCATAATAACCTTTCAGCATATTGAGACTTTGGCCAATCACAGGTCATTTCAGTGACAGCATTCCTATTGGCTGTTCATTCACTCACTAACTCTGATCAAATGGTCAAACTAGGCGGCGCTGAAAGAAACATCTTGTAGTTACTGTTTAGCTGTAAAATTGTACCTTCTGCTGCTTTAAATATGTGCTTACATTATAGAAATAATTAATAGGGTTAGATCTTACACTTTGAGATACTATCAGAGAACTGAGACATTATGCAGTGGGTTATGAAACCTGTCCAGTGCATCACCAGGGGTTATTTTCTAACAGCTGTAGAGTAAGATTTAAAGGGCAATTTTTAAATTTTTTTTTTTTTTGTAGGATGCAACAATCAATAAACTTTCATTTGACCACCAGAAGGCCAGGAATCAGTATTTTGATCATTAAAATGACTGCCAGCAACTCAGCCCTTTAATACTTGTTTTTAAAGTTGAAGAGGTTCATCCTTGGCCTTTGGCTGATTTATGTAGCTCAGCATGTTGCCTGTCAATGTCCAACATGCACAACCTGTCAAAATGGTGATTTACGACAATTAATTCACATATAGAATGAAGTTAACACCTCAATTCAAAGGGTTTACAATACTGTATATAGTGCAGAGGGAATTACACCTTTAATTCTGGCAGTGTGTCACCATCTACCCCCAGAGCTGCATGTGCCCCATATTACCCAAGAAAAAAGGAGACAAAAATCAAAGCACAATAAGAGTATCTCTGCTCATCTGCAGGTGAACAACTCTGGCAGCTCTGAGAAAAAGGAACCACAATAGTTGTTAGTTAAAGCATTTCTTTTAATCTTCATTTGACCATGGACAGCATAATGAGCGCATAGTCTTGTTTTCAGCGATAATCTAACATTCGCAGTCACCTAAGCTTGTAAAAATCAAGGTGAAGTGTGTCTCACACTCGTAAGCAGGGCACATTACGGTGTTTGTTATGATGTGCGTAACCACTCATCCTTTGGAGAGCCTCTTCCACTTGAACGAAATCCAGCTGGTTGAGTAAATTGTGCAAATCAACCACCAGTTAAACCAGTTTGTACATCTTGGTGTAATATTTGCATCAGAAATATTTGGGTTGTTAGTCGGGGGCGGTGAGATGAACTCTGCACGCGGTGCCTCTGCTTTCCTGAAGCGGTACTCACCCTTCTTCTTTTCATTTCCCTTGTCCTACACTATTTCTCTTCGGCTCGTTTTCTCTAAAGCATCCGCCCTCTATCGCTCCTCACCCGATAATGAATGCAGGAACTCTCCTTCATATGTGTTTAGCAGTGCCTGGAGACTGGTGTCAGCCCGTGGTCCCTTAATTATTAATATGACGTTATGCGCTGGCCGTTTGATCATCCCCACATATCTGTATGATTCTGATTTAACGAGTTCCCCAGGAGACTCTGTTTTTTTTTTCTATCTTTCACTTTCTATCAGGCTTGTTGTTTTGAACCTTCCGCAACCAAGACATGACCGGAACATCTCAGCACCAAAATCACCAAAATTTTTAACTTTTTTTTTTTAACCAAAGGGTCTCAGCTCTACGAGTACATTTGTGAGTACATATGTGTGCTCACATAAGTGAGTTCTGTACCTCTGATGGTGACTTTGTCAGTGCTACTGTATACAAGCAGTCTCACTTTTGAACACTTTTAAACAATGTCACATTGAAACAAAAAACTGCCTCATCTTCTTAATGACCTTTTCTTCAGGTGTGCTGCTGTACTGGTACTGTTAGTATCCAGTCTCCATTTCCCTTGTGGAGAGATTGTCCTCACCTTGGTGGCACAGTGTCAACATACAGTATGACAGTGCTGTGATTTACACACAGAATTACACAGCACTGAAAATGGGACACTCGATGCGGAAAGGAACAGGCAGTTTTTTAATTTAACTCAAGTGTGTGTCAGGGGACAACCCCCAGGTCTGAAAAGTGAAGCCAATGCAGAAGTGCCTTAAACTTGCATTATTTCTAATAACCAGCAGGGGGCGACTCCTCAGGGTGCAAAAAGAAGTCTGATTGTATAGAAGTCTATGAGAAAATGAGCCTACTTCTCACTTGATTTATTACCTAAGTAAACATTATAAACATGAGTTTATGGTCTCAATCGCTAGTTTCAAGTCTTCTTCAGTACAGCATGATGTTCATTTAGTAAATTATGGTCCCATAATTTCTGATAGTAGACCATAGAGCAGGGTATGCTTTAGGGCGTGGCTATCTTGTGATTGACAGGTCGTTACCATGATGTTGTCCGATCTGGGATCGGATCTTATTCAGCATCCAGTTACTTAGCACCACCCTCTCATGTCACTTCTGGTTGTTAAAACCAAGATGGCGATGGCCAAAAACTAAGTTCACCGACTAAGTTCACAGTGAGAGGGACACTTGATCTGATGTCCATAGATCATTATGTATAGATGGTGAGCTATCTGTCTGTTTTTTGCCTCTCCAAAACTCCAACTGGCTGTCTCCCATTACTTATCCAAGACTTCGCTCTGCTGCACAACAGAGTATGTGGGCGTGTGGTACAGAGTGAGAATGAGATACAGAAGGGTTTGGGAGAGAGGAAAGTGTGGGATTGTGTGACAGTGTGTGTCTGTGTGTGGAAATATGCATTTGGCAGCCCGTCCTTTCGGAAATGTAATCACACTTATTTAACGCTGCTTTGAAAGGAGTTAGCGAACATTCGTCTGATGACTTGTTCTAATTCTCTCTCTCTCTCTGTCTGTCATCCCTTGTCTTCTCTAGCATCACCACGGTTCACTAAAGTTCCTGTTGACCAGATTGGCGTCTCAGGGGGCGTGGTTTCCTTTGTGTGCCAGGCAACAGGCGACCCCAAGCCGAGGGTTAGCTGGAACAAGAAAGGCAAGAAGGTCAACTCCCAGCGTATAGAGGTGAGCCAACGAGCCCTGCCGCTCACTGCTGCAGTCTACGAGGGATGAGGGCTGTCCTGTACTACGTCTCTGAAATGTCATGCAACTCGACACTAAAATATAAGATGAAAAACTGTAACCTTTATTTTCCCACACATTTTTTTCAACGCTGCCCTGTTCCACTTCCACATCCCAAGCACAGTCTCCAGTTGCAGTTGGATTCCCACACAGTCTTAGAAAACACAGAAAAGGATTTTTTTTGCTTTCTTCACCCACAGATTTCACAAATAGCTCTGGACAACAACTACCAATCTTTTCATGGACTGGCCTGTAACCTCTGAGCAATGTGTGCAGGTCCACCATTGGCTACAGTTGCCCAGTAACTAAATGCAGAGCCCTCCAATTCCTCCCTCTCTTTTCTATTTGCGTGTGACTGACTCTTTCTCCGTTGTCACTTTCTTGTTTCCAGTGCTGCTTCTTTTTCCTGCATACCACCCTGTTTGTGTGAATGCGTCTGTCTGTGTGTTATTCATGATGTTTGTTGTTCAGTTCTCGGCAGGCGTCCCAGATGGCATCTCTAAAAGTCTTGATTGATGCTCAGTGTCTCTTAATTAAAAAGTTGCTTTCGTTAACGACGGCAGTGCACAGAGATAGACACGCACATGCTGCGGCACGGAGACAACCACAGGGGAGGGGGCTAAAAAGGCAAAAAAAATGACAACAACATCAACAGGGGGAGAAGCAGTGTCTTAACAGAGGACAAAATAAAAAGACAAGTTGTGTTTGTACCCTCTGTCCTTCTGCATGCTAAGTGGGAAACAAAGCCACAGGCGTGAAGGAGCCCGCCAGAATGGACGCTTCCCTTCCTCCGTTTAGCAGAAATAAAAAAAAATTGTAAAGGGGGTTTTGAAGTAGTTCTGATTTTTTTTCTCCCTGTTCTACCCTCCCAACAGCTGCTTTGATATCGATCATGATGCCATGCTCTGCAGTGTTTTTAGCCTAATTAGTGGCTCAGCCCTGAGATGTGCAGCAGTGGAGCAGCGGGGCTGCCGAAGACTTCTACTTATATCTCAAAGTCACGCTTTGCTCAGAGATCTTAGCAGCAAACCCTGCATCGAGATGGCGTTAGCTCCTCTGAGGAGCGATAGATGTTGGAAGAGTAGGCCTGACATGAGCCTGGCTGACTATCTTTAACACTCCATCCATCCCAAATTACAGCAAAAGAGATTAGCTTGAGAATTGACTGGCTATAATAAAAGGAAGGGGTAATTGGTTCATAAATGGCGCCGTTTAAATTCTAGTCATTTACCTGAGTCTTGAGCTTCTGCTCCTTGCTGCAGGATACATGGCTGTTGATGGTGTCAGGGAGATCGAACCTATGGCTTGTTAGATGTTGGCTGTTGAACAGTTTCTGTCACTATGTCAAAACTGCCCTACTGTCAGCTAAACCCTCTAGCATCACAAAAATCATAAAGTAATAAACCTAATGTGGTATGTAATGAAGATACTTGAACTGATTTTGATTGAGTGGTTAATTTTAAAACTTAAACAGGACCTGTTATGCTCATTTACTTGTATTTGGGTTTCTACTAGAGCGTTTACATTCTTTAATGTCCCAAAAATGTTTTATTTTTCTCATATCGACTGTGCCGCAGCTCCTCTTTTCACTCTCGGTCTAAAAAGCTCTGTTTGAGCTCCTTGATCCCAGTCTGCTCTGATTGGTCAGTTGCCCCACTGTTGGGACTCCACTATTATGTAAACGTGTTACTTGGTGACATCACTATGTTACAGGAAAAAAGGTAGGACTACAGGTAAGGTGTTTCAGGCAGTTCAGGAGCAGTGTTGCTGTGGGGGAGAGTAACTCTCTTTGGTGTGGACTTTCTAACTTTGCACACTTTTTATATGCAGAGAAAATAAATTATATATATATATATATATATATATATATATATATATATATATATATATATATATATATATATATATATATATATATATATATATAATATATGACACACTAGAAGAAATGGAAAAAGCAAAAACAGCATAGCAGGTCCTCTTTAAAACATCAGGATGATGATTTCAAATTGGGTATAAGTGAGGTCTGAGTTGTGAAATTGGCAGTTAATTAATATAATTAATGTAACAATATATAGATAGATGTTTTCTTAGTCATACTAACACTTCCCTTTGTGGTGTTTTTGTTATACTTGAATGATACACGCATTTGAAAACTCAGTGTGCACAAACAGCTTTGACTAAAAGGACACACTCTACTGTATAATTAATAGACAATGCCTTGTGTCGTTACTGCGAGTAGCCTTAATCATTTCTCGTTTTGACATACAAAGTATATCTTGATATTTCAAACATAAAGGGTGTTCATGTTTATGTAGCTCCTCTTAAATGTAATCACTTGTGAAAGCGATTCTTTTCATTAGAAGCTTTCGCCTGCTCAGTACTCTCAGCACATGTTGTGCGAGTGTTGTCTGATTTTGTTTTTAAGAAGCGCTTTCAGTGTGGTTCAAAGCGACGGACAGAGAACAAAGGGCATAATTGCAGATAAAAACAAGAGATGAAGACACGATAAAGCGAGCATGTCACGCACAAAGATATGAGGCCGGGATTGTGTGTGTGTAGAGAGCGAACGTGTTTCCTTTCAGTGGTTCTGTATTTGTGAGGACCAAAGACTATAAAATAATAGAGACATTGCATCACGTTGTAACTCACTTTCATATGTCTTTGGCTTTGTTTAGGATCAAACTTGAGAAACTGTCTTCTTAATAAGCTTAGTTGCATATGGAAAAATGAGAATACTGACACTCATCCTCCAAGCAAATAGTTCCTCTGGAGCTCCATGATACCCACTTATGCTAAACTTGTAGCATTGTTATAGGAAATCCCACATCTGTTTAACCTTACCTATTTACTCTACGCTACAGACCATCGAGTTCGACGAGGGTGCCGGCGCCGTCCTCCGAATCCAGCCTCTCCGAGCGCCACGTGACGAGAACATCTACGAATGCGTCGCTGAGAACAGCGAGGCCGAGATTACCGTCAATGCCAAGCTGTCCATCATCCGAGGTGAGTTCCTGCATTATGAAACGGTGTGCAGAGGGGTAACTACAAAATAAATCATTGAGCTGGATGTCCGTGAACTCCTCGGGTATTTTATGATGACATCTTGCCTTGGAGTTTCTGTAGGGCGCTTTCCAGCGAGTGAGGGCTGCACTTCGCTTGGAATTTCTGTAGGTAGTGCTCTAGTATTTGTCTGGTAAGCCATTTTGGGATTTAGCAGCAATAGCTTTTATTAGATTTTGGCCTGTTAGAAATGTACAAATATTGTCTTCCTGTGCGCTGCGAGTTTTATTGGTAAAAACCTAGCTGATGTCTGTTAAAGCTTTCATTTACTCAGTACTACTATATAAGCTAAATCAGTTAATCATCACTAGAGACGGCAGTTTAATATATATTAAAATATGGAGGATTATCTCTAAAAGCTTTTGTGCAAGATGCCTAAAATAGGCTCATATTCACTTCTAACAGATGGACAGGCTGTTTATCAAGGATCTATCGCTTTGATGGAACTAATCAACTGTCCATTCATAGAAGAGCTGAACCTCTATTTGCCCCGTGATGAAAACCCATAGGATCCCGGAATGAAAAAGATTGATTTGTCACCCGCACACAGTCAGGGCACAATGTCTGCAGATGCACACAGACACTCTCACATACACCACACATAAACGGGTGTAAAATAACAAAACCGAACTTTGTGGACCTTTTATCGATCTGCTGCTATATAGGTGGCAGTTTAGATTTAACAAAGATATTCTTCCATTTGTTTAGCTCTCGCTTAGAGGTCACAGAGGATGGTATCAGAGGCGAGTGAGCGTGTGGTCTCACACTCTCGTTTTCCTCTCTCTCGTTCTACTTGTCTCTGTCTGCCTCACACACATATGCAGCCAATGTCTTCTCTTCTGTTCTCTCCTGCCACCATCTGCCGTGTTTCCAGGGCTGGATGAAGCTGAGCTATTGCTGGCTGGCTGGCAGCACGCGAGTTAGGCCTTCCTGGCTGTCAAATCCACAGGCAGTGTGGTGGGGTGGGGTGTTGGAGCAGGCAGGTATTGGAAGCCTGGCCCAGCATCCTGGGTTAGTTATTGTTAGCAACAACTCCCCACCCCCACCCCATACAGGTGCCCTTCAGAACTTGATGTGCATTTTGAAATGTGGTACTTAGACTTTGACATTACATGTATGCTCCCATTTGTGACATTTGTTCCTCATGCCGTTGCCTAGAGTGATGTACACTGAGTGAGCAGGTAGCAGGTTGGTGCTGTTCTTCTGCCATTTCCTGTATAGCACTTATAGCACTTATTAGGGGTGAGGGCATTTTTTTTTTTTTTTTTTTTTTTTTTTTTTTACAATTTTGAAATAGATTTTTTAATGCAATTAAATATATTTGCTTGATTTGAGTCTATGCAGAGGTAGAAGGAAGTTGGCGCTTTTATTGTTTTCGTCTGAGTAACTCAACGTCATATCCGTCTCATGTACCAAAACAAGCCGCGGCGAGCTGAAAGGACATACAGCGGAGAGTCCGTGTGGATACAACCTGCATCCTCACATTAGAGCCAATGTGGTAAACACTCTACATACAGTAAAGTATGGAAACACTTCGAGTTTCACACATTGCATTGCATCCATATACTGATATTTATGTTAAATGCATTCAAACAGCCCCGATGGAACTGACCATGGATGTATAAAGACATGGGAGAGCTAGGGACAAACTTGGCACAGTTAGCATAAGTATACACGTGACCACATCCGGTTTTCAAAATAAGGTGTTTAGCAGAAACAGTGGGAACCGTACATATATTAGGGATGGTTTGGGTAAAAATGCAACCGTTCAGTTTGCTAGTGTATATGTTGTTCGGTTCATTTGAAAGAGGTAATGCGGCCGATTGTGTATTTTTTTTATTGTTACACTCGAAATCAGGGCCTATTGATAGAGGCTGCGACATGGGCGGGCAGGGGTGTGGGGTATAATACATCTGCAGTGTAACTGAAGCTGCAGTCGTGCATTGCGATTTGCTCAATTTCAGCAAGGGCAGACTAGATTTTACTGCACATGATGTACCCCCAAAGATATGACGCGTTGGCAAGGATGTCTGTCGAGTGCAGCGGCCAGTCAACTTTGGAAATACCAAGTGGACACGATACAGATTTGGTGTTAGTTGATGGAAAAAAGTGGTGGATAAAACGGCGACTATGTGTAAGCACAGTGCAACACGTCTGGCTCGCTGCTAGCGGCAATACTTCCAACATCATGAACCATTTACGAAGACATCACTCTGGTGTGTCCGTTGATGGCGCAAGGAGCAGAGACTCGGCTAGGAAGGAGCAACTCCTTCTCCCTGCAGCATCTAAACAACCTCTACATGCAGACTCAGACAGAACAAAAACTATAACTAAAGCATTAGGGAAGTTTATAGTGAAAGATATCCAGCTCTGCGCAGTCCCGAAGGACGCTGGATTTCAGCATACGATTAACGTCATGTTACTTGAGCCACGCTATTCTCTGTTGCAGCAGCACAGTAATTCCTGAACAAACATGACTAGGAATTGTCAAAGAAGTGTCCAACACAGCCTACGTAGCTCTTACTACAGACGGATGGACATCCACGGCTACTGAAAGTTAGTGAACTGTGACCAGCTGCCCACCACATCACTTCAGTGGGAGATAAAAAAGGCTACGTTTTGCAGACGCACCACCTTTATTAGAGCCATACAGTCAGCATCTCTCTGAAGCACTGACATAAGCAGTGACAGATTGGAAACTGGAGAGAGGCAACAGCACAATCCCTGTTATGTGTTTTATATTTATCAGTTCTTTTAAGATAACACAGTGGCACCGAAATCCAACCTTTCAAAATACTGCACATCAGTTTTGAGTGGAAAAGCTAACATTTCAATTAAGAGCAGATAATCAGGAAATTAAGACGTACGTATATTATACTATTGTTGTTTTTTAGTATTGTTCTGGTTGAACTTAGGCTTCAATTTATGTTAAAGTCCTTAGTCTATAATGTCATCATACAGTATTTATATGAAAATAACAAAGCTGTATTTTTTGTTTGTATTTATTACTGTAGACGATGTATTCTTTCAGTTAAGATTTGAATTGCTCATTATCTAAGCCATACTTAAGTTAAGGCAAACATTTGTTAACTTTTTTTTGCCAAATAAATGAAAAGCATGTTGAGATCAGAAATTGGCCCCTTTGCTTTACTATAAATGTACCGAACTAAACCCAAAACTGTGACCCAGAACCAGAATGTTGTGAACCGTTCCACCTCTAATATATATATATATATATTTGACTTCAGGACATCTCTGACGACATACATGCTGAAAATCAAACATTTGAATGTATTAATTTAGATATTTTACTAGGGACAAGTATATGTCCCTAGAAGTACACTATTCAATTTTTTCTCATGGTCTAGTGTTAAAAAAGTTAACCAAAATCGCAATAAATCGCAATAAATTATAATATCAAATTGCAATTCTTGTGCAATCTCAATTCTTGAAAATCGCAATACATATTGAATTGGCACCCAAGTGTTGCTATAGTATTGAACTGGGAGATAGGTGAATTGTCCCAGCCCTAGCATTTATATAGCATTACAGGACCCAGCCTACATTAATAGTTTCATGGTCAAAACAGTTACATTAAATTATGTTTATTACCGTTATGTTTTCACTGGTGTTGGTTTGTTTGTTTGTTTGTCCGTTAACAGGATTACTCCAAAAGTTGAGATTTGAATTACTTTTTAGAAGGTGGGGTGTAGCACTATGAACAGTACATTACATTTTGGTGGTGATGCGGATCATGATAACTGTAGCGTTAGCATATTTTCACATCAAACTGAAATTATAGTTGAGTTTGATCAAAGCACACTTGGTGGTTGTTGGAAAGAGTGACGATGATGGTTTAGGTGAGTTTTATTTTGTTTCTGCCCAGTTTGAATGAAGTGTTTTATGATGCTCCACTACCTATATCTGATCTCAACATAAACAGAGATACACGTGGATGATGGTGCAAGCTGATCGGGGAGGGTGGAGCGGCCAATTGTACTCTTGGTAAAGGTCTGTGCTCTCCAAGTGCCATTCTAGTTTACCGTTTTATTCATAGTCAGAACCCAATTTATGTATAGAGTGCTGTGAAAATCATATCCGGAAAGAGCACAGGGCAAACCCAGGGCGGTCCACAGGAGCAGAAGGAAAATGAAAAGTTATTGGAATCAGCTTGACAAGGTTTCCTTTAAAGCCCAGAGGAAGACAGCAGCTCTCCTGCTGCCCAGGCAAGACTTGGCACTGAAGGAGGGCTGAGAGCGAGATGATGGGGGGATTGAAGGTGCAAGACGAGCAGCGTAGGTGAAGAGCGGTATGTTCTCTGTTTTCCATCTTTAATGAGGTGCGTCCCCCCGCTTTAAACCATTGGAAAGGAGAAAGGAAAAGATCTAGAGAAAAAAATGGAAAATGTTAGAGAATTTAAATCACAGAAAATCCAGAAATGTGAGGATGGAGAGGAAAGGTGTTGTTTAGGGTGAAAAAAGAATGAGGGTGAATGTAGAGATAGAAGTAGAGCAAACCAGAGGAGCAAACTGGGGGAAAAAAAACAAGAAAAGTTGGCTAAAGATGAAGGGAGTCAACAGGCGGGGGAGTTTTTTTTTTTTTTTTTTGGATGATTGGCAATGTAGAACAGGTGAAGAGGACAATAGCTGAACCTGGGTTCTTGGAACAGGGGCAAAGGATTATGGGATATGGGACACGGCACAAGGGACACATCCAGAGTAAACACAGGGGTTGTGGTGTGGGATCTGGAGAGGCAGGAAAATGGGTTGCCACCATGGGTGACTTGGCCGGAAAGCCGTGGCACACATTCGCAAGAAAATATAGCTGCATGGACACACTAACAAATAGAATAACATGCATTTAAACCAACATACACAGCCTTTACGTCAATGTAATGCTAGCATGGGTACACACTTGCTAACAAAGGGTCATGAAAGTCCCTGAACACATAAATGATCATGACTACAGGCATATGAATAAATGCATAGTCACTGTTCAACGCATATAAAAACACAGAGGCATGCAGTCTACCAGCTTTTTCTGTCTAGCGCAAACTCATCTGCCGTGACGGCATCTGGGCGCTGATAAATATATGCACATTAGCACTCCCAACACATACTGCACACTAACCTACATCTACAATAGCATGTACACATAGCAGGATACAGACACTCTGGAGCATACAAATCCATGGACTCGTACAAAAGACATTACAGATGGGATAAACTGAAACCCCATCTCCGATGACACAACCCCATGTGCATGGGTGCTTGTGTTGGTGGCAATGGCAGGTTGCGTTCAGGATCGACTGTGACACCTCCTTGCTCTACTGCCTCGGCTGAATACCTAAGATGGGGGCCATCTGGCTCCACTAAGACTTGCACACAGTCCTCTGGGAGTCCTTGGAGAGGGACTGACAAGCGTATGAAGCGCACTCTTGAGATCTGACTCAACTTGCTCTGCGTTTTTGTTTTTTTTTTTTGTCATGGGAACATTATTTTTCAGTCTTTAGGATTTGCCAGTTTTCTTTTGTTTCAGGCAAGTGTTTTCGAGCGTCAAAAGGAAGGCACTGCCACTGTTGCCACTGGGATACTGTCAGCTCACGCTGTTGTGGGGAGATCATGGGGAGTTATCCCGCTTTGTGTGCTGGTATTTTAGACTGCTACAGTTTCTAGCCCTGTGATTACTGTTGCAAATGGATTCTCCCCTGCAGTATTCCAACGAGTAGAAAGTGTGATTGATGAGATTTGGTCTGATAATCTTTTTTTTTTTTTTTTTTTTTTTTTTTTTTATCTTGAAGAAGTTGTAAATAGGATGTGTCTATCTGTGTACTTGGAAAAACCCACCGTTCAGATCACAGTAAGGCAGAAATAATAATGTTGGTTGAGTTAAAGCTCAGTGGTGAAGCCAAGGATTTGCAGTTTTTCTCATGAAGTAACAGTCTGCTCTGGGCTGTTTGAACCAGCTCCACATGCTCACGCACACAGATGAGTTCTCCGGTCTGGCCTCGCATGAGTGCTAGATACCAGACCTAGCCGTGACCTTCATTTTCAGCCGTGCACCTGTGTGCACATGCCCACACAGTCACGCTCACATCCTGCTCATTTTCTTTCGCCACTCCCAGCCAGGTGGAACCAATCAAACGTACCCTTCTCTGTCTCTCATCTCTCTCTTACTCTCTACCAAACCTTTCCAATCATCTTGCTTCTCTTCGTGTACGCTAAGTTGGTAGTCTGGTTTTCATCCACAGCACTGATTCAATTCATATATGTTTTTTCTCTTTAGTTTTGCCTCCTCGACTCCTCCTAACATCACCTCGCCTCCTCTTCTTTCTCTGGGGAAAGCTCTTCTAGGCTTTCTTTATTTTTTAGTTGAAACGGGTAAATAGTTCATATACAACATATACATGTAAAACTAATGTCTCTCATAAATGCAATCTATATAAAGCCCATTTCTGAACAAGAAAAAAAAAATCACCCACTAACATCTGGCTTTTGTCTTAAGTGGGAAAGGTTACAATCAGCCTTCATTCCAGGACAAATGAGTGCAGTAGTGACAGGTATTTACCGGCTCCAGCTGCAATCAACAGTGATGGAAACATGACATGCTAATTTTTGCCCCTTTTCTAGTGTGATGCTATGTGACGCACATCGAAGTGAATATGTATTAAATAAAATCGACACCTATTTGGACAAGTATTTTAATTTAGTAACATGCAAAACATACAATTAATCTGCTCTCCTCAAAGCTGCCAGACTCCATACAGATTGATTCAAACTCGACAAAAATAAGATAAAACTCATCAAAACCGTCTTCATTAGTCTTTACACTTCCAACAATCACTAACTGATTTGAAAGTTTGGAAGAGAGACTGAATAAGTAACAGATGGTAAAAAAGATGTAATGTAACCATTAGAAACATTTCCACTGTCTACTAACCTTCCAGTGATGGTGGGCGCATCCGTGACATTGGACGTGACACAAAAAAAAAGACTGTGCCGACATACTCGTATTATAAATGTCACTTAGACCAAACCATGTTAACACGAAATGTACATTTAGGGATAAAGCAATATCAAATCAGTTATCAGGCCAATACTGACTCAAATAGCTGGATCTAATATGGGAAACAACAAGGCTGATCTATTAACTTCAATTCTACTTTTTTTGTATGCTATATACTATATATTATATACAGGAATTTTAATTCCTGTTTAAGTTTTGACCAATTTGTTGCTGCATTAAAAGGGTTACATCAGAAATGTTTGTCTTTTTGCAGTTGTTGGTGTACGATTTATTATTTTATGCATACAGCTAATTAATTAAAGACTGGTATCAGATCGGCACTCGGTTTCAGCCAATACCCAAGGCCCAGGTATCGTTATTGGCATTTGGACTGGAAAACTTGAATTGGTACTTCCCTAGTTTTACTGTTCAGAATGTAATTTGTACAAGTGGAGTCGTTCCTTGCCACACATGGATACAGATCCACACAAGCTGCATTGCTGCTGCATTTGCCGGTTTTAAATTGACTGGAAACTCCGCCCATCTGCCACACCGTGCCGGTCAGGTTGGGGTATTACCCAGAGGGGAGATAGGGCGCAGCGCAGCGACTGTTTGATCCAGCTGTCGGCTAATTGGCCGCTCTCTTGTGAAGGAGCAGGTAATGATGAATTTTAATGGGCTTCTCCTGGATCCTGAAACATGCACAGTCTGTGCACAGATCAAGCCCAGTGAATCCTAGCTACCTTTTTATGGGAGAACGGTTGACAAAGAAGGGTGAGAGAGAGGTGCAGTGATGAGATGGGAATAAAAAGTAAGCGGCAGCAAGAGGGAGGGAGACCTGGAGTGAAAGTTAAAGGGATGGAGACCAATCAGCCTTTCAACCAGCAGCGGCTCCGGGCCAAGCCTTAAGACATTCTATTTCCTGTCTTCACCTTTTGCTTTCTGCTCTCCATCTTCTACCTTTTGCTGCCTCTCTGACAGAATATATCTGCCATTATGTTTTCTATCTCTCTCTTTTCTGTCTCTACCAATCTCCCTTCTTTGTATTTCAATGGGTTGTGTGTGAGAGAAAGTACAGCCTTTTGGAGTGGACAGCAGGCTGGAGGGTGATGTGTGTATGTGTGTGATACAGCCGTTCATCTACATAGATTTTAAACAAACTACAGGAAAAAAAAAAAAATCAAATATATTTCTTGAGGGTGGAGTGAAACACATGCAGTGTATTTCTTTTCTAAACACATAGTATGTCACAGGACTGCAGAGCATCCTACATACTGGACAGACAATGTTTAGGCCTCTCATTTTTTTGTAGACAAATATATTTTGCCGAAGCATTAAAACATGTGCTGCAGTCAAAATGAATTAAACTTTCCTTTGACACACTTGGATGCAGCCTCAACTATAATGAGCAGTACTAAAGAGAAGATGGAGACGGGAGGAGCTAAAAGAAAGCGGGAGACGAAGGTTAAAGAAGACGTTAGGTGACGTTATGAGCTGTCCTGATCTTCGCGGCTTTTACTGTGCGTATGTTTGCAATCAGAGTTAAGAAAGAGTGATATTTCTCCTTGCGCGTGTGATGCAATCCGCTTTCAAAATAGTTTCGGATTTTAAAAGTCTGAGCCGAGGCTAAGATGGAGAGGAAGAGACAGTTTGAGAAAAGAGAGATGACAAGAGGAGAGAAAAATAGAGAAAATTTCTCCCCCTTGCTGTTCATTTCATCAGTATTCCCTGTACGTGTCTAACAAGCAGCAGCGCAAATACACATTTAGGTTTGTGAAATATTCCCCTTGAGTCCATTCATGACCCCTTGGGTTTTTGTAACCTCTTAAAACTACATTTTACATTTTCTCGCTATGTTCAAGAGAAAACTCTTCTCTCCTAAAACTTACTTTTTTGCAGATGTAAGTTTTCCTACTTTAACATTTACATTTTTCTTTTGCATCGATTTGTCAGTGGTCATTTTTTTCTCCTGGTTTTTCTCTTTGTAGTGCTAATGCTGTGCTGTTTTGGTGTTGAAGGGTTGAATGCTTATTTTTGTGTGTGTGTGTGTGTGTGTGTGTGTGTGTGTGTGTGTGTCTGTTTATTTTAGAGGAAGAGGTGAGTCCAGGGCATCAGACAGGCTGGATAAAAAATTAATAAGACACATAGTGAAACATGAGCTGGTGTGTGTGCATGTGTATGAGAGACACAGTTAGACAGAGTTCCCTGATGTGTATTTGCGAGTATGCATGGTTGACAGCTGGTGTGTGACAAGAGTGTTTGTGGTGTGTTTAAGTTGTGTGTGTGTGTGAGAGCGAGAGAGAGAGAGAGAGAAAGAGGGAGACAACGTAAGAGAGCCAGCGGGCGAGCAGTGGCTGCCCTGTAATGAGACAGTGAAGAATAAGCTTGGCAGTATCAGCAACAGATCTGGTTGCTCTTCCTCTTCCTCACCGCCTGCCTCTGAGGTGACCTTTGCCCTCTTCCACTAGTCTCGTACTCCTATACAAGAGCAAGACCAATAGGGGGGAAATGCAGAAAAGAGTGGCAGGAAGGTGAGTAAGGAAGCAGGTAGAAGGAAGGTAACACTAAAAACACTGAAATATAGATCGATGAAGAAATTTGTACAATTCTCTTATTGTACTTGTGAGTTCAGGACAATGAGCCCATGGTTACTAGACAAGGACAGCAATGGAGACAAGCAGCACACTGGTAGCTTCAATGCAAAAAAATTCCAAGTCTTATGAGGCATTCACACCAATCGCAAAGACAACTTTTTGCACGGCACGAGGTGAATAGATGCAAGTTCACACCGAGCTACGTGAAAGATGCAATGCCAAGGCCAAATGGAAACAGTAAATATTTCCACTTGAGCTCGAAATTAGTGTGATGTTTAGCGCGAAAGCCCATCAGCGTTGACATTCTCCTCCTGTCACTAACATCCTGTCATGGTTAAATCAGAAATGGAGGAAAACGATATTGGAGCTGTGGGCACGCAGAGCTATGATAGTACATCATATTGCAGGACAAAATGCTATGTGTATACATTTATGCGGATAAACCACAGACTATCTATGGTATAAACAACAATGTTGCTGCCTATATGATGTTATGTTGAGTGTTGATGGAGCAGCTCCAATGTTAGCATTGCCTGGTAGTGACTGATCCAAAATCCATTCATAAATCAACCATTTTGATAGTTAAAACAAAAATGCAAGGTGAAACTTTGCTTTGCATTTGGTGTGAACGTAGCATTAGGACATTGTTTCTATATTGAAGTGCTTCTTTTGCATATTGACTGCATGTGTTCTGTTGGTATCCTTTGTTTACTAGCCAGGACATCCTTGTTTAAAATGTTTATGCCAGTTGAATGAAAGTGTCCACAAAAGGTACGTAAATGCCCGAATAAAAGTTTGAAGACAAAGAAGGCTCTTAAACCAGACATACCCCATGTGACTGAGTCCACTCTGAGCCAATGCTGTGTACTCTCTCAGTTGTTTTTGCCAGCTGCTTATCTCTAGCTTGTCCCTGACAAACAAGTCAATTCTCATTCCCGAGCAGCACTCGCTGGCTCCACCAGTAAATAATACATTTGTTTAGTGCTGTTAAGATCTGCACCCATCGGTACAGGTTACCTGCTCACAGTGAACTCATTCTTGCATGAGGCACCTGTTATAAGCTAGTCAGTGTTGCACTTGCAAATGCTAACCGTATGCTCTCCCTTTGTATGCACAGTAACTAGCATTTCATGTTTTTTGTGATTGTTATTTGGCTCTTACACTTGAGGAGGATTATGTGTGCAGCAAATGTCTTGTTTTGTGCTTTGGTGGTGCTTATGAGTAGCTGCTCCATGCTGTGTTGGGATTCTCTAGCTGTTATTGGTGTTATTAGTGTGTAGTAGATGACAGGCTTGGCACAGACAACAAATCAATAAGCGGATGTTGACCACATGGATAGCCCTCAAGCCCCTGATCTCTCATTGGAGGCTTAAGAAGTTTTGTGTTGTTTCCCCAGAAATATTCCCTTTGCTGTCCTTCAGCTAGTCTGGTACTTCACTTCTCCTCTTGGAAGATACCTCTCTTCCCACCTTTCACCTCTTCCTCCCCCTGCCTCACTTCATACCTCCGTATGGGCATCTGTGTGCCTGCGAGGATATTGCCAGCCTTCTATCTTTCTCACTCTGTCTTCCTCTGGAGTAGAAAAAAGTTCCTATCAGAGGAAATTCACTCAGATGAGAGTTTATGGCCTCTGAATCCTTTGATCCTCGAAACCTGTAATGCGGTAATCATGTGTGATTGAAGGATGAAGAAAGGGGGACACAAGCTGAGTGGTAGTAAGAAAGATAAAGGTGAAAGAAGGAGAGGTGGTGCAGATGGAGCGGGATAAGTGGAAGGAGCTTGCCTCCAGCCAGAGTTGGCTAGCTCCTGAACCTTTGCCATCAATTTCATATAATTCCTGCTCAAGCAGAGCGACCTTGGCCACCCTAGGCATCTGGCCACAGCCAATATAAGACACTTGGCCAGAGTAAAACTAAAGGGGGAAAAGGAAGAGATGGAGAGGCAAGCAGAAGAAGGGTTAGGGTCTGGCTGATATGTTTACCTCAGGCTAGAAAATTTAGATAAGTGGATCCTTTGGCGCAGCAACGAGTTACCCAGGAGACTAAATTGAATGATCAGTGTCTCCGAGACACTTTTACAACGATAAGGACTCACGGGTATGATTGTCCTGGTGATTCGACCTGCGGCAGTCGATACCCTTATGTGTCCTTCCATATCAGATAATTTTCATAGTCTGTTCCTTTAATGAGAAACCCATAGCGGCAACGCAGATTGTTACATCCCTTTTCTCCATAAAACATTCATAGCTATCTTAATGTTCATAATTCAGATCTTTTAACCAGAGCTGACAAAGTTAACACAATAATAATGTGTTAATGCAAATTTGTTTTAATGTCGCTAATTTATTTAAGCCATTAACACAACCTGTGGCTTTTTTGGTTGTAGTGTGCTTGGTTTTTAAGCTAGAGTGAAAGGTGGCACCATATGAAACTAGAAAACCTAAGGAATCCATTGGTAGCAACCATGTCATACAAGCTTGTGGCTAAATAACACACCAAACTTTGAAACAAACTCCTCTTCGCCTCTTTGATCGCTGACCTCACGATAAGTGAATTAAAATGGGTTCTGTCACAAATCTCCCCTTTACAGACATGCCCACTTTAAGATAATCACATGCAGTTTGGGGCAATTCATAGTCAAGTCAGCACACTAATTTAATTAAATTTGAAGCAGCATTTTGATCCAATATGATTTTGTTGAATGACTGCGAAAATGTGAATCAGTCGTCTGCAATTACTGCTGTGTGTGTGTGTGTGTGTGTGTGTGTGTGTGTGTGTGTGTGTGTGTGTGTATTGTGTACAGACACTTTTCTTATTAATGTGGAATTGGACGATCAGTGCAGCTGGACATCTGACCTTAAAACCATAAAACAAAAATGAAAAACAATAATTTAATTTAATTTTGAAACAGTACATATTTTACGATGTGTGATGAGCATTAGTAGAATCTAATAAAAAAAAGTCTGTATCAATGCAATGATAACATGCAGTAGTCAGGAACCAAATCGACAATCTAAGCCATACTGGTATAGTGTTGGTGCTCCACATTAAGCAGGGAGTGAGAGTAGGGATGGGTGGATGAGGTGGTTCCTGTGGAAACGGTGTGAGTGACGACCTTTGGAGTGGCCCAACTCATGCATAAAGAGCGAGGCTGGTGGCCTGGACCTCCAGCTTCATGCATATACATGAGCCAGCAGCCCAAGTGACTAAAGCCGAACAACGCCGGGGTCGTGCTGTGGGCTCTGCAGGATTGGCAGAGTTGATAAGACTAAAAGTCCTGCATGCTTCACAAGTGCCGTGTCTACGCTTTCCTGTTGTAAAAGTTGGATGGCAAGCTTAATGGCATGATTATTAGTATTTCTTCCATGGTGAAATAAGTGTAATAAGTCTCAAACTAGGTACACAGCACAATGCATAATCAAGCAAAATATTCAAATCTTCTAAAGCCCAGGACTTTATCATATGAATCTTGTTAGAGCATTGTAGTTCTTGGTGAGATGTTTTTATTAGAGGGACAAATAGAGAACAAGAGTGTGAAGGAAATAGCGGTCAGAGAGAGACCAGTTGGTAGATGTTATCCAGGACTTTTTTGTGATTACAAAACTTGTGTTGTGGAGTAGAGCCCAGATCCTACTGGATTCAACCACAGCTGTGCATATTTAAAGAACACTGTGCTCCTTGGCTCCTTAAAGAGCACCGCCACTTCCAGCATCTGTTGCTCTAGCCTGTCTTTCCCTTCAGCCCACAAACCCATACACCCACATTGTCACATCCTTCCACTGAAATACATTGTTTAAGCATCACATCTCTGTGTGAATTGGGTTTTTACAGCTGAAAGGGAGCTTGCTTTTTTTTTCTTTTTTATCTTTTGGACACTGTTTTTCTTTTTATTTTCATTTTTTTGCAGGTTCCATTTTCTGACATTTGACCATTCACCAATTTTGCTGTCAAATGCTGCTTTACAGCAGGAAATGATGGTGAAATTGCAGCTGAAGTCTTTTGTTGTCCACTTTTCCACCTAACAGTCCAGCTTGTTACGTAGCTTATCAGCATTATACCCGCAACCTCTTGGTCTTGTCATCTTTTTAAGTGACATATTTGCCTAGTACGCCAACTCTTCTCTCCCTGGTAAAGGCCCATGTCCTGTGTGACCCTCATTGCCATGTCCACTGTGTCATCATACCACATCTCGAAGTGACATTAAGCAATTACCAGGCAGGTCTTCTGACTGGCCCTCATTTTCCAGCCGCCACATATTCATAATTGCTGTTCTGCTCACCAAAGGTGCCTCCAAACTGGTCATTACTAGCTTAGTGCACTAAGCTAATGGCCCACCCAGACAATGACCTCACACCCCAGTCCCACTCATTCTCCTCCCTCCAAATCCTTTTTGCAATTACTGTCTGTCTTTGTTTTCGGGTTTTGATATTTTGTGTGGTTGTTGCTTTGTCAGAAATGGCACAGTGCAGTAGCTCAGCCCTCTCAATCCATTGTTGTTTTGGCTCAGAGTTGTTTGGGAAGCTTAGAGAGGCCTTTGCTCCACATGTCAGGAGTACCAAGTCTTGATTCTCACACTACATATAAGCCCCGTTCACCCCCGTTAAAGCAGTGGTTTTAGCATCGGGTATTCCATCCCATATGTTGACTTTTTTCACACAAGATAAGCCCATCCTCAGTAGATAAGTCTGTGAATGTTCTCATTCATACAGGTCATATTCATTCTGGCAACAACTGAATCAAAGGCAACTGGACTGGTCTGACTAGTACCCAGGTCAGACTAGTGGGGACTAGTCAGACTGTAGCGTTCGAACTGATGAAGCCACTTGGATAAGGGGCGAAACGTCTTCAGAGACAAATCTAAGTCCAGTTGCCTTCAATTTAATTGTTGCCAGAACTCAGTAGATGAGTTTGTTTTTCCACAGAGGATGCGCTGCTTAAGAGTGGTGATGGAAATATTGACGTATATTCTAAGGATGTTTAAATGATGAATTTCTAAAACGTATTTTGCAGCTGAAAGACTGCTCCTGACTCTAAACATATGGCTGTGCCTCATCAGTGTCACCATTAATTTGGTATGACTTAGAGTTATGTTGCCTAGTTCCATAGTCTGACAGGATCCAAGCCTCTTTACCTGTTTTAAAGAGTTGTTTTTCATAAGTTGAGATGTTTTGGCTCTCACATAGCTCCTATCTTTTCCCCACACACTGCGGGCAGAAATCCCTTAAGACAACATGTCGAGCAACCAGACATTAGCTCAGTTTCATTATTAACGTATTTCATTTTCTCATGAATGGGAAGTGATTATTGAATGTGAAATGTGTTATGCTGCTGACATCAGAAGAGCACAGGACACTCAGGCTACATACAGTATACAGGAGCATCTAAAAAAAATAGACTATCATGGAAAAAGTTCAATATTCTTCATCAGTTATTTAAGAAAGTGAAAATGTTATATATTTTAGACTCATTACACAAATATTTCAAGCATATTTTTAGTCCATTTTGAGAAGCTTGTGCAGCAGCATCGCCACCCACACTGTGTAGTAAACATCACAGACGTCAGGTTTCAAAGTGCCCACTACACCTCCACACACAGTCCCACCATCCCAAACACATGCACACACATACCTACAGAAACACACACACTCTCAATGCCACCTACCTCTAAACCAGACCTGACTAGTTGACGTTTCTCTACGGTGAAGCATTTCCTTTAATGGCCCCGGCCTCATCCCGTCTCCCCTGGAGTTCGCCTGTCTTAGCCCAGACACCTCAGGAGCCCGACAAGAAAGGGGAGAGAGAGAGACTCGATACACTTCCACCGGTTGAGATGGATAAACAGAATTTTTTTTTTTTTTTTTTTACATTTTATGTTTGTTTTTTTTCCCCTCCACCTCTTCTCCTCGCAGGCAGGGGATCTTTGGAGCTGTCCTAGACAATTACGCCTCTCTCTCATCTGTGCTGTGTCTATCACGGTGGCTCTCCACATCAGGGAAACGGCTTGCAAATGGCTTTTCTCTATTGAAAACTTGACCCTGATTTCCAGCATTTTTATTCACTGGGAAAGTCAATCATGGAAAATGTTTTCAGAGAGCCTCGTCAGCTGATAAGACAGATAAAGTAATGAAATTCACGGTAACAAAATAATGATGACAATTTATCTACATTAAACAAATGTAGCTTCCTTCCCTTCATGAGTTTTAATGAAAGTACTGTATTGAGATAATGCAAATCTTCATTCTTGAAGGAATTATGAGGAAGTGAAGGCTCCTGTGCTCTGATCAAAGTAACACAAAAAGGACACATCAATACTTACATAAGGTATACACAGTAAGTATAACACTGTGGTAAAGTGGCACATCTGCTTTTCTATGAGGTTTCTCAGATTCACCAGCGATATATTTTACACCGTGCGTTCCTGACTATTCACCTCTACCACAATGGTACTTTGTGCAGACAGTGTGCCGCGGCTCAGGCCAGTATCATTACCTGAACCCCAGCTGCTCCGGTGGAGCAACAGACCAGCGGATCAGGCTGTGGTTGTACTGGATAGCTTCCAGGTGTGAATGTGTAATTGTGTGAATGTGATCGGGGCGTTCACTCTCGGTGAAACTCCCATCTGAATAAATAAAGGTGGAAATAAAAAAAAAAAGAGTCCCTCTCAGAAACCCTGACTCCAGCAGCAGTGTTTTTATTTGAAAATGTATCCACCAAGTGGTGTGTGAGTTTACACGGTCCTATAATAAAAAATGTGGTATTATTTCAAGCAGCAATCAATTATCACTTCCTTTAGTCTTGAAAATACTTTTCTATAAGTGATTAAAACGCTACATACAACACACAAAGAACTCTTACATTGAAATGTTCTCAAATATAGCAGCCTCTGATGTTATATGGACAAAAAACTTCCCTTTTTTGTCTATGATAGACAGGAAATTATTCCCTAGTATTACTATCAGGCTCAGCCTGAGGGTGTAGTAGCCTTTCTTGCATACAGCCACCAATAAACAGCCTTTTCTGTACTTGGTTTGGTTCTTGTTATTTGCCATCAGTTCCTCTCTTCTTCGTTGCTTTTTGCTTTCACATTTGACAAAACTGTGGTCATAGCTGCTACTTGCGGTGGTTGCTGCCATTCGTTCTCCAAAATATCCCCCTCTTGGCTGCTATCACTGTCTTTCTTTGGCAAACAAGCGGTCCACTTGCTGTTTAGTTCAGTGGTGATGATAGTTTTATGACTGTGGCCCAATATGGGCCGTGTTCAGAATTGGAAGTGGTTTGGAAAGTGTTTGCAAAGCACCAACAGTCAGACCTGACAGAGTAGTCACTTTGAATGCCAGACTTAAGTTCTTTGTCATTCTCACATATTTCCATTTAGACACTTAAAATGGTCAAGGGTCAAACTGCAAGAGTCAAGGGTTATTTAATGAAACACCCAACAAGCATGTGACTGTCTCTTTACAGGACATGCGTATCATCTGCATATACAGTACATTTACAGTATAAAGATGCAAAAATAGACTAAAAAGACTTTATTTTCTCCACTTTCTCAGTCTCAGTGACCTACTGAGTGCAGAGTCAACCAGCAGTTCTCTTCAATATACCTTCATATGGTCAGAAAGCTGACCCAACAAACTTATTTTTTATTTCTGTAAGCAATGCTGCAAACTTTTGCCTTACTTTCATTGTCCCTACCACCTTTTTCAGTCTTTCTCTCTCACGCTCTTCCTTTGTCACTCTTTTCTTTTGCCCCACTTCCTTTCCTTCATCTGGTCTTTCAGACTATTTCTCTCAGGTTGTATTTCAGAGATTTGGATGTAAATGTTGCCCTTGGTGGCTAGATGTGCTAGGTGTGGAGAATACCAATGGGACATCAGCCGTCTTTCCTGGAACAGAGCAGGGGGGTAGAGGTTGAGTGCTCGCTGTATAATAACCATTATTCAGCTGAGATGGCTATCCAGAGAGGGCTATCGGTGCCGGGGCCAGAGACACTGTGATTAGATTTCCCCCTGTGTTGCTATTCTTCTCTGTCCCTGGATCTTTCCATGTCACTGTTCCCCTGTCTCCCTTTGTATATTTCTCAAGTAATTCAACAGGAATCCCATTGGTTGTAGAGTTCAGGGAATGTGATGGAAAGATGTATTGAAGAAAGGGAAATTTTAGAAATTTCTTAAACTTGAATTTGGTTTGGATGGCAGATTCAATATGCATTTGGTTGTATACCATCATCGCAAATTACAGCCAGGCAGACAGACCAGTGAAACAGACCGGTGTGCTGTTTGTATGGAATAAAGAGCAGAAGCGTAAACCTGGTTTCACACTTTTTTTTTCAATATCAGGTGTTTTTTAGCTGCTCTTCAGAGCACAACCAGTGCAGACAAAAAGATAAATAATAGATCTCTTTCACAACATAAAGAATATTAGTGTATGGTCTTGAACGTACTCTGGGTTAGGAGCCGTTTGCGTGATTCTTAGAAGTCAAGTGTATATGACTCAAATATGTGGTTCACATTTGTGAAGTAACTTTGCAGACTCAACTTTTATGGTGACAATTGGGGGAACTATGGTGTAGGGCTGTCCTGAATACCATATTTTAGGCTTTGAAGCTTTGGTGAGAAATATTCAAAAATATACAAAGCTTTGAGCTGCAGGGCAGCACAGCAGGCTGACATGTTTTCCTGTCTGCCTGTCTCCATATCTCCTGTCTCAGTGCTCAGGACTGTGCCTCTGCTGCACTACTGTACACGTGTACACAACAAACAGCCACATCTGTCTGAGCATAACTAGTAATTATTAATGTTTAAAATGAATAATCTTGTTGGATTGTTCTTTATTTCATGGGCTATTTGGGATTTATACATTATTATTACATACTTATATATCACCATGGATTGGGGCCTCAACTGCCTTCTAGTTCAACATATTTTCATACATTTATGATCCAAAAAGTTATTCCTCATTTTTCGCACATTTTCCTTTGTCTATTCGTCAATTTCCGACAAAATAATCTTCCGTCTTCACAGGAAACAACTTAGTTGTTAGGTTTAGGCAACAAAACTACTCAGGTTCAGGAAAAGATCATGGTTTGGGTTAAAATAGCTTCGACAAATAAGAGAACAGCCTGTCGAGTTAGTGACTTGAATGTTTGGAAATTTATTCACATCATTCCAGTAAATATTTCAAATGTAGCATTTGCCAGTATGTACAGTACATGCGTAGACCATTCATGCACTTGTGCATTCGAGAAAATAGACTTCCCAAAATACAGCTGTACGCCAGCTAAACTCCTAACACAGGCACTCTTCTCTTGTCTCTGGCCTGCCTGTTTGATGTGAACAGATCTGGCTGTGTTGTAGGTACAGAGCAAATGAAACTGTACTGTCTCGAGTCCCAGCAGCTGGGTCTGCCCATTAGTTAACCATCTATTTATGTGAGGGAAAGAGAGCATACCATCGGTAGTCTTCATCCTCTTTTACTTTATCATCCTCTCTGTCTGTATCTAATCTTAACCTGTGTTTCCTTCTCTCTCTCTCTCTCTCTCTCTCTCTCTCTCTCTCTCTCTCTCTCTCTCTCTCTCTCTCTCTCTTTCCTTTGCTCCCTCTCTCTCTCCCCCAGCAGTCCCTCTGTGGTATTAATGCACAGACCTGCTTAAAGCCTGTGTCTCTATGCCGCGGCGCTGGGTAATCAGTTAACCTGATTACGCTGCTGATGAAATTAAATCATTTCAGTAAGTGAAAATAATAATATGAGTAATGGGTGCGGGGGACGGCGGAGCACCCCACGGCATTTGCTGCAGTCTCAGCCAGTCGGGTTTTACCTCTCTGTCTTATTATATCGCTCTCCTCTCTGTCAGATCATTGAGGGCTCAGAACAAGCACCTCTGAAGTGTCAAAGATTTTGATATCAGATAAAAATGGATGACACGTACAGTATAATAATATTAAAATCTGTATACAGTATAATATATTAATCGTTTGGGACTAGCACTCCCAAGGTTTGTGATTCAGTTGCTTGTTAAGCTTATATAGGTGAGCAGAGCGCTAACACACTGAGTTAAGTGTCATGTGTAATAGTATATAGCTCACTGAGTAAAGCATATTACCAGTATTACAAAAAAAGTGAAAGTGCTCAATCACAAAGCCCTTTTTTACAGAGCTGCAGGACTCATGTAGTTGATTATTTGCTATACCAAACTTAGATTTGCTGAAAAGAGATTTTTAGTTTGGTTGTAGTGAATCAGTGGGAATGGGATTAGTCAGGAGAGTTAAATGAGTCTAAAGGACGGGACGGACCAAGAGGGCCACACTTAGCATGATAGAAAGCAGAACGCAACAGCAGGCATGAGTCTGCAGATTAACAGCCGGCCAGTGGCTAAGCGAACCAGAGGCTGATTAAAGGCTTTGCACCTGCCACTTGTGTAATGATATTAAATGGCAAAAAATCGAAATTAAAGACAATCATGGATAATAGGGCACTTAAACCAACCCACTTAAACTAACAAAAAAATGAAAAAATCATTTTAGATGAGGTCAACTAGAGCCTGTATGAGGTTTAGCTTTGGAGTCATGCTGAGCAAGCCAGCTGTTGCATGGAGCGGACATGTACTGTTTGCCATCACAGTAACCCTAGGTTACCTTTCCCTACTCTAATTAACATGTGCGTCGAGACAGTTGCGGTCTTTGAAACCTGTCTAAGTCCTGTTGAATAGTTTCCACACTCTTGAGAGAAAATATGCATACCATATGCTGAAAACATGTTTTGTCCAGAAAATTTTCATCTGATTAACTACAAAATGGTCCCAGTGGTGACTTTACAAAGTCTTTGTCATTGCTACAACAGTGTAGAGGGCCAAGCTGAGATGCCCAAATACCAATCATTAGCGTATGCAGACATGTACAGTATATGAGCACTGACCAATTTCCAAATCAATGGGATGCATCAAATAGGTGGCCCGACGAAGGTGACCGAATGCATATTGGAAAAATTAAGATTAAGGGCCAGTGTTGAAAGAAATGGAATGTAATATACATAGCTATGTTTTCATTAGTGTATAATCACATAAAGCGAGTCATTTTCACAGAGTCCGCCATGTTTCTAACCCAGAATAGACAAACCAAACACTGGCTCTAGAGATAGCCTTTTATGTTTTTACATTACCTGAAGGCCACCGTAGTTCTCTGACACACTTGTGAAGCTGCAGTAACATGAGTCACAGAGTGTAAAACTGTGGTACCGCCAACCATCGTCTGACTTGTATTATAATAGTGTTATCACGGTAAGGACGGCCTCTGAGCGGAGTGAACAGGGTTACCACGTTTTTGCACTCATTGACTCACATTACCGCAGTCTTGGAAAGGGAGGAGTGAGTGGCAGGGTACTCAGCTGGTTGCAGTCTGCAAGCACACTACTAGATGCTGTACACACTATACCTTTAGGCACAAACAAATGTACTAGTGGAGTCTTTTGTCACCCAGTGGGTGAGGCTTATTTTGACATCCTTCAGATCAGGAAGATAACCATCATATATGACTCCATTAGATAGTTTCTTTGTTTTTTATTCATTCATATTTTAGCTTTAGCATTTACACTGTGATAAAGAAAATTGAATGTGTATGCCTGTGAGATAAAACAAAACAATTCAGAAGTGATATGGTACTTTGAGAGTTCCTGGCACACTGCAGGGTGTAACTGCAGCATGTGTCTCATGGCTCTGTTGTAGGATGATTGTTGGCGTAACTGACAAAGGCTGCTTCCGGCAAAATAAACAGCGACGCTGCCATTGACCAGTAGTTGCTCATGCATCGACTGTATTTGGGCTGTGAAGATTTGTCATCACAGAGAGCCCCCAGTACACATCGTAGAAATGCAATTGCTACGCCATTATGGGCGACTGGCCCTTTGGGAATTCTGGGATACTATCAGCCCATGTCATTGGTTGCCTTCTCCCCTTCACAGTCAGGCTGGCTAACCCTGAAGTAACACTCCCTCGATGAGTGATCTATTTATTTTTGCATGGCCGCCTTTATCGACAGAGCCTGTATGCTTTGGGGGGAAAGATGGTATCAGATTCTATTCCTGGGGAAGTAAGCAACCAGCATACATGCCATTTATTCAGGAATGGCTGCCGGTGCTGTATCAGGTCAGAGCAGCTGTAACGATAGCATCATATCTCCATGAATCCACCCTCCCTGCGTCTTGTTTACTGCTGTTTTGGTTGGTTTGTTTGTTCGCCCCCACCTTTTTCTGCCCTCCCTTGCTCCTTTAGTCAGGTTCCCTTTGTCAACTGCCTAATTTCATTAGTCTCAAATCCACTTACTGTGTATGTTTCCAGCTTCATTACTGTAGTCTGTGCCGGCCTCTGTCTACTGTTTTCATACCGTGAAGGCAGAGTTAATGGGATGCGACGCACAGATATGCCTCGACAACATCAAGTATATCAGATGTAACACCCAGAGAGCAGGCCAGACCGGACTAGCTTGAGGGGTACAAGAGTGCGGCACCTTTTACAGCATCTTATACAAAGATCACTGATGACACACAGAAGAGGGAGTTTGTGAGAACATATTGTGCTGTCTTGTTCTGAAGCTTGTAAAGTGAAGTGGAGGCTTGCCATACCATTGCTTTTCTAAGCTTCAGGGGAACTCGGTGTAAAGAGATCATACAGGGGTGATCATTAATAATCGATGGAGGATGGAGCCTAAAACAGTGTAAATGCCTGTGCCTCTTTGAACCTAGCATTGAAATATTTATTGTGCTCTGTTGATGTCAGCCTAAGTTAGTGACCTGTCTGGACTTCTTTTTTAGACCCCCTGGTTCTTCCTTCTGTTCACCCATATGTCATTTGTTTTCTAAGATTCATTATTTCAAAATCAGAATCAGCTTTGCTGGCCAAGTAAGTGTGCACACGTTGAACATACAAGAACTCCCCATTCTCCATACAAACCCAGTACATAATGTAAGTGCATGCATAAAAAGATTTTTTTAAAAAGGACTGATTCATTATGTAAACCACGTAAATCAAAAATAGTAATCATATTTTAGATTAATCATCTTTTTAATATGAAGTACTTAAGTGGCATTAGGGCTGGGCAGTACTAATAATCAACATTATACTGATGTCATGCTATAAAACTAGATATCGTCTTAGATTTTGGATATCATAATATGCCATAAGCATTGTCTTATCCTGGCTTTAAAGGCTGCATTACAGTAAAATTATGTAATATTCTGCATTTGCCAGAATATACTAGCTATTTTCCTTTACACTCTTAGTCATTATACCACCATTACTAATGATCATTTATTATAAAAAAAAGTCTAAATATTTTGTGAAAGCACCATTAGTCAACCTTGCGATAATGTTGCATTATCAATATTGATATCAAGCCATAACTGATATGACTTAAAATAAGACATTGGTCAAAAATAGAAAATTTTAAAATAATTATTAATCATTTTTATCCATTATGATTTCTTATTTTTATAAAGTAGAAAATGTAATACGGCATAGCTCTCCACGTCCGTTAGGTGGAAACTGCCCATTTTCAACTGGCTTTGTATCTCTGCAATGTGGGTGGTATGTATGCTTTCCAGCAAAGAACAGCTCCGGACGCCGGTAACACTGAGGGACGCCGTGCATTATTCATTTGCACATACTGCTCACATTGCTAAGATACAAAGTGGGTTGAAAATCAGCAAAGTTACCCTTCAAAGGCAGACTGACTCTCAAGCTGTGACTCAACTTGCAGTCCCAATTTCCCTTAATTTAGCGCTTCCCTGGTGTCGATGACACCACCGTGATGTCTGCAGAGTGGACATGAGGTCATTGGCTCTCCAGATGAACAGTAACCTCTGCTGTGCCGCTGGCCAGCATCTTAGTCAGTCAATCTTCTCCCAGTTGTAATGTGGCCTCGGGCTTCTGATGCATATCACCGCTCGGGGTGCTTCCCCCTTGGCTTTCATCATTTAAGAATGAGTCACTGCCTTGGCTCCAGTCGGGGTAGATGTCAAGCGATTTGACCCATGGGACTAATTGCCCCAAGAGAGCACAGAGTCTGCATAAGGAGAACAATGACCACAGAGCGCACTACGCTGTCGTCACTAAACAGTGAAATAATTGCTCAATCATGCAGAGTATTAGCTGCAAGGATACCACAGTCTTTGCTGGCTAGTGGTGGCTCTTGAATAAGTGAAGCAATAACGACAGTCAAAAAAAGAGACTTAAATGTACTCAACCCTTATGCATTTAATGCCAGAGTGAAATCTGATACACCTCTCAATTGGTATTCAGTTGGCTATTGGTGGTTATAGTGTGTCTTAACTAAGTGGTGGGTTTCCAGAGCTTTGTATAACCTCAAATTGACTCGGGTGTCATTTATTTCACTGAACATGGGGAAAATAGATGGAGGAATCGTCGGGATTACCAGGCTTTCCTTCTAGTATAACTCTATTGTCTCCTCCTCTGAGCTTCTTTTTGCATTTAAAGCCATTTATTTACTACTTGTTAGACTGAGAATATGTGCAGGGATTCGGTCCCCTCCTTAAGGGCATTTGATTAAGACACATGGTCCTTAATAGACATAGTGGGAATGCAGTCTGTGAGTATCTGGCTACAGGATGGTTTCTTGAACCATTAGAATGCAAAGTCATTTTCTGAGAAAGAGGAAGTCAAAGAAAGCATAATGCTTTTCCTGGTCTTTGTTCTTAATCGTCTCCAATGCCTCGCCCTCTGGGAGAGCCAGATTCTTAATGAAATGCAGTTTACGTGTTTATTCATGTCGTCCTCAGTTGGTTTAGTAATTTATGTGGCTACTGTACATGGCTGACTACAATCTCACATTCCTGAGGTGCATTTGTCTCATGGTTCAAGGATAAATTGTAATTTAAAATTCTAGGAAACAGGAAAATGTTTGCTCTGTCATCAGCATGTTTAATTTTACATCTTTGAAGGGATTAGGGAATGAGATTGTATGATTTTAAGGATTATGGTACATTGGCACTATCCCAGTGTATTAACCCATGTAATCATTCATGGAAATTTTTTTTTTTTAGGTATACTAAAGTACACAAAATACTATGTCAGTGCAACCATTTACCTTCAGGCATGAATTCGGTATGTTTCATTACTTATTTAACTCTTCTAAACTTAACAGTATCATGGTTTCCATTAGACTAATTTGGAATTAGTAATTGGAAAAGGCAAAAAATTTCAAAAAAGTAAAAAGCTGTCAAAAAAAAAAAAAAACTAACACCCCCTCTTTCCCTGTTCCCTTCGCAGAGGACCTACTCCCACCAGGCTTCCCTAACATTGACATGGGCCCTCAACTCAAAGTGGTGGAGCGCACTCGAACAGCTACCATGCTCTGTGCCGCCAGTGGCAACCCTGACCCAGAAATCACCTGGTACAAAGACTTCCTACCCATTGACCCCAGTGCAAGTAATGGGCGAATCAAACAGCTACGCTCAGGTAAGGAAAGCCCGAGATCAATGTCTTTAACATCTTTTTCCCTCTAACTAACTTCAGCGCTTGTTTGATTTCACAGGACATGTTCGGCAATATTTAACATGGCTGTTTTTGTGCTTTGTGGCCTGCTTTGTGATTTTTTTCCCCGCCAAATTGTTAGCCAATGTGAGAAGTGTAATTTACCACAGTTTTGTTTCAACAGATCTGTATTTCCAGCTTGGGAACACATAAAATTATTTGGTGAGGAAGTTTCTACTCACTGACAAAACATCTGTCAGGTGACTTTGTCTAAAAACTATGCTCTTTTTTAGGTTAATTTATCCAACTAATCTGATAAGGCTGTAAGCCCATATACAACCCAATATATTACATTGAAAATAAAAAGTGTTGTGACCCAACTAATTTGATATTCATTCCAATTATTACGCAGCTTTGTTGAATACACAGTTGTGATTGGACAATCACACCGTTCTACGGTCTTTTATTTCTTTATTGCAGATCGTTGTTATGTATAACAGTTCTGACGTCTTGGACTTTGACAGACTGTTTTTATGTCAAATTCTTGATTTCTTAAGTAAGGAGCTGCGTAATAAGTGAGATCATGTAAAGCCAGTGGGTTATAAATAAACCCAGTCAGTACGCATCGTGGTTTATTTCACAACACTGGCCGTCTCGTTCTACATTATCCCTCACTTAAAGTATTTAAAGGTCAAATCACAAGATTTCCTAGATTACAACATGAGAAGCATAAAACAGTGTAAAGGTCAAGTGTATTGATCATCTTCCAAAAAAATGTGTTGAAAACAACAAATTATGTTTAAGAGTGTAACATTTCTGAATGAGGTCAAATGATTCACAACAGACCAGAAGTGTGTCATAGACAATGAGAGCAAGGTCTACGTTCTACTGACACAACTCAGTGGTGGATGTGTTGTCTTGTTTCCATTGATGAAACCCCAGTGAGGGGCCCACTAAAGCAAAGTCTAATTATATAGCTAATTAAGTGTAGGCCCTGGAGTGGCCCCGGGCCATAAGGGGTAGATATTTTAGGTCGATGATTTGTCACCAATCGAAAAATCCAATGACTCCTACTTGATTTGTTGCTGCACACGTAAATCAGTGTAGACACCACTAAATAAAGAGTCTCTGCCCCAGTTATGGCCCTTATGAGCTCAAAAGAATCAATTTGTCATCTCAGTATTCATGCCTTGCCAAGTCCACAGCTCCCTAAGATGCTTTTTATTTTAGATATGTTTCATATTCAACTTACTGGTGCACAGATTTGAGGTAGACTTATAAGATTTCAAAGCAAAACCTGTTATCAAAGTAAGTGCGACTGTTTGCTCTCTCTGGGATGATGTACCTGTACAACTTGCTGAAAACTCTGCATCTTGGTTCATTGTGGCCAGAGGACTCCCTCGGGGATGCTGGGATGTCCTTAGGTGCTTTGGAGGAGGCTGTCAGCCAGTGCTTTAGACTTTAGTTTGAGGACATAAGGGACTCTTTGGAAGAGAGCTCTAATGTAAATGTTTCTACATCGATGCTTATCTTCACGCACTGTCAGCCTTCTCTGAAACAATTTAGGCCTTTAACCTTAAAGGTGCACTGTGGAGGCTTATTTTTTTTTTTTGTAAACAAAGTTATTTCCATTCAGTATTTCTCACTCACATTAGCTCCCTTGTAAAACAAAGCATTTTTTTTCTTATTTGATTTTTGCTCCATATCACAACTAGTGGTCAAAAACTCCACAGGGTACCTTTAAGAATAGTGGTGGATATTTTACATTCAGGGTTTCTGAACTGTTACTGGACAAGATGAAACTGAAATATAGCTTTGACAAGTTTATTGTGTCATTACAGTTATCAGTTTATCTTGCCACGTAGATCAACATTTGAGTGGCGTGATGTGTTTTCACAAACATAATTGTGATATAAGAGGTTATACATGATCATATGGAAGCTCTGCTCTAAAAAATGTGGTTACCTGTTAACGTGGCTGTGTGAGTTTTGAGCCTCTGTGGATGATGGACACGTAAATCCAGCTTTCTGTCTGCTGTCTAACCTCTGCATCATCTGTCTTTATCTGTGTCATGATTTCGTCAATTGTCTCTGTGTGTCCCGTATAACTGAAAGAGACTGCTGTTTGGTTGTCTCTCTCTTTATGTGTTTTGTCTGTATTTGTGTCTGAAACTCAGATGTGTCTCACATCGCTGAGTCTTCAACATGTTTCATTTGGCTATGACCCATAACACAAGATAAAACTTAAAAATTCAAATAAACCAACCAACAAAATGCAACAGAAAAATAAATCAAAATCTTGGACACTTTACAATTGACAGCAAAAACGGGTTAATTTGTTTTTTTTTTTCTTTAAAAATAAATGCCTCTAATCAGAATTAAAATAGACTTTATGTTACTTGATGTTAAATCCACTGCTCTTTCTATGGTATATCATGGTAAAACTGCTAAAATACTGAGAGGGGACACGTGACCCAACTAAACTGTACTGAGGTCCCTTTAACTCTTGCGTGGCAGTCCTTTTAACCTCAACCTAAAATGAACTGTGTTGTTCTTCCCCTTTTTTCTATTTACTTTCCTCTCGCATTGTCATTTTCAGAAACCTTTGGTAAGTGTCTTGCAAAGCCCAGAAAGCCCACCCACTCTCTGTGATGCATGCATCCCTTGCTCTCCCCTCACCCTTGTCCTCTTGTTCCCTATGTTCTGTTTCTATTTATGCTAAACTTTTACTTTTGTTTTGCTCCACACCCCCCATGAATCAAGGACACAGACGTGGTTAGGTATGACCACGCCTTTAAGCAGCACAGTTTTATTTATATGAGGAAGAATTGCTGAGCATGTCTTTTGAGGCAACAGCCTGCTTCATGTAAATGCTAATATGCATAGTAAGACTTGTACTGCCCAGTTCAACCACCCTTTCTACAATATTTTAGCAACTTTACTGGACTATTTGCAGTCATAAGTACCTTGTGCAAGGTTACCTTGACAGTAGCTGTTGCCTTGTGTACTTTTTTATCCAGATTCTACACCGCTGATGCTTCCTGTCACGTCTACTTCTTCCTCTCTGCTGTGTTCCAGGACAGCAGGCTTTGAGGAAATAATTGGACTCTGCTTGAATCCAAGACAATTATTCTTGTGCAGTCATAGCCTACAGTATGTTTTTGTCTTCTTGGTGAGGCATACAGCAAACATTTTCTTCCAGAAATACACCATTGTTTTATACTTAGGTGTAAACGATCAGACTTCAGTTTTCACAATAACAGCTTTGCCGTCCAAAAATACTCTTGGAAAATGCAGCCAGTACTGAGAGGGGCTGAAAGAATCTTGAGTTCTTTCCAGGTGAAGGTCTCTGCAGGACCGCTGTATGGCTGAACCCTCCAATCCCACACTTGGGCTGGGTCGACCCTCTGGTCTTGGCTAAATATTTTCTCAGGGAGCATTTTTCTTCTCTTGCCAAATTGGCCCACATCCCACTGGCTTACAGATCTCCAGCTAAGGCTCCGTTGCCCATGCTAGAGGGCGAGGGCTCAAGTGATAGTTACATTTGGCCACATTTTGTGCTGCTCCTGACTTTTTGAACTACTTGCAAAAATATACCCAGCCACTTTGAGCTGGGTATATTTTGCTTACAGGTCAAACTATGTGTGTCTGTAGGAGGGCTGAAAAGGAAATTACTTTCCCTTGTTTCAATACCAAGGCTCTCATAAGGTAATGTTAGCTTTTTGGGCCTTTTTTTCTGTAGCCCTTTTTACTGGAAAGCTCATTCTGCAGCCAAGCAGGATTTATGCTGATGAGAAAAAGGCCTGTGTGCTCAAGCCCCCCAGGCTGCCATCTTCTCATGTACTCAGCTCTTTGAGTAGCCATCTTGGGTCTCCAGGTTTCTTTTTTTTTCCCCCAATAATAAATATACTTAACAAAATCCAAAAACAAAACATCGGTAACAGTTCTTGTGGCAGGCTTTGAATGGCTAGTTTCAGATTCTTCTGTTGATCCAATTGCTGTTGACAATTTTTGGGCGCTACCTGTTTGCTCTTTTGCTTCAGGCACTCTCGAGCCTCAGGGGGGATAGCTCTGATGGATGCTCTCCCATGGATTGTGGTCAAATCAAGACTTCTTGGAAGAAATGGGGGCGCAGAAAGGGGAATATGGGAAGTGGGTTTCAAAACACGTCTGAAAGTATCTCAGCCTCCAGCTCCTACAAATGAATCCCCCCTTTCTCATGTGACCTTCGCCTGTAACTGATGTTGAAATGGTGGACATACAGATCTGACTTATTCCCATTTAAAACGAAGGAAGATATTGTAACACACACACTATATATATATATATATATATATATATATATATATATATATATATATATATATATATATATATATATATATATATATATATAGCACCCAGCACTTCAGATAGCTGCCTAGCTGGCTGACTCGTTCTTATGAGCCAGACCATGCTGTGCTGGCGGGGCAGTGATATTTACATCAGGGTTCCCTGAGGAGCTCCTCTAGAGGTGTGGAGGGAGCTTGACATTTCTCCCCAAGTCCCTGTGGCTGCAGACCCCAGGCCCTCGCTGGCCTTGTCAGCCAGAACAGATTAACCAGAGGCCAGAGGGACAGTGAGAGGATCGGGAGGAGCGCATATTCATAAAGATTAAGGTCCTTTTTTTAACCCTAAGAGACCTGCAGGGCTGGCTTTCAGAGACTCTTGCATATTTAGTACTAGAGTGAAGCTACAGATGTCATATGAAACTAGAAAACCTAAGGAATCCATTGGTACCAAATCATGTTAACATGTCCGGAAAGAGGCTAAATAAGCTCCAAAGTTGGGCTAAAGACTTGACCTCTGACCTCAAGATATGTGAATGAAAATGGGTTCTCTGGTTACCCACAAGTCTCCCCTTTACAGAAATGCCCACTTAATGATAATCACATGCAGTTTTAGCCAGAAACCATGCATTTTTTTCATGCAGTGTAAATGTGATATTTTTGTGTATTCTAAAAATTATGTAATTGAATATATCTCAGTGTAAAACTGAGACTCTAGTGGATCCAATGAACCCAACCGTATTCACGTGTGATGATTTTATTCCCCATAGTAGCCATTTCATTAGAGTGAGACCATTTTTTGAAACTTGATCTTGCTGTATAAAATGACCTGTGGTGACCTCTAGGATAGTCACAGCCTCATGAAAGACCCTAGCTAGATTGACAGTAAGGGGGTTTCTGAACAGTTCACACAACAGAAGTGCTCATCTGTGCTGCCTTTCAAATTTATCTTCAGGTTTCCAGCTTTCAGATGATGTACACCGTGTGACATCTACTGTTGACCTGCTATCTTCCCCTAAGGCCCCCTGTACCCCCCTAAAAAAGAGAAAAATTAGTTTATTGTGGGTCTCAGGGTAAATATAAAGGTTTAAAATCATGACCTGGCTCATGCCAATGTGAATCATGCTGAGTTCAGATGCACTTAGTCTGAAATTGTGCAAGAAAATGGTCACATTTGTGGGCATCAAAGCTGCTCTGCATGGAGTGACCAGGAGTTCTGCAGATGTGCTACCAGCAGCCAGGTTTTCCCTGAGACCCGCTGCGGCACCATCAAGATCCCAGAAGGGCGTCTGTGTCGATGAGAAGGTCAGCCAGACGCCCTCTGGAGGGTAGTCAGACTTTGACACTCGGCCAATCACGCAAGCCCATCCGCCTCGCACGCAGATGGGCAACATCTCTGGCCAGATTGCCTCTGGGCAGACTACATCCTTCAATAATATTTTTTTAATATATTCAGAGGGCTGTTTAACAAAACAGCTGGGGTGTTCTGCAGAGCGAATAATGCCGCATTTGATAATGCGAGGAGGTCAGCGGCCTGTTGAGGTATATTTAGGTCATTGTCACCCTAAGCTGATCAACCGCTGGCTGACCAAAGCCTAGAAAGGAAGCTTATGGCCATATGGTTGCATGCCTGTAGTACAGGTGGATTTGCCATTGTAATTGAATACAGGCTGGCCACTCCAGACCCAGACTGCCTGATCGGATCCTGAGCTGTTTCATTTATATCTAATCATGCTGCTTTATTATTCAAAAATTAGACGTCCAAGCTCACTCATTTCCTTTTCTTTCTTTTTTTTTTTTTGTGGAACCAATTCCTTTGAACAACCTCTATCTATTATCCCTTTTTACTTTCCTCTCTTTTTCTGTCCCTCTTTTGTCGCTCAGTCCTTTATAAGGTCCACATGTGATGACCTTGTCCTTTATAAACCTGCTTTATTAACCTTAACCGTATCCTAACCTCAACCTAACTTTGACCTTAACCTCACCTAACCTCTAACTAGTAACCCTTTAACCCCCGACTAAAATTCCATCACAGCTAAAGCGAAATAAACCAACAGCTTCTGCAGCCTCTAATCTAACTCTAACTCTATAATAATGTAACCTTCCCAGAGCCCTACTGTCTTTTGTCTTGTGATTATCTATGATTATGTGGTCTCTAAAATCACTGCAGAAATCATTAAGATGTCACTGTTGTTTTGCCTGGTTTTCCAATGACTCTAAATGATCGCTGAGGTAAATGTACACATTTCGTCCCTGTAGGGAGAGTTTACAGAATAGGAAAACCTTGCAAGGGAGAAATAGTCAAGAATAAATGATGATGTGAAATGTTTTCTTAAAGACATTTCCAACTTTAATCAGATAATGTCAAAATTTGTAACAATAAATTGTTTTAAATTATAGCATGGTTATTTGCATTAAATGACACCAACATCTATATCCTGTTTTGTATAAATCTTAAAATGTGCCTTTATAGTGGTATACATTTTATGACATATTTTAAGATTTATACTTAAGCATGGTACAACACAGCAACTCTACAGAAAGGAAATAAAGTCACCTAGGTACATTGCAAACCAGGCAGAACGTTAACTTGGTGATTACCTCCTACCTGCTGGTATCACAAAGGATGCATCTGTACGCAGAGCTGCAACAACAATCCCATCAGAGGGTATTGAAAATGTCATCCCACTACCCAGCCACCCACACCCGTTAATTTACTGTACAGGCTATGGAGATTACTGGCACCACTTTACATCTTAAACTCCGGGTTGTCTTGATTTTATTTTTGAACTGTGAGAGGTATTATCGAGAGGACCGACAAGGAGATTGGTACGGCATCAGCAGTGATGCGGGCGTTGCACTGGACCATTGTGGTGATGAGGGAGGTGAGTCAAAGGCAAAGCATTCAATTTCCCAGTCGATCTATAATTCAACTTTCACCCATATGGTCATGGCTTTTGGATAGTGACTGTTTGAGATCGCCGACACAAGCAGCTGAACTGAGTGTCCTCCGTTGGGTGGCTGGGCTCAATTTTAGAGATAGGGTAGGACATGCGGAGGGTCTCGGAGTGGTGTTGCTGCTCATTCGCATTGAATGTCAGCCAGCTGAGGTGGTTTGGACATCTGACCAGGATGCCTTCTGGGCATCTTCCTTGACTGAGTGGTTGGAGACCCCAGGTTAGCCCCAGAACATGCTGGATAGATTATATATCTCATCCAGCTTGGGAACGCCTCAGGATCCCCCAGGAGGAGCTAGAAAATGCTGCTAGGGAGTGGGACATCAGGACTTCCTTATTTATCCTGCTGCCACCTCTACCCAGCCACAGAAAAGCGCCAGAAAACTGATAGATTGATGGAAGGTATTGTTGTTGTCTTGGTTCAGTTAGTTGGAAGGATGCTGGTATAATGGTATATGCAGCGTGAATGAAGGCGTATGCACACAAAGGCCAGGCATGGAGTGGCTCAGTGGGTAGTGTGTAACTTTGACCCTCAGCTCTGTGTCTGCAGGCTGTCCATGCAAAGTGGGGCACCTCCCCTAGCTTGGCACTGCTATGCTGGTACTCTCAAGTGATGGCCAAGGGCACGTCGTAGCCATGAGTCATCCTGAGATTTAAAGAGGGAAGAAACTGTGGGAAAGACTGAGACACACAAAAAGTCAGAAATAGGGAGAAGGAGAGACATAAAGAGAAAGGAACTAGGAAAGAACAGTGAGAGAACAATGAATGAGAAAAGGAAGAAGCCAAGATTGGAAGGGCAGTTTAATGCTTGGCAGAGAGGGTTGAAGTTAAGCTGGCTCCGCTATACCCACGCCCAAAGCTCTGCTTTTAAGGGATGCATTTTACATCACAGCAACAACTCGGGCTAAAAGAGCCCACCAGCCACTGACTGGACAAGCTCAATATTTTATTGTCCCTAATGGGACATTTGGCTTGCAGTCAGGCATGTAACACGATACAGACTCACAATAAACAAAGAGTAGGGAAACATACAACTCGGTAAAATGAAACAATGGAAACAGCCAGGAGATTGAATGACCAGAGAGGAGGAGGGGTGAAACTTGAGGTGAAGAGTCTATCTGTCACAGTTAAGCAGGTTTACGACTTGTAGGATAAATAAGAACTTCAATCTGTTTGATTTAACTTGCGGTTGCCTGAAGGTATACAGCCTGAAATTGTACTTCAGCGGAGACTCCCTCTGCAAGTTTGTTCCATACTAATGTAGATACCCGATATAGAATAGCGGCTCCCCAAACTTGTTTTACTGACCTCTTATTCAAGGTCAGTTGACTGGGTAAAGGCTTGGTACTGGAGCAATCCGTTTCAACTTAAAGTCAAAACTCTCCGTGGTGCATTTTCACCCCCGAGTTGCAGCCATGATAAGAACACGTGCCAAAACATTGAGCTTCTTCTTCTTCTTCTTGAGCTCTGCCGATGAAGTATTGTGTTTCCTATCTTTATAAGTCTAAGGCAAGGTAAGGCGTGCCAGTCATGTAAAGCTCCCCATTCCTCTGTGGTACCAGCAATGAGAGGCGTTATTTTGTCTTCTATGAAAAAAAAATCACCCAACTCTGAAAGCCCTATAAGAGATTACCTAATGGTTTGATAATCTGGTTCCAGTGATCCACCTTCCAACCCAAATAACTCCTCTAACT
Organism: Pterois miles; assembly: GCA_947000775.1. Lineage (NCBI taxonomy): Eukaryota > Metazoa > Chordata > Actinopteri > Perciformes > Scorpaenidae > Pterois > Pterois miles. The sequence goes on from CAMQGK010000552.1 coordinate 2,349,303, forward strand.
ATTACTAACATTAACGCTGAACTAAACTGCTGTTGTGTCTTCGTTTTTGTGTCTCCTCCAGAGGGTACCCCGATTCGAGGTAAGATGTTTAACACAATGAAAAAAAAAAAAAAAAAAGACTTTAACTTACATTAAACCAGACATAACCGCTCCTAACTTCACCCAGCTGACTTAATATCATGTGGGCTTTTCCTCTTAAAAAACTTGACTCTATATCCACTAACATTAATATGTCATCTGTGTTTGGGTTCTGTGCACATTGTTTTGTGAGCGTGATCACATGTGTTTCACACTCTCATGCCCCCCGTGTCGTCATTGATGTGTAGTTCTTCCACCTCTGTGGCTGTTCTGTGTTTGTATTTCCTTCAAATCATCAGTGTCAGGAAACCACCGAGCAAGTCAAAATGCAGCCGGTTATGATGCAGTATTGACAAGGTTGAAAGCGGGGGGGGGGTGGGATGGTGAGGGTTCATTACTAGGCGGTTTGTTGGCTTTGCGCCTCTCTGACATTTAAATTGTTTGGACATAGACATGGGGCTGAAGGGTGAGGGATAGGTGATAGGAGGTTGCAGGATAGGCGATGGTGACCTTATTTATCTTAGCAACCACCTTTCTACCTTCTTCTCTGCTTTGATATCCTCCTCATCCTCCCATTCACCACCAGAGCAAGAGCAACATTCTGTATGTTAATGGGCCCCTATCACTTTCATGAGCGCCTAGCTGGAAATACTGTATGGTATGTCAGGGAAAAGGCCAGCATAAATTATGTTTGATTTAATTCCCTTCCTCCCTGTTACTGTGCAGCAAAGCAATATATAAAGGCAAAACTAGGGATGGTGCTGCGTGCAATGGCCGCCTTTTGAGAAAAGGCAACATGTACATCCTTTTACTATACCACAATCAACTCTTATAATGTCAGAGGATGAACAGGAGGATATCACGGTGGGAAGGGAATGACGGAGGGATATATGTTAGCTCTGTCAAATGATTCTTCCTCTCCCCTCATTTTCTTTCACATTTCTCCGGACAATTTAACTTTACTTGTAATTATCCACCAGGCTTTGTTGCTGAAGCGTTCTCTCCCAGTCGATTCATTGTGATCATTGATTTCTGTGTTTGTTGTAAAATGCTCTTCTTCCACAGGCTGAGCAGGTAAGTGAATATCTCAGTTTGTCATGGGTGTCCCTGTATTCGTGGGGACGCGATAAATACTATTAGTTTCACGATTACAGTTTGGTACAGCAAAGGGGCTGATTCATTCGACGTTAGAGCTCCTGCAGTAAGATTAAGGTTCTCCATCCTCAGCCATTTCATACAAGCTTTACGTGACACGAATCTCTAAACAGAAGCATGTTTTCAAACATATTCATGAACACCTGAGAAGCCTTCACTCCTTTAAATCTCTCAACCCAGCCCTCCCTGCTCTGCTTTGTTTGAATAAGAAGGTCTCATAAATCATATTGTGGCGAACAAAAGCAAGCATGACTTATGAACTCCGCATTTGCATAATAAGATAAGCGGCCTGAAAAAGGCGATTTCCCCACCACTATGTTTCCACATGCCAACACTGACTTGCAGTCAGGAGTGTATGGCGCTTATGTAGACAGAATGAGAATGGCATAGAATCTGGAGAGAGATGCAAATGTAATTGAAGTCAAAGTGTATGGGAAGGTAACAGATGGTTTGTTTGCATAGGTGCATGTCCACACTAATGCGGACTTTCATCTACTCTAAGTCCACTCCAGAAAATTGAGCTTTTCAAAAATATTTCTCTTGGTTCGACATCGCTTGTTGTACTGCTGAGTCATTTTACGTCACTCTGTGTCAAGTCAATTTTATTTATACAGGCCGATATCACAAATCACAAATTTGCCACAACGAGCTTTACAATCTGCGCCCTCTGTCCTTAGACCTTTGTTACAAATAAGGAAAAACTCCCTATAAAACATAAAGGAGATGAAGCACAGCATTCACACAGATAAGGGAAAGGAAACACATCACACACACACACACACACACACACACACACACACTAAGAGACAAAATGCACACAACAGAGAGAGACAAGAGAAGAGGCTGAACCCCCATGAAATGTAACACCAAGCCAGAGGGGGGTCCCAAGACGACTGATGGTCCATCACAGAGAATCACACCTGAGTGAAAAGAGAAGACAAGGAGGAAATAGAGAGAGAAAGGGAGATGAGAAAGTGCACAAAGCTTGAATGCTCATGTGCTTGTGGACAAACACCCAAACAGTGATGCAAAGAGAGACATGCAGTGGCTTTCAGAGCGTTTTCTCGTCAGCATGACAAACATGGACTATAAGTACGCGGCTTAATAGATTGAGACTGAGTCTGCTGGAAGGATAACGTCTGAGGGCAAAAAGATGAGTTTGTATTGAAAGGCCTCAATGGAGCTGGACTGTCTGATGTCAGTAGGGAGGTTACTCCAGTATTTATCCAGAATATACAGTGATCTTTGTTGTTAAAAGCTGCACTGATCTCCAGTAATTGAAGCACTGAGGTGGAATCTGTAGTAAGCAGAAGATCATTTATCAAATATGCCAGTGGAAAGTTGTTCCGACCCAACCCTTTACTCAGAAATGAGACATCTAAGGTAACGTTAGCAGCGGTGAGCTATTCTAACTGTAGGACACATCACTCTAGAAGAGATAAGCCTACCTGCAAAGGAGAAACGGTTAACGCAAAGCAAAGCTTTTTGCAAGGCTGCGTAAAATAAAAAGGACATTTAATATGACATGGACTTAGCACAGAGAGGGTAACAGAGCAGATCAATAAAAAAGATAAAGATTGAGAATGAATAAATTAAAACCAAGGAGGAACAGCAGCCAGCAGTTGCTGATCTCACAGAAATCACAAAATGCATCATGTGAAGCGGCGTCACGGCTTCACGTGCGAGAGCTGATTCCCAAAATGTAAAACGCATTAAATCTAGCTTCCATACAAAGCCACCCAGGTGCTGGCCTAGAGGTAAGTGATAGGTAGAAAGGTAGCAGGACTCCCTACCTGCTTCATTACTGATTTCATGGGAGCGTTGCAAGTCGCCAGATGGGCACTGACAACAATGGCGTCACACATGGGGCCCCATGCTGGTGCGATCACAGTGTAATGACCTTGGGGTGGTGGCAGAGCATGCCAGAGTGACAGGATACAGACAGAAAGAGAGGGAGGAAGGATGGGGACATTTCAATGCTTGGCTGCTGTGTCTACGCTGTCTTCTGTATTGTGTGATTATTAAAACTGCTGTTTCACAACAGAAATCCACGACTTCCTGCATGTTGTCACCCTCTGTAGTCGCCACCTGTAGTTGAAAGAAGTATTTGAATTGATGCTCAGCAATACAACAGCAACTGCAGCATTGTTGTATGGGAACCCTGCTGAACCAGCTGTAGCACAACTTTGAAATACACCAGCCAGTGAAGTGGGATACTACTGGGCTCATAATATTTATGATGCGATAATGATGATGTGAAAATACGAACGTAGTGTGAAAGCTGTTAATTCCAGCTTGCCAGTTGTTTTAAACTTCAGCTGCATTGTCAACCATCATCAGTATTTGTAACAGTTCCTCCCGAATCATTAAACGTGCTAAAGGTATTGTATCCCGCACTCTTGATTTAATTCATGTGCTGGAAAGATTATCATTTTGAGTGTGTATCCACTTATACAGTAAGGTGCTAATTTGTGGTTTTAATTGCACCTTAGTAGAGCTTTAGTGAGCAGTGTCGGGATGAGAGGACTGCGAGGAAACGACAGGAGAGGAGATGAAAAATGAGAGGCTAATGAGAGACACAAACTGAAAACGAGAGACGAAATGATGAAAAGAACAGCGTGCCACCGGCAGGCCTGAGTGGGCTGTGGAAGGAGCAAGAGGGAGGGGAAGTAAGAGCGAGACTTGGCCAGCCATTTTGTTGATCGCCTAAACAAATCAATCAAGGCCTGCTGGAGCACACTAATTGAATTACACAAATGGGACTTGGGGGGTAGTACACATGGCAAAGCTGCTACAAAGCAGCGACGGGAGTGGGTAGACCACAGCTTCAGGCACTTTCTGAAATGAATCATCCATGCTTGCCCCTCCTTGCATTTCTTTTATCCCCTCATCTGTCCTCCTGCTTATCTGTGCTGGTCTTTCTCTTCAACTCTTCCTCCCACCCGTCTCTGATTGGTTTGTTCGTTCTGTCTCTGTTCTACACTTCACCTCTCATAAATGACTCTTTCAACCTTTCACTTTCTTTTTTCCTCTTTCCTCAGATTTTATCATTCCCACATCAACTACAGCTAAAACTAGACAGTACGTCAACTTTGACGTCGACCTAGACTAGCATAGTGGTTTGTCAGTATTGATATTTTGTTAAAATTAGACATTTTCTGATATGATGTCTCCCGCTAGTCCACAGCTACAGAGCTGTTAGTTTAAAGATGACCTATTATGGACCTGTTATGCTCCAGCTCTGCTCTGTTCCAGCTTTGTTTGAGGGCGTGCCAATCTAGCTGCTAGGCAGGTATTATGCAAGTGTATTACTTGGTGACATCACCAGGGAAGAAAAAGTCGGACAACAAGGTGTTTCAAGCAGTCGAGGACTAGTGTTTCAGTGTATAACACACTAAAGAAAGGGAGCACAAATGCATAATGGCTCCTATGTAAATGTAGAAACATCTGTTTCCCTAAATTTTGGCAAGAAAGTGATGAAATACTGTCACTACTGACATAAAGTAGCTACTCTCAATGACTTTGGTTCGAGAATGTCTCCAGAATCTTAATTGGCCTTCAAAAACATGTATTTATTGAACTCTGCCCAGGCAGTCTCCTTTTTATCACACCTTGGCACCTCAGCGCTCCTCATCAGATCAGCCTGCGGCATGCGGCACCGTTAACCAGGGCAGCTGTCACGGCTGGGACAAATGTCCCAGACCCACTGCCCATTACAGCCTTCTTTATCGAATGGATGAAGGCAGTGAGCATGCTGCGAGACAGCCAGCTGTGGAGAGCAGTGGCGATTGGAGGTTGTGCGTGTTGGTTAACAGGGAGGGTCACTTTGACTGAGATGGAGACTAATTGCTCCACATGGAAGTGAAGTCATTATTATTATGGACTTTTATTTGCCTTAACTGTAGCCACTGTTCTTTCTAATGGTGCAGCATACATCATGGAAGACAGACAGAAAAAATGGCACCAATCTTTTCTCCCCTGACCCAGAAAAACATGAATTATTGCTCAGCAGGGGTGGCACTAGCTGGATGGCTGGTTAGGCCTCTAAGTGGAAGTCTCAGGTTAAAAACCCACAACAGATCACAAAATGTCCTCAAACATTCATGCACCCTTTTTAAGTGTCCTTGAGCAAGATTAAGCCGTTCGCGCAGTTGAAGTTAAATACTGACAGTGTAATGTAATAAAACCTGCAGCCGCTGGCACTTAGTGCTGTAATTGTCATATTTCAACGTACCATCAAACAACGGTTCATATGATATCTTAGGAAAAGTTATTCCACATTTTTTGCACAATTTCATGCAATTTCCTATGAGTGTCCGGCAATATGTCAATTTCTGCTGCAGTCTTTTCAAAATAAACTTTTGTCTTCACAGGAAACAACTTGGTTAGGTTTAGGCAACAAAACTACTGAGTTTGGTTTAGGAAAAGATCATGGTTCGGGTTAAGATAACTCCAGGAGCGGTGTAACTTAAAAATGGAAGTTATGTGACAAATAAATCAACGCTGACTTTGCCAGTCACCAATCCACCCCGGCATCCTCCCTATATGTCACTCTTAATACTTCCTGGTTCGTAATTATGTGGATTACACACAAATATTGTAGGATATATATAAGAATTACAGTGCAGTACTTATTATGAACAATGTATGAGAACAGCCTGCACATTTATATCCGCAGTAAAGCCTTTTTTTTTTTTTTTAATCTGTCCATAAAGTCAAATTGTACCGATATCGCGTAAAGTAAATCGAGCCATGCTTTTTCTTGATCACGCTATCTCTTGGCAAGCAGAGCAGTCAGCTGTAATAAACTGTTTTTCACGTTTCCTCATGAAATCAGACAAAGAAACAAAAGTTCCTTTGGTCATTGTGTTTGTGATAAGACTTCATAGCTGAAGAGAGGGAAGACATGCCATTAGGCCCCATATTGGACTCACTTCATAAGCACAGTAAGGCCATTTGCTGTTTGTCGCTAGTCTTTATCAGTAAACGCCAATTGTGTGAACAGACTGGATGCGTGGTTTTTATTGTACTTGTGAAAGATAATTTCCTCATGTTTCCTCTTCTCCTGATAAAAGAAGGAGAAAAAAGCCAATGGCCACTCGCGCTGTGGTGAGCCACAGGCTGGCAGGGTAGACCGAGCGCAATTATGCAAAACACAGAGAGTGCAGTCATATTAATAAAAAAAAAAAAAAAAAAAGACAAAAGGAAATGGTGGGAATGGGACTCATGCTGGTGAAGAGGGTTTTCAAAGGGTGGAGTTTGTTTTGTGTGCACACATGCATGCTGCTGCTTGAGATAGGGCATCAAAGAGGCTTTATTTGGATTTGTATGTTAAAATCCCTTAGAGGTCTGTTGTCTTTAAATGCTAATATTATCAGGCTTTAAACTGACTGCATGGTAGCAAATGAAAGAAACTCAATTCTATTATATGGCTACAGAGATCATCACTGACATTAATGTGATAGACTCATTTAAACTTCTTTGAGCTTGTCAAAAGACAAAGAGGGAAACGACGACGAGTGGAAATGACAAAATGGACAGAAGAGATATGCAACTCACAGTGTAGCACAACACATGTAGCAGCAGCAGGACACTGCATCTCCACTGAGTGTGAATCTGACGGAGAGAGGAGCACAAAGCATCTCAAAATAGAAGGACGTGGTTTCGCCTTCCCCTCTCTCTCCCTCTCTTACCTTTTCGGTCCCTCTCCTTCTGGGCTTCCTTCATCAAACATTTGCTCACACATCTAATTTTACCCGGTGTGTACAATTAAATTCATCAGTGTTTTGTTGTTGTTCTTGTTATAGCTAAATCCCAACTCATCCAGATTCTCACAAGGGTAAAAATGATGCCTGTGCTCGTTACAAGAGTCAAAATTTTGAGTCGGGAATAATAACAGGCAAGTTTAAGACAGAAAACCAAAAATATATGATATGTCCTTTTTCTCTGTGTTGCTCTACATCTCTTACTTCCTTTGTCTCCCTTCTTTCCCACCTTCCTGCTTCTCCTCCCTGTCTTTTTGTCCTGTCTCACTTGTTCTCCCTCTTTCTCTCTGCTCCGCCATCAGGATGAGTCTTTGTGTTCTTCACAGCTCCTCTAAATAATAGCTAGGATATGTAATGAAGCCAGCAGGGGCTTGGATAACGATAGATAATGCCACCTAGCGGGGAGCCTCCACCAAAGATGGAGAGAACAGATGAAACTCTTCCTTCTTGCTCTCTCTCTCTCTCTCTCTTTTGCCAGGAGGTACAGTTCACAGCAGCCAATGTTGGTTTTAATTGGCTCTCAATTAATTTTGTTTGGCTCGTTCTCTGTCACCCACCGCATGTTGCTGGTTGTGTTTCAGTGACCTTCAGATGACATTTTGTCGGATATTATTTTCATAAAGAGATTTGTATTGGTTGGAAGAGTTTGGACCTGCAGACCGTCAGCAGTTGGCAGGAAAACATGAAATATACTGTAGAGCATTTCTTCAGATTTGACTGTGGCCCACCACGAGCCCTTCACCATTATTATTTATGAAGCATTGAAAAACATTGCAACTTCAACTTGAGCCTTCCAAAGATTTTATAATTCAGCACGGGGACCAGGGCTGACGAGCTGCTGGCAGAGCTTTCTGGAAGCGTCCACATGGAGTTGAACTTCACACAGTCCTTACTTTGTGGTCTCCCTGGCGTTGAGGCGGTAGGCTTCTGAGCACATTCCAAGCCACCTGCCACCGGGCTGGCATTTGCTGTTCCAAGCGCACATCAAACACATCCAAATCAGATCCCTGCATAAACGCAGAGCGAGGACTCCACCACCTGCACTCTGCAGGTAGACATTTTCATTTGGTTCATGAGCTATGTGTGCCAGGGACAGCTCCCTCTGGGGGATGAGGATGATCTGAGCTGTAGAGGGAAATGAAGAGGAGGAGAAAAAAAATAGAGAGGATTGTCGTAGCTTCACTTCTTTCTCTGAGAGTTGATATCTATGTACTGACTCCAAGGTGTAAAATACTCTCAGAGTATTAGGCTGTGGCCGAGGTGGAACCGTGACTAATCTTTATAATTAAGCAGGATCGATGGTCTCATTAGTGGCACAGCTGAAAAGTGTTATTAGACCAATGTTCCAGAATAGTAGCTTTGTACAACATTGTGTTCAGTCGTCTTGCTGATGTGATGGAGTAGGTTATGGTATATTACAAAGCGTCCTGGGCAGCGGCTGGCGTATTGATGCTGCCTGGCTAAACGCTAACGAGCGGCGGTGCTGTGTTTGTCAGGGAGGCCTGGGCTGCAATCTGTCTGCTGAGCCAGCCAGAAGCCCTAATGATATCATCAGGAAGTGCCGTCAACAGCGCTCTAACGAGGAGTGATCTGACGCCCGTTGTTTCACCTCCCTCCTCCGTCCTCCATGCTCCTTCTTCTTCAGTGTTGCTGCTCAGCATTTAGGTGCAGATACAAGAGATAAGATTAAAAAAAATGTGATCATACATACAGTCAGACTGAAACACATAAGGTTTCATATAAAATCTTATACCCTAAAATATGACACTATGGGGGAAGTGAATGGAGTGAAGAGTAACAAACATGAATAACGAGTAAAAGAGAACTGAAAACAACCCAGTCACACTGGTAGCCACCAATTCGTATGGATATTTATCTCTCCCTAAACATTATGTGTAGTATATAATAAAACAATAAGGTGTCTTCATTCCGATAAGTAATCACACACTTTGTAATTACCGTATTTTTCGCACCATAAGGCGCACCGGATTATAAGGCGCATTAAGCGAAACAAAATGGTCAGATAAGTCAAACTTTATTCAATTCATTTAATAACTCAATAACTTCAATAACTCTCAACATTTTTCACTTGTAACTCATGAAATTCAAAACAATACGCTCACTTTTCAGTTCATTCCTCTTCCACAAATCCATCATCATCAGTGTCTGAGAACAGTTGGGCGATTTCAAGTGCGCATATAGTGCGAAAAATACGGTATTTGAGCAGGTTAACTACTGGGGGGCCGAGCCGCTAACCTGCCCCACGAGATGGTTTATTACACAAAACCATCTGAGAAACCATCACTGGAAACTGGTGACTGGATGTCAATGGATCTGTCAATCAAACCCTCACCGAAAACAGATGGGAGAAGAGCGAAAACATCTTTCCTATTGAGAAACACCTTCAATTCTGTTCTTTGCTCTTATTTCAATGAAGACATACTCTCCAGTTCTGGTATCACTCATGCTTTTGCAGCTACGCTAACCTCTTCAGGAGCAACCATTGTTGTTTAGAATGAACAGTCGACTCCCCGTGTCAGCTCACGCACACCAAAGCCATGCCCGTAGTTTGTCGTGTAATCAACTATGTATCTGGATATTTCCCCCATGATCCAACTTCCCCCAACACACACAAATACACTTTTCTTAGTGACATTATGCAAAGTTTTTGATTTATTAGTGTCACTCAGTTTACAGGACCATCTCAACACTTTTCTCCATGACCTTTCATCACTCGTACATTAATTTGTCCCTGTGGCAGGTTTTTTAAGGAATATCATGTCTTACATGAGTTGAACACAACTGCGTATTAGGGCCATTGTAGGTAAGATAAATAATAAGTACGGAGCGAGGTAAGAGGGTAATATTCAGAGAAAAAAACATTGTCTACATTGTCTGAGATTAGCGGCAAATTTACAAGAAAAAACGATATATTTGTGAAATTATGTAGTCAGAAATTTATGAGAAAAAAAAATACAAAATTGTGTTAAAGAAAAATAGTAGGAATGTAGGAAAATGTCTAGGAACCACATCGCTTTTTTTTCCCACAATGATGCTAATACGCCATCATAGTTGCATACACCAAAATAACTATATAAGTTTAGTCCACATTTTTATCTATGTATTTTTTATGTGTGGATGGCTGAGGCTGGAGAGGAACCATAGCAGTCTACATTCACACTGCAGAGAGAAATGGTTGTTGACAAAATGGCCCTGAGAAATTCAAGACACTGTACCTTGCATTAAGTATATTGTCTGACTCCTTCATGCCGTCACTGACAAATCGACTAATCACATGCTCCCTGCTCTCTTTCTCTTTCCTCTCTCTTGTTCTCTCTCTCCCCCTCCCCTCTTGTCTTGGTTGCACGTTGTCATTCTCCAGGTGCCTTGCAGATCGAGAACAGCGAGGAGACGGACCAGGGGAAGTATGAGTGCGTGGCGTCTAATGTGGAAGGCGTGCGCTACTCGTCCCCTGCTAACCTTTATGTGCGAGGTAGGGAGCAACCCGGCCCCAGAGCCAGGCCAAAAAAACAATAAAAAATAAAAAATAAAAAACATCCACTCATTCTAACTAAAATGTCTGAACAGTGCAGCTCAGCTTTAAGTAGCATTAATGTTGAGCTTAACAAATGATAATTGCTTCCATTCTAGCCCAGCTGTATTTGCACCAAATGTATTTTGCAAAATAGCATTACCCGAGTACTATAAATCTTTTAGCATTGATAGCATTGCCTGCCCACAAATGTAATTTCATATGCACTGAAACTTCCAAATGTAAAACTATAATTGACCAACTAATGTTCTTCTCTGTTATGATGTTATGCTCCATTTTGTCTTTGAATGCCCTCCCCTACTCGCTCGGAAGGAAATGTGTAGCACAACAAGCCGTATGTCTTTACTTTATCCGTTGTAAGACGCCTTTCACCTGTAACTGTGTGCCCGATAAAATGTGTCCCCCTCCATCCAAAGTTATGGAAGCCAAAAAGAGTCGGAAAGGACTTCTTTTTGATTAGCTTTTTTCAGGTACAGGAGCACAACGGTAAGTCTTGATTTTGATTGAGTGGCGAGGTATTAGCGTCCACCAATCAAAATCCCAACCCCTACTCCTTCTCCAGATTTGGGGGGGTAAAAGGATTTCCCTGTGGTGAATTAATAGACTCTTAACACAGTTGGTTGCTCTGTATTACATAAAAAAGTTCTATTGCATAGATTATAAATAGAGCACTTCTACTTTTTCTTCATGGTGTTCTGGAGCATAAATCCATAGTATTCCCCTGTTTCTGCTTTGGGGTATTATCTTTAAATCCTTTTACAGTCAGCAGTAATTTTGTCTGGCATGTTCCAGCAAAGTGAAGATATGAAAAACAATCAGTCACAGAGAGCGTTGAGTTTCATAGGAAACAGGCAATGAAGACAAAAGCCTAACCCTCTACCACTAATGCTAAACGACAATGAATCCCCGTTGAGGGGGCTCTGATAAATTGAAGCAGATGCATTTTCGACATGCATTATTTATATTGTGCATATTAAATAAAGATGCCTCGGTATCTACTCAGTTTGTTCCCTCTGCTGTGTACCAAATAACTTTGTTCCCGATAAATAATTCACGACCCTGACATTATAAAATGGGTCAGGGAGCTGCTTTTTCATTATTATTGCTATTATCATAGCCTGTGAAGTAGCAGCATCGGGAAGAAAAATTCAACTGTGAACAGTAGAAGGTGAAAAATGGTTCATCGAGATTAGTGTCTCCTCTTGCCAGCATTCATCCTGGAGGCGCATGCTGTCTCCACTGCGATGCAGTGACACTTAATGTCAAGTAGCTATCCACTTTTTTTTTTTTTTTTTCTCCCCACGTACAGCATGGTGGATGTTAAAAGGCTCAAATTACAGTCAAGAGCTCTACAGGAATCATTAAATAACAATAATGGGAACGCTTTGTTGACACAGCACTGGGATTATTTAGTAGCTCCTTTGGTCAAAAGCACACAGCTATGCCCTGATATCATTTCCAACAATTCATGCAGTCTCCATGAACACTGACTCCATCAGCATGCTATTATTAAAAGCCGACACAAGGGTCATAATTAGTCAGGTTCTTTCACGCTATGTTAACACACTTGTTATGCCTTGATGGTGTCAACCTTTGTCTGTTTTCAGTTAACTTCTGTCAATCAATTCTGATACTTGATGTTGACTATGTTTTTGTTCACAAAGCGAAATGCACTCGAGATTAGCAGCTGTGGTAGGGATCAATTTTCTGAAACAAAGCAAAATAGCAATCCTAAAATTTGTATCTGGGGCATACTACACTGTGCCAGGGAAATAGAAACCATAATAATAACATGACTGATTGGCTTCAAACAACATTTACCGTAACTGTCTTGAACTGCAGCTGCTAATTTCATCCCAAACTGTGTCTTTTTTTCTTTTTGTATCTCTCATTAGTTTTTTCTTTATTTTCTCTTTATTTGGTTTCCTTCTCTAACAAAAGCAAATACAGCCACCACAGGAGCCTCTCCTTGTGGCTATATAAGGAGCTTGTGAAATTCTGAATTATAAGTATGGTACGCTTGATTTGACTCCAGTGGCGCCTCACTATTTTTTTTTTTTTTCTTAGCAGGCGACAGTGCGGCCACTGGGGTGTATCTAATTGTTTTGGTTCAAAGTTTATTTAATGGGTGGGGGTGGGGGTGGGGGGGCAGGCAAGTGTACTTTCAAGACGGGGTGTCACTGATAGCAGGGACAAGGGAAAAGCAGGAAAAAAAAGGATTAAAGAAAAGGGAAATGTAGCTGCAGCTAAACACCTTGAGGTGGCTTTTTTTACTCTCTCTGTGTTTCCCCTATTTTTCTCTTCTCCTCATGTCATTGTGTTCTGCATCAACCCCTTTACATCCCTCAGAGCTTCGAGAAGGTTGGTGTGTTTTTTCTTTTTTACTTTTTTTAACCCACATTTGATTAACAAAAAAAAAAAAAAATCAACATGTTGAAAAAATTTTAGCTGTATTTGCCTATTACAGAGCTCAACTCATTACTAATTTGAAGAACTACTAATCAGTTAATCCAAAGTGCTAAATGATTATGAAAGAAATGTTTCTTTATTTCCAAGGAAGAAATGATGAAAGCAAACCTGATTAGCTCGGGTCTTGTTAATTTACTTTTATGTTTGCATTGTGGGGCCTTTTCTCGTTTTTGCATCCTTTGGTATTGCTTCTGCACCTAAAGGCTTTCTTGCACGTGTTGTCATGGAAACCCAGCACGTGGAAATAACAGAACCCGTTGCATGATGGGAGAATGTAACTGCGCTTGCATGCCTGTACAGAATCCCTTTGGCCGTGTTGTTTTGTTTTGTTTTTTTTCTTTCTGCATTCCCAGTTGATTCCTTCTCTTCCTTTGGTTTCTCAACAAGTGTTCTCCCTGATCCAACCTGTTTTTTTTGGGCTTTCCTTTGTTTCGTTTAATATCTTGTGTTGTGATTATGGTGTTGTTTGTGTGTTTTTTCCTTTTGTTTCAGTTCTGTTCCTGAACTTACTTTTCTGTTGAAAATGTTTGTCCTTTTTGTGGTTAATTTGTGAGATTTTGCGTTTCGTTTTCCACAATGACGCTGCTCTGCTTCTTGATTCTCGGAGTGCAAATGCAAATGCCGAATGAAATACTAAGTGTGTATACAGCCAGTGTTCCTGTCATCTTGTTTGCAACGATCCATTACTGAAAAAAAAATTAGACCTGATTGGGCCTGATTGGGTTCCATGGTGATTTGAGGCAGCCATTAAGGGATGCCATTTACAGTGTCGTGTGGATCAATAACAATATAATGACTTCGACATCACATTCGCTGTTGCTTAGCGGGTGCTCACAGATACTTTTATTTTTCAAATGGCGGCAGCTAGATGTGATTGGTTTCGTTGAGTGACTGCTGTTTGTGTTCCCTTCGCAGTCATGACACTCGATCAAATTATAATCTATTATTCAAAAGCCCTCCTTCCCTAGTACACACACACACATTCAAATAAAATGCATTTTCAGGTTGCTGTGACGAAAGTAATGATTATTTTCTAACAGGAGATACACAGTCATTTGCTGATTTTTTTTTTTTCTTACGTATTCATACTATAGTCTGAGGGGAAAGTGCTAAATGAATCAATGCAAATAGCATTTTACTGATTTCTATTGGCTTTGCACCAACATCCTGACATCTCTTAAAATGTTCCATCTAAATGTTAGCATCTGCATGTGCACCAGGTTTTCCAAGACATGACCAACTGAGTCAGATCCAGCAGGTCACCTGCTGCAGTGCTTGCCTGCAAACGGCTCCAGTAGTCTTATGAATATATAAGATACATATTTTTTGAAAGGAACCTTGTTTTTAGCTAGTAGTACATATGGCTCAACAAGTCTGGGCAGATCAGGCATTATCATTCATTCATGTAGAAGAGATAACACACGTCCACTCCAATCGGTCTCCTCTGAGAGTGGGAGTATTTGTACGTGTGGCCGTTAAAGTGTGCTGATCTCCAGGAGATTAGACCAATCTCTGAAAGTCATATTAAAAATGACTACTGCTCCAACAGCAAACAAATGAATTATCATGCTTTGGCTGCTTTTATGCATACTGCACCAAGTTTATCTGTGGAATTGCAATCTGGTTGGACTGTTGCCAGGCCATTCAACAGGTGTTATCAGCCACTATAAACACTGATGTGGGTCAGTATGGGCCTACTATGTTGTAAAAGTGAAAGCAAAACGCAGCGAAGTAACACGTTCTAACATGTAAAACAATGAAATGCTATGTTTTGAACACAAACACAAAAGCTACTTTAGGTTGAGGCAACAAAACCATTTTTTTAGGTTTAGGGAAAGCCAATGTTTTGGCTTAAGATTTCAAAAGTGAAACTCAGTGCTTGTGAACACAAAGACAACACATTGTTGGTTTCACACGGGATGCAAACCCCAGTCTGCAGGGTGAAAAGGCTGTGTCTTTGGTGAAAACCGAATATTTGGTGTAGAAAGCCCCTACTGACCCACATCTACGGTGCTCATAGCGGCCAATAACGCCTATTTAATAGCCTGATAACAGTCTAATCGGCTGGGAGTCTGCAGATTTTAAGTCGTCTGCTATCAACAAGTGTGGAGCCCAAACCTAATTTGCTTATGGGTGCCTTAACAGTTGTCATTTCCATACCAAGCATGTGCAAGCCAGTAAGCGCATTTGAATTGGTCTTACTATGCCCATTTCAAGAGTTTATATGAGTCACAATGAGCCCCAAAATATTTGTACAAGAACCCCCTCAAAATATCCAATGTTAGCCAGTGTTTCCCTAGCTGATATATTTCTTCCCATTGCACCAGCCACATCATTTTGTCCTTAAGGCAAGTCATTAGACAAATATATATAATCATCCCCGCTGATCCAGCATTTATCTCAGACACAAATGAGGGTTTCAATTCCAACACCTCTATGCACCAATTGTTTATCAAAAGACTTCATATCAGTAATTGTAACAGTCGAGTCTGTGAAAGCCTCCAGTCAATCTGCCCTCCACATAATAGTGTCCACAAAGCACGGCACAATCCCTCTGTAAGAAATGGAGAAATAATAAAGCCTGACAATGTCTACATTTATATATCAAATCTTAAGTCCGAAGAATAACAGTGATGCAGAAAGACTGCGCTGTGATGTACGCATGTGCATGTTTGCCCTCCTCCAATGGTATGCCTGATTTTGAATGTGCTTGCATGTCCTGCTATGCATTTGTGTGTAACGTTGGGAAAGAAAGCTAGATTACACCTTATATGTTCTCACTGGCCAAAGCAAAAATCCTGCCATCTCTATTAGATGTTTGTCTCAAGGAGTCCTGAAGTTAATGCCACCCCTCAACCAAAATCCATCAGAAGTGCATTTATTTTTCATTGAAAACAAAAGTTTCATTACCTCTTATTCGAATGCAAATATATGAATACAGTCCCTTTCTCAATCTGACTGATGGTATTCATTGAAGGGATCACCACAGTGAGGGGACATCATTTGGCTGCTTGTCATCTACCTATAAGATAATAGAAAATAGTGATACACTCTGAAATCCCCTCAATCCACTGCTTGCTATTGCTAGATACCCCTGCCATGATTCCTGTCAGTTTCCTTTAGGTAATAATTTCCATTTTGATGAGCCACCGATAGTGACTGTTTAGCATTGGCGCAGCAAAGGTATGTTAATACGGGCCAACCCCCATGGCTTATAAATGCCGTGGGGTGCACCCAGCAAGTGTGACTAAAGGATCTCCATACTGCGCCTGTGTCCTCAGGCAGCAAGAGGGTGTAATCTCAGCTTCAAGGTGACACTAAAGGCTGCACATTATTTTGGCTTCCCCCTTCATTTTGGGGCAGCAAAAAACTGCCTCACCAAAATGGCCGATAATGTCCACCTTCTGACCTCTGTTTTTTGGCACAAATCCCTCCACAACACCGCCCACTACTAGAGTTAGTGCAGTACTCTGGCGTTCTCTCTCGACTGCTTTCCACCTCGTCCACTGTGAGGCTTCTTGTCTTTTTCTCCACATTGGGGCTTGAAACAAGATTACATGTTGTTAGTAGTCCAAATGAAAGGTTATGTGTTTTGTTTTATTATCTCTTGATTCCAAATGGGCCGGCTGGGCTCCTGGTTTCTGTGAATGAGGAGCCCGTCCATGCAATTGGGATTCTTGGTTTTCTTTGTTTCACTGGCACTAAATTTTCATTGAGCATAGGATAGCATAGGTACCACTCACACACACACACATGGCTTTTGAGAGCTTACTGGACCATCGGCAATTCCGTTACAATGTCCACCTGAACATCCAGTCATTTCATACAGGCCCGTGTCTAGCTAAAGATTCATTTGCATGTGATACTGACATTTTGAAGCACAGTTAGGGCTGTTCCCCAACGTGTCTACTGGATTTTAAGATTTATCGTTGTCTCTCCCAAGACGCAGTGTAGTGCGCTATTGCATCAACTGACCTTGAGCTCTTGATCTCCTGTTGTAACCATAGACCAAATGTGTTTGTGTGTCAGGCACGCTCTGCATGTCGACACGTAGACTCTCCCCCAAACTTTCCATATTTTTTCCACTTTAAGAAATTAAGTTGGTATGTGTAGAGTAGTGCAGGAATGAGTCCTAAATCCCAGAAATGTGTTAGCATTTTAGCACTACCGGTTCCATCATCTAGAAGTCAATGGATTTTTTGAATGTCTTTTCGGTTAGATGCCTGAAATAAGGTCTGAGGTTTACACAAGCTGAAAAGATTTTGACGTTTTGTCCTATGCTGTAAAATATGTCAGTAAATATCCCACTCGTAACTTTTGAACTCTTTACGCGTCTTGAGAAAACGCTTATGCGACCGTTGTGTAGTTTGTTTATAGCGTAACGTTAGCTTTTTACTTCTGGTGATTGTGTATACACTTAAGAAATCATAAAAGTGGTGATCATTCGTGGACAACGTGCAAGTGTCATAAAAATGTGTTTGCCACAGAGCTTATTTCTGCAATAATCCAAAATCCAGTGGAAAAATCTCATTGGCTTTTTGTCGATAGAACCCAGGACGATAACCTCCTGGTTGGTCTTCAAAAATACATCATCCCTGCAGCACTCTATTGGCTCAGTGATTTGTATATTGCAAATTTCACCAGCGGTTAGCAGTATTTGGCAGGTGGCTGGCGTTAGTTCCCACATTGCCCTGACAGTGTAGGCACTCAAAGGTGAATGGAGACATCTTTCTGTGGGGGAGACCTCATTCACTCAGCCACTTCAGCTCTCGGTCCATTGGCTGACCTGAGCCCCAAGGAGAGAGGAGCACCACCAGACACGCTTTGATTGGAAATTTCCCCCTTAAAAAAAAAAAAAAAAAAAAAAACAGTTCACCCTATTGACTTTTCACCATTCTTTTTGAATTGGAGGCCAAATTCCAGCAGAGACAAATCATAGCTGAAAAACATCTAATAGCACTGATGCATACCTCTTTGTACACAGCTGCACTCTGGTACTGTCTATGCTGTTCGGACTTAGTTCTTTTTGTGGATTTGTTCAGTTTGATTTATTTCCTTTTCATTTCATTTTGTGCGTGTGTGTCTGGAACAATGCTATATTTGGGAATGGATGGCATGCTTGGATGGGCTTGGGTGACATTTTTTTGGATTGTATCGGTTCCCCGGTGTCTGCCCGAGTGGATGGGGGCGCACCTGTACATGTCACTCATGCCATAGCCACACCCATGCATGTCTGTGTGAGGAATGGGCTGCCCTTTTCACCTTTGTTGTTTAGTCAGGCTTTTTTTTTTTTTTAATTGGACAAATTAGAATGCAGAGACATTTTTTTTTTACCAATGTGATGGTTTTTTTGGCCTTTTTTCCAGTTCAACATCTTTTTTTTTAGCATATCTCCCTTTTGGATTCCCTAATTATCCAGTTATACCTGTCACAATGAGACAAAGCATGATATCTCAACCAAAAGGTCATGCGTCCCATTGTTTTTATTACATTTTTGTACAGTCAGATCAGGTTCTGATTCTTTTATAGGTTTTTCAACAGATTTTCTTTCAGCCATGTTTGCTTCTAATGGAGGCATTTCACTTAGATTCTAATATATGGAAATTTGATTTTTTTTTTTTTTTTAAGGACAACCTTTTTTAAACTATTGACCATTTTTTCTTGGTACATTTTATGCCAAATCAGTGTGTGAGTTTGTGTACCACAAAAGAGCATTTCCTCAAAGGTCAGCGATGAAGTTTTTCCCTCAAGGTCAGGTCGTGCCTTGCCCAAGGTAGCAACATAATTCGCATTAACAGGGAATTACAGGACTTGCATGTAGACGAGTACAGAGAAGGTTGAATTAAATGCCCAACAGTGGCAACAGAAGGTCTCCATCCATGTTTGATTCGACTGTAATTGGCTCTTATTTAGAAATCTTTTTACATGTAAAGCAGAATGCAGCAGTTTCTGGTACTAGATATGACATGGCTGTTGAAAGCCAGTCACAGTAGATGCGTTTTCACCATTTGGACATAATGCTAGCTAGCATGTAGTGGTTATTTCGGTGCTCAGGTAGGTCAGTAAATGTCAATTCTCTGGTAAAAGTGTGTGCAGGTGATATTTGTGCCCTTAGTTTGTTGGAAAAAGTCAAAGTGTCCCATGCAACGATCATATGAATCCCATTTGGATCGACACGGTGTATTTTGGAATGCTACCCATCCTTGATGCCCCTCTCAGTCCCCCCCCCAATCTTCCCCTCCGTCCCAACCCACCCCACACACACACACTCACATCCGCCCACCCTATGACTTCCAAGTTGCATTGAGGTGCAACGTTTAAGGCGGGGAGGAGGAGGAGAGGTGTAGCTGATTCTTGTTTTTAAGCCCCAGTGTGTGAGACCTCCAAACCCACTTTGAGTCATGGTCTTTCTTTTATTTTGTTTTGATTTGATTTGATTTAGAATCACAGTCTCCTTACTCTCTCCCCCACTTATGCCCTCCTCCTGCTCCTCCTCCTCCTCCTCCTCCTTCCCTTTCTCCAACAACCCGAACCTCCTCCCCTTTGCGTACTGTACAGTATGTTTGCGTGCCCATCCGTCACTGTTTGTCTGCCCGTCTCCCTCTGTCTGTCCTCTTGTCTGATGTCTTGCTGCTCGAGTCTGTTTTGTTCTGCCTCGTGTCTTGTCTCTCGTCCCTGTCTTTCCTGTCTTGTCTATCTGTCTGTCTGTCTCTAAGTCCGCTCTTCCATTTGTTTTTTTACATCTACATCTGGACCACTGTGCTTCTCTCTCTTTGACCTTCTTTGCATCCCAACAAACATTTTGACATTGAACAGATGTAGATGCTTTAAAAGTTATTTTAAAATAGTGACACATGGAGGTTATAGATCTCTGGTAGTCCATAGGTGTTGTCTCTATCTTTTCAAAATACGTTAAAGTCTTAATATTTAGCTTTTAATGTACCACAAGAGGGTTCTCCCTCAGCATAAGGTGGTACCTATAACCACCAGGAATTAAAAAAAAAAAAAAATATCTCCTATGATTATATATGTTGGACATTCGACCAAACAGTAGTATGGGCGATTCTCTAACTCATCTTGCTCTAATGTTGCTTAGATTCATACAGGCAAGGAAAATCCTGCATTATAGCACTTAGCACTAGCACTAAGATAATTCATGCTCATTTAGTGTTGAACTTAGCCACCTGTTACATGACACTACTTGTCAAGTGCATGCTGGGATGCCTCTCATGAACACAGTGTTTTCGCTAACTCATACTCTTTCACTTTCTAACTCTCGCATACTGTACACGCGCACACTCATGCCTACGTAGAAAATATATACATCTATGTATATACACATACACACACATTGAAAGTACACAGTACCTTCCACGCCCTTCCTCTGCCTCTCAGACTCATTATCAACCTCCTTCCACTCAACTCCTATCCATGAGTTTTGAGGTCCTTAGCTGTCATTCTGCCCTTACTCATCTACCTTTCTCTTTGTCTTTCCCTTTCCCTCGATCTCTCTTGTTCTCTGGATTTCTACTCCCTGTTGATCCAGTTCTGTTTCTTGACTCCAACACTCTGTGATAGTAGCCTCTCTAGCTATACAACTACTAGTTCTTTTTCTATGTATTTCCAGGCACACACCTTGTTCCTCAGTACTTATTTTGTGTTAACTGGGACTGCGATGTGACAATGTGCCACCATCACATTTCGTCACATTTGCTGGAGAAAAACAAAGTTTACACAGCACTGAAGTGGGTTACCCCCCTTCACCCTCCTCCAAACCTTCCCCCTCTCTTCTTCTTCCTCTGTCACTCTCTTGCTCCTCTGTTCCCTTTCTTCCTCTCCTCAAACACTTTATCCTCTATCTTGTATTTCTTCTTTCCTCTCCAATCGTCTTTTGTCTGGGCATGCTAGCGACCCTTCAGTTATATTCCTCTATGCATTTTATCTCAATTTTTATATCTGATTTTGTTATCATTTACTCCTTAATTTACCTCGGTCTATTTATGCATGCTGTCTGTGAAACTGATAGCTGCATCTATCAATGGAACCGTGTCAGATCTTAATAAGGCTTTGTCCAGTGGATCTACCCTAAACCACAAAAATCTGATTAAAGTTTCTCATCTTTAAGATACCTAGGTAGAAGTAGACAGGTGCCAAGTGCAAACCTCTGCTAGAAATGTGTTTAGAGAACTCGTAGAGATGGTCAATCGCCCAGTAACCCTACACTTCCTGTGCTGTGGGAGAAGCCTGTAATGGCCTACTTCCTGTTTGGCATGTGTGCCTGAGAGGACAGGAAGTTCCAGGTTGCCATGGCGGCTTTATGTGATAGCATTATCACATTGGCCTTTACTACACACCTTCATACTTCGAGATCAGGTTATGCTGTAGTTGTATTTATATGTCAGCAGTTCAGCTCCAAAGATGAGAAACTCGTAATAGATTTTTGTGTCTTTAATTGTGCTGTGATGGGTCAAATATTGGTCAATGGAACCTTGTTGCTATGAATCGTTGCTTTATTGTTAATCTACTTTGTTGTTGAAGCAGTTCTGTTAGTTTAGTTCCTTCTCATTATTTGTATATTATTTATGTTTTGAAAACTTCTTTTACTTTGTGTTTCAGTTCACATGTACCATGTTGAACCTTTTGTGTTAAGTAATTCCTTGAGAAGGGTCCATTTTCATCGGCCTCTCTTATTACCTTTCTCTTTCTCTCTTTTGATTTTTTTTTGACTCCCTTGCCCTCTTTTGTCATCCTCTCCCCTTCCTCATGCCTCCTCCCAGTCCGGCGGGTGCCTCCTCGCTTCTCCATTCCGCCAACGAGTCAGGAAATCATGCCAGGCGGCAGTGTGAACATAACGTGTGTGGCGGTGGGGTCGCCCATGCCTTACGTCAAGTGGATGCTGAACGCGGAGGATTTGACGCCGGAGGACGAGATGCCGGTGGGCAGGAATGTTCTTGAACTGAGCAGCGTCCGTGAGTCAGCCAACTACACCTGCGTGGCCATGAGCAGCCTCGGCATCATTGAAGCTGTGGCGCAGATCACTGTCAAATGTAAGAGATAAGTGTGCTTGTGAAGCGGTGTACTTATAAAGAAGAGTCTGAAATGATGTTACAGTGTGTATTGATGTAATTTAATTGGGGCACTGTGAAGGAAGTTGTCCGTTTGTCACTGTCATGACCAATTCTGTTCTATTTTGTCATCATAACAGCTCTCCCCAAGCCTCCAGGTACCCCTGTGGTTACTGAAACCACTGCCACCAGTGTGACCATCACCTGGGACTCAGGCAACCCAGACCCAGTGACGTACTATATCATCCAGTATAGGGCCAAATCCCCAGACAGCAAGTACGAGACAGTGGACGACATCACCACCACACGTTACAGCATTGGTGGCCTCTACCCCAACACGGAGTATGAAATCCGTGTCTCAGCAGTTAACACGATCGGCCAGGGTCCTCCCAGTGAGCCAGTAGAAACCCGAACTGGGGAGCAAGCCCCTGCTAGTCCACCACGAAACATCCAGGCCCAGATAATATCCCAGAACACCATGATGGTGCGCTGGGAAGAGCCAGAGGAGCCCAATGGGCAGATCAAGGGCTACCGTGTTTATTACACCATGGATGACTCCCAACCCATGAGCCTCTGGCAGATCCATAATGTCCAGGACAGCATCATCACCACTATCCAGAGTCTAGCTCCACAGGAGACGTACACAATCAAAGTGCTAGCGTTCACCTCTGTAGGAGACGGACCCTTCTCAGAGCCCATCCATGTCAAAGTACTGCAAGGAGGTAAGGATATGAAATTATTGAAATATTCTTTTCTTCCCTTGCTGTTGTTGAATTTCCTGTCTGGCACAATAGGCACCTGTGTGATGTTCAAACCAAGTTAGTTTAAGATACAGAAACAGGAGAGGAGAAGAATTTGACAACTAATGAAGGACTTCTTAAGCTGCTTTTGTGCATCTGCAGCACATTTTCTGAAACTTCAGACTGTGCCTGCTGCCAATGAGACAAGTTTCTCCCCCACTGTGCAAGGTTCAGCCACACATCTGCGGCCTCTGCAAATGATGACAAAATCTGTTTGATCACAGCGGTCTGAGAAAAAAAAAAAAAAAAACCAGACACATTTGAAAGAGAACCAAAACTCACTATCAGCTTGACGAAAATCACTCCATCCATAGTTTTCCTATAGGGGCAAGGAGGCATGTCCATCTTCAGACCATACAATAAGTAGAGCACTACCATGTTTTCCACTGGGGCCCAAACTTTTGCACTTCACTGTAATCGTTTTCTCTCAATGTAATTCCATGTAATCCTCTGCCATTTTATGCCAAATCTCATTATGCTCATCATTTTAGTGTGTAGATGGAAAATATGCTCACTGAACAGGAAAAAAGCACTTTATTGACATATTCTGAAGACTTTTTTTTTTCCAGCGGTAATTGGGAAGTACCCTTCCCATGTGTGTAATATTAATTCTCATGTCTTAACCAATTCCAAGTAACATTATCTGGCAACAATGTCCTCTGCTATGTCTTCAGTTCCAGGTCAACCATCCAAATTCCAGGTTGGCGCTGTGTCTGACACCAGCATTGAACTGACCTGGGAAGCTGCGTATGACAAAGAAGGAATTATAAATTATGAACTTCGCTACATGGAAGGCAGTTTTGGCACCCAGGTAAGAAATTTGGTTCCCACGGTTTTCGCTGAAAAGTGTACACCATCCCTTCATGAGTGATGATGATCAGTACATTTCTATGCAACCATTTTAAATCAATAACATTACTCTCCATCAATAGATGAAGAAAACATTTGGACCCACGTCTTCATTTGTTGTGGAAAACCTCCGCCCAAACACTGAGTACCACTTCTCCCTGGCAGCCATCTCTAACAAAGGCATCGGAGCCTTCACCAATGACATATCACAGAAGACCTTGCAAGCCAGTATGTAGCCTTTTATTCAGTTTTCTCTCCTGTTCTCCTTGTGGGTTGGATAACAAAGGGATTTTCCCAAGTAAAGCTGTTAAACGAATGTATGCATTTACTGAATTGAATTCTAACGAGGTTATGTGCTTTTTTTCCTTTTACTGGAACTTTAATTTTCTCTGATGTCAACTGCATCATCACCTTTGAACTGTGACTGTGTTTTTCTCAGACATGATCAGGGTTCAAAGCTGATTCAGAAATGATGAACTACATGACAATATTGGCATATTGTATATTGTATAATGTGGTTTGTGCATTTGCTTTTCATTTGGTTAACCTCAATGCAGCACTATGAGTGGTATTTTCGACCTTATTTTAAGCAACATTTATACAATGAATGGTTTGTTTTGTGGAAAGTTAATGTTGAAATTAAGCTACAAAAATCACTTTTAGTGTTTTACAGCCTTTTCATTTTGATGTTATTTTCTAATGTGACTCTGGTGCCAAATATGCATGCAGTGTACGCAACACTTCCTACTTCCACTACTACGTGGACTGACTATTGTGTCAGTTTCTTTATTTCCCTTTCACTTTGGTTCATATTTGCTTTTCCTTTGTCAACAGCAAGTGCACTTTCTTCCGTATGACAGAGACACAAAAAATGTCAGCTCTCCTCTAAGACCGCCAAGGCTCTCGTATGAACTGTATTCAGATTGGGGAATTTGGAGATGAGTTTAGTCATCACAGAAAAAAAAAACCCTATCAGTATTCACATGCCCACTGCCTGAATGTATTCCAGTATATCAGTTCTGCACTGATTATTTTATTTTACAGATGGCAGGAACACAACTGAATAATTTAAACCAGCCAGCTAAAAATAACAGGAGTGATATAGTCACTCACAAGCTGCAGAGAAAGAAAATACACACAGCTCATCCAATCAAATATCAGATAGTAGCTTCAGGACTGTTGGGATGATGCAGTATGAAATTCATGTCTTTTGGGTTTACACAACACACAAAGATTAACAATGATGTTGTGTATTGACATTTAATAAATTAATGGTAAAGTAAATGCAGCTAGATTCAGGGGATTATATAGGGACTGGTCTGAGCTTGTTGTGGATCCTGCTGATAGACAGAGACATGTATACATTCCTTTGCTGGGATATAGGAGAGCCATGGCGGTGAGAGTAGACCTCTTTTAACACATTTTCTGTTTCTACCAGTGCAACTTGTTGGATGTACCCCCCATCTGGGCTGTGGGGGCTTTGGAACAACCACTTCACACTTCTTTTTTGGTACTGCTGGGCAGCAGAGCTACACAGACAGTGCAGAGTCACTGAGGAGAGCGCCAGTTGCATGCAGCATTCACTCCTGCCCACTGGGGGTGCTGTTGAGCACCTACCACTGCACCCGTTGATCTATGATCAGTCCAGGCATGAAAATACGTTGTGTTCATCCAGCCCCATTTCTGTCTTGGCGTCTCTCGAGTGTCTGTGCGCATCCTCACCTGTCGATGTGTGTTTGTGGTTTCCCTACCTCTGTTTTTTGCATTTGTTCTTGACTGGTAAAACTGCAAGTTGATTGGATCGGATACACTCCTCTCTTCCTCTTTCATCACCCTGTTCCAGCTGTGTTTCTCTCTCTCTGCCACTTGTTCCCCCTGTGCAATGGAACAAAAGCTCTCCTTGGAATGGCTTGACGTCTCCTTGCTCACTTTGTGTCCTCTTCCTTTTACGTTTGAGTCTTTTGGAAAAAAAAAGTTTTTGAGTTTTATTTTTTTATTAATTTGTATTACTTTCTGGGTTACCCAAAAGAATATTGGTTTGACATCACTCCTAACAGTAGCTTGCTGCTATTTCCATCTCTCTGTTGGGTTCTTGTATGAACCCAAGTCTACTACAGCCACAAGCAACTACGAGGCAGACAGCACTGACATACCCTTGCCCCGTTGAGCAAATACACGGGAAAATAATTCTACCTGATGGCTTTTCTCAAATCTCTGCTCGATACAAGGGGCTCTTCCCTTCAATAGCTTCATCCATAAAATTACAGTGGATAGAAAGGATAACTGTTGATGTTTGTGTCTGCCTGCACACCACAGAAATGTGATACTACTGTCATGGAAATGAGTGTCAGTTTATGTTCAGAGAAGTAATCAACTTAATAAATACAGGTGAAACCCAAAAATTTAGAATATCATGCCAAAGTTCATTTATTTCAGTAATTCAACTTATAAGGTGAAACTAATATGTAGACTCATTACATGCAAAGGAAAACATTTCAAGTCTTTATTTGTTATAATTTTGATGATTGTGGCTTATAGCTGGGCTGCACGGTGGTGTAGTGGTTAGCGCTGTCGCCTCACAGCAAGAGGGTCGCAGGTTCGATTTTCGATCTTCTGTGTGAAGTTTGCATGTTCTCCCCGTGTAAGCGTGGGTTTTCTCCGGGTACTCTGGCTTCCTCCCACCATCCAAAGACATGCTGTTTAGGTTAATTGATGACTCTAAATTGCCCGTAGGTGTGAATGTGAGCGTGAATGGTTGTCTGTCTATATGTTGTCTGTCTCTATGTGCCCTGCGATGGACTGGCGACCTGTCCAGGGTGAACCCCGCCTTCGCCCAATGCCAGCTGGGATCGGCTCCAGCCCCCCCGTGACCCCTAACGGGATAAGCGGTTGACGATGGATGGATGGCTTATAGCTTATGAAAACCCCAAATTAGAATATTAGAATAATAGAATAATTGATAATAATACATGAAATCAATAAAAAAAGGATTTTAAATGCAGAAATGTCGGCCCTCTGAAAAGTATAATCATGCATACTGTATGTACTCAGTACTTGGTTTGGGCCCCGTTTGCATGAATTACTGTATCAATGCAGTGTGGTGTGGAGCCTATCAGCCTGTGGCACAGCTGAGGTGTTGTGGAAGACCAGGATCCTTCAAAAGTGGCCTTCAGCTCTTCTGCATTGTTCGGTCTCGTGTCTCTCACCTTTCTCTTGGCAATGCCCCATATATTCTCTATGGGGTTCAGGTCAGGCGAATATGCTGTCCAATCAAGCACAGTAATCCCATGGTCATTGAACCAGGTCTGACATTGTTTGTTGTTCGGGAGCGGCTTGACAAGAGGAATACGACATTTGAAGCCCGTGTCCAGGATCCGTCTGTGTGGTGGCTCTTGATGCACTAACGCCAGCCTCAGTCCAGTCCTTGTGAAGCTCCCCCACACTTTTGAACGGCATTTTCCTGACAGTCCTCTCCAGGCTGCGGTCATCCCTGCTGCTTGTGCACGTTTTTCTTCCACACTTTTCCCTTCCACTTCACTTTCTATTAATATGCTTTCATACAGCACTTTGGGAACATCCAACTTGTTTTGCAATTACCTTTTGAAGCGTTCCCTCCTTGTGGAGGGTGTCAATGATGGCTTTCTGCACAACTGTCAGGTCAGCAGTCTTCCCTCTGAGTGTGAATTCTACTGAACTAGACTGAAAGACCTTTTAAAGGCTCAGGAGCCCTTTGCAGGTGTTTTGGATTAATTAGCTGATAAGAGTGTGACACTTTGAGCCACACTATTGAACCTTTTCACAATATACTAATTTTCTGAGATTTTGAATATGGGGTTTTCATAAGCTGTAAGCCATTATCATCAAAATTACAACAAATAAAGGCTTGAAATAGCTTGCTTTAGATGTAGAGTCTATATGATATATTATTTTTACCTTTTAAGTTGAATTACAGAAATAAATGAACTTCTGCACGATATTCTCATTTTCAGTTTCGCCTGCATGTCTCACATGCTACAACTTGGTCTCACAGGAAGGTGTATAAATAGCATAGCATTATGTGGACGTTACCCTTTACATGAGGATGCATTCTAGGCTTTTCATGTGTCATTTGTACACCAACAACATAACTACATCCACAGTTATGTTTAGGCAGTAAAACCATTTAGCTAGGTTTAGGAAAAACATTATGGTTAGGCTTAAAATAAGTACCATATGTAAAATACATCTGAAACAATGTAACAAGTATTGAAAACATGTCACGTGTCACTTAAAAAATGTGACAAACATTACTAGTTAGTTAGTTAGTTAGTTAAAACAACACTGGGCATCATTGTCCTGGTTGAAAGTCATGTTTGTTGGCCCCATCCACCTCCCCTACCCCCTGCCACAAGAATTATTTCCTACTTTTTATTCATTAGGTAGATGCATTTACATTGTAGTCAGTTCAGAATCATAGTAAACAAATGGCACATCAAAAATCCAGAACAGCGTTCTTATTGCATGCTAAATACCTTGTGCATTATCATGCCATTCATATGTCTTTTGGTGTGAACAGGCTGCCCACGAGTGCTCATTTCCATGACATGATTATCAAATATTGTGTGGTGAGGTTAACAGCCACCCACCTTTACCTTTTCTATCCATTCTACTTCTATGGTTTAACCTTTGGCCTCATTGTTCCTGGTCTTTCTCAGCCAAGGTTTTTTTTTTTTTTTTTTGTAAATGCTTTTATCAAGAATCCCTTGTCAAGCAAGTGTGAGATACATCCACTGCTGAGGTCAGAAAAGTCACGGTCTAAGTCATACAAAGCAAAAGATTTCCCACAACACAATAAATAACTTGATCTTTTGGATCGTTTGAGGTAAGTGATTACGTGGTTTAGGGATTCAGTCTGCCGTAACCTTTCTCGAAGACCTTTAACATAATCATTCATTTCACTATTGAAGTGTTTTTTTCTGAAACACCAACAGAGAATTGGAAGCGTAGAGTAAGCAGTCTTAACACACTACACGGTAAACTATTAAATATGATGTGTCTGCTGTTTGGCTCCTCTTACAGGTCAGTATTAGCAGCAAACAAGTCAGTGAAGAGCCCTGTGACATAGACTGTATAGTTTTAATTGAGTGTATTCATGGCAGTGTAACATAAGTTTAAACTGTCAGCCTTTTGGGAAAACATTAGAAAAACACAGGATACACAATGACCTCAAATTTAAGGTCATTAACTGGCAAAAGCCAGACTCCCAAGTACTGTACGATCATACACACATATACATACAGTACAGTAAAACAATCTCACACCCTCCACTACACTATAATGAGGAAGCCTTATTTACTAGTTGCTTGACTGAGCGAGCTGCACAGATTAATGACATGCTAAGGAAGGATCACTGCAGTAAAAAAAAAAAAAAAAAAAACAAAGCCTATGCCGGTTGGATTCTTTTATCCAAAAACCATTACAGAGCAAGACTACATGCAATTTTAATATTTCTTTCATTGACTTTTGTGTTTTGTGTTCGACTGATGATCTACTCACAGCGCTACAGAACCATTTTAACTTTTATTTGAACCCAATACAATGTCGGGCAGACTGAAACCCTTTTCCACTTAGTAAAAAGAAAGACAGACAACATGTTTTCCCTGTTTGCTTTATTGTCCATTATCTGTGGTAAAAAAATGTTCGCAGATTGTTGAAGTTTGTGCTCAGTCCTAGCAGCATTACCAGGGGCTATTGTCATGGGGGCTACTCTGTCAAGAATTCATGAAAAGTCACTGCAAAAAATCAATAATCCTCAGTCCTTATTTGATTCATCGTGAGTGACGCCAAATCACTCCAAAATCAAAGCACGTCATAATTGTTTTCATTGGCTTTTCTTGGTCAGTATTACAGCACTGGCAGCAGTAGCCCTCATTCAGAAGCAAGGCCTCTCGGGGTATGCTGTCATAGTCAGACCAGGTCAAGAGACCGTTTTTTGTGAGACCGTTCAGACGTGGCCGGAGTGGGTCCACAACCCGAGAGTTGGGAGGACTCCCAGTGTTCTTCTAGCCGTTACCCAGTTTCAAAGGCGTGCTCGCAGGACCTAAGACGGGCCCTGGGAGTGGGTGTTAGGGGACTGTAGGGACCCAGAGTGGCAGATAAGAATCCCATTTCATAGCGTCAGAATTAATTTCATGCTTCACGATGAGCTACGAGCCAGGCCCCTGGATTGTCAGGCTTTGTTACACATTTAGATTATACCTAGAACCTGCCAGTAGCCAGTCAAGTGCTCTCTCAAATTAAAGTGGCAGATTTTAAATCCTCTGTATTTAGCCAAACAAGCAGTTTAGCTCCCCCACTTACTGTAATTGCAGGAGGTTTTTAGATGTATTGGAATATCTGTGTGAGCCACAGCGCGGCCATTTGGCATCGTGGGGATTAATTCCATAATGATCTATGAACATCCTGTCATTCTAGGCTTGTAATGAAAATCAAATGCAGACATGTGCTTATACTCTGATAGCAAAAGCATTGGCTGTCTGTGTCATTTCGAGAGGTGACAACAGACATTGGCTAATGGCCTGTGTAGCTAAATAGTAAGGAATGTGTGTAATTTAACACTAAGAGCACTTTTAATCTGAAGGTAAGTCATGATGATTAGGTATGCCACCAGTACTTGACATTACACACTTTACACCCAGAGCTCTGAGTCATATCACAACAGGCTAAAAAGTCAAAGAGAAGGATATGAATGCAGACATGACTAATTATTTGTCAAATAGTATTTATGAAACTCTTTCAGGGAAGCTTCAAAAGAACCTCAAGTGAAGCATTAGCTGAGTTTCTTCTTTTGTGGTCGTATAGTTCTTCTATCCATAATCCCACCACTGGCCTTCATGGGATATGCACTTTATTAAAGCTGCGCCTCAGTCAGTCTTAAAACCGTTATCAGGCACGAGGATGCCTGTGCACTGCGATAGCCCGGCCCCTGTCAGATTCGCAGCCCTTTTTCCGCGCCACAAAGATTGAGAACTGAGCAATCATTCTTGACGTAG
Source organism: Pterois miles (assembly GCA_947000775.1). Classification (NCBI taxonomy): domain Eukaryota; kingdom Metazoa; phylum Chordata; class Actinopteri; order Perciformes; family Scorpaenidae; genus Pterois; species Pterois miles. The sequence goes on from CAMQGK010000552.1 coordinate 2,380,068, forward strand.
AGAGTTTTGCAAATACAATGTGAGCGGGAGGAAAGAAGCTGAAAGGCTCAAAATCCAGTAAGACCGTAAGTAAATAAGCACATTGGACACAGAGAAGGGTTTGGGAACTGTGGCTGAGGTCCTGCCCTATTTGTTGTGTGCAGGAACATTCAGTCTTCACTGGGAGGAGGCCTTTTTTGATTTTATTTTATTTTATTTTTTTAAAGCTGTTCTACCCAAAGTGACACTGCAGTCAGAACACTGTCGTTAAACTTTTATGATTTCAGAAATACAAGCTTTCCGTCGTGCTTCCTCTATTACTGTGTCTTCTCAAAATGGCTTTACGAAGATGCATAGGCACACGGCTATGAAATGGGATGTATTTGAGAAAATTTTAACACCAATGGTCGTCATGGCCAAGTATAGAAGAATAGAGTATCTTGGGAGTGGGTTTCCCCCCGTGGCTTCCCCTCTCACAGTCTTGTGGACCCTCCGGCCCAAAGATACATGAGTATTAAACAGCCCCGGCTACAGCACAGAGCCAACTCTCTCCCTTTCAGTGACGCCAAAATGGGTCCAAATCTAAATCTCAGTGAGTCAAAATTAAAGAAGCGAATAACTGAAAGTAAAACAGGGATATATTTCAATACTCCTGGTTGCTTTCTGAGAGGGAAAGTGTTGCAGCTCACTGGCTATAGAGTAAGCACGCTCTGTAGTCAGGTGCTGGTGGTAAGAAAGTCTTAAAAATTTAGTATTTGTGGGAGTCAGGTACGTATGATGCAAACAATGCTTGTGATTTCTTTATGTTTGTTTGTTGTTGGTTTTTTTTTTTTAGAAGTTAAATGTTTTTCTGTTTATGCTGAGTATCTTGTTTTTTCATGTTTTCTCATGAGTTGTCATTTTGAACCTTAACTGTTGTGGTTCTTTCTTTCGAGTCACCTGGGTTACAGAGAAATTAATTTCCCGGTACCCTCCTTCAGTTCATCATTTATTTCTTCAGCCTTTGTTTTTGGAGTGAGAACATGCTGCTTGTTTCCATGGGTTTCATTTGAGTTTGTTTCCTAAGTTGCTGTGTGTGGAATGCCTTTTTTTTTCCTGATGGCATTTCATTTTAGTTTTCGATTTATTGTGCCGTTTTTTTTTTGTTTTTTTGTTTTTTTTTTTTACCTTACATAACAGACCAAAAATGTAATAATGAACTGGGTTTGTCACACCGAGATGGAGGGAATATATTCTCACACCAAACCAGGGGATAGAGGAAACCCGACTCGGATAGAAATATTTTCATACATGTCCTTTTATCCGTATAATACCAAACTCTGGATGAGAAGTGAAATGTTTTATCGCTCCCTCGCACAGCACACTCTCTGGACGAGCACAAGCTGTGTGTTAAGAGCTTGGCACAGATTAGAAGCGAGAGGCGCTGAATTTGATTTAGAAAGTTCACAGATGTGTAGGTTTTAATATGTTTTGGAAGAACACTTCAGACACAAATAACAGCCACCGTGTTGGAAAGCTTTTATACTGTTGCAAATTAAAAAGGACAGACTACCCTACCTCCCTGCTAGCTTCTACATAAGAAGAAATAGCTTGTCCTAGGTTATCCTATTTTGGTTGAAAGTTCTGGTACAAAATTACAAATACTTTGTTAAATCATGCTCATTCAAGGTGAAGTGGGTATGACAATGTCTGCAAGAAGTCTTTATCAATTAGACAAACAATGCATATTAAACATAATTAGAATGTATTCATCTTATTTTTATGCGCGTTTTATGACATGACGGTATGTTATTAATCCTCATGTGGATAGCCGAGTGGCTTAGTGGTTGCAATTACTGCAAAGAGTCTGAGTTTTTTAGTGCTCACAACGTACCTGGTTGCTAGTTTTTAGTACTTAAGGACTAAAATAAAATACACAATGGTATGTTCATACCAAATCTGTCCATGAGGCACTGCACTGTGAAACGATCAGAATATTGAGTACAGGCTTTAACAAGGATGACATGAGCAAGAGCATGAGCGAGGCTAGCGCAAAATTCCCCACCATGACACGTTTGATACCTTCTAATGCCAAAGAACTGCTAGAAGCAGTGCTTGTTATCCCACAAGGGTAGCCATCTTGATTCATTATTACACAAGCTTGTTCCATTGTCCTTTTATGCCTCTTATGTTGACATTTGCTTGATGATTGTATTTTTATTTGAAACATATTTTGCCTCTGTCTTTGTTTTGCAATTTTTTGGTTTGTTACTCTTATTGCTTTTTTTTTTTTATCCTTTTATCATTTTCTTTATCTCTCCCATCTTTTTATTTTTTTGTTTTTCACCCCTGCCTTCCCCCCCTTCCCCCGTCCTCCTCGTCCTCGACCCCACCCCAACCCCCTCCTTCCTTCCTGTCCTTTCCACCTCACCAGAGCCCTCAGCCCCCTCAAGACATTAAGTGCAGCAGCACCAGCTCCACAACCCTGCTGGTAAGTTGGCACCCCCCGCCTTTGAAGAGTCAGAACGGTGTCCTGGCGGGGTATAGGGTGCATTACCAGGTGGCGGGCCCATCAGAGGGCGGCGGTGACGACGGGGAGCCCGCGGAGCAGCCCGCAGTCCCTGCCTCTGAAGGGCAGGTGCTGCTGCAGCGGTTGGAGAAGTGGACCCAGTACCGCATCACTGTGGCCGCCTTCACTGTGATTGGGCCAGGCCCTGAGAGCGAGCCCCTGATCTGCCGCACCGACGAAGACGGTACATGAATCTCCAATGTGTACAGGCTAAAATTAATGTAGAAAGGAAGGTATTATTGTTAGATGGAGAGTGCGCTCTTGGCTGTGGATGCTTATGCATGTGAAGAAATTGCTGCGTACATGCGTGTGCAGTACATTTCCATCTTACAAGCATCCATTAGAAAGTGTTATAAATTCTAAGTGTCTGAATACATTTGCAGATGCACTAAATGTTGTCTTGGCAGGTTTCAGAAGCATACCAACATTGTTGTCCACAAGTAACAGGACCACATGCAGCTGCTTAACTATATGAAAGGAAAACACTTAGAGGAGATAACACACTTGGGAAATCAAGTGTGTTGCTATTAAAACATAACTAACCAAATGTAATTCATAATAGCTGCCACATCCCATATCCTGCCTTTATCTGTAGGCTTTTAACAGTATCCCATTGCTCAGCTGAGAGTCATAAGCATTTATGAGTGCTGTGCACTGCAAGGCCATATTGGTCCATGCATTTACAGTGGCAACAGTAGGTTGGAGGTTAAACCAGCAGGTGTGTGTTCACTAAGGTGGCAATTCAAATCCCTACTCTGCTGGTCATTTGATAGATTTCCCACTATATGTGCACCACTTAGGCACAACAACTAGATTGGAAAAGACAGAAAGGCCAAGATGCTTGTAAAAACATCTCAACCTCAAAAAAATAAACCAGATACAGCTATGTTGGATAGCGGAAAATAAATGACAAAGCAGTTGAACAATAAAATACATAAACTGACAAGTAAAGATGTCGGCACGTCGCAGCATATCTGAATCTTTGACGGATGGCTGACATTGACTTCTATTCTCCACGATCCATTTCACATCCATTACCATAGTGGTTTAAGCTTTTTTCTGACACTGATGTACAGCGAGCACCGTAACAGTGGAGACGAGCTTAAATTGTCACCATACCTGTTTTAAAAGACACCAGTATCAGGAATCACAGGATTGAAAGCCACAGTACGCTGACAACAGCTATAACACATTTTCTGGTGTCATTACGATAATAATGTGTGACAGAGAAGTGCCAGGTAAAGAAATAAGAGTCAGGGCTAAAAGGTAGAAAAGATTTTGATAATAAACAAGATAGGTACATGATCCAGGCAGGGAGCTGGGGGGAAACAGGGATGTGATTTAGGGGCGAAGAAGAGCACTTGAAGTGTTTGTGGATGAGCAAATGGAAGCAGTTTGAGTGGAAGAGTTCTATTAATGGCACATCCATCTCGGGAAGGGCCAGTCCGTGGCATGTCGAAAGGCCTGGAAGCAAGGCCTTCCATAAAGGCCTGTCATTATGAGTGAGAGCTTCCCACTGGTGGCGGACAGACACATATTGAAAAGGTGGAGGAGACAGGAGAAAGTGGTGGTGGTGTGTGCATGAGTGTTGGATATGTTACTGTGGAAAGACTGACTCCGGAGTGTTTTTGTTGTTTTGATTATCATCCTTGCCAGTTGTTAGTATCATGAATACTGTATGTGTGTGCATGCGTGTGTCAGGGGCTTATTACTGTCATGACACAGTTTTATGTGCCTCCCTCATCCTGCATTGCTCTTATAAATAGTATGACGGATGTGGAGCAATTCCACTGAGACACAGAACCGTGGGTTTATTGCACTTGTTGAATAAGGAACATCTACTTTTCCACATTCCCACTAATATCTGAAAATGGTGGATCAAAATCACAATTTGCCCGCAATACAGTGGTGCAGTATTTTTATAGGCCAACCAGGAAGTTGGCATCTGTTGGGTTTTGGATTATTGAAGAAAATAAACTCTGGTAAACAAGTGTTTATGATACTTAGACGTTTTGTTCAGCAAGATAGTCTTCGCAAATTAACACCACTTTTATGATATTTGAAGCATAAATGCAGTTGCCAGAAGTAAAAAGCTAACGTTAGGCCATATGTGATCTACACCACGGTGGCATGGACACGACTTTACACAATGAGGCTGTGAAGGCGAATGTGTTGTCGTGATGGTGTTTTGTGGTCTCATTTAGCCACTTGTTAGCAAACAACTTGAAACATGAAAGCTTCAAAATCCACAAGTGAAGGCAACTAAAAGCCAGTTCAAAAAAAAAAAAACATTGACTTCCAGACGAGGGAACCGAAAGTGCTAAAATGCCAACTCATTTCCAGGTTTAGAACTCATTCCTGCAACACTCTATGCACATGGCAGAATTATTCTGATCAATTTCTTTTCGTTTTATTACCCACAGTTCCTGGGGCTCCTCCAAGGCGAGTGGAGGTGGAGGTCCTCAACTCCACAGCACTAAAGGTGATGTGGCGCTCCCTGACACCGGGCAAGCAGCACGGTCAGATCCGTGGCTACCAGGTCCACTATGTGCGAGTGGAAAATGGCGAGTCACGGGGCCTGCCCCTCATCAAGGATGTCATGCTGGCCGACGCCCAGGTATGACCGTCTCTCAGTTATGTCAAACTATTAAAACTTCCATCTCAAAGCCTGCTTTTACCATGCATCAGTACCCTTCAAATATGGCCAGCTCTATCTTTTAATCTAATTTTCAGTCATGATACAAAGACAATTCAGTGGATTAAAACAACTTAGTTACACTGATACAATGATTAAAAACTTTAGTGGACATTTCAAAGAAACATTGTCCAACTTTTTCCCTCACACTGACTGCAAATTGTGTACTTCATTCTCACTGTTGTGGCTTTGCAAATATTGCTATGAGTATGGGAAGTGATATGGGTGCCCTTCCCTCTTGGATTTCATTTCATATTGCTGTAATATTCCTTCCCCTCAGCCCACAACAACAACTGTAATCAAAGCTTCACTCATCTTGTCCTCACTCCTCTGCCCATGGCTTTTATTAGGGATGTCTAGACCCCTGCTTTATGGCAACATCTGCCATGAAATGTCTGATTGTGTGCTTGTATCAAACGCAAAGACTCTAAGAAAATGCTGATTATAGCATTCCATGTCTGGAGGGGAAGAAATGTAAAATTGGCATAAAAACATTTCACCAAAAGTCAGTCTCCACTGACAGCTAGAATTGTAATGCAGCCCTGTGTGATGGCCCTTTTTTTAACAAAACTTGTTGGAGAAATCCTGCCAAAATGAGACTTTTGTGCATAGTAGCAATCATCCCAATGGAAATTATAGCCTTGAAGCAATAGGGTAAACAACACAGAAAAAGAATAGTTGCATGCAATTCTACATATTCTGGGAATGCATGAATCAAAATCTATTTTTTCCGCCTGAATGAAGAGTCCATTCAGGCAAAATGCCATCAGCGTCACGTTGTCATTTTTGCATTTAGCTGACCACGAATCCAAGAGTAGAATGAGCTTAAATAACTTAAATTATAAGCAACCCACGCACCCAGCAGTCAACAAAGAATGCCTGGCAAAGATATCTTTTTAATTGCCTATTTTTGTTAATATATTTAGAAATGACATCATTAAACCCTTAAAAGCTACATCTTGATATCAGTACTGTCTGTAGCTGTCAATGATTTAAAGGGGACCTGTTATGCTCTTGTGCTTTTTCCATTTCCTTTAGTGTGTTATATAGTTTTTTGTGCATAGAAAAGATCTGCAATGTTACAAAGCCCAAAGTCCACACCAAAGGGAGTTACTCTCCCCCACAGAAACACTGCTACTGAACTGCCTGAAATGCCTCGCTTGAAGTCCCGCCTTTTCTTGGGTGACATGGTGATGTCACCAAGTAACACATTTGCCTTGCAGCTAGTTTGTCACGCCCTCAAACAAAGCTAGTTAGAGCAGAGCTGGAGAGCGGAGTCCAAAGAGTTTGGCTCGGTTGAGCAATCACAACAGAATGGGCCAGCTGACCAATCAGAGCAGGCTGGGCTTAAAACAAAGCGTTTCAGACAGAAGGTTAGAAGAGGAGCCGCAGCACAGCCAGTATGAGAAAAGTAACGTGTTTTTTGAACATCAAATCATGTCAGCATGTTCTTGTAGACACCCAAAATACAACTATGCACCTGACAATAAGCTTAAAAGGTCCTCTTCTTTTAAGTAACACTATGGTTAGCTGCACAGTAGCATGGTTAAACTGGCCCCACAGGCAGACCTATACAACTCTCAGCCTTGTTTCAGCTGCTCCTCATAACCTTCAAACAGCTTCTCTCTGTACTGACCTCACAAAAACCAATGACCTATTTCTGATACCGACCCTCTTCTCCCAAACCTCTAATGCCTCCATCTCTCACAGTCCTATTTCTTCCCTTTCTTTTCTCTCTCTTTCTTTAAAAAAAAAAAAAAAAAAAAACACTCTCTCTCCTGCGCTCTCCTCTTTGGCGGGGGGGGTTAGTGGGAAACGGACGATACAGCTGAATATGTGAGTATGAAGTTTCGCCTGAGTGCTTTGTGTATCTGATAGGGTATAAACAGTGGGTATTGCATCAACCTGGTTGGATTTGCAACGCTTCCAATCTTTATTTAATAAGTTTGGATAACAAAGTGGCTCAGAAGTTTCACCTCGGCTGTCTGGCCTTCCAACCTCCACACTATCTCTGTACGCCGCTGCTAAGGAAAAAAGGACAAACTTCTTTTGCTGGCTAGCTTTCTACAAAATGACAGCTGATGCAATATCCACTGCCCGCTGTGCCTGGAATGCTAATGCTACTTGTGTCACGCTGTGTGTTGATGCAGTATGTGTTGTCTTGTGCTCTGGCGGTGTGTGTGTGTGTTTTTCCTTTTTCTTGTTTAAACTATATTATTTCATTTTCTGTGGTGCTTTAGAATTACTATGCTACCCTCTGTATCTCTTTTACTGGAAATATTGAGACAGTAGTTTTATGTAACATCCATGTATGAAGCTTGAAACCTACTGCAAAATCCTCATCGCATCTCTGATGATCGTTCTAATTGTACCCTTGTTTTGAACCCAGATTTGAAACCCCAGGCCATCTGCATTACGTGAATACCATCTCAAGTACAAGACAGTACTTATAGCTCATTTACCTTTATTGACCTCTCCCATCCCTCTGCCAACTGGCCTGTTAAAAACCTCATTCTGCATTCGTTCAAACCCGCTCCCCTGAAAGATTCATTAGAATTGATCGGAAGCCTCTCTTTGAAGAGGACTCAAGGAAACTTAATGGCCGAGGTAAAAACTGCCAGCGAATGGGGCAGGATGTATTCAGCATGCATTTATCACAAAGTTAAGTTGTCAATTGGAATATGGCTGAAGGAATGAGGGGGCTACTTCCCATTTACATACCTAATGTCCCTCCTCCACCTTGCCAACTCTAAGGATTTATTTAATGGAACAGTCTCCCGTTACACAGGGGGGAAAACATTACATTTAATGCATGTCTTGTGAGAATTAATAAAGAGGACCAGGAGACACTTCACATAGATTAACATCCTGCATAAGGCAGTTTAAGCCGCATGAAGGGGAGTCAAATCATCAAAAATTCAAGACACACTTTGACATTTTCCTGTCCCTGTCTCTTCCCTGTCTCCCATAGGAAATGGTCATTGGAGGACTCAAGCCAGACACCACTTACTCCATCACGGTGGCTGCATACACCACCAAGGGGGATGGAGCCCGGAGCAAACCCAAACTGGTGGTGACCAAAGGGGCAGGTCAGTCCGAGGAGGCATTATTTATTGATTTGTTTACAGAACCTTTGTTCATGCAACAATAGAGGTAGCGTATTCTTCTTCAGCCTGTGGCTGAATTAGAGCAGGGAATCACCAGAAGTCCCACGATATGATATTTTCACAATACTTAAGTCGTGATACAATCATATGCTGAGTATTGCAACTTTTTTCAACTGCAAATTATGCAGTTCAACATCTGTTTTATCTAACAATGTACAGTTTTTTTCTCAGTTCATTTCAGAGTTTTCATTCACATACCTTTAGGTCAGAGCTAACGGGGCCATGCCAGTTTTTCTTCGCCAAAATTTTGCGGAAATTTTGATTGTTATTTCGCATTCTTCCCAACAAGCCAACATGATTGGTTGGTACCAATGAATTCCTTGGGTTGTCTAATTTCATAAGATACCAGTATCTTCACTCTAGCTTTAAAAGTGAGCATGCTACAACCTCTGAAAGGCATAGAGTAGTGGCCGGATTGTTAAGAGGTTAATAGTTCATATAACAAAAGATCGATACTTGACGTCTGTCTTTTGAGACAATCTTGTCACGCAAAATATTGCAATACTATTTATTTATTTATTTATTTTCTTGCTGAATGACTTATTCCCGAGAAACGTTGAAGCTTATCTCTGGTAAACACAAGGTTTAAAGTGGTGCTTTTGTGTGACTAAGTAGACAGACAGATTAGTCATCATCAGAAATCAAGAGCAGCCCTAGAAATACACATTTTTGAGTTCACAATCATTTATACTGATATTTTTTCCAAATGAACCATTCTGAGTTATATCTGGATTCAAGAACTGTGGAGCTGATGTTTGCTTCAACAGTACCAGGGCAGCATTTATCATTTGAATCATGTTCAGAAGACTGATTTTTAGAGATCAAGGAGATGGTACGAGGTACGTGGTAGATTTTTCAGTCAGATTATGACAGCTCGAAAACCCCTGTTGGGTTGTTGGTTTGAGCTTTATGGATAAAATACTGGAGGCTAAATGCCTGCTCACTACAAAGCCTTGTCTTCTTCGGTTTTCTCCCTTGTTACCACCGGTAGGCACATCACTTTAACCGGACCGCTTGAGCCTGTTTGGAAGCTCTAGCAGCTTAGTTACCATGAACATGATCTAAACCTGTGCGGCTGGCTGCCTGAGAGGGTGAAAGCCTTCCATGAGAGAATTTGAAGGCGTCAAGCCAAGATAGGAATGTGCTTTTGTGTGAGCATCTGTGCCCCTCGGCTTTGGGAGGCTTCAGAGAGCCAATATGTACACAACTGCACACGTACTTATGTATGCACACACACACACACACACCTACATACTTACCAAGAAGTCACTCACACATACTCATAAGCACATGTAGTCTCCACCACCGGTCACACACATACAGTATATTCAAACCCATGCTGTGGCACAATCGTGAAACAAAACACCAGTCGATACACACACACACACGACACATTCTTGCAACCCAACACACACGTGCACAAATTCCTCAGATCCTGATGTGTGTGTGTGTCACAGGTGTGAGGGAGTGTGATGCTGCCAAAGGGGCTTGAGTGAGTGCTGTCACTCTCCATCCTCCTGTCAGGGCCAGCTGACTGATGTGCCAGTCTAGAGCACTCTGTCTGTCCCTCAGAGGGAGAAGCATCCCCTTTTCATTATTGAAGTGTAAAGAAATGGTTTATGCCAGGGGGCCAAGATAAATGGAAAAGGGGAAGGGGTAAGAGGTTGGGGGAAGCCTTTTTCGGAGGTGAAGTGGTTGTCCTTCATCCTGAGGGATGATAGGATGACCTAATGCAGCTACTCTCAACCAGTGGCCCTCTGGTGGGCCTCGGAAAAAAGGCTGATTTTCTGAGTTTTCGCACGTTGAATAATGGCATCAACCAGTCACGTTGTGCGGAACAGGTTGAATTGTGCCTGTCTTTATGAAACAACACAGAAGCTCCATCCGAACCAGTACAGCAAACTTTATTAAGTCTTTCAACCTTGACAAAGGTAGCGCAAACCAGATCCACTCCCTCCATTCATATTTTTCACAATAAAAGTCCTTGATTTACAGTATTTGCAGGCGAGTATTTCACATGTTGGTGTCCTTATTTTGTCACGCCCAGTTGTGTACAGGCCTTTAGCTAGCTAACATTTCCCCGGATGTTGTGACACAAAATGGATTGTTTTTGAAAAAGCGATGTGGGATATAACCCTGCACTGCTAAAAGCTCCAAAGCGTGTGGTGAGGAAATATGACCCTGAATACATTAAATCTGGATTCATAATGGCAGGCAGTGCCGCTGAGCTGTAAGCACAGTGTGTTGAATGTGGTGAAATCCTGTCAAATGAGGCGCTTAAACCATCGAAGCTCCCGAGACTCTTAAACACAAAGCACCCGGGATGTGTAAGGAAGCCAAATGAATATTTTGGGCTGCAGGCGCGACAGAAAATCATCACAGCATTAACAACTTAGTCAAAAGTTAGCCATATGGTTGCTGCTTGTGTAGCTTGCCTCTTTTTTTTGGTCATGCTGTGTTGTTGTTTTTCTCATTTAAATTTTAACAATCAGAAGTGGCCCTTAAGTTACAAATGGTTGATAACCTTTGGCCTAGTGAATAGCAGGGGATAGCAGCCCATTTGTTTTAGGATTTTTGAAGCACCATGGACATTCCTGAGGTCTGTATCAGGCAGGGACTTGAAAATGCTTACTTTCCAGAAATATGCCCACATCTTTTTATGTCTCAAGGTTTTTTTTTTTCCCCTCCAGAGCAACCTCAACCTTAACTGACAGCTTCAGAGCATCTTGGAGCTGAAAAACAGCAGGAAAAAATGTGACAAAATCATTCAATTTTACATTAGGACCATATGAAGACCTGTCATCAAGCCCTTCTTAGGACTTGCTCATTTTATTTCACTTTTATACTCTGCTATACCTGAATTCCTAAACTTTAAATGTAAAACTTGTGTTACATACAGAAGAAAAGTACTGTTTATCCTAATTTTGGATAAATGGAATACATGACTGAAAATGGATCTCAACATATATCAGATTGTTAAACCAGATATAATATATGACGCCTCAACATCTGTGATCTTCGCCGGATGTTTAAATGTGCTCTGCAAAACCACTCTTTCAGGCTTACCCTTGTATAAACTCACTTATAAACAAAATAATAGATTAAAAAGAATGCATATTTTATACACTTTTAAAACACATTTCTTATACATTTGCATTTATTTTTTTTTTAAGACAAGCATGCACTGAAAGTGAACAACTGCCTCCAGAAGTTATGACGTCAAAGAATTCTTCTTTTTCAGAAATATAAAGGCCTAAAAAGCGACATCAGTACAGAACATCATGACAAATAAGGCATATTTTCGTGACACTTAAAAGTCGATTCACATTAATGGCCAAGTCTTTTCATCTTCCAGACATAAAACCTCTCTGGTAGTTTGGTGTGTCAGAAAGTATCCAAAACAATCTATCTCACAATTTTGTATGTAGGATATAAAAATAAGTATAGCTGTGCACCTCTCAGTGAGTCACAGACAAACGGCATTCATTCTGTGGCTGGAGCTGTCTTTGTTTGCTGAATGAAAAGCCAGGTTTGAAAAGTGCCTTTTCATGATTCATACTGTCCAGACTCTTGATTTGAGGAACAAACTTCGCCATGGCTACTGTGAGACAAAGTTTTAAATGGGACCAAAAGGAGTCTTTATTGACAAAAGATTACAGTGTTTGAAAATGTTATTCTGCCATCCCATCTGCACATTGTGGAGTTGGCCTGAAAGGAACAGCAATCAATAAAAACCCTTTTTTATCTTCTTTTCCTGTTCAAGTTCAAGTGGAAAATATACATTGTCCTCCAAGAAAGTTTTTTAAGAACAAAGTAGAATGAACCAATCAACAAATTGAAAAGAAAATGAAACAGCATGTTACAAAGACAACACTATAGGTAGCCTACAGTATAAACCATGAAGTGGGTTACCCAGTGCCACTAGCTCTCCTCTGAGTTTGCAGTACAAGGAAATGATCCTAAAGAAATGTTACATAAATGGAAGATTTGGGGTATGAGAGCGATGCCTCAAGAGGATGGCTGATGTGTTTGTCGAGCCTCATTAGGATGGAAAGACTGGCCATCTTATGGGAAAGCACTAAAAACATAAATTAAACGCTTGTGAGTGAAGACAAAATACCAAGGAAGTGCCAGCGGTCTGTTAAAACTGCAACTCAAAGCTGCATTTGGCAACTTCACACACAGTATCGCTGGCTCCAAGGTAGCTGCATGTTGAAGATTTAATAAGCAGAAGTCATGAAAGATAATGTTATATACCTTCTCAGTTTTATACTTATTAATACTGTACAGTATATAAGTACTGTATTCAAGTTGATAGTGTACTATTTTGGCAGCAAGCATTTAAGTTTTATTGTGTATGATTTTGAAAGTTTAATTTGTGCAGTTTGTAATTAGAAGTGGTTTGCATTATGTGTGAGTGGATAGAGACCATAGACTGTATATAAACATGGACGACAATGACAGCTACCCAAAGGTGAAGCCAAAACATCTGGATCGCCCCCTGGTGGCTGGCTGCAGTATAGGTCATAAAGCCCACCTCCTCCATGTTACCAAAGATGGTTTCAGTCATTTTAAGTAGTTCTTAGTGTTTTTTCTCATGACTCCCAGGGGGCGGCAGTCGCTCAGTCTGTAAGGACTTGGGTTAGGACGCGGACGTCACGGGTTCAAGACCCCCATGGACCAAGACCAACTGGTTGCTGGAGAGGTGCCAGTTTACCTCTTGGGCACTGCCGAGGTGCCCCTGAGCAAGGCACCGAACCCCCTACTGCTCTGGGCGCTTGTCAGGAGCAGCCCCATCACTCTGACATCTCTCCATTGACGCATATATATGTACTGTGTGTGAAAAACAGAGTGTAAAACTGAATTTCCCCACTGTGGGACTAATAAAGGAATATCTTTCTTTCTTTCTTTCTTATCACGTTGATATATGTTCAAGTGTTCATTTTTCCGATAAGTTTGGTTATAATTATTTATTTGATGCTTTTAAATAGGGGTGAAACGTCATGATTGACAGCTGTGAGTCTCTCTTGTTGACAAGCTGTTGCCGTGCTCGGGGACCTCGACACAGCAGCTCCACCGCCCAATCACTGCTACGCAGACTCTGGCTACAAGTAACGTCAAAAAGTCAAGATGGCAGCTTCCATATCTGGGATATTTTGGCATCACTTCTGTACAGTGGGAGGAAGTGGAGACACGTTGTCCATCTTTATATACAGTCCATCGTATAAACTCAGGTGAAGTCAGTCACACTGTTGCTGGACAGGCATTGAAGGTATTGGTAGTGTATCCTGCCTTTGTAGTATCTTGACAGCTTACAAAGTCCTGTCCCCCAACTTCACAGCACTTTATTTCGATTGTTGCATCCTGTGAGAGGATACTTACAGATGCATGTGTGCGCGTTTAAAAGGGTGCAGATACTTATTCCATTGCTGACTGCAGACAGCTGACTTGTTCCCCTCTTTGCATGTTTAGTAACTTCCTGAGTGTTATTTTTGTCCAGTGAGAAATCATCATCATCTCTTTCTCGTCTCCCGCTCGCTTCACTAATAGCTCTTGCAGTCCAAATGGGCCTTTTGAAATTTGTTGCAAATTTAACTCCATGGCATTTCCTACCCTACCATTTCCCCTCTCCATGAACCCTTGCCACTTACACACACACACACACACACACACACACACACACACTCAGACACACCCTCCTTCAGTGAGCAGCCTAAATTAAAAACAGAGGGAAGCAAAGATTGGATGGATTTGTCATGACCTTCAAGGTTAAAAAGACCTCTTATCCCCCACATGTCCTTAAATATGTTAAGTCTCCTTAGGCAGGTTGTAGCCACACAGGTTAATCAGTGGGAGATTTCTTTTCCATTGTGAAGAAACTTAAAAAGAAAATAAAAAAAAAAAAACGAGTGTGCACAAGAGAGGCAGGAAATGAGAAGGAAACCTGATCGTCCCTTTTCTTAATCAGGCTGAGTTGAGTGTCAACAGCAGGCTGTTAATACTGTGGCCTGATGGGAAACGTGCCGGGAGGCCCACATGGGGGGATTGAGCCACGGTTGTCCCTGAAATGGACGTAGAAGAGAGAGAGGGATGGAGGGGGTGGAGGAGGAGGTTAGGAAATGAGAGGGTTATTGGGCAGTGCAAGGGGAGATGGGGAAAGAATAAGGGAGAGTGTTTGAGGGGGGGTGAACACTGCTGAGGAAAGGGACAATCAAAATGTCCGAGAACCCCAGAATCACTTATATGCACGCACACACACGCACACACACACACACACACACACACACACACACACACACACACACACACGTGTCTGCCCCCTCATATCCCTATAGGCCCTCTTTGCAGCAGATTGCTCCTTGTCCTCAGTCACCTTCATCATTTCTCATTCACTCATTTTTCACCCCTATCGCCTTGCCCTCATTCTCTCTCTCATCACCCTGTAGCCGCACACACACACACACACACACACACACACACACTTAAACAAATATACTGTACACACCATGGACAGCCCCACCTTCCTCCCCCAACACCAATCTGCTGGCTCAGTACCCATGATCCTTCTCCCCCAGTGTGCAATGGTCCACTGTTTTAAATGTACAAATAATAAAATAGTTTCAGGGCCACAAAGGTCGCAGTGGATGCATTTGGGAGCCTGTTGAGAAAAGAAGCAGATATTTGGAGTGGAAAACACACACACACTCAGTATCATTACCTCTGATTCTGTTTTCGTGATTAGCGGTGAGCATGAAAGCAGAGTGGGCTTTTAAATGACACCAAGCTGATCTATAGCATGTAGCCAGGGAGTATTAGGAGCATTCGTCTCACCCAACACTTGGCGCCCCCGCCTTTCCATTACCGGCAAAGGCTCAGCTGACTAGCCACCATCCACCCACCAACCCCCCGTCTTCCTCTAGCAACGGCCCTCAGAAAAAAAGACCATTAGCAACGGAAATGAATAATACGAGCAGAGGGAGTGGACTGTGTAGAGTGGATTGCTTTGTGTTTTACTACGCACACATTAAGACTTGCATCTTGGCGAAGGAATATACACTATATGTAGGCACATGTACACACACACAATGATTCTATTCCACTGAGCGGGAGTACTTTTGCCTCAGACTAATGTTGGCTCCTCCAGATTACTTTAAGTCCATGCTGGGCAAAAAGCCAAATAGCTCTGTGTGCAGGTGGAATGATGATGTTGGAGCTGGAGCTGCAAACCAGGGTTGAATACTTACCACGAACGCATACATGTGCATACACACTGCCCATTATGCACAAGGATACACACAGGCAGATGTACAAAAGACATAAATTTTAAGAAACAGATGCTGCAATATAAATTCATGTACAGTGGTTAACAAACATTTGATGTATAGTGATGAAGATGGCAAATGTATCCATAATTGTAGCTGCTTAAGATAATGATGTGAAATGTATGTTACACATTAAACCAGAGTTATTAATGTGTATTCAGCTTATTCAGCGTTTTAATTTATGCTGAGAAAGCTCTCACTGCCAGGACCGACCAATTTGCTGCCGACCCAGTTTGACGACCCAGTTGGCAAGAGAGAGCCAATCTTACCACCAGTTGTCTTACAATCTCATTCAGGGGCATCAAATTCAATTGATAATGGTAAATAAACTTGACAGTGTTGTTTATATCATTTATCCAGTCAACAAAAAAATATGAAATTGCAAACACTTTGTAAAATATACCCTTTCACTTGTAATGCTGATACTGGGTTTAATATCTAAGGTATCAGTATCTGTTGTTCAAAATGTCTTAGACCCGAGATCTTACAGTTCAATGTGGTTACAGATTCACTTTGTTCTCAGGTTCACTACATTCACAAGGCTCAATAAGGAGTTTGGTGTTAGCAGAGTCTACATAAGAGCAATAAGACCTCCAGCCCACACAAAACACACACAGGTCCACTGACTTAGAAAGATCAATAGAATATATTTATGAAGAGTTTCTGTTCAATGTCATTTCTCAGAAACACTTCCTTCACTCAAGGCTTCCCGCTTCTTAGAAACGGAAATTAATTCTACTTGACTCAAATTTTACCAACTCAAATTTAACATGGGAATAAAATTAGAACCGATTAAATGTACAACCAAAGAAATACATTAAAAGTAATTCAATTAAATGTACCCTCAGTTCAACCCAAATTGGTGCAGTTATTATTTCTTAATATCCTCTGTTTTTTTTTTTTTTTTTCCTTTGACAGTTCCTTTAAGGTTGTCAGTCAACCTTGGGCCTCTTTTGAAACACCATTTTATCCCAGTTTTAGTCCTGACGACACCTTCTCTGTCCTTCTGGTAAAACTGCCAGTTTCACTTGATTTCATCAAGTTAAAAATGTCTTATTTCACTCTACTCAAACTAACTGAGCTTCTAAGATAAGATAGATAAGATATTCCTTTATTAGTCCCACAGTGGGGGAATTTCCAATTTCCAATTCTATCTCAGACACCTGTTTTAGCTGCATTTTCTCCGGGAGCTGAGGCATCGAGATTGGCATTATGGTCGTCACCATCTTGTTTTGGAACCAGAAGTGACACGACAGGGTGGAGCTAAGTACAACCAAATGCTAATTAAGACATTTTTAGGTGACCAAAATGTTACTATTAACTTTCATGAACTGAAAATACCCTGTGAAAGAGTTAAAGCTCCAAGATGAAAAAATGGACAACATCCAGACTGGACAACGCCGTGATAGCGACCTGCCAATCCCCTGCCAATCCCCCCAAAGGATCCCCTGCTTTATGGTCTATTGGACTCTAAATGGGACCATAGTTTAGTAAATGAACATCATGCTGTATTGACGAAGACTTGAAACTAGCGAACGAGACCATAAACGCATATTTACAGTGTTTACTGAGGTAATAAATCAAATGAGAAGTAGGATCTTTTTCATAGACTTCTAAACAATCAGGCTTCTTTTTTGCAACCAGAGGAGTCGCCCCCTGCTGGTTGTTAGAAAGAATGCAAGTTTAAGGCACTTCAGCATTGGCTTCATTTTTCAGAGCCGGAGTTTGCCACCTGGGGAGTCGTGGAAGTCGCATAGAAAGTGCCTGCTTGTGAGGTGTTTAGGGAACATCTGTAAATTGGGCTACAGAAAAAAATAACCTGAGTTACAAGTACATTACTACCAGTGTGTATGTCTGCAGTTGTATCCTCGCTTATATTTGCCAGTTTTCTGTCCTGCCACAACCTTGTATGTCTGAGAAAAGAGGGACGTAGATGAGTGAGTCAAGATGAAATCTATTTACAAAAAGGTGGGGCTCAAGTGTGAATCAGCCACACTCATCTCTCACAAAGCTTTGATGGCAACTTGAGAACTGAAGGCTTCCCAGAACTGCTGCTACTTCGATCACACTGATGGGGCCTTAAAAGGGGAGTTAAGATGAGATGTGTGTCATCCATAAGAGCAGCAAAACTGGGCCACTCTGAAGAATGGCGTCTAGACCCTGAGCGCAAATCATCCATTTTACAACAAGAGATGACTCTTACAGCTGAAAGAGGCACTGTTCTCTGCTTAAAGTTTTAGTGATGCTTTGCTGTACCGATTTTGGCTGGAGCTTACGTGTATCATGAAATGGTAATGGGTACAGTGATCAGTCAAGACTTGAGAGGCTCTGAGGATCCCCCACCATGTCTCCATCCATCTCAACCTGACTCAGTTTGTAGTTTGTTGTATCTGATGGATGGATCTGAAAAATCTTTATTCTCATTGGTTGGCAGTCCTTGTCCACTCTTGTATTGTACCGTACATTATAACAGGTCTGATGCAGGTATTTTTTTGCCATGCTAAATTAATGCTTCAGTATGCTGTAGGTATCAGTAGCAACAGTGTTTGTGATTTAGCACTGAAACTGTGTATTTTAAGTCAGTGCACTTTAGCTTTGCTGCACTTGTGAACTTTTAGTTCTGAGCATGTGACCATAAACAGGAACAAAAGTGATGTTTGCCTTGTAAAAATCACTAATCGTTCCCTCAGTACAGCCTCAGTTGTATTCCTTGTGTCAGCAGATCAACATCTACATGTATAGTATTGAAGCCAGTCATTAAAAAAAAAAATCATCTTTATGTAACTGTAAAGCTCAGAAATTAATATATGTTTTATTTCTTTGTCTGTACAGTGCCTGGTCTGCCCTATCTGTCAGTGGCTCAGGACTCCGAGACATCAGCTGTGGTTCGCTGGGACCCTCCAGATCTCACAAATGGCATGGACCTGCAGGGTTACCGGCTCCAGTTTGGCCGGAAAGATGTCTCTCCTTTGGCCACACTGGAATTTGCTCCCCAAGAACGCCAGTACTCTGTGGGCAACATTCACCGGGGGGCCACCTATCTCTTTAAAGTCTCAGCCAAGAGCAGGGGGGGCTTTGGGGAAGAGGCCGTGGTGGAACTCAGTGTGCCCGAGAATACGCCAGGGGGATACCCTCAAATTGACGAGGGCTCCAACGTCACGTGCTGCTCGGTGCAGCTGTCCTGGTCTCCTCCCGTGCTTGCGGAGAGGAATGGGGTAATCACAGAGTACACTTTGGCCTATAAGGAAACCGGTACCGGAGGAGCACCGCGGGAGCTCCGCTTGCCCCCCAGCGAGTCCAGCTATGTTCTCAACAGCCTCAAACCAAACTCTGCATATGATGTGAAAATACGTGCTCACACCAGTATAGGTCCAGGGCCCTACAGCCCACCTATCCAGTATCGGACGGTGGCCTTTGATCCAACAGGTAGGGCTTGACTGTTTCTTTTCCAACCCGGTTGGCAGGGGGTTGGAAATTGGCAAAAAAAAATCACACAAAATGAATACCGCCCCACCCCCTTCTTCAACTGCCTCCACCTCTTCTCAAGAAATCTTGATATTAAAATTGTTTGCCGTGGGATACTCACTTCACTAACCCAAACAAGGTAAACCCAAGTCAGTAAGTTATAGTCAGTCATTTTGAGAAAGAGGAGGGAAGCCT
The DNA here is from genome assembly GCA_947000775.1 of Pterois miles. Taxonomy (NCBI): domain Eukaryota; kingdom Metazoa; phylum Chordata; class Actinopteri; order Perciformes; family Scorpaenidae; genus Pterois; species Pterois miles. Next base: position 2,399,439 of record CAMQGK010000552.1, read on the forward strand.
AGAATCTCAAGGTAAGTGCTGTTTGGTCAGACACTCCTGTCAGTCATCCTTGCAGCCCTTTGCCAAGCACACTCACGCAGCTAATGCCATCTCACATCCCCAGTTTTCAAACAAGGTAGGACCTCAGTCAAACCCAGTCACTGCAAGAGTATGTTTGGACTATTCTAAGAAGACAGAAAGCAGATTTTGGTTCTTTATTTTGGTTTTGGTTTTGGGTTTGTTTTGAGATATCCCCCCCTTCCTAACCTCTTCCCTCCTCTCCCCTGTCCCTTAGTGGGACAGTTTGTGGCATGGCATCCCCCAGATGCACTGCTAAGGACTGTTGGCATGCTGTGTTTTGAGTCTGTCTCTATGCCCGCCTGGCAGCACGTTAGCAGTGCCAACCCAGACTCAGTGGAGCTGTAGGAACAGTTGGCACTGGGACCACATGGGTCAGTTGTTAATCCTCAGGTGGTCATGGGTTCAAAGACAGTGTTGAGATGGGTTGGCACTACCCACGGTGGCTTGCCAGTGGGCACTCCCTTGTGCTCCATGGGTTTGTCGTCCATGAGTCTTACGTGCTGTGTGTCTTAACCAATGGCGTTGCCCTTCTCACAGCCAATCACAGCTCACCGTTACACTCACTCTCCAACCCAGAGGAACGTTGCAGGGGAACAACAGCTTCTTTTTTTTGTTTTAAACCAAAGGTTCTTCTTTTGTTTCTCTTTCCTTGGTCTCTCAACATGTTCAGTTTACTAAAGCTACACTGTCTTTCTTGTTTGTTTTGTTTTTCTTGCATTTGTCCACTCAACAGATGTTCCAAAGAATTTCACTGTCAAGTGGGCCACCAAGACCACAGTGGTCATTGCATGGAAGTTTTCTGAAAGCAGGTCTCCATATAAATGCACGGTGAGTTTAATGTAGGGCAAAGAAAAAAAGAGAGATTCATCTGTCAGGGGAGTTGCTCTTTAATGTAAACATTGTAAGAATGAAAGACTCAGAAATGACTTGTTAACAGCGACACCTGTGGCAGTTAAGTCAATGACAGTCAGCGTCCTGTTGCTCACACTTGTGCTCACACTATGTAGACATGATCGAGAGATTGATAGCTAAAACCACAATATCACCATGTATTTTACATGCTTGGCAGTAATGATATCTTACCGATCCAATAGGATTTTTGCCAGCCCAGGGTCTGTTTTGTTACCCAAAACCAAACAAAGGTCCATCCATGAATCAAAGGCTCGGCTGATTGTGAGAGTGTTGGGGTCAGAGTCGTGGTGAGGCTGGTTGTTTTTGGCATTATCAGACTCCATTTCTAACCGAATGTTAGTTATGGTTGCACTCTGTCAGCCCTGTTGCGGCGCTAAAGAGAGTAAAGGCACCTGCGCATGACGTCATATCCATTGGATTTTCCCGTAAAAAATGGCCCACGTTCTTCACATTAAAAGCAGTCTACAGGCTGATAGAGGAAACCCAGAAAGTTGCAGAAGTACTCTTTTTTAGGTTACAACCTGTTCACACATTGACAATAGAAAATGCTTAAAAACATGTATATGTTTAAAAACTTACATACAGTCCCTTTGAAATGAACTCTGAAAGTTATAACTGATTTTGATCTGTTTTTCTGAAATTGGAAATGGCTTGATTTTACATTACATTTAGTGAATTTGCATTCATTTCCAACATACCCATCCCCTGACTTATGTAATCATCACAATGCAAACATGCATTCTTCTCTTCTGTTATTACCTAAATCCACCTCTTTACCTGCCCGCATATGTCTGTTAAACAACCAATCTAATGACCTATCAGTCATGATTGTACATCCCCTTACCAATTATTGATTAACCCTCTGGACCATTTATTGAACTCTAGATTGAGTACAACCGTCACAAGATGGATGTGGATGCCAGGCAGATGAGGGTGCTCGTCACTGGGCTGAAGCACAACACTACCTACGAGTTCAGGGTGACCTGCCAAGAAAGCATGGACGGCGGGCCAAGGCACCGTGTGGTTGCCAAGACCGCGCCACTCATCCTGGTCAAGAAACCCAAACTGGACATCTACGCTGAGCCTGACAACATGCTCACCATGTCCTTCCCACAGGTCGATACCAAGGACGTCAAGTGAGTACAGCGTGCTGAAAGATGGTTTCTGCAGACTGATTTATCTTTGAGGGTTGAGGTATTTAGAAGTCTTGACATGCTTGAGAGCTGATGTGATATGGATTGAGATCTCAAGGTGTCTGAGATGTTGAAATGGAAGATTAGGATTTAGGATTTCTGAGACATGCTGAACATTGCTGGAGTCCTGCAAGTTTGAATTATTGCTTCAATTTCCTGTCAACTCTGTAACAAATGTATTCATCTAAAACAACCAGACAATCAATAATGAGTTTTGTGTCATTTTTGTAATTTACTTTGATGGTGTGTTTCCAGGACTTTCTATGTGGTAGTGGTGCCACTTAAGAGTACCTCAGGAACTGTCAAAAACCTGAAGAACCCTGATGAGATGGACATGGAAGAGGTAGGATATTTTAAAAGCCAAGTGTTATTAAGGTTAAGGGTGAACTGGCTCAAACAAAATGAAACATATGTAATAGGAAGAAGCAACTTCAAGACTCTTTTCAGGAGACTGAATCTTTTCTCTCTACTGGCAAAAACTGTGTTTTTAGGGAGGGATTCCAGAGACACTTGTTTGTGTAATAACAGTCTTATGTGCTAGGCAAATTGCATTGTACACACCGTGTACCAGACATGGGCACACACAACACAAACGTAAGTACATCTCAGCTATGGTAATTTTTTCCCCCCCAAGCATGCAGAAGAGAGAATTACACAGTCTTCTCCCACTCTTGCCATAGCTCGAGGTCACCTTGAGCGCCAGATCAACAGCAACCATCCCTATTGGATTTGGGATTACACACATTCCCTGTGCTTAGTGCCTGCCTCTGTCTGCAGTTTGAAATGAATGAGAGGGGTTGGATGTTGGGGGTTTGGAGCCTGGCTACGTGGAACTTTGCCAGAGAGTTAGCAGCTTTTTGAAGGGTGCAGTTACACCCACTTTGTTTTCTTTGGTCTCAGTCTGTTCACTGAAAGGGCTGTAGTTATTGTAAACAACAGTCAATTGATTTATTGGAAAACTGTGATCAATCCTGCCACGTTGCAAATATCTATCATTAGGGTTGGGTGGTCCTATCATTTATTGACTATTATACCACATACATATATTTTCATAGCTCTCAGAATTTACTGATCATTTTTTTATCCATTTTGATCATCATTAGCCGTATTTCCAAGTATCACATTAGAAAAGCTGTATGGAAACGGAAAAATTGGGTAAAACTTCCTCAGTTGTGGAAAAAAAAGTTATTTTGCTCACTTTAGGTGGTTTTTTCCTTCGCCAAAAAAAAAGTTGATGCGCTCAATGTGTTATGGAAACACTTTGCCAAATAAATTCCAATGTAGCGATGATTTACCTCAAGTTTCTGCTGTCGGCATCTTCTCGGATATTCCCATAACGTGTGAGTGCTTGACTTTGTATCAGGATAACATGAAACATGGCCAATACTAGCTGACATAAAAGAACCATTAAAACATACCCAACTGAAACTAATTCCCTACTTCCTGTACTTTGTTTACTGGCAGATTACAGCCTTGCATAGACTAGAGCGCCAACGTCTGACCAAACTGCACTGTAGTCAGATGTTTTCACTCCAAACCAGTTGATGGAAATGCAGCTAATTCACATTTCTTTTGTGTTACATTTCAAAAGTTTTCTTAAAATTTGCTCGACGGTTGAATGGAAACACAGCCACTGTAATCTGCTTCTTGGTCTTTTTCAATCTGGTGTTTCCACACTGCAGATTATAAACATTTAACATCAGAAAACCTTGTAAAGCATCTGTCAATGAATTTGGGACTGATGTTGTAGAAACTGCAAAAGTAAACTGCCTGTTTACATCAATCAGCTGCTGCGGGAGGTGACCCCAAAGCGCCGTTCACGACGTCAGCTGGCTCAGCTGGACCAAAGGAAGCCCTACATCACAGCCTGCTTCAGGCAGCTGCCCCTCAGCTTCACGGTGGGATCGGACTACCGCCACAGCAGCTGTGAGAACAAGCCTCTTGAACCTGGCAAGGAGTACGTCTTCTTCCTGCTGGCTGAACTCAACGCCACCGGGGTGAGTTACTAGTTCAGCTCAGTTCAACCCAGTCAATTTACTTATTACTTAGTCAATTGCTTTTTTTGTCAGAGTGTATTTAAAAATTCACTTCTCTGCGTTTAATCGCGGTTCACTTCAGCTTTGTTCATCTGAATCTAACACATATCATTGTTTGTCCGGTTTGTGCTGGTGAGTTCGGGCACACTCAGCTCACTGAACTTCATTCATCCCGTGCGCATACCATGCTGTAACCTGGATTGTGTTTCATAAACCTCTACCTGGTTTTTCTGTTCAGAAAATGTATGCCACCAGCCCTTACAGCGACACAGTGATGACTCCCGAGCTGGTGGACGACCGCCTGACAGCAGAGACTGGTGACGGACTCATATGGGTGGTGGGCCCAGTCCTCGCCGTGGTCTTCATCATCTGCATTGTCATTGCCATTCTTCTATATAAAAAGTGAGTTGGTTTGGGAGTTGTAGTTTATGTGGCGAATGCAATTGGACTTGACTCTGTAAAAATAACATTGTTCAACATGAAATGACAATTCAACACACAGGGTCAGTGTATAAGGTATTTTCTGGAAACTCTTAACTATCCTCTTATCATTAAAACATACAGGAAGTTAAACCCTTGAGCTTTGCATTGTTAGTGCCATGCTCCACAAACCGTGATCCACAGTTTTACTGAATTAGTGTAAATGTACGGGAAATGTCCATTTTTTTTCTCATGCAGCAACATACAATGAACATTTTCTCACCATTTGATGTTGAACAAGTTATTTGCAGTGTTACAGTGGTATTGGGAAATAATTGCACGTTAGGGAGCATGTGGAAAGGGGCTTATTCTGTATTCATAGCAGCATGATGTTAAAAAAAAAACAAAAAAAACATTGTTGCATGTAAATATGAAAGAACGTTTGTTGTGAAAAAAAGATGGTTGTGGGAAGTGAGGGGGTTGGAGAAAGAAGAGAGGAGGAGATTCTTTGAGATGGTGCTCAATATCTGAACCAATAATGGTAAAATATACTCATCCAGGACTGTATTTAAATAGGTATATACAGTATATCTAATATAAATACCTACACACTTGAATGGGCTGCAAAAAGTAAGCACAACTACAAACCACGTGTACCTTTCTGTTGGCCTTTAAGTCAAGAATACGTAATTCTACTTTTCGTAAGTATAAGTAGACCTATAAGCCAAATATACTTAGTCTTTTCTGTGTAATGTTCAGTATAAGCCAAGTACATATGTATACTTTTGTTAAGTATATCTCTGATAAGTACATAAAAAGTAAACAAAGTATACTCTTGTATTTTACATTTAAAAGAAGTATACTAACAGCATACTTGAATAAACTTTTTGGTAAGAATTCTGGAAAGAATACTCCATAAAGGTGTTACTCCAATTTATTGTCATTTTAAGCATTATTTGTTTAAAATATGTAGTTGATATTTTTTCTGGAGTGAGTGAGCCTATTTTCTGATGGTGGAAATCAAACTATTATATTTTATAAAACATTTCCCCCTTGGTTTACAGTTAGTTGCACAGTCTCAGTGACTACAAGTCCCATCTGAGCAGTAGTGCAAGAGGTTGCCCTACATACCAGGGAAGATCCCTGAATTATTTTTATGGGGGCTGGTGTGAGCAGCACGAGTACAGCTTGCTACTGTCAGATGATCCCAGACTGTCTGACCTTGCCTTACCTCAGTCTTTGTGGTTAGGGAGAGTAACATCTCTCCTTGGATCTCTCTCTCTTTTTGTCTCTCTCTTCTCTTTCTGTCCCCCTCACTCTCCCATCTTCCTCTCCATCTCTCCCTGGTGAATAGTGCCTCCCGGGTCTGCCCTTGGCCCTGACATTCCCCCTTCCCCATCTGTATCTGCACCCTCGCACACATACACAGACACACAAACTCACATGTAAGCACTTGCTTGCACATTTCTACTGATACATGTGCACACACACACACACACACACACACATGCATGCACTCACCTCCTCCAAATGCTGATGAGCTTTATCTCGCGTTTTTGCGAGCCCAGCAGCGACCCCTGTGAATTTTAAACTGCACTCTATTGATTTATCTCTCTTCTTGCCTCCCCCCCTCTCTCCTTTTCTCCTTGTGTGTTGTGTTTTCACCATCTTTATATATTTATTTGACTCCTATTGCTTGCTCTGGAAACAGCAAACCTGACAGGTAAGGTTTAGCCGTACTTTATTGCATTTTACGAGAGAAGGCAAAATAGCCTGCCTCAGCAAAAAAAAAAAAAAAAAGCCTTTAATTAGTGAAGGTGAAGGAGAATTTTGCGTACTCGATACGCTCCCCTGTTTTTGATTCGGTTTCACTCGAGCGTTCTTGACCCAGTCAGTTGGAGCTGCTGAGTTGTTTAGGTATATCATCATTAGCGAGAGTGGCGACTGTTTTGCTGGATCAAGTGCTCACCAAATGTTATTCTGTTGTTTTCGTTGTACGTCTTCCCTCTCTTTCTACTCTTTGTCTCGCTCTCCAGCCGCAAAAGAAAAGAGTCAGAGCCACGCACAAAGTGTCTGCTGAACAACGCCGACATTACACCCCACCACCCCACAGACCCGGTGGAGATGAGACGCATCAACTTCCAAACTCCAGGTACAGGATGCACTCACAGACGGCCTCACTGTAAAATTGAACAACATTTATAGGAAGAGTTAAACTGATATTTAGCATACATGACATCTTTGGGCACATTTTAGTTAAAAACTGATTTTTATTTTCACTGACAATATTAAAGATGTGAAGAAAGAAGTTCAGACATCCAGCTTTAGGTTTGACAGCCGGTAAAACTGACTTTGCCTTTAAGGGAAATTGTAGTATTTTACAACTTGGTTCTTGGGTTAATATAACATATTGCTGATCGGACTGAGTAGACATTCTGAACGCAATGGACAGTTTTACAATGTAATCTAAGCGTTTAACCCAAGTGGTAACCCTCCAACAACAAAATCAATGCACACGATTCGACTGTTATCACCATTAAATAGGCATTATCGGTCATTATGACCAACATAGATACGCTATGGCTATGTTATGCTGTGAAAGTGAAACTTAACAGCAACACGTTTTAGCATGTTGTAAAACTGAATGAAAAATTATATTTTGAACACAAATGAAAAGTCTTCTTTAGGCTTAGGCAACAAAACCACTTAAGTTTAAGGGAAAACGTCAAGTTTTGGCTTAAAATAACCAAGTTTCAAAAGTAAAAGCAAAACTTAACAAACACAAACTACAACTACATGTTGTTGGTATTACACAGGAGGTGAACCCGGTCTCCTGTCTGAAAACCGTGTGGTTTGTGTCCCATGCATCATCTCTGACCTCCACCTCATTTCAGGCTGTCTATACTTCAGCGCCTGACTTCTGCTTCTGCTCCTGTCATAATTACTACAGTCACTAGAGGTCACCTCCTTTCTGTGATCTACCATGTGAATAGAGGATAAAACCTACTAGTGAGTGTAGTACACTATTGACCTACATCTGTGGTGCTTATAGCGACTGATAATGCCGATTTAATAGCCTGATAACAGTCTAATCAGCTGATAAATGGACAAGTAAAAACACAAGTAGCCCTGCATTACAAAATACTTCATGGAATATTGAGATAGCAATAGTTAATGTTCTTAATTTAGACCTCCAAATAACTACTTTAAAGTGTTGGATAAAAGCTGGCCTGTTAAAAAGCCATCTAAGGCTACTTTTATTTCCTTAGCCTAATTGGATTTCCATTCTAAGACAGTTTCCAATGGAGCGTTCATGCCTGTTATCTCTGCAGTGACAGTGGTGAGTACAACATTAGGCCAATCTATAGGTTTTATTTGGAAGGAGACCAAGGTTGTAGAAAGAGAACTGGATTTGAGAAGCTACTTACCTACACAGAAATTAATGGAGTCCACAGTGGCTTTAACAGACTACATGCTATTTCTAATGTTTTTGTTCTGCTAATAACAAAGTTTTGCAGGAACGTAAAAATCCTCATTTTTGGAACCTACTGAAATTTGGCAAAACATGTTCATTAGCCGCAGCTGTAACCCCAAAATACCATCACGGGTTGTCAAAAGCTCATATTAGCCAACTATATTATGTTACAGAGAGCAAATAAAGACACTTGCACACAGACCAAATTATTTACTTGCAATGTTTTATCCATGTATGACAAAACGTGTCTACCTATGTGTATTAATATGCACATAACTTACATGTGTAGTGAAGGCAGATTGTAACATTGGCACACACACATGCACACAGCCTACACACAGATTAACTTTTCTCAAGTGATGCAACTTGAAGTTAAATTTACGCCACAGCGTGAATGATGCCCATGAAGTGCTCCCACATCATTCTGTTTGACATTATGTGCCTTCATAACTACCTGCAAGCTATATTTATGTGTGTGTGCCATGTCCCATGTAACAATTAGCAGTTCATGAATAACAAATAGTTCAGAAAATGATGTCTGCTGTTGGACTTAATGTTTTTTCTGTGTTCAAAACAAATCCTGTTTCTGGGTTTTACCTGCTTTTCTCTTTTGTCTCACTTTCCGTCTGGTGTTCATCCGAGCTAAAGCCTGGTGTTAGCAACAGAGCCCATTCGATCCCAAACTCATTCTCTAAGGCTTCTCCATCTTCCTCCTGCCTCCTTTTTCAGACCCATTATCTATTGGTCTGGCTTTCTGTTATTTAGCCTTCTGTGCTGGCATCTACAGTTGTTGTAATTGGTCTGATTCATAGTTTGCTTTTTTGTGTGTGTTGTATTTGGTTCAATTTAAACATTTTATGTCAAAAATGAATCTGATAGCAGTCACATCAGTTACTTCTATCTAAGCATCGTGCATTATTGTGAGTTTTCCATGAAATGGGTTAGTTTGTTTTCTCTCTTCTAGTAGTTTATTTGACAGAGGAATGAGGACTGCATTTTGAGGAACGTGCACTGTATTTCAAATTCATTGTTCTGTCCTGCCCAAGCCGATGACAGAAAAGGAGTAAACCCTCCAGAGGTGGAATAAACACATCCACCTTTTTTTCCCGCTGTGCATTCCCTCGTTTCTTTCCCCCTTTTCGCCTCCCTCCTTTCTGTCTCCTAGCCGTCTCTCAGCCATCCATCTGTCGTCCATGGCCAGTCTCTGCTCCATCAAAAGGCTCAAATTTCAAAATGGAGTGTTTTTCTTCATCTTCTTCGGGAGCCCAGTCACGCTGGCTGAGTTTGTATCTTGGAAGAAAAAGTGACTTCTTTACATCTGAGAAGAGAGACACAAGGATGAAAGGAGTCCTGCTTATAAACAGAAATGTGGAAGTTCAATTTCCTACCCCTCATCTTTATCTCTCCTGGTGTTCAGAGCCCTATCAGCGGTTCTGTAATGACAAGGTTAGAATGGCCATTCCTGTTTTTTTTTTTTCCTCTCTCTGACTTCAGGCACTTTCCACTGTGCCTTCAGCTGTTCTCCTCCGTTCATTAAATTATAGAGACTCTTCTTGCAATCTCACTTTTACATAACATTCACCAATACGCGTTAAGACTTCTCTTTATACCGTATATGACGAGCATTCTCATTCGACAGCCCCGTCGCCGTTCTGCAGAATTGGCCGATGTCATTATCGCTGCACCCGGGGAATTTAATTTGAATGGACATTTTAGCCCAATTAAGTGGGCCGGTGAGCATTTGTGAACATCCCCATCAGCTAATAGCGACCATTGTTCAAATGAGCATTCTCCCAGTGCACTTATCCAGGGCCTCTGCTATCCAGCAGAGCATATGCTGCATCGGCGATGTGTGCTCACTGACCCCTAGTGCTGGGGAACAAAAAATATGTTTTTGATTAGGCTTCCTATAGGCTAAGCTTGGCTAATGCATTTGAGAGAGAGAGAGAGAGAGAGAGAGAGAGAGAGAGAGAGAGCGAGAGAGAGAGAGACATTGTGTGAGTGTGTACTTTAAAGCCTGTAAGTCATGTGACAGCCTCACAGTGACATCCCATAACTCCTTGGGGTGCAGAGTGGCTCGTTTTGTCATTATCTTCATTGGTGCCTGGGGTTTAATTGTCAAATGGGGCCAAAGTAATGAAGCAGCACGACTCAGTGGATATCTACTGTCAAGCCTCCCTTTTCCTGCAACTACTCAATCTTTTCTCTCTCTATTCATTTTTTCATTGTCTCTCTTTACCCCTTTCTCTCTGTTTCTTCTCTTATTTTACTCTTTCCAGTGTTTGGTGAACCATAACAGCTGGTGATCACCATGACAACTACCACCTGCAATATGTACAGTGGTGGAATGTAACTAAGTACATTTAATTGAATGCTGTACTTAAGTACAATTTTGACATTGTACTTAACTTGAATTTTTCCATTTTATGCTACTTTATACTTCTACTCCAATACATTTCAGAAGCAAATATTGTACTTTTTACTCCACTACTTTTATTTGACACAAATACAATGAAAAAACATGTTCTGCTTATACTGTATATGATGCAGTACTATACTACTAATGTACCCAATAGTATGCAAAGTTCTCTAATACTGGCTCCATATTGTTGTACTACAACCTTAAAATGTATTCATTATTGATAAAAACAGAGTGATATAATATTATATAATAACTTAAGACTGGAGGTTTAATAGGAAATCACAGTTGACATTTGATGGGAAGTTAAGTACTGTCTTGTACTCAGTGGTGGAAGAAGTATTCTGTTTTCCATTCTGCATAATGAGTACTTATCCTTTGATACTGTTTTGATGATAATACTAATGACACTTAAGTGACATTTTGAATTCAGGACTTTTAGTTCTAATGGAGTATTTTTAGGCTATGGTATTTCTAATTTTACTTAAAGCTGCAGTGGGTAGAAATAGAGCAAATATGATTTTTTAAAAAGTATTTTTTATAAAACTATATATGTCACTATATCCTGACAGTAGTGCATGAGACTGGTAATCTGAAAAAGAAATCATCTTCCTCCATGTGCTCCTAATGGCATCTGAAAGATTTCACAGACCAAAGGAAAACCACCAATCAGAGCCGAGCTGGAGCCTGTGGTCTCTGAGCAGCTGTCAATCACTCACAAACTCTGATCGAACGGTTAAACTCGGCAGAGCTGATCGAATATGAATCAATATTCTGTTACTGTAATGACTATTTCTACACCTCAAATGTTTTCAGAAACATCTTGCTGTGAAAGGAGAAAGTTTGTAACCCGGCAGCTTTGTTGAAATCAGTTGAGGAAATACCAAGCACCGCCCACCAGCTGGAGCACAGCCAATAGGAACACTGTCTCTGAAATGACCTATTATAAGTCTCCCATCACGTCCTAGATTTCTTAAACCCTGAAAACAGCCATATGGAGGTGCAAAAGTCTAGTTTGTCTCAGAACACTTGAATTACAATATGCTGAAAAATTATTATGGAACTGTTGGCCACTGATGCCAAAAACATTCTGCCTACTGCAGCTTTAAGTAAAAAAAAAAAACTGAGTACTTCTTCCTGAACTGAATAAATACTGTATATAGTTCAAGCACAAATAGAATAAGAAAAACTCTCCCCCTGCAAATTTAAAGACAGGTGAACTGAGTTTCACTCTGGATTTATTTTTCAACATATCTCTGATATATTTTCTATTTATGCCGTCTCTTATTTATGCCGTCTCCCCCTCCGATACAGCAGTATCGCATATGGCACTTCACGCCCCCGTAATTCTGTCAGGAAAAGTGACTTTCACATTTAAGCATGTAAAAATCAAACATTTCCTCACAGACGGTGTCACACATCCGCAGACACCAGCCAATCGCTCGCATGCATCAGCAACCTACTTGTTTCTCCAGATTACAGCAGCGGCTGCAACAGCCGTGCCCTCCTCCTCCTCCTCCTCCTCCTCCTCCTCCTCACAAACAGTTCTATGGAAGCACACACGGCACACACTCGCACATAAACATAATCAGACACGCCTGTTCCTCCCACCTGCTGTGATGAATGACGTGTGGAGACAGTGGATCAGAGCACCCCCTGCTAGCTTTAATTAGTCATTGTCACAAATCAATTAGGAAAAGGGGGATGTTCGATGTCTTCATCTCTCCGCACTCATTTGGTGCCGCCGGCCTGACGTCCTCTGCTAAGTCGGCAGCGTACACACCCAGCAAAACCCCTTTTATTTAGCAGAATTGAGCTTTGCAGTGTTTTTATTCAGACATGCATCTTAATAATGGAAATGTTTTCCTTTATTCCTTTCGTTGATTTTGGCTCCCAACTGCGATTGATACATTTTTACTAAATCAAAGAGGTGTTTTATGGTTTTGGGACCAGACTGTTTTGAGGTTATTTTAGAAAAACAAATCAGATTTCCTTGCCTTCCAAATCTCACTTCTTCCTATTCATGCTCTGGAATCAGTTTTCTTTGGATTAAGGTTGCCACCTTTGGGTGATGTGATCCTCTCTTATCACTGAGCGCCACTGTTGATCTGATTTCAGCTTTCAGCCCTGGCAAAACGTATTTCCCTTCACTTGACGGACAGGTTGGCAGCATCCCATCAAACTGCATCTCTTAGCCACATGTCCACTTAACACTGTCACAGATGGCTTCTTTCTGCTTGAGCAGCTGAGAAGATCCAGAGTCTCCCCGGACACGGCATCACTGGCTGCGGCCTCAGAGGACTTCTCCTCCGGAGCAAAAAGACTTTGAACCGTCGCCGCCGCACTTCTCGCAGCTCACGCCTCCCATCAGCTGTGGCTCCACAGCTGTCAGCCAGGAATGCAGACACTTTTCCACACCTTTCACTCCCGATGCCGTTGCCTCAGCACCGAGCCGCTGACAAAGGAACCTTTCAGAGCTGGTTTTCACCAGGAAACATAAGCTGTTTTTTCCCCTTCTCATTGCTGCCAATGGGTCCCTTCCAACTGGTGCTTATGAAAGCTTAGAGATAGCAAATCAATTTTCTTATCCCTGATCTCTATGACCACTGATATGGGGCTTGGCAGAAGGGTTTTTTCAGCAGAGGCTGATGCCCGTAGCTAACCAGGCTGCTCCTGAGGAGGACTGTAGCTGATCTGATCTGAAAATGTTTGCCCTACTTTTTCATGTCTGTGTGGCCTCAAGTCTGTCATTCGGGCCTCCCTCGAAGGGGCTTGAGTTGACTGATTGGTAAACTCTTGGTAAAAAAAAAAAAAAAAATCCTTTCTTGGTTTCTTTTATCATGTTTGCACACTTTTATGTTTTCTTTTGACATAGCATTTTCTGTTGCATTACGGCCTTTTGAAACCATTTCCCCTTATGTTTGCTGTTCTTTACAGATTCTGGTCTAAGCAGTCCTCAGAGTGAAGCAGATTTTGACTATGAAAGTTAGTCTCTATGCTTTTAGCTTTCTTTATCTTTTTTTTTTTTTTTTTTTAAGCACGCTTGCCTTCATTTACAAATTTGCATTTGTTTTGTTTCTTTCACATTATGCAGCAAAATTCCAGCACTAATTAATTTCATGTTGATTTCTATTGGTATACTGGGCTGTTTTTATTTTTCTTTAATTGGATGTCAGTCATGATATTCACTTGGGCTGTTGGCTGTGCATTAATCCACCATGCATAAATAACCTGTGCGATCACTTCTGCTGATGTAGAGATGGTTGAGAGATGTGTGGGTTTTTTTTTTTTTACAGGAGTACAACCTCTTCCTCACCTCCTTGTTGTTGTTCTTCCCCCTCCTCCTCCTCCTCCTCCTCCTCCTCCTCCTTCACCACCACTGCTCCATTTCCATCCTGAAGTAACGGGGTTTTCTCTGTGCTCCAAGATAACGAGCAGAATTAATTAAAGCGGTGGCAAACAATGGCTCGACATTTGATCACCCCCCGTCTCTCCGCTCACTGCAAAGGATCATCCGAGAGAAAAAGCCGAGTTTCTGGTTTTCCTCTTCCCCCTTTTTCTCCCCCTTTATTTCCTCTGCTTACCCACAGACAGACTTCTTCCCTTTTATATGGAAATATGCGACATCATAAATAGGCTTTTTTGAGAGAGAGAGAGAGAGAGACTGCTTTGGCTTATCAAAAAGAATCATTATATTTCTCAGGCGCATCGACTGCGGATCGGGAGATTGGAAATGTATAATTAGACGCTAGTTTGTTTTTCTGTGTTCATTGATCACACTGTTGATTGCGGTGGAAAAAGAAAAAAGAAGTCTGTACGTGGATAGTAAAACACCACGGGGAGGCGGGTTGTGTTGAAAAGAGAGATGAGAGGTTTGGAATGGGGAGTAAAGGGAATAACAACAATTTGTCCTTGAGTGACTTTGCTCGAGTACGGGTCACGGCAAAGCCAAGTAAATCTTTTCCTGGATAAACAGGGCAATGTGCCGTGCGGTGTGTAAATGACAAGATGGATAAGAGAACAGCAGAAGCATTTGTCTTTAGAACAAAACAAATGGTCGAGGTTGGAAAAGTATACACTGAGAGAGAGAAATGGATGCACAAACAGATTGGTTTAGCTGTAAGGTTCATCTGTGAAAACATGACAATCCATAGCGATATATATATATATATATATATATATATATATATATATATATATATATATATAGTGTTATGTCAGCAAAGGGCATAAAGGTAAAATAATGGCTTTAAGCCTCTTGCAGTTGTAAGGATTCAAACAGTTTTCATACAAGTTTCCCTGAAAAACTCTTTTAAAACTCTTTTAGGGAATAAACAAATACTAGTATGTATAACCTTCAGCCTATCCCACTGGCAGAGCGGTATTGTCATTTGGATATATATGTGAACACTTTGGCCTGATATATCTCTCCAACCGTACCAGGCACTTATACATGCAGACAGTAATGTGGGCAGTAAACACAAACTGAAAAGAATTGATGGAGTCTGAGTATATCAGTATCTCACACACACACTCACAAATACACATAGAAACACAGTAAACGACACACACACACTCTTTGATCTCCCCTCAAACAACCAACTCTTGTTCTCTCAAGGAGAAGTGAGGCCCCTCATTTGCATATGCATTTACTTATTCCGCTCATATTGTCTGATACCTTTTCCCTTTGAATCCGAGGCAAGTAAACTGACAACCAAATTGAATTTGCAATATTTCCCTCTCTTTTTCTTGATGCTCATCTCAATGAATTCCCGCACCACAAGTGATTAATAACGCTCACATTCTCCAGTGACGCCACCACAATCTCGCATGCTTTGTCAGATCACTGAGAAACTCAAGTATGAATAAATAGTTTTTGTCCAAATGCATTCGTACAATCTCTTACATTCTCTCTTACATTACAAGGTTGTGTGTGAGTTTATATTAAGATACTGAAAAGAAAATTCAACGCTGGCTTTAAAAAATGGAAGACACCTATTAATTTGGTAAACATTTAAATGACGATCATTAAGGAGGGCACGGGTGTTTGTCAAGTAGGCTGGTAATGCAGTGTGTCCATTCATTTTCCGGAGGATGTCACGGCATCCAGTGTCGTCTCCATTTTGTCTCATACATGCATTGTAATCTGTGTTAATCTTCATGTAATTGACGCTGCTGCATTGTTCTGTCAGTGTGAAATAAATTAGCATTACTAATGAAGACTGTCAGCGCAGAGAGTTGGGCTCCCTCTCTTAAGCGCAACAAAAGCAGCCCAAACATCAGTGACCCTCTTGACATTGGGGGGGTTGTATAAGCATTGTGAGAAAAGGGAAATTAAGGAGAGTTAATGTGATTATGCCGATTTGCACGCCCAATTAAGCCTCTGCAACTTTTTGTGTGTGAAGAGATTTCAGCGTTTTGTCGACTTTTGACCTCGTGGCTCGGCGTGAAGAGAGGCCTCTTACTGAAAACATGAAAGCGTTAAGTATCGCCAGTCTGGCACGCGGGGGACGGAGTCGCAATCTATGGCTGCTCCATATTCCATTACATGGTCTCAGCATTATGCTCCTAAATGGATTAGTGACTGGAGTGCACAGCAGTGCTGATAATATTGTATCTTCAGCGACACAATGTTCAGTGGATATTGGAGCGAGTCAAAAAAAAAAAAAATCTCAGTTTTCCCACTCAGTTGAAAAGCTAGCTCTTCTGGGAATTCCTTGGGATACATGACAGAAGGATTTGGAAGCAGACATGCAACTGAGATTGCTTTTCTTGTGTGATTTTTGAAAGGTAAGGGGTGTTCATCTTAGAGCCACTGGGTTGAGGAACGGGTAGAAACGGCAGCTCGCTTGCTTTGCACTGGTTGGCTGGCTGGAATGGAGCAGCTCACTGTGTCACCCAGCATCACTCACACTCCTAAACCTCCTTATCCCCCCTCCCACCTCCCTTCCCATGAGCCCCCAGGTCAGGGCTCCGCTCTTGAATAAGTACCCTTTTTTTATAGAGGCAATCATGCTAACAACACAGCACAACAAGAGTATCACAGATGTGGGATGTATTAAGTCTGATCAGCAGATTGTTTCATCTCATCTCTCTTTTTGATTGAGGATGGTGCTGAACTTAATACAGCTTAAATGTTGAAAATAATAATATATAGTATTTGTGTATCAGTAACGAGAAATAATTTGTTAGATCTGCTTCACGTACAACCGTATTTCCATTGCAAAGTTGTTTTTTCCGCTAAACAGTGATCCAGCATTGAATTCTTCTCACTTTTGATTATCTTCAATGAGGAGTACAAGGGATTCTCATCAACATAAGCATTCCATTGATTCAAAGACTAAAAAGGGACGTTGTGTTTCTCGTCTGTGATTTCACCATCAAAAACAAACGTTTTTCTCATCTTGTGTCATTTGTAACTAATTTCCCAAGCTATTAAAAATCACTGATGCCTCCAAATGTTTTTCTCTGGCTACACTCATCAGGCAACATTGGTCCTATTGGTCCGTCTGTCTGTCAGCATCATGACTATTGTGGGGTTTAATACAATTTGGTCTGTGGGTGTATGCTACCAGCTTCTTTAGCTCGACAAACCTAGCTGTTTTTGAGCTCTGGCCTGGTCCGATAACATCACCAGTCTATACATGTTCGCTGTGTGTGACATTCACCATGTTCTGCACAAGCTTCCTCACCACTAAAACCCAACATCCATTGTTATGTAAGTTCTCGGCCATAAATGGTGTGTTGTGTGATTATTAAGTTTTGAACTTCTGTCTGCTGAACTAATGAACTTTCTGTCCTCTCTTCCCCTCTGTGGACGTTTCTCTCAACTTTTTTGGCAAGCAGGTATGATGAATCATCCTCCCATCCCTATCTCAGAGCTGGCTGAACACACAGAGCTTCTCAAGGCCAACGACAACCTCAAGCTCTCCCAGGAATATGAGGTGAGCGGGCCAAAGGGTCAAAAGTGAAATTATGATTGTGTTTTCATTGGAAGGGGACACAAGTCCCCTCTTTCCTCCGGGGAAAAGTCTGTTTCTCGTCTTTTTTCCTGTTTGTTGTTCTCAACCACTTATTTCCTCACATATATTTGCAGCCTCAATATGGCAAAACAAGACAGTTGTCATTTTCAATTATGTAAAATTTCCCTAGGCAAACTCCCAAATGCAATTTTCCTCGAATTCTTTGCTAAATATAATAATCATTCTACAGTAATTTATCCTGTCCTACAGCAGGAAACAGGAGGGGAAACAAGAGTTTTATATTTCTGCTGCAAAATGAAACACAATCTTTTGTGTCAACTAAAATGTGTCTGCTTACTCTGAAAAATCAAATCTTGAAGGCCAGAAATGTCAGATTTAAGGCTTTAGCTGTCTTTTACTTGAAGTAACACTGTGCGACATTTTTGAGGGATCTATTAGCAGAAATGGAGTATAATATTCATAACTATGTTTTCATTGGTGTACAGTAATCTGAAACTAAGTATTGCTGTGTTTTTGTTAGCTTAGAATGAATCCTTCATATCTACATAGGCAGCGGGTCCTCTTCAGTGAGGCAACCCGCAAATTGCGAGAACTTGTAAAAACTTGCAAAGATGCGAGACTCACTGTTCGATGACCTATCCTAACCTTAACCATTCAGTTCAATGCCGAAACAATCTTGCAAGAGTTTTGCATTATTTACTTTCTAGCCACAACCATGTTTCTACAGTAGCCTAGAACAGGCAAACAGTGTGTGCAGAGAGAGCTTTTAGCCTTTTAATGATACCTGACAGCCACTGTAGATCTCCAACAGCGAGAGCAAAACCATGGTGCCGCCAGCCATTATCTGACCTCTGCTGCTCCAAAGTAAGGTTATCGTGGTAAGGATATCCTTTAAGTGAGGCCAACAGCGTTACTACGGTTTTCCTGGCGACTCACGTTACCACAGTCTTGGAAAGGGAGGAGTGAGCGGACGGAGGAGTACTCCGCTGATTGCAATCTGCAACCACATCAATAGATGTCGCTAAAGTCAACCAACACACTGTACCTTTAAGACAACATAATGAAGCTACTGGCTTTATAAATGAATAAATCAGTGTTTTAAAATTCTTCACACACTCCAATGAACTAAGCAAAGATGTTATTTCTTCCTAAATGGAGATATAGTCTGGTGTACGCACAACTGTGTGTGTGTGTGTGTGTGTGTGTGTGTGTGTGTGTGTGTGTGTGTGTGTGTGTGTGTGTGTGTGTGTGTGTGTGTGTGTGTGTGTGGGTAGAGGGGGTAACTGAGCTGTCTGAGCTCTGAGACCACGGCGGTTATAAATGACACCAGAGTTGATTAGAAATCAGGAGTGCTGAATCAGCTCTCGTTTGCATACAAGCAATATCCCCTCCTCGCCGTTCCTAAATCACTGTGCCTGTCGCCTCGCTGCACGCCGGGCTAAGGTAGGAAGCAGGTACACCAGCATAGATTGCTGTCATCATGCCTGCCGGGGGATGTTGGTGGATAATGACTTCTCATAGCCATCCAGTATTTCTTGGGTATCTATTATTCATAAATCCACATCCGGGCTATGCACCAAGTGGTTGAGCTTGTTCCATTCAGTAAGGGAAGAGAGAGACGAGAGACGTGAGACGTGATGCCAAAGTTGACGCGTTGCAACAACTCCAACTTCTAATTACTTGGCTTTAAGAGAACATTAAACCGCCCGTTCGTCTCTTCTCCCACTCCGTCTTTTTCACTCTCTCTGTCCCCCTGCCCCTTCACAAAACCACCCCCCAGGAAAAATAAATGACCAAATTAAATAGAGAAGTGTAATTTTAATTTTGTTATTTTCTTGATGAATGGCTGCTCGTCCGGGCGCCCTGGCTTGCCAAGCGCAGCTCTACGGGGCTTTGACTGATTGGTTTTTAGCCAGGCGGGATGTGAGGGAGGAGGAGAAATGGAGGGGAGAGGGAGAGAGAGATGAGGAGGGGAGGCTTGGTTAATGATGAGGATTCAGCGAGGGGGGGCAGGGCGTCTCAGCTGGAGAGCGAAGATGAAGAGGAGATAATCTGACGCACAAACGGCAATGAAAAGGCTGTTCCAGTTTTTACCTGACGATACCGAAGCCATAGAGTTTGTTAAATATATCATTTCTCTCAGGCAGTTAGCAGCCATGTCCTGCAGAGCCCGCCGACTTGACAGGAGCTGTCATTCATCTTCAAACATGTCACCGTGGATCATAGGGAAGAGGAAGAGGGAGAAATTCTAGCCGGACCTTTGCCATCCTAAATGTAATTTATGAAAAAATGATTCAAGTTTGGGCTACACAGATGTGGTTTTCAATTTTTGAGTTGAGCGATGTTTCAGGGAAGTGACCCCAATCTTTATACACACACACACACACATACACACACACACACACACACACACACACACACACACACACACACACACACACACACACTGCAGTCAGCCTTAAGGTAATCTGGAGAGAAAGGGAAAATAGCTGGAGGGTGGCTGCTAGAGACGGAGTGTAAACATCAGAGAGGAGACAGGAGATGGAGAAAGAGATAAAGAGAGAAAGAAATGTGGACAAAAAAGACTTTGAAGACGGAGAGATGCAGATAAGGAAAACCGGGACAAAGAAAGAGGGGTAGAGATGAGAGGGCAGAAAGAAAGAAGTAAACAGATGAAAAGAGGCTAAAGCAGAGGGAAGCTCTGATTGCTGTAATGATTGCATGGAAATTGTTAGATCAGGTTTCCAATTGGACTTCATTCAGCTTCAGTCTCCCTCTGCAGCCCAGCATGCCGAAGCCCTAACTGCAAATAACCTTCAAGCCTCCGTCCCCACGCCAGCAGAGCGCCAGACAAGCTATAAGCAAGCTACGAATCGTAATGGAATACTTAATTATCCTGACAAGTGAACAGAATATTTAAATTCTTGTATTGTAAAGAGGAGGCTGAATTTGTCTTTACCCTCCAAGTGTCAGGCCTCGCTCCGTGCCCTCCCCTCCACCTTCATCAGTATTGTTATTCGTCATTATGCACCCGCTACATTAATGATGTTGATAAAGCACTGTGTGCAGCTGCTGTGAGTATTTAAACCAGGCAGGGAGCAGATTTTCATGATACCGTGTTCTTTTTTTTTTTTTTCCTTTGGGGGAAATCACCCTCTCAATCTCTCTCCCCCTCCCTCTCTCCTCTCTTTGATAACATTCAGGTCGTATTGTTATTGCCCAGCTCCTCCCGATGCGTTTCTGATTTCTTCTTTTGTGTGTGCATGTTTCGCCTGTCTCTGCCCCCCGTCAGTCTATCGATCCAGGCCAGCAGTTCACCTGGGAACATTCCAACCTGGAGGTGAACAAGCCCAAAAATCGTTACGCCAACGTCATCGCCTACGACCACTCCCGCGTCATCCTGGCTCCCATAGAGGGTAAGGCTCACTCATCCTCACACACCTACGGTGCACCACCTCGGAGATGAGCTCAGCTCATTGCAGATCATTTGGGAAATCCTCATAATTACAGAGTCAGTTTAAGTAATTAGGAATTTATACTGGATAGACTGGATGGGACTAGATGGTGAAGACTAAACTACAGCAGTGCAGAGTAGAATACATTAAATACGAGAAGAATATATACACTAGACTGGGCTGGATTGTCTTGAGTCAACACAGCAACATGAAGCAAAATAGAAGAAATCATATAATTAAATTATTTATAGGATGTGGAGTTCAGATTCAGGTCAACAGCAGCTATTGAATCTATAGAACAAGACTAAATTTTGTTGAAGGCTAAACAGGCTCAGCTCAGCTTGGTCCTCCGCATAGATTGTATATTTTAAGTGGATGTACTCACCGTGACTTCACCTAGATGTGGATGCCATTTTGAAGCATCGAGATTGACATTTTGTCCATCGCCATGTTTGTTTTTGTTTGTTTTTTTTGTTTTTTAATTCTTGCAACCACAAGTGACACAAAAACACACTGTGAAAGGCTTGAAGATGTAGGACGAATACATTGACATCTCCCAGACCGGACAATGTCATGATAGCGACCTGTCAATCACAAGGTAGGCACACCCTAAAACCCTGCTTTATGGTCTATTTGACTCTAAATGGGACCATAATTTACTAAACGAACATCATGCTGTATTGAAGAAGACTTGAAACTAGCGATTGAGACCATAAACTCATGTTTACAGTGTTTGCTGAGGTAATAAATCAAGTGAGAAGTGGGCTCATTTTTTCATAGACTTCTATTCAATCAGACTTATTTTTGCAACCAGAGGAGTCGCCCCCTGCTGGCTGTTAGAAAGAATGCAGGTTTAAGACACTTCTGTGTTGGCTTTACTTTTCAGACCCTGATGTTGCCCACTGGTCCTGAACAGCTAAACAGTTCATGGAATCATTTTATTTTGGGGGGTTAGATGAGGACTTGTTTCAGCTCATCTTTGGACCCAGCACTCAGTCACAGTGTTTCCAGTGTCCCATTTGTCTCATCAGATCTGCCCCACTTTCACGACTTCCTTCTAACTGTCCACAGACACAGTACTGAGAATCCCAGAGCCAGAAAAACTCTCCCCCCTCACTCCTAAATCTCAAGGGACATTGTCAGAGGTAGTCACCCTTCACCGCTGACATTGTTCTGGCGTTGCATCACCAGAAGAGCTCCAGACTCGTCGGAGTAGTGCCAAACTCCCTACTCCACACGGCACTCTCTCTTTTGTGAGAGCTAACTGCTCTGACTAGATTTCGACATCTCGCAATAGTCCTGGCCAATTTGAGGGTGCGACAACATGCATAACAAAATTATCCTGGGGAAAAAATGCCTCGTCCATAAATACATAAATTAATCAAGTCTGAAATTTCTATTTTACACTGCAGTGATTTTGCTATTAGTCGCAGCAGTAGAACAATTCATGCACGCCGCTATTCTCTGTTCACTTAGCTATGACTAAAGCCAAGGCACCACAGTCGGATTGGGCGACGTGGTATCCGTTTTAATGACATTTGCCTTTCTTTTTCTGTTTTCTGTCCCTTATTTCCATTCTTTTCTTTCTTCTCATTTCTTATTTGTCCTTCTCTCCCATCTCTCTCTTTCTCTCTATCTCTTCTTGTCTTTCTCCATCTTATTCTTCCTCTCCACCCTGGTTGTTGTCCACACTGCGTCTTCCTCTCTTAAATTAGCCCAGCCAAGTGTTTCATTGTTTGTCGTTTGAGTGAGGAGACGTCAGTCAAAGTGACGTGACCCTCCAGCACAGACGGCGCCTCACTGGAGTCTCTTTAGACTGGGATGGTAGAAGTTGGTGAAATGAAGATGGGTGATGTTCTGTCTCGTCACTGTCAGATGCTCAGTGTTAGACATAGTCTAATCACAGATTATCCTGCTTACATTTATGACATTTTGGCTTCAATCTTTTTTTTCTAGAACAACTTAAAAGTACAGGACACCTTGCCTGTAAGTCCACACCACCACAAGCTTGATGATGGTTTTTTACCACACATGATGAGACTAGCTTGTTTTTGACACTTCTTGGTATCGTGTGCAATCCTGATGCAGCCTTGCGGTGAACTGCATATTTTAGCTTTGAAGTGTCCTGTTACTGCTTAGAGACACATTAAAGGATGCCACAGAATACTTTGATAGTGACATGCAGTCAGTTGAAGCAGGGTTTTTTTGTGATAAAGCTTACAAGTGCTCTATACACCATCCTTGTCATTATGTTTCCTGTACACATTCGTCTACCCGGCAGTGTGGAGCCGTTCCTTACGGCTAGTTTTAGTGGACCGGTGTGCAACAAAGCATGGTGGTAAGTTGAGAGGGATGGTAGTCGGATCTACCTCCCGGCTGTAAGTGGCTGATTTGCGCCTCACTATCCTCCATCTACAAGCACACTCCATTCGTGGTGGTCGTAAATCAGATGTAGGCTGTTAGGACATATCTACAGAAACCGAGGCGGAACTACAGAGGTGGAAAAGGAAAATGACAAAAGAGCAGTGCAGGAAGTTGTGACTGTGAGGCAGTTGCTGCATTTGAATCCATTCAAATGGAACAACAATGGAGGTTTCCTTCAGCTCTGCTGTAGCAGAGGGGAGAAAGGTTGTAAGACTGTTCTAACATCTCTTTTAATCTGGTTTTAAAGACATGTTATGTTCTAACATCTATCCGGTAAGAACTGTACCTAGAAAAAGTCCCAAAAGATGACATGATCGGCCATAACTTAGAACACTGACACTGCTCTCTGGACGGTTCCAAAGTTTTCACTGATCTCAGCCAATTTTCAACAATAAAAGGTGTGAGAACTTATTACATAAGCAGTTTATGTGTTTTCTTTTTTCTTTACACCTTCATTGATTGGGAAATAGGGTTAGTTGGTGTGTGAAAACTGGGAATTATCGAGGCAGATGGCACAAAACAAAAGGGTGCGTAATGAGTATAGCAAAATAATGAAAAACTCGGCAAGATTAAGGTAGGAAATGGATTAAAAGCTGTCAAAAGTAGAAATTTTTAAGATATTTTTTGTTGTTGTGGTCTTTATCTAGGTATCACAGGTAGCGACTACATCAATGCCAACTACATTGATGGCTACAGGAAGCAGAATGCCTACATCGCCACCCAGGGTCCATTACCAGAGACGTTCGGGGACTTCTGGAGGATGGTGTGGGAGCAGAGAGCAGCCACTGTGGTCATGATGACCAGACTGGAGGAGAAGTCACGGGTAAGTCGCCTCAACCAGTTTGTGGATGGATGCTGGGGACTGTTTGTGGCAGGTTTGTTTTTAAAGCTCCCCTGCAGTGACCTCACAAACCACTGTAGAAAGCTGTCTTTTTAAGGAACAGTGCAGTTCAGAGGATCTGCGTTTTTACGATACCTGAAGGCCACAATAGATCTCAGACAGCTTTAGAAACTGCAGTAACTTTAGCCACAGAGTGCAAAACCGTGGCACCACCAGCCTTCGTCTGACTTTCGTTGCTCCTAAAGTAGTGTCATTATGGTAAGGATGACCTCTGAGCGAGGCCAATGATGTTATCACTGTTTTGCACTCTGGTGCTCATGTTACAGAAACGGAGGAGTGAGCTTATTTTGAGTTTCTTTTGGTTTGGATTTGGTGACCACTAAGATGAGACCAAATCCTACACACTGTACCTGTCACAAGAGCCAACTGCTGAAAATTTGGTGCAGCATTACAGTGATTTCACAGTTGAACATCATTTGTCGGTAATGAGACTTCATTTTCTTGAGACGGATTGCTTTCAGTGTAGAAATTTTAATGGGGTGGTGAAAGCAGCGGGGGAGGTTGATGAAATAGCATTAACTCAGAGACGGCCGACCTGTTCACATCTGATAAGGAAGGCTCTGTGTCCACCGGGAGCATCTTTGCTCTCGTTTTTCTACTTATTTGCAGTAAAAACGACAAGCTGTTGCTTGTTACCTCCAGTACTGTGAGCTTAGTAAGTTTTAAAGCTCAGAATACGCAGTGCAGGAAGCTAAAATTCAATTTAAAGCAAAGCGCCACATAGTTTTTACAGTACCTGTGACCAGTGTCTCCCACGGCCATCTGTTTGTGTTGATAGTGGAAGTTAGAGGAAAAAGTGCCCAGAAAGGACAGTGGCTGAGTTCCAGAGGGGAGGAATAAGATGTCAGGTTGTGATCACACAAGTCCACTTTATTTTTCCTTTATATTCATGCATCGATGTCCATGGGAAGTGGCCACAAGGTGTGCAGAAAGCGTTTTCTTTGGGAGGCTCAGCCCGGTGTCCTTGAGATGGAAAGGAAGTTATGAACAGCCTGACTTTTTTGATATGTGCCCCACCCAAACATTTTTTGTTAGCCAACTAACTCTTGCAAAGCACATTATTCTCATTATCAGTTAATCTGTTGGTTATTTTCTTGATTCATCGATTAGTTGTTTGATCTATAAAATGATCAATTAATCACTGCAGCTCTAAAGTGCAGAGAAAGATTTATTGTAAGTAGCCAACATACACACTTTACAACCAAAAACTATCAGATTAAAAACAGAAATGGTTTAGATGGTTGGATGTCTGTTTGCTCATAATGACAGCTAGTCATTATATAAACAAAATGCCTGTTGTATGACCCTTTTTTTTTTTATTATGAGTTAACAATTCGCTACATAAACAGCAATAAAATGAATCTTAATGGTGTTAATGTACCCTACAAAGATTGTGTTCTTTGAGTGGACTTGTCTAAATGTCAAAAAGCCAACTGCGATGTTCCGCCCTGTCAGCTCAAACCTGCATCAACATCAGGCTCACTCACCCCAGGTGTCTCCACTTATTTCCCCTCCCTCTATCCCCTCTCGATTGTTTACCTATCCTCCGTCCTGACATGCGCGTTCCACTCCTGTCAAACGTGATCAGGATTAGCGGGCGGTAGAACTTGAGTGTCAGCTTGAGCAGGAAATGGGTGAGAAAGCTGGAGAGCAGCGCATCTCCCTCACTAGCTGACACATCTCATCCGATGTCCGCCGGCGTGTCACACCCCATATTGAATGAATCTTTATTAAGCGAGCTGACAGGGGAGGGATGGGGGAAGCAGGTGTTATGTTTTCAGATATACTGTAGAACCACTGGATGAAGAAAGACAGTGAGTCGAAATGAGATATCCATCAAGGATTTGTCCCGCCGAAGCATTTAGAAGAACAAGAGTTATTTAATGTGAGGATCTGAAAGAATAACTCTGCATCATACTCTTATTTTGTCAACCGAATTAAGGATGTGAAGTGATTATATTCCCTAGATATCAAATATGGTCCTACACACTGATATTTTGCATTGCTGGTTAACATTTTGGGGGGAGGCACCCCAGGCAATAGTATCATATTTCATGCACTGGTTAATATTTAGATTTTGGGCTATTTTGCTTCTATAACATGTCTTCCTCCGGACTAGTGGAAAGAAAACATCCAAAATATACCTTTAAGTTTATTTTACTACACTCTTTACTACACTCACTATTTGTGTCTGTAGATTTGTCCTGAATTCATCAAAAGTCAGCATTAGATGTCTCATTTGCATATTTACACATGAAATTTCAGAAAATTTGTAATACAAAAAATATTGTCTTAATGTCAGTAATCAGCATTTAAACATTTTTACTCTATTTACCTGTAATTTCTTGTAACAACAGTTTACAATAAAGACTTTTTTCTGTCTTCTCAGACTCTGAGCCAGAAATCTCCACATCAGTAGCACTTACAAACATCATTCCTGTCTATATCCTGAAGGTTTTTACTGAGGGTTTTTTTTTTTCATATATCATCCATAGTCTGATTTATATAATACTTTATTCCTAAAAACATTGTGATGTTTTGAGAAGATTGTTCTGATTTATGGAGCGATTAAAAAAGGTGGCCAACATTTGTCAACTAAATGAAACAAGAATTTTAAACCTGGCTTTTATATATGTGCAGATTTCTGCTCTGTAAATGTATGCAAATTGGCACATGTTTGATAAGATAATGCCTCATTTGCATATCTAAGTGTACATTTTCAGAAAACTTGTAATACAACAAAAAAATAATTGTTTTCAATCAGCTGGGGAAGTTTCATGGCGATATCTATTGTTTTTTTTACTCTGTTCACCTGGGGTGTCCTCCCTTAAGACGTAGGGAAAAACATATGTAGGATTTGCGTAAGTTTGATGAAGATAAAAGTTGAGTCACTGAGACAGTCTGGTCACGTCTCTTCAGTCTGCATGGTGTCGTTGCTCAGACTTGAAATAGAGAGAAGCTACCCTGGTGTTTCTGTCAGCACCGCCTGGAGTTTTAATCCACAGGAGGGCTTGCTTTATTTGAGTGCATGTTATGATGTCAGACTGATCATGATTTTACTTTTTCTGTACTCCTCCTTTTAATGTGCATGATCTTTTTCATCAGTGGAGACACCATTTAACAGATATGTCTTTCTGTATGACTTACAGATTAAGTGTGACCAGTACTGGCCCAGTCGGGGCACAGAAACCTACGGTATGACCCAGGTGACCCTGCTGGACACTATAGAACTGGCCACTTTCTGTGTCCGCACTTTCTCCTTGCACAAGGTAGGATGATTTATCTTCCTCTCTCTCCAACACACACAGACACACACACACACACACACACACACACACACACACACACACTCACACTCACAGACACACACACACTATATGTACCCCACCGCTCTCCTCTTTTGCAGTAAGTTTGTAACAAACCAGGAACGACAGGGAATTCTTAAGTGCGCAGTGCTAAAACAAGGAAATACAATGCAGCCATTATATTTCATATCAAGCCGGATAACCATGAATAACAATATCCTCGTTCAGTGTCTGTCCAGTAAAGAGAGGGCTGATTCATAGGACCCACCTTGTAAAAATGCACACACAAAGTTTACGTAGGCAACAAAAATGACTGCATAAACTGTGTGCTCTTTCTCCACTGGATGTAAAGGTGTATACATATATAACCCTTCGTCCGCATTGTCCTTCCAGTCCACCCCTTTTACCTTGTTCAGCTCTCTCCCTGCTCAATAGATCATCTGTTTATGTGCGTCTGCCAAATTGGAGCACTTAGGTAAAGTGAGCAGAAGAGAAACTCAATATACATAATTGGCAGACTGCTCTCATGCTCATATGTCTCCACACACACACACACACACACACACACACACACACACAGACACACACTTAAACACTGAAACACACAGGCAGATATGGGTCTGCACACAGATGAAAACATTCATAAGAGGCAGCATTTTGCACATGCATACACAACCATACAGCCAAAGATCACACACAAAACCTCCATCCGTCCATCTTCAACCGCTTATCCCGTTAGGGGTTGTGGGGGGCTGGAGTCGATCCCAGCTGGCATTGGGCGAAGGCGGGGTACACCCTGGACAGGTCGCCAGTCCATCATAGGGCACATAGAGACAGACAACCATTCACGCTCACATCCACACCTACGGGCAATTTAGAGTCATCAGTTAACCTAAACTACATGTCTTTGGACTGCGCCCAGAGTACCCGGAGAAAATCCACGCTTAACACAGGGAGAAGATGCAAACTCCACCCTCTCGCTGTGAGGCGAGAGTGCTAACTACTGCACCACTGTGCAGCCCTACACACAAAACCTAAATACATGTATTTGCATGCATATATGACACATGCATAAATATGATGGCAAACACTGATAAACACCTGCAGATATGAACACACATTAAAGAGGACCTATTATGTTTTTGTGCTTTTGTGTCTTATGTAGTTTTTTGCGCATGTAAATGGTCTGCAAAGTTACAAAGCCTAAAGTCCACGCCAAAGGAAGGCATTCTCCCTCACAGAAACACTGCTCCTGAACTGCACGAAATGCCTCGATTGAAGTCCCGCCTTTTCTTTTGTAACATGGTGATGTCACCAAGTAACACATTTGCATGGTACCTGCCTAGCAGCTAGTGTGGCACGCCCTCAGACAAAGCTGATAAGAGCAGAGCTCGAGCAAATTCTGAAGAGTTTGGTTCGGTTAACCAATCGCAACAGAGTGGGCCAGCTGACCAATCAGCAGACTGGGGTTTTCAGGACGGAGGGGGGGTCAGACAGAGGGTAAAAAGAGGTACTGCAGCACACCTGGTAAGAGAAAAGTAATGTGCTTTTTGAACATTAAAGCATGTCAACATATTCTAATAGAACCCCAAAATACAGTAAATAACCTGAAAACACCTGAAAATAATCATAACACTCACACATTGACAGAAAAAAAGAAGAAAGCAAGAAACACCAGCACATTTGCATACAAACTCACTCTCACGCACTCTCCCAGAACTCATGGTCATGCAAACACGAGTTGTAAAAAGACCTGCACGAAGACATATAGCGGAGAATCTGTCATTTGAGGGATTAGACATTTCCAAAATGTTTCTTAACCAGATTGCACTACGCTTAAGTCACACCTGACTTTGCAGCTTTGTAGGAGTGTCAGCAGAGCGACAAGCGCCAGGGCAAACCAGCGATGGTAAAGATAGCGACATATCAGCAGCCACGGTGCTTTAAAGCTCGCTGGTTGACATTCAGCACCATTTACATTCTGCCGCTCTCAGCCTCCATCAAACCCACCGATGGGGTTCTTTTTCCATCTATCGTCTCCCTCCTCCTTATAACTGCAGCAATTGCTGTGATTTCTCACTGAGCTGTTTTCACTTTATGTCTCTGAGAAAAAAAAAATGCTGTGTTGAATTTGTGTGAAGTATAAGGTAGCAGAAGCTGGCGGTACACGCACACGGTGCATCTACAAAGCAGCCACCGTGCTACCTATCCATATGTATGCGTGTCCTGCAGTGATTCCGAATTGTGTCTCCTGATAAATCCTTCAAAAAAATACATTTAAATAAAAACCAGCAGCCAAGCACCAATCATATCCATGCATCACTACAGTAACAGGGAATGTCCAAAAGAAAATAAAGGAAAATAAGATTTAGGTCAGTTTGCTTTTAATTACCATACTCATTTATTCATTTATTCAGCAAGGAAAAAAATTCCCTCTGTCAGGGAAGCAGAAACACCGCATTGAAATGCAAACAGTACCTCCGTTAGAGGATCTTCTGAGAGGAGACGAGGACAGAAAGATTGCAAGGGAGATTTTTTTTCTCTCTCTCTCTTCTTATCCTTCTCGAAAACCTTCCTGTGGATCTCAGCTTGTATCTTTGATGCGTCGAGTCTGAGGCGGGAGCTGACAGACGGCTATGTAATGTGGGTGTTTGCTGCATGTATCTGTAGATGTTCTGAGCGGCAGCAATGTGAGCGCAAGAAGATATAATATCTGTACTGTTCAGTATAGAAATGATCACACTTATTATATTATGATGACTCCATCTGATCAGCTCTGTATGTGGGAAAGTGTTTCCCAAAGGAAAATTATGCCCTATAAAGGAACAGCATGTTACATTTTGGGGGATCTATTAGCAGAGAATAAGTGTAATATTCATAACTATGTTTTAATTTTTGTATAATCACCTGAAACTAAAAATGTGTTTTTCGTTAGCTTAGATGAGCTGTTCATATCTGCTTTGGGTGTGGGTCCTCTTCATGGAGCCCGCCATGTTTCTACAGTAACCCAGAATGAACAAACCAAGCACTGGCAAGAGCTTTTAACGTTTTTACATCACCTGAAGGCTACCGTCGTTCTCCAACATGCTTTTGAAACTGTCAGTAACGTGAGCTGCAAAGTGTAAAACCATGGTACCGTCAGCCACCTTCTGACTTCTGTTGCTGCTGTAGTTGTGTTGTTATGGTAAGGATGACCTCTGAGCAATTTCCCTTCCTCCGTTCATGTGAATGAGACTCAGACCGAGGGTTGGGAGGCGGTGTTAAAGGAAAAGCTTCCGCATCTGCTGTATGGGCCCAGTGGATGTGGAAGACCACAGGAAGATGGTACTTTCAGATAAATAGATGTACTTTATCACTCGGCAGTCGAGCCAGTGTGGCTTCATGCGCCACTGAGCACCTTTCATAGGGATGAACGGAAGCCCGCCTCCAACGCTGTATGCAGTTCTTTATACATCCAAGGTTACCACAGTCTTGGAAAGGGAGGGTGAGCAGAGGGGTATTCAGCTGGTTGCAATCTGCAACCAAGCCAATGCCGTCAAATCCTACACAGGGTTTTACAGTTGAAACATCCTTTTGGAGGTAGCAGGACAAGATTAGTAGTTCTCAGACTGTGTGGATGTGGATTTTATTGTTTTTTTTTTTTTTTTTTTACTGATTGAAACATGATATTTGATGAAAATATTGATACATAATGCTCGGCCCTGTTGAGCTTGATGTAGGCATGTGCATCTGTTATACAAACCAATACATTAGGAGGTGACTTATACAAACCAAATCTCCCTGTGTACACTTGGCATTTTGTTTTTCCCTTTTGTTTGTTTTGAAGCATTTTACTGAACAGGCGTGAAATTGCAGACTGAGACAGACTACACTCTCTCGAAAGGCATCCAATAGATTAGATGGATTGAAGGCAATTGGTTAAACCTATAAAGTCAATTACAACACTCATCATACAATGACCCGTAAAATGCTTTGAACCATGCACCATGTCCATATCGGCCATGTAGCGAATTCAGCACACACACTTGGTTTATTTTAGTAATGACGCAAATAAAACCAGTCAGTCACTCCGAACAAAAGTCCAGCACCGTATCCAACCCCACCTCTCTGTTCTCTCCAGAATGGCTCGAGTGAGAAGCGGGAGGTCCGTCAGTTCCAGTTCACGGCGTGGCCCGACCACGGAGTACCAGAGTACCCGACCCCCTTCCTGGCCTTCCTCCGTAGGGTGAAGACCTGCAACCCACCTGATGCCGGACCCATCATCGCCCACTGCAGGTTGGTAGCAACATCGGCGTCAAAGTGTTTTTAAACTTTTATTGTCCAACTGGGGCAGTTTTATGTGCTCCTGTGGTTCGCTCAACACCACTGGGGTAAAAATTAAGCCTACTCACGGAAAAGGGATTTTTTTTTCATTTTTTGGCCGTGCCCATGTGTGTGTGTGTCCGTGAGCAAACAAAATGGCAGAGCTCCTGTTTTAAACATTACATAACACACATTATACAAACACATGCTCTTTCTTAACAGATCCCCCATCTTTCCTTTTCTCCATTGGTCACATCATCTTTCTTTTTAAGGCGTCCCTTTTTTTTCTGTCTCTTTTATTCTCTCCACCTCTGTCTTTTTTTCCCGTCTCTGTAAAAAGCCTCACAGTAATCCCTTCCCATCTTTCTTGCTTCTCCCTTTTTTGCTCCTTAGCCCTTCCTCCTTTTACAAGCGATATTTCTCAAATGGCTTATTCAAATTGAAACCTTCCTTTTTGTCAAGATAAGAAGAAAAGTCCAAAGCGCCGCACAATGGAACTGAAATTTGACAGCTTGCTTCGCTCAGTCTCCATCACTGTCCTCTTGTTGTTCTATCTGTCATTCTCAGTTGTTTCTCTATTCCCTCTCTTGCTTTCACTATATCCTCTCCCACTCAATTATTTAAAATGCAATGCCACAAGAATTCTACAAGCATTACTGGATGTATATAATCCTTTAATTCTTTTAATTGTTTATATATTTCAGGAGTGAGAATAACCGTCAATAACACACTCAGCACCCTGAGAGGATAAGAGCGAGGGAGAAATGAATTTCTATTAAATAAACCTCTCTTTCCTTACTGCAGTGCGGGTGTCGGCCGGACGGGCTGCTTCATCGTCATCGATGCCATGCTCGAACGCATCAAGCACGAGAAGACGGTCGACATTTACGGCCATGTGACGCTGATGCGCTCGCAGCGGAACTACATGGTGCAGACGGAAGACCAGTACAGCTTCATTCACGATGCGTTGCTGGAGGCGGTGGCCTGCGGCAATACTGAGGTGGCGGCCCGGAGCCTCTATTCCTACATCCAGAAGCTGGCCCAGGTGGAGAGCGGCGAGCATGTCACCGGCATGGAGCTAGAGTTCAAGGTACAAGAAACGGAGCAATTTCCTCAATGGCTAGTGGCTATTTTTAAGTGCATTGCTATAACTGAAATTACAGGGTTTTACACAGAGATAAATCTTGATCTCTTTCTTCTTTTTAATAATAAACCACAAACGTGTATGATAAAGGGTTTAAGATAAATTTTAAAGGGCTGGTCCAGTATTTTTATTTCCTTTTTTAGGTTTTTATATCATTCTGTAGCTTCACAACTCTGTTTCTCATGTATTCCAATCCAAACATTTAAATTTTGGTAAAAGTATGTTTGTATGTTAGCATCAAAATGCTATTTTCCAAAGCCCCTCTAAAAACGTGACCTGCTACATGTACATCCTTAAAGTCAGTGTGTTTCATATGGTAGCTTAGATGGCGGTCAGCGTGCTCTCTATTTGGAGAAGCAAACAGGAGTACCGGCACAGAAGCTAAGCAATGCACCACATTAGTTTGGATCTGAAACACCAGCAACTCCCATGTTATGCACAGTAAAGACCCCAATTTAACGGCTTCAGTTCCCCTTCGGAAATGCTTGTCTGATGGCAAGGTAAAGCTGTGACAATATTCTAAATATAGCATACACTTTAACAGATATTGATTTTTTTCCAGCAGGGAACTGAAGCTGTTCTTTCACTCTCTTCAAAGCCACCAGACTATATTCACAAAAGCAGTAATTTTACCACGCAGGGAGTACACTTACAAACCCACTTCAGAAAATCCAAACTAGCCCTTTCAATTATTTCCAAACTTAGCACAGTTAACTGTGACTTAACTAGTGCTAGCTGTTATTCATAAACTTACTGATTAGCTTCGATAGGTTAATTTGGTAACCTAGGTCACAGCTTTTTGCAATGGTTGAATGGGCATTTCCATTAAAAAAAAATGTAACAGAGCACAGACAGAACTGCCCTCTAACTATTACTGGGGTCTGACATTTAAAGTATGGCAATGACTCTATTTGAGTTTTGACAGATACAGGTATCAATTAAAAACTGCAAAAAAACAGCTCAAAAGCTGTCAGATCAAGCTGGACTTTTAATCATAACTAAATAATGAACGGAATAAACACTAAGTTTTCTGAGTTCTCCAGCCTTGTTTTAAGCAACTGTAAGCCTTTTTACATGAGGCTCGCTGCCAGCTTTATCTTCCCAGAAGTTATTTTGGAAGCAAATCCAATTTCTTCGCCTTTCATATTTTTTGCTCCTCATCATTATTTAGCAGAGTGCTTAATTATTGTTTGCAATAATGGCTTTTTGATTTATGTTCACACGTTTCTTTGCATTTTGATACTTGAGCAAAACATATAGTGGGTCTTGAATAGAAACTGTGTTCCTAGCAAGAAACTGTGAAACTAAATGAGGAGACAAAAAATGCACGATCGCTGTAGCTGATTGGGGGAACTGGGAGAAAAAGAAGCAGTTTACAGCACAACGAACTGAGTTAGGAGGAGACATAATGGAAACAGAATGAACAAAATGTAACACACAGTGAGCTTAAAGAGTTAAGAATATGAGATAAAGACGCTTCTCCTGAAGATGTAATACCTTTCAGCCCCAGGTAAGAAGAATAAAGATGAAAGCAGCCTTATTTACATGGCAGCTATTTGTCAGTTTATACTGTACATGCTGCCCAAGGAATCACAGAAGGACTAGACAGCAAATCTCTTATTTTCTCGAGCCTCACTTCAATGACTTAATCACTTAGATATTCAAATTATTATATTTTCAAACCTAGAAAATGGAAACATATTAAAGCCCTTCACTGTTTGGCCCCAGTGTTCATTTTGGAGGATTTGGAATAATATGCTTAAGCAAAGAAATGGGGTTTAATCAGCAGGCACAAGACAATGGATTTTAACTGGAAGCGGCGTGGATTTGAGTTTAGGTTTGTGAGAGAGAGGGTGTCTGCTTCTTTAGAGAAATCCATGACAAAGCAGTAGGTGAGGATAAACAGCCAGCGCACGGTGTTTACACAGATCTCCATTAAAGATCTTAACAATCATCAACTTATAAACTCACCTCAGCTTCGGCGCTCCAGTCGGTATCTGCTGACCTTGAATTGCACACACGCTCGCTCTCAAATCATCCATCATCTTCCCATCGCCATTCAACACGGCCCCCCTGCCAAGAAACAATAATAGTGCTAGTGTGTTTCAACCTTTTTTCCTTTTTTTTTTTTTTTAACTCACCGGCGCACAACGGTGATGAAATCTCCATCACCATCTGTAACAAGGATAATGCTGAGCTGGCGTCAGGAGTCAACCGGGGATTAATAACGTCCACGCCACAGTCAGGATAGAGAAGAGAGGTGTGCATGAAGAGGGGTGGGGGAGCTAAGTAATTAATACTTGATGATGACAAATGGAGGTGGTTGGCGGGGCAAATGGAGGGAGGAACGTTTGGCTAATGAACAAAGGGACGACTGTATGCTAACTTGGCACTAAGAAAGTGATTTGACAGAATGCTGCACTATGGGGACGGCTGGGATAGCGTTGTCATTCTCAGGTGGGAAATGGCGTCGTACAAAGTTAATCTGCAACTGGTGGGATTCACAGGAGTTCAGCAGGGAGAATGAACCGAGAAGAGGGACCTTGTTGTGGAGTTGTTGGTGCTTTTTGGCATGATATGTGCATGTTTTGGGAAAGGCTTATGCACAGAAGACACTTGGGCACACAACCCACATGCAAGAGAAGTATTCAGCAACATACAGTACATGAATCACAACACAAATCACAAAAGAAAGAGCTACTGGGATCCGCTTGGAAAATAAATAGGGAAGGAGTCATTTGTAATTCAGTAGCAGAGTTTTACTGAAGACAAAGATCTTCAGTTTTTAATCAAAAGAGAGTCAAAGTTTACAAGATTTTCTCACAGCATTGTGTGGCAATGTAGCTGCATCATAAGTATTATTAATAGGGGTGGGAATGACCAGAGGTCCCACGATACGATATAATCACAATACTTAATTCACGATACAATCCTACTGCAATTTAAAACATTTTGCAATATGAAGTGTATTACAATAAAATTTATTGCGATTTATCAATTTTTCAACTGCAAATCATGCAGTTTGTCA
Organism: Pterois miles; assembly: GCA_947000775.1. Taxonomy (NCBI): domain Eukaryota; kingdom Metazoa; phylum Chordata; class Actinopteri; order Perciformes; family Scorpaenidae; genus Pterois; species Pterois miles. The sequence continues at coordinate 2,435,496 of CAMQGK010000552.1, forward strand.
GCATCTGTTTTATTTAATTAGATACAGTTTGTTATCTGTTCATGTCAGAACTTTCATTCACATATCTTAAGGTCAGAGGTCAAGGCACCCTTTTGAAAATGGCCATGGCAGTTTTCTCTCTCTCTTTGGAACGTTATTTGCGGTCTTTCCAATAAGCTAACATGACATGGTTGTTACCAATCGATTCATTAGGTTTTCTAGTTTCATATGATACCAGGATCTTCACTCTAGATTTAAGACAAAATAGCGGCCGTCAGATTGTTAAGAGTTTAATAGTCTATATAATAAAAGATTGATACTTGACATCCGTGTATCAATACAATATTGCCACGCAAAATATCACAATACTAAGCTGTACAGGATAATCACAATTTTGTTAGCCCCATGTTGTGAAACATGATACCAGCTTAACGTACATGAGCTCTCACCTTCCACGTGGATAGATATACTGTACTATTAATGGGAAAGGAGCTGGCAAAGAAAGAAAGAAAGAAAGAAAGATATTCCTTTATTAGTCCCACAGTGGGGAAATTCAGTTTTACACTCTGTTGTTCACACAGTACATATACATGCGTCAATGGAGAGATGTCAGAGTGAGGGGGCTGCTCCTGAAAAGCGCCAAGAGCAGTTGGGGGTTTGGTGCCTTGCTCAGGGGCACCTCGGCAGTGCCCAAGAGGTAAACTGGCACCTCTCCAGCAACCAGTTGGTCTTGGTCCATGGGGGATTTGAACCCGGGTCCTCCGCATCCTAACCCAAGTCCTTACGGACTGAGCTACTGTGACCAGAAATACCCGACAGTAGGTTGTCTCTCTGCCCCGTTGGATGACAGGTTGCCAGGTTTGGCTCCGTTCCCCTGCACCCTCTCGGTGCAGCCGAGGGCCTCTTTAGTGCTGCCAGGCCACCTCAAGCCTTTCCAGGTGCCTTTTGTGAAACACAGATCAAAGGGAGAACAGTAGCGAGGGATGAAGGGAAGAGAGGAGGAGGAGAAGGGCTGGACAGACTCCAAGCGGCCGCTGACACAGAGATACTGGTGCTACAGGGGCATTAGAGGGAAAGAGAGGACAACGCTCTGATGGGGAAAAAAGGGAGAAACGGTTAGTTAGGCCTCAAGGAGAAACACTTTCACTTTTAACAACTATTGAGAGGCAAGCGGTCCAGAAAATATGGTGCCTTCAAATGAAACTCGTGATCTTGTGTTTACAACATGGGATGTCGTGTACACGGTATGCGTGGCGTTCAGGTCGACGTCTAGAAGCCAGAAAAATGAACTTCCATGGCCTCCACCATTTCTGACAATGTCGACAAACACGTAACAACTCGTGAACTCTGAGTTTTCAGAAACTTTCCACCTACGAGGATGTGAATACTACATGAAGGGGGGGCGTTCTTATGGACTCTTCTCATGAACACTGTAAACATGACCCCATTTGAAGGCACCAGTGAATCTGCATTCCCGCCTACTTTTTAGTAGAGTCGGTTGAAACTGTCTCCCCATCCTCCCTCTTGCGATGCTGCTGGTGTCTTCAGTGTGCCATACTTTTCTCGGTCTGTAAGGGGCCCTAGACAGTCTGATTAGGGTGTCTTCCAGTTGCAGACAAATACTAACAAGCAAGCACACACACATAAATGCTTCTTTGAGACACTGAAGCCAAGAGGAGGCGATCATAAGACTCGCTGACCCACTGATATCCTCACGATGATGATGATGTCGCAGTCCAGCTTTTTCGTTTTGATCATTACACTGCATGTGTGTGTTTGTGTGTGTTTCTCTTTCTGAACATCCCTTTGTGAGTCTACGTTTTGTGCACACATAATATCACACTGCCACTATCAAAGGCACTGGTGACCCACTTTTAGTCGAGTTTTCAGTTTCGTGCAGACTTGATCCAGAGGCTTGTTAGTCTGGGTGTGTGGCATATTTTCCCGTCGTTGCATCTGACCCTGCAGGACCCCACAAGTTGCAAAAGGGGATAAAGTTTTTTGAATTGCTTTCCGATAAATATATTCTTGATAAACAATGTCCCTTTGAAGCTGGGTCATCATCGGCAGAGCGGATTAGATTGGGTTTGCTTTAATACTTGCTGTCATTGATATACTCCTCTCTTTATCTTTCTCATACCTGTCCTCCCCTGCCTCCTCATCTCCCCATCTTTTGTCATCCTCTCCTTCCTCTCTCTTCTCTTTTCATGTCTCCTCTTTCCTCTTTGCTACTACCTTGGCTTTTTCCAATTCATTCCTCCCCCCCTATTGTACTTTCTTTTCATCTTCATCCTCCTCCATACCTTTCATTCCTCACTTTCTGTGTAACTTTTTTTTTCCCCTCTGTATTTTTACTTTTCTACTCTATTTATGTACTTTCCATCTATCCCTTCATGTTTCCCCCCTCCAGCGTTTGGCCAACTCTAAAGCCCACACGTCACGCTTCATCAGCGCCAACCTCCCCTGCAACAAGTTCAAGAATCGGCTGGTCAACATCATGCCCTATGAGACCACGCGTGTCTGCCTGCAGCCAATCAGAGGCCTGGAAGGATCTGACTACATCAATTCCAGCTTCATTGATGGATACAGGTATGGATAGGGATTAGATGGCGGGAAATATGCCAGCAGGAGGCATGTGTGAGGTGATACCATTACTGTTTTTTTTTATATTACCAGGAAACACTTTTAACCCATTTGTTCCCCAACTGAAATTGTATTTTTCCTTTGGTGAAAGTGCTCTCTTGGCTTGCCTTTCGCACAAATGTGAGGAAATTTATCTTATTATACTATATCAAGTCTTTGGGCATGTAGGACTGCTGTTTTTGCAATAGATTCTAGTATATTTTAGGGAAAAAACAGTAGTCCCATGTGCCCAAAGACTAGACATAGTGTGATAAGAAAATAGTTGTATCTCAAGGGGCACAATCACATATTTGGACTCATAACAAGTTTAATATCTAAGATACAGAACACATATACAATTTATATTTAATATGGAAAACATTTAATAAACACGTTAGTGTTTTTTTTGTCATCCTTACTTTGATTTTTCATGTGATCTAAACATTTCAATGTTATAGTTAGGTACTAAAATTAAGCATGTCCATACCAAATTTCAAGACCTATCACAACAAATGTGGCATTTTTTCCTTATCATATTAAATATAGTCTTTGGGGCACAAATGTGTTAATTTAAGACATTTAAAATTTTCTTCTCTGGGAGGATAAAATGAAGTCGTATTTACAGCAGATAAGAGGAATGGGGATGTGATTTAGATGTGAAAGGAGAATAACTAATTCAAACTGCAAATGTATATGTATTGCTTTTGTTGTCTTCACGATCTCCAAGCTAATGTATTCCTAATTTATAGCTCTCACTTTTAATATGGTTTTACTCTATACAGGCAACAGAAGGCCTACATCGCCACGCAGGGCCCTCTGGCAGAGACTACAGAAGACTTCTGGAGGATGCTCTGGGAGAACAACTCCACTATTGTAGTCATGTTGACCAAACTGAGAGAGATGGGACGGGTAGGACACAAACATTTCATTTATGTAATGTCTTAACCTTTATTTATGGGCGTAGTCAAAAGAGGAGTCAGAAAGGGGAGTTTTGATGGGAGTCAAAAGAAAAGAAAGTGAGAAAAAAGGCATGACTAAATCATCGAAATGTAATTAAAAAATGGTTTGTCTATGTGCTGAAACAGGAAAAGTGTCACCAGTACTGGCCGGCGGAGCGCTCCGCCAGGTACCAGTACTTTGTGGTTGATCCCATGGCGGAGTACAACATGCCCCAGTACATCCTCCGAGAATTCAAGGTCACAGACGCCAGGGTAAGACATGGGACATTGTAGTGTAATCTCTGTTGTTTGGTTGTTAAGATATAAACATACAAATACTTCTTAATTTTTTTGTATTGAAGTGTTGAAACTTTTAATAATCACACAATATCCAGCGACACCACTTTCTCAAAAGACCAGAATGCAATGCAGTACTAAATTATGCTATAATTTCCACAACTGCACTGGCGACCCACCCTTCACTGGAGTGTGGGAAATGTAGGAGACTAAGCAGGTTAAGGAAAAATAGGTCACATAAACACAGAAACATCATCCTCAAAAGTTCCTAAAATGGCTCTGATACTGTAATTTTCCTCTGTAGTTAGATGGGTTTCCACACAAAACAAGACATCTTGATGACTTATTGTTGAAAGTAACTTTGTTCACATATTAATGAGAGTTCACAAGCAAAGTGACTTTTCTTGCCCTGAACTGTTTATAGCCTACACCACAGTACTGCAGTTATCTTTTTACCTCAGGATTTCTTTTTTTTTGGGTCCAATTAGGTCGGGCAGTTTGAAGCAGCAGCGGCAGAAATAAAACTGCTTCCTCTCTTTGCCAAACAGGCTGACATATCCAATGATTTCCCGGGCGGTGTGGCAGCTAGTTAGCAGTCGTCCTGTTGGTATTAAAAAAATGAATATATTATATCGACAGCCACACACACACTTATACACACTTATACACGGTGTGGAAATCAGACATAAATGCTGTTTAAGCACCCCCCCCCAAACACACACACACACACACACACACACACACACACACACACACACACACACATACATACACAAACATCTACACATAAAACCTGTGCAGTGTGCAAAATGCCTCTCTTAACAGGCTCAAACACACACACACACAAATGTGTACACAGGCTTATTTTGTGCCACATATTTACATCTTTGCTATTCTCAGCACAAATATTCACACTCATGCATGCATACACACTCACACACCTTTTTATATTTTATATATTCACTTTTTTTAACTCACAAGGACACATACTGCACATTCAACACATAACATTTTACAGCAAGAGTGTTTTAAAGAGGACCTATAATGCTGCTTGTTTCCACATCCTTTAACACACTAAACAGAAACACTGCTCCTGAACTGCCCCAAACATCTCACTTGAAGTCCCGCCTTTTCTTCCGTAACATGGTGATGTCACCAAGTAACACATTTGCATACCTGTCTAGTAGCTAGCTTGGCACAATCTCAAATAGACCTGCACGACATGAGGAAAAATTGTGATGTGCAATAACGTTGTTCAATATTGCAGCAATTACGATATGACTTGCGATAAATAAACAAATTATTGAAGCCTGTTAGCTACAAGTAGGATACATAGCAAACTAACCTAAACAGTTAGATCTCATAATCTACTGCCAGCTTTAGTTTTAGCTTGTGTGGCCGAGGGTTACGTTGCTCCTTTACTTTATGAAGATAATGAATTAATAACAGGGAGGCTCTGTAATCTGCAGGGCATCGCCAATTCATACCTTTCGTTCCACCCTTCACAATAAACTTCCTGGACGCAAGCACTGGAACACTGCTTACTAGAGGGAACTAAAGTAATTGACAACTCAGCTAAATAACTTATACATGTTTACAACTCGCTGTTAGCCAGCGAGCTAACATGCTATGCTGTCCACTGACTTCGCTGTGCATGTTCATGTGTGTGGAGACTCTGAACCAGAGCAGCAGGCAGCGGATGCAGCTTTAGCCCTGCGGCCCGTTTAATAATGGGTTTTGGTAACGACCCCTAAATATAATGATTTTTCTTAATTATTGGGTTTCAGACTGCCTTTTGCAATGTGTTCATTGCGCATGTTCATATCACAATGCCGATGAAAATCCGATTTATGGGTCAGCCCTAACCCTCAAACAAAGCTAGTTAGAGTGGAGCTGGAGCAGAGTCTGAAGAGTTTGGTTGACCAATCACAACAGAAGGCCAGCAGACCAATCAGGAGCTCAAACAGAGCGTTGCAGACAGAGGGTAAAAAGAGGTGCTGCATCACAGCCGTTATGAGGAAAAATAAAGGTTTTTTTGAACATTAAAGCATGTAAACATGTTCAAGTAGAAACCCCAAATACAAGTATGCACCTGAAAATGAGCACAATAGGTCCTCTGTAACCCCCTCGTCCAGCATTGGTGTATTTCAAAGGATCCTTATAGAAGGCCAAATTATCAAAAACAGAAACCTTAACATCAGAGTTAAAGAAACAAAACAGAGATGATAGTAGAGATACGGTAAATGGAGGTGTGAAAGTGAAGGTTAGGTTGGTGTAAATTAAGAATCACTGTATGTCTGTGCTGTGTGTTGTAGGTTTTTAACTATAACAGATTGTGGATGTTATCCTACATACCACAGACATAGATGTGCATGCATGCTTATGTGTTTGTATATGTATGACGAGGTGCGTGTGTGTCAGTATGTATGTGTGTGCGTCACACGCCTCTGCGCAGTAATAGCACAGACTCCACGCCTCAACACTCGCATCTAGCGAGCCAGTCACGTATTTAATCACACAATTTGACACGCCGCGTGGGCCCTCAGGTTGTGTGTTAAATTTTCCTCTCTTTTTTTTTCTCTCTCCTCTTTCTTCGGCATGCTTGGTTTATTGTGTTGTTGTCTTTGCCCCTCTTTCACTTTTAATCCCCCCGCCGAGGCAAAAAATGTTTTTGAGATGAAAAACAAAAGCGACAAAAGAAAGGAAACATGCAATGCGTCATAAAACAGGAAGAGACACGAGATGTTGTACAATGAGAGTCAGCACACGGAGCTTAGCTTATTAGAATCCGAATCACTGTGTTTGTCATGTACAATAAATGTACAAGAATACATCTTGGCGGCATCGGTGCAGAAACATCTCAACAGCTAACATGGCGCACACCGCCACACGGGACAACAGGACTATGCATTCAGAGCACAAACATTCAGTAGGCAGATTATGTAGATCCTCTGACATATAGTAGCTGCTGCATTCAGTCGCCATCTGCATTTAGCAAGCTAGCATTAGAGGGGGGTTAGCTCATGGCAAAAATCGGAATGAATGAATGATTATGAATGTAGCACAGCCACCATGACAGCATCCATGATGACTATAGAGCCTGAGGTTATTGTTTACATCAACACCATTATCTCAACATGATGTATGTCATTTTTGACATGTAACAACATGTGAAGAAAGCTCTTTAGCAAATCCATTGATAGCTTTACGGGGTCATGTAATATTTGCTGTAACCTTATTTTTACAACCAAATGAAATGAATGTATAAAGTGGGGGTTAGATTTTCTCGCTAAAGATTCAAAAATATATGCATAAATTTGATAACACAAAGTCACTTTGTAAACCTGTTTACATTTCTATCCAATGCAGTTCACTGCCATCCCGCCTCATTCAGACACAAAATGATTATTTGCCAATCTGCAGTCAATTCAACAAGGTTACATCAGTGATACCGTAACATTAGTTTGATGTTAGCAGACTAACAAGCGTACACTAGATGTGACAATGACCGCAGATAATAGCCAGGCCAAGAAAAGGCAAAAAATTAGGGCTGTCAGTCGATTAAAATATTTCATCGCAGTTAATCATAAATCAATCATATTTCTTATCTGTTCAAACTACCTTAAAGGGAGATTTGTCAAGTATTTAATACTCTCATCAACATGGGAGTGGGAAAATGCTGCTTTATGCAAATGTATGTGTATATTTATTATAGGAAATCAATTAACAACAAAAAACAATGACAATTATAGACCATAAACCCTTACAAGTACCACATTTAGAATAAAAAATATGCTGAAATCATAACATGGCAAACATGTCTGTAAAATAGAGACTCATGGGTACCCATAAAACCAATTTTCATTCCCATATATTGAGGTCAAAGGTCAAGGGACCCCTTTGAAAATGGCCATGACGGTTTTTCCTCACCAAAATGTATCTGAAGTTTGGAGCTTTATTTAACCTCCTTGGCGACAAGCTAGTACGACATGGTTGGTACCAATGGATGCCTTAGGTTTTCTAGTTACAAAAAGGAACTGAAAACAATACTTAAAAGACAACAGTCTCCATTACCAAACTGATGAAGAAAGCCAATGCAGTAACAGAGGCTTCGTTTAGTGGTGCACATCCTAAAGAGATACAAAAAGCCCTTCGCCTATGGCAGGAGTGTAACAAGGGCGATGACGGCGGCGGCTGAAATGTTATTAAAGGTCCATAAAAGTAAGACACTAATTATGTCCACTATTGGCAATGTACAACTTAGTGCTGTGAGCAGCTCTCGGCCTTTCATTTTGTCAAATTAGGTCTCGGAGGAAAAAAGTTTGGAGACCCCTGATATAAGGTTTTTTATAAAGTGTTCTCTGCATACACTATCCTGACATGATACTATTTTTATGCCCAATATTCTGCTGTGAAAGTGCTCGCTGGACTGGATGATACCTTGAAACCAGAAAAAATTAACTGTTAGCCATTTCACCCAGCAGCCAGCGTGGGCATGAATCATTCTTTAGAGTAGAAAAGCACCTCCATTCACATGATGGTTACCTGACAAAACATCTGCTTCAGGTGACAAATGTAACTGCTGTAATCCAGTGATATATATACAGTTCTTTCTTACGGTAGAGGCAGTGTAGACAGATGCCTGCAGTTAGCCCCTTACACACTGTTCCAAGCTTGCAGTAAATTAGACACACATTGACTGTTACCTTTCTGTCTTTTGACCAATGCACTGTGCATAAATGTAAATTGCGAATCATTACTACTACTCAAACAAGTGCAGAGAATGTGCTTTGTCATGATCTCAACAAAGTCTTATCTGTTTCATGCAGTTCACATTCTTGCATATTACACTGATTCTATAACATAATTTAGACAAAAATCACTCTAAACCTTATTTTAGAGTCTATAATTCTGCACCATCTAATCGCCAGAGAACAGAACTGACAAATAGATCCCATGTAACAGTTTACTGCCCAAATGAGCATTTGCAGTGCGAACAAATGGGAAGAGAATGTGTGAGAATGATTCATCATGTGTAAAAGACAAGTGAGAAACAACTGGAGAAGCAAACACCTGTTTGTCTTAATTGTTCGGCTCTCAAAATGCAACAAAAATTGAATCTCTCTGCTCATTTTGGTGAGACATGTATTCTCTCCGAGACTACTCGAAGAAAACTTTCTTTACAAGGACGCAAGTATTGACCGTGCATTCTCAGACTCAGCTCTCTCAAAATAAAGCAGATCAATCAACCTGTCCTAGTTTGATGCCGCCTGATTGTAAAAATGTATCCAAATGTTTTTTGTTTGCATTGGAAGCCAATGCAATTGCACCACTAACACAAGATTTTAAGAATTGATAAAAGATTAAATTGTTAAGATTGACGTTTTGTCTAGCGGGCTTGTCAGCATGTCAGGGTTTTTGTTTTCAATTTTCTCCGTCCAATCCCACCTCCTGCTCCTCTAGCCCTCCGTTCTTACCTCCATCCATCAGGTCGCTCCATCGATTGCATCTCAGGATTATCCTATTCAACATGGTGTCTGTGAGAACACGCTTGTCATGGCAGATACACTATTGATCAGCTTTAACTAGGACACACACACACACACACACACACACACAATGGGAGAAAACAGGTAGAGGAGCTGGGTGGGAGAGAGGACGCACTGTCCCTCTGAGGTGGTGGGATGTGTGTATCATATATTTATTTTTCTGAAGAAAAAAATCATCAGTAAGATGTTACCTTCTGATAGACCTTTTATCAGTGTTGCATCATCTGTATTATGTTCTTAAAATAATCCAAAGGCTGTATAGTATAAAAACAAACACAAACAAAGAGCCCCTTCTTGCTCTTTACTTATGACTTTCTTCTCATCTCTCCTCTTGCTTCTTTACACAGTCTTCAGTCAGTTACAGTCTTCTATTCTCACTTCCTTTTCTCTGTATTTGCAGGACGGTCAGTCTCGGACGGTAAGGCAGTTCCAGTTTACCGACTGGCCGGAGCAAGGCGTGCCCAAATCCGGGGAGGGATTCATTGATTTCATCGGCCAGGTGCATAAAACCAAGGAGCAGTTTGGACAGGATGGACCGATCTCTGTCCACTGCAGGTAACAGCTCTCACTGTCATGTTGCATCATAATGACTGCACAGCATTAAAGACTTAACTTTTTTTTTTAAAGGAACAGTGTGTAACACTTAGTCAGAAATACAACATATTATATATAACTACATATAACTATGTTTTCCTTAGTTTACAAACAACCTGAAACTGAGAATTGTTGTGTTTTTTCATTGGTGTGGAAAGATACTTGTATCATCATAGGCAGGTCCTCTTCATGGAGTCCGCCATGTTTCTCCACCATGTTTCTACAGTAATCCAAAGCGGACAAACGAAACACTAGCTCTAGAGAGAGACTTTTACGTTTTTACGTTACCTGAAGGACACCGTTGATACATTTGTGAAACTGCAGTAACCAGAGCTGCGGAGTCAAAAACCGTGGTACCACCAGCCACTATCTGACTTCAGTTGCTCATAAAGTAGTGTTATTATGGTAAGGATGGCTCTCTGAGCGAGGTGACCGGCATTACAACGGTTTTGCACTTGGCAGCTCACGTTACTGCAGCCTTGAAAAGGGAGAAGTGAGCAGAGGGGTAGTTAGATGCTGCCAAATCCTACACGCCTTTAATCATATATTAGGTTTTCTTGGATAGAGGCACCTGATATGCCATATCTTCAGGCACTGCATCTTGTTTGCCCTCAGACTGCAATCCAAAGCTTTCCATCTTGAAAGAGACATAAGGCTATAAGCATCAAGAGGAGATTAAATTAATTTAATCTTAAAGTGGATATTGTTCTTGCAGCGCGGCACCTCCTACGGTGCAGCTCTAACAGCGTCGGCAGATACGAGCCCTCCTCACCCTTTTGCCACCGAAGTACACCACCTCTGCACCTTCACAAGCCCTGTCCTCTATAATTGATAAGGCTGAGATGCGGCTTGGCATTTGCAAAGAGGAGGCACATGAAATGATACAGCCATTCTGTTTGTTTTTTTATGATAGCTCCGTGATGCATTTTTATCACTGTGGCGGTAGCCTCCAAGGTAACCTTCATCATTAACTTGAAACGCTGGACTCAGGTAGAAACCGATATTTGGTAGTGGTCAACACCAAGGCCTTAGGTTTTTTTTTTTTTTTATCAATCAATGGACCTTGAGTGGCTTGAGTGGCCAGCTGATTGAAATGTTTTGTTGCCAGACAATAGACATCTTTGATAGGCTTGTTTTTGTGTGCTCTGCAAGACTTGTAAACAACAAAAGCAATGTCTACAGTTTCCTTTAACAAAGGCACGTACCTGTACGTGATCCTTCATACATTCAGAAAAAGCTTTAAGAAAACAATCGTTCCTTTGAGTGTGATACTGCTGACAAATGTGTTAAGACACTGAATAATCTCCTTGGTGTCTCATAAACATGGTTTACTTGTACGACAGATTCGTTGTCGCTTTTTCTCCATATTTCCATCGCAAAGGCGCCATGACATCATCACACATGACATCACCTCCCCTGTATTAAAAAGCAATGATGTCACCAGCCATGAAATGGCCCTCCGGGAGTTGTAAGACGTGTCGGGGAAGCTCCCATAAGATTGAGTTATTCCTGCCGTCTATGAGTCCTAAGAGTTATTGGAGGGGGAGTGAGCTGTCTTAAAGCACAGGGATCGGTTATTGCAGGACTGGAGTATTAAACCGGACTGCAAGAGTCGCATGATGTTATATTCAGCTGCCAAATACACAGTCGAGGCATCCTTGACACATCTCGGTGAACTCTGTTAGATATTTTGGAGCACCATAAGAGGATTAACACAAAACGTCTGCAGCCTACAGTGTAGTAAATCTTTAGAATTTTCTGCTGTTAATCGGGTGCTTAAGTCACCTGTAGTCCCTTTTAAATACTTTTTGGCAATTTTGTACTTTTTAACAAGTATTTCTTCTCAAGGCAGATAACTCATTTTGGTAAGAAGTTTCTCTTGAGTAGTGATGTGGAGAAAAAATGAATTAAGCTTTAGGTTTCTTTGTCTGTCACTGCCATAGCCACCTCCTGCTCCTCCCTATCATCCTCTCCCTCCCTCCCTCCTCCGTCAGGCTTTTCATCTCCGAGTGGAGAGCTTATGCCTTCCTTTTCTCTTACTCTTTCGTCTTCTGTCACTGGCCTTCCCCGTCTGTCATCCCTCCCTCTATTTCTTAATCCTCTCTCTCTCTCTCTCTCTCTCTCTCTCTCTCTCTCTCTCTCTCTCTCTCTCTCGCTCGTGCTCTATCATCCATCCATCCATCCATTCTCCTGGCCCTCCTTTCTTCCACTCCCACCCTCTTTTCTTCTTCGTCCTCCACAGCCACTATCTAATAGACCCACATGCTTTTTGTCATTAATTGCCTGATTACTTCCTGTGAATGGGGACACCAAATCCTCTCAGTCTGCAGCGGCTCGGCGAGCCTTCAGATTTGGAGAGTTGATCTTCCTGGAAAGAGAGAAAGAGAGGGAGCGAGAGAGGGGAGCATCGAGTGAATTTAAGAGTCCATATGACAAGCTGTGACCGACTCCCAGGAAGAGGCTTTGGGTGGGCTGAGAGATAATGCAGCGTGCGGGTTGGTAGTGGATGTTTAGGGCGATCGTATGTTCTGCATGACTACGCTCAATAACTACTGTGTTCGGTATGATTGAATTAATTTTTAAATAATACAAGTCATCATTTGTCCTACGTCCCCGCCAACAGACACACACTTGTAGGCACATACACAAACCAGAAGTGCCTGCTAGCAGCCATAGCTTTCATTCTCCACTCAACAAAATAGCATTGGAGGCTGGAAGAAGCCCAAATAAATCTGTTGTCATATCAATTATTGTTCCAATGGTGAAGTGGAAGTCATTTCACAGCAAAGCAGCTTAGAGAGGCAGCTCTCAAGTATTTCAGGATGGGAGTTAAGACTCAGTATTTCTGGAGAGCAGCAGCAGCAGCAGGCACATGGGAGGGGCTTAATGAGACAAAATGTTTGCTCGATTGTTTGTGTGCCCGATTTGGAGTGCGTCTGTGTGTCCTTGAGGGATCGTTTCGTGCTCGACGAGAAGTCAGAGTGGATTCACACATGCAGATTGCATCCTTGCCGTCGCCACTTTTGCGTTACCCTGGCGCAGGAGTTCTGGCTATCAAAGTTTTTGAACGGTTAACTCTTGAAGGCAGTAAGAGCTGAAATCCTGCTGTAGATATACTGTAGCATGCATTTTAGAGGAAATTTAGGATTGAAATGATTGAAAGATGGCTGTTGTTTTACAGATCTTGGTTAGTTATAATGTAACAACAAAACATACATAGTATGGGACTAAAGAAGAAGAAGACACAGCAGAAAGACTTGCATTTCCTCAGCACAAATAACCATTCAGTCAAGACACATCTGTTATGTCCTTATTGATTAACTTTGTTGTGTGTTTCTAGTGCTGGCGTGGGCCGGACCGGAGTCTTCATCACCCTCAGCATTGTCCTGGAGCGAATGCGCTACGAAGGCGTGGTTGATATCTTCCAGACAGTGAAGATGCTGCGGACACAGAGGCCAGCCATGGTCCAGACTGAGGTCAGAGGTCACGCAGACACACACAAAGACAAAAAATCAATGAGTCTGCCATGTTGTAGTGCTGTCCGAATGTAAGAAGTGAGAATTATTATACCCTATGTAGTGGACTCAAAGTATTCCACAGTGATTGTATATTTGTAATAAACAATCTGTCATATATTACAAAGGTACAGTTTAACAACAGTCTTACCAACAGGAAGAGCGTAATAACCAAATTAAATAAATAATAATATTAAATATATTAACTTAAAAATAAATAAACCAAAAAATGTAAAAATACATTAAAAGATATATATACTCTGTATGTTGTGTTTTTTACATTGTGATTTGCAAGTTTCAGTTGTTAAAAGCACAATAAAAACAGTGTTACAAAAAAAGTATGGCACACCGATGGTCACTAACCGAGCATTAAGACCATCATGCATTTCTCTGAAGGTAAACATCACAACACAAAGTAATTTATTAACTCAGGAAAATACACATAGTGTCTCCACATTGACAACAGCAGAGCATACAGCTTTACGCCTTTCTTTCTTACCTTTCACAATAAAAGCCCTGGACATATACGCTGCATCACATCTTACCAGGAAGAACTTTAATTCACTCAGAGCATTTTGCAAAGAGACAACTCAACAAAACAGCTTACATTTTGTATTTATCATAAAAATATAGGTTGGTATTTATTGTGGATGGTCTACCAGCCAACATTTTAATTGTGCAACAGTTGAAGTGCAATTAACGATGCAGAGAAATGACCTGAGTAGTGGTGGTAGTGGTAGTCATTTTCATACATAGAACTCCCTGGAGAGTGAGTACAGAGTAGTGAATGAGTGAATTATTTGGGGAACATGTGACTGTACTATGGTTTAATGGAGGCAAAGTGCCATAAATATGTTAAAAGACCTGCAGCAAGTTAGTTGAACAATTCAGTAAAATTCCATATTAAACTAGAAAAGCACTTGGAGAGCGCAGACCTCCGCCAAGCACCATAGTTTCCCCCCATATTGTAATTCACTCCAAAATAAAAATCCTACATTTTTTAAAAAGAATTTTATATCAGTGGCAAACATATATACAAGACACAACATGAAACTCACAATACAGAAGGCCAAAATGTAAGAGTACCCCCATTTTTTATATAAATTGCTATAAAATCTGCCCTCTGGATCAGATCTGGATCAGCCTTTGGGATTTGATAGAAGTACACATTGTAAATCCCGGAGTCAAATTTCATGAGCTTTGGGCAACAATTACCAGAGATATTGAGAAACAATGTTTTAGGTCCCATTGACCCCAATGTTAACGAAAATTTCAAAGTGATCCAGAATCCAGGATTAAATCAGTTCTTCCTTTTCACATTTTCAACACACCCTGAAAATTTCATCAAAATCCGTCCATAAGTTTTTGAGTTATCTTGAACACAGACAAACAAACAAACAGACAGACAAACAAACAGACAAATGCCGGCAAAAACATAACCTCCTTGGCGGAGGTAATAAATCACCTTTATATCGTCTTAATCTCTGTGTGAGGACGCTGTCTGCCTCAACAAGTATCATAATTTGTTCTAAACTGAAGTTGTCTGAAATTGCTAATCTCTCATTATCATAACAAACTCTTTAAGCTGCTGCTGAGATTTCTTTCTGATGCATTTTTTCATGCATGTGTGTGTTTCTTCCCTACAGGATGAGTACCAATTCTGCTATCACGCAGCTCTGGAGTACTTAGGAAGCTTTGATCACTATGCAACGTAAAAAGCCATCTCTTCCCCCCAGAATCCTGTCGCCCCCCTCAACAGTCTCCTGAGCCATAGAAACTTTGAAATTTGAAAGCAGATGACGATAACACCACCATCACTAATTCAGACACGCCAAACAGCATCCTGTTGTAGATTTTTTAGAAGACGGTGCCCAACCAACCAGTTGAGAATAATTCCAATTCGACTAAGAGACCCTTCATGAGGAAGCGAGGAAAATTTGCCCATCATCAAGTAAAGAAACCCCTCATCAGGAGAGGAACCAGACACTGTGGCTCAAGCTGTGGGGCGGGAATCGATCAAAGTGTCAGACTGCTTACCTTACCTCAAGTGTTTCAATGTGGAGGACATTGTAAACATTCGTGGACATTTCTCTTCTCAAAAATATCTTCACGATACAACGGTAACAAGCAACAGTTAATGAAGGAGAAGGCAAAAATCGTTGCGAGGCAGATGGATGTAGCCAAGACGGGGTGACTCTCTTGTTTTTTTGATATGCCTGGGTGTAAAAGGGGGTTCAAGTATTTCTATCAACACATTTTGTGAGTGATATCCAGACCAAATTGTGTTGTGAACACAAATAGTTTTCCCCCAAACTCTGGTAAGACACAAAAAAAATCACAACAGCGGAAACATAACTAGCACGAGAACACTACCATCTAGCATCAAATAAGCGTTGAGTTTTCTATCCCACTAATGTTATGCATAATTTGTGTGGAAACTATTAAAGTACACATCACATAACTGCCTGTTCTCAAGCGCTACGAGCTTAGAGAGGGCACCGTCAGTGGTCGCGGCGAAGAAAGCAGCAACACATATCTTAAGATCAGTCATGAACTCTGTGAAATCAGTATCCCAAGCCAGGTAACCACGGTGATGTTGAAAAGTACCACAGCGTATTTAAGAAGAGCCCCGAGAGGCTCAGTCACCAGAGAAATCACAAGGGGGGAGGGAGGGGGGCCTCGGCTGTTGCTAGAAGCTGCGGCTGGTTCGTCTTGCGGATGGTCATGGGACAAATGGCCACCGTGTCCCATGATTTTTTACAATCACTCCTCTCTTTGGAACCATTGCATCATGGGGCTTCGGTGTTAAACATCCACCATTTTTGAACAAGAAATAAATCTGGTGGGCGAAAAAGCTTTGGAACAAAACAGAACAACCAAACAAGGATCGCCGCAGAGTCGGGGCTTTCTTTGTGTACAGTGACCGACGCTCATCATCATTGTTTGGAACTTTTTTTTTTGTCTTATGAGGAATTATCTCCTTTTTTTTTAATTTTCTGTCAAAACCAAACATGCTGCTTATCTGGTGTATGCTGTAAGTGTGACTCTAGAAGGAGAGGAAACTGACGAACAGAAGATGCCAGCTCTGCTAACCGCTCACGCCCATCGAGGCGGGTGTGACTGAAAGCGCATCCACACGACAACATCGTCACCGGTCTTTTCCACCTCTCCTTTTTTCTCCCCCCTAGCCTCCTCTACGGTCATCTATTTCAGTGTATAAGACACTCAAGAGTGGCAGAGGCCTGTTGCAGTTACAAAGCTGTGCGTTCATGTGGTTGAAAAATTGGCCTTTTAGTTCCACTGTGTGTGTGTTTGGTAACAGGTGGATAAACAAAGTAGTTGCTTTGGTTTTTCTCCTCCGTTTTATAGATGATGTCTCTGTGGGTAACACAGCCAGACCAGGCAGCCATGTTGGATCTCGATGCCATGATGTGATAATGGAATTCTTCGGTACTTGCACATCCCCAAGGAAAATAAGAAACTTGAAACAAATGCCCCCCAAAACAACTGCAGGTTGGATTTGACGCACTAATGTATATGTGTGTGATATGAAAAAGAAAAAAAAAAATCAATTTTCATTTTGAGATCAGTGCTTTGGTACAGACGAGTGTACGGGTTCTGCGAAGGTTTTCGACGGGTGTGCACAAAAACCAGAGCGATGGACAGAACTGTGTGTAATCTTTTCTTATTTCCAAAAAAGCCTTATTGTTATTGTAACATTATGAAAAACATTACTGTTGTATTATGACGACTTATTTTACATTACATAGTTGACTTTTTATTTTGTTTTCGGTTTAGTTTTTTAACAGAGATGTTGTATCACATTTTTTTAAAAATTAGCAGGAAAAGAGAAATGCTTATTTGTTCATATTACGTTAAAAGACATTCTATTTTTTCACTGTAGAAATGTTAAGTATAACATGTCTGTGTGAATGTGTGCTTTATGTATGTACATATATATAGTGCACATTCACACATGCATATATATTTAAATGCAGAATATAAAGATATATCCAAACACGTAGTATTAATTACATTTTTCTCCTCATCATCTTTTTTTATACCACCCAGTGCTCATGTTTGAAAATGTGACTTTTTATTAATTTCTTTTTGTTTGTGTGTTTGTTTTTTGTAATCTTAGAGAACTTTCTTGAGGAAAAAGCGTGCTTTGCCTCCACTCACCAATGTTTCTACCTTTGGGTAGATCCTGTGCCGATGAGGAGATGCCATTTTTTAAACCTTGCTGAGATTCTTTATTATCATTAACTTGTAGGCATTAGTATTATTTTGATTTTTTTTTTTTTTTTTGAGCAGCTATTGAATGATGAACTGGTCTACAAAATATCTAATCAAAAATTCGATAACTGACATTTCTTTAGTAGCTACATCAGCCCAACTTGACGTACTGTACCTTGTATGATCATGTACACACTATCAGTTTTTAAGAAAATCCTGTTAAGTTCTTTCTCTTTTTTTACTTTTATTATTTTCTGACATAATGTGGTCATTCATTTTGTTAGATATCCACTATGATCTAGAATATACCTGTAAATAAACAAATATATAGATTATATGTATTTGTATCATTTGACCCTCAGAATCTCATACTTTGAGCGGGAACAGAATCACAAAGATGGAGGTTCTGCTCGTGTACAACTTCCTGGTGTTTGTAAAGCCTGTTTTCTCTCCTTCTGAAACGTTCTTTCTCCAGCCCTGCTCCCTGGTCTTTAATTACCACTCGCTTTTTTTTTTTCTGCCTTTAATTTCCCCTGCTAGCAGTTAAACTGGGAAACAAGCCAGCTCCTGTTCTCACACCTATAGCCTCAATGAGGGCGTACAATCAGCATCGGAGATCTGCTGGTGCAATTTAGCTGAGGATGGGAAGTTAGTCCTCCCGCTAACCATTTGAATTGCTAATCAACCATCAATTCAAGGTCCTGTTACGTTCTCATTCTCAATGTGGACCTTTTTTCTGCCCAGGCATTAGCAAGGGGCTACTTGATACAGTGAGACACACTTTTCTCTTTCACAACATGAAATAGAGTAATGAGACAAGTTTAAATGTTGATTCTGGTTAAATAATTAAACCTCCATAGTCTGAAATTCTAACAAAAAGTGGATTGCAAAGGAGTAGATTCTTAATTTATCCACTAATGTGAGAAACAATAGCACCCAACGGTGTTTTTCATTCCTTAAAAGTTCCCTAGAAAGTCCCCCAGCTGCCCAACTGCCTAACATGCCAAGGTGTTATATCCAATATATATATATATATATATATATATATATATATATATATATATATATATATATATATATATATATATATATATATATATATATATATATATATATATATATATATATATATATATATATATATATATATATATATATATATATATATATATACATATATATATCATTGATTATCATCTGATGGACAAATGCAGCTTTGCTAAAGGCCATACATAGTTCAGTTGCAACATGCCATGTTGATTTATTTTCTCCCTGGAGCATTTTTTTTAAACGTTGTATAGAACCATACCATGTTTTGTTATTCAGCCATGTTTCGTTGTGGGATGCAGAAAGAAATCAGGACTCAATGAAACAGAGCAGTTCAATGCAACACAAGGGAAGACCAAGACAACCAAAAACTTGCTGCAAGTTCACATTTCCAGCACGTCATTTCTGAACAGTGGGAACCTTGAGATGTTTCACAATGAACTTAAAATCCTGAACTGAAGTCTTTTTGGAACTCAAAAAAGACCTGGCCCAAATGCCAAAACTGAAACCGTGGAAGTCTTTGGAAAGCTTGTGCAATGTGTTACTCTTTTGACTTCATGTAAAGATGCTAAACTCTTGAAAACAGACGCCAAATTTACTGGAATATGTCGCAGAATATTCGGGGGAAGGGGCGGGACTAACAAAAAAACAACACTAACAAAAAAAGACATCAAGAAGAGTAGAACATATACAGTACATACTGACAAAATGAAAAAGAAACTCAGCAAAATAGTTTTTCCTTTGTATGAGGGCCAAGTGCTATCACTTTCAAACTGTTACTTCTAACTGAAACAATAATTGGTTTAAAGCCACTGTGTATGTAGATATGTTGACTTTGTATTAAAGAAATGTTGTCTGAAAAACAGTTTGCCTGTGATTTGTGGCTGACAGTATATGTTATGTGATGGTTTGATTCTTCTAGATATTGTTCCGGAATAAGGCAACGGCATGCAATAAGAATGCCATTATCGCTTTTGGTGTGTCACTTGTATACCATGTAGTCTGTGCTGGTGCTGCACCTTCATACATGCGTGATGTATTCATGCCTCAGCGAAGCAAAACACGCACTAACACGCTATCCCCTGGTGGACAGACTTTGCTATTACATACTTTGGCGTGATTCTGGGTTGCAGATGGTCCGCCTGCTGTTCCAGCCCGTTCTCATTCCCAGGGCGTCAAATATCGAGGTTTTGTCATGGCCGTTGGCCTTCAGTACTGCTGCACAGGGCAGCCTTTAGCGCTGGTATGAAACGCACCAGGCATTCCATTAACTACATAGGCACAGTTTGAACTTAAAGGTTTGGGGTTCGCCAAAAAAAAAAAAAAAAAAAAAATCAAGAGGGAATGTGATGTGTCACCTCGGGTCTAAGGTATTTGGATGTGTGTAGCCTACATATTACACCAAACACAATGTAATGCAAGCAAGCGTCAGTGACAAAATCAGTTTGATTGCATTGTTTTCTATGGGAATGTCCTCACTGGCCACGAGCTGAAGCTTTGTTTGAGCTGTTATAGCCCAGTTATAGTTATCAATAAAATACCCGAATAAGGTGGCAGCAGGCTGGAAGGAGATCACCTGGAAGTTTAGTTAGGCAACTGGTGGCTGTATTTTATGGCATTTTAAGTAACTTGCAGTATAAAACCTTTTTTCTGTTCAAAAAAAAAAAAAAACATTAGAAGACAGCAAGTTCTACTCACCCATCTTTTAAGTGGTTACATTATGGTTATGTTACTCAAAACAAGTCTTTTATCTAGGAGACCACTGTTTGTGTCCCGTGCATCACATTACAATCAGCTTTTTCTTCCTGTCCCGTGTGCAGCTTCGTTTTCACAGTATAAGCCCTGTAGCTTTAAACTCAACCGTGTTCTTTCTTTAACCTAACTATAGTGGTCTTGTTGCCTAATCCTGAAGTGACACCAAGGGTAATTATAGTGGTTTTGGTGCCAAAAATATTGTGACGGGTGTGACAAAGCGGCGGCGTGTGACAAGTTTGGATGAAGAGAGGTTGACTGTATCCTGATGTGTGTGTAATATCCAAATAGCTTATCAGAGTTATTGAACTACAATACTTAGCTTGCACCACCACTTTGTACATCATTCATTACACAAATCTCCATTAAAAAGCTGTGCTACAAGCGCTCACAGGACAAAGTGATGAAGCACACAGATGGTGCACCTCTTTTGTTGATAGATGGCTTGATTAGCTTCCTCCTCTGTTTGTCCACCAGCCTCTTCACAAACACATCCCGATGGGTCCTTAAGCCCCGCTTCAAGCTTGATAAATGTCACCCAGACAGGCTGATATCAGTGCAGAGGTACACCTTTACCTGGTGGTATTTGCTCACTCGTCTATCTTCAGGTATTTGATAAACTCCAAGGAAAATGTCTGCAACCGAAAGGAATATGTGTAAATATGTAAATATTATATATATCAAAACTTCATGTATTTGCCTAATGCTAGCTTTAGATTACAACACCATAATTACAGTTAGTGTATACAGGGTATCAAAACACTTACTGGGTACAAACTTATAACAAGACAAACACTGAAGTGAATTTCTCCACTGTGGGACCAATAAAGGAATATCTTATCTTATCTTATCTTATCTTATCTTAAGTACAAGGGGAAAAGAAAGCAGTTAGGGGATTACAACTTTCAACGTTCTCTTACCTTTTTTTGAAAAGCATGCATGGGGTACTTTTTACTCACAGAGCACAACAATTAAGACAAAGCACTGAAAATGTGTGAGAACGTAATTATTACAGTGCAAGTCCAGGGCAAATGCACTGTAACCATTAGGTATACATGCTGTAAACCGAAAGTCTCTTTTTTAGCCCCTTTTTATTGTGAATGCAGGTTTCATTAAAAAAATAGAGTTCCCAATATTTCAAGTCCTCTCTCTCTCTCTTATGATTTGTGGCAATTTAATTCACACGTGTATCAGCTGCAGCTGATGTGCCGACAAGCTCATCGTCACCTGAAACACCAATCTGTGAAAACACTCTGCTAAGTCACAGGAGGACTGTCATTTATTAAAGGCTAATATACGCAGAATGGCACCCTTGTTTCAAAGATGATGTTACTAATTGTCTGCTCGGAAAGCTGCGTTTCAGTCCATTCTTTTCTAATAGTGGCGAGCCAGCGGACCGAGTGTGTGAGGGCAGGCGAAGAAGTGAATTAGGGCGGTGATTATGCAGTGATTCAGACAGCAGCTCATTAGGACCCAGCTAAGCAAGCAATCAACGAATCAATGTGACAGTGGACCCAAAAGCCACAGAAATTTGTAATAAATGGCAAAGCGATAAATTGGATTATCCACAGCCCCGTGGCCAAGCTCTTTCTGTTGCAAATGACAAATCAATCCAATCATGCCACGACAAAAAAAAAAAAAAAAAGGCCAAAAGAACCAGAAAAAGAGGCCTCAAGTGGCACCAGCAGCCACAGAGGTTATCTGTCTGAGATGTGCCTTGTTAAGGTTGTGGCTTTCCAGAGGTCATTTCTGTATGATATTCAGGGCTCTAAAATATTCATGCCAGACCATTAGGTGTTTATGGCCACCTTTTATAATAAGAGATTTACCGTCATTTGAACTCCAGCCAGAGTAGTAAAGGTGTCAGAGGGGTGCCATGCCACATGCCTACTGATTCACAGAGGAGAGAGGAGCTCTGGGTTGAGATCTTGATGATGTAAATGAGCAGCAAAGGAGCGATGATAAATAAATGAAATGCAGAGACAGCAAGATCTCCTCTCTCCTCAGGGTATTCCAAGTACAAGTGATGGATCCACTCCATCTACTTGTCATACATAGATAGATAGATAGATAGATAGATAGATAGATAGATAGATTCAAAATGTAAGAGTACAGCTGGTAAAAATAAATCCTGCCTCCCCTCCTGAAGGAAACTCAGACGTGTTTTCTCACAAGGCGTTGCTGCCATCTGCAGGATATTATCCACTATTTTCATCATTGTATTGTAATGAACACTGAAGACCAATTTCCGTTCAATTAGATAGGAGATTAACGTAGATGATTGTGTTGATGTGTATTTTGTTCTCCAGAGGTTCTAGCTTTCTCTGTGTTAATTATATCAGTGTGAGATATGCTTAGTAATGCTGTCTATCAGTGACTTACACATTTTCTTTGGATTAGTGGTGGGATGCAAGTAAATGCATTTACTCAAATACTATACTTGTACTTGACTTGAGTATTTCCACTTTCTACTACTTAGTACTTCTACTCCACTACTTCTTCTTGTTCTTTACTGGGATCCCCATAGCTGCCACCATTAGCAACTCTATAATATTGTACTTTTTATTGCACTGCATTTATTTAGTTATTCGTTATAGTTACTTGTTACTTACAGTATTACATAAAAAAAACATATATGCTTATTTGATATGATGCAGTACTAGTAGGATCTCAGTACCGTCCTTTAAGTCCCATTTTTATCTGGTGTCTTTTTTTAAACTAATGCTATATAGCAGTAACTATAAATGGTTTTATTTCACTTATATATTAAGTTTTGGATCTTTATTTAACTTAAAAATCTAGCTTTGTTTTTGAAAGTTTATATAAATGAAATTATTACTAATCTACACTCTAGTATACAAATTATCTTGGTTCCACATTGATGAACAACATTAAAATGCTCTTACAAACTTGTTAGTGATAAAAACAAAATAGTACATAATGATGTTGCATTTTAAATGGAGGAATTCTGCACGATGGGTACTTTTACTTAAATAACATTTTCAATGCAAGACTTTTACTTGTAATGGAGTATTTTTAGACAGTGGTATTTCTACTTTGACTGAAGTACAGGAACTGAGTACTTCCTCCACCATTGGTTTAGATACACTAACACATGTTCATTTCGATTAATATTTATGGTTTTGACTATAACAAATGAAGCTTCACTCTGCAGCCAGAAACTTTTCTGTATGAAACATGAATAGTTGGGAGAAGTGTCATGAGTGCTGCCTCTCGCCCCCCTGTTATTTGAGCATCTGCCGGCGGTAAATGGTGACATGACTCCTGTGTTTATGTCGTTATTTCCTCTCATCTGTCTCATGCTCTCCTTCACCCTCTCAGAGCTCGACCACTGACTGATTGCTGCTATTAAAACAGGTTGCTGTGTGAGATGGAAGAAGGGCTACACTCTCTCATTCTCCCTCTTGTTGTTGCTCTTTTCCTTCACTTTGTCCTTCCCTCATCCACCATTTCTATATCCTCCTCTCTGGCCCCGACTCCTCTATTTACATTGGACACGTAGCCATGCCAGCGGCCTTGTTCTAGGTACAGCTCTGCTGATCGATCGCTCCAGTGCTGTTCCAGACTGAAATACGTCTACAAATGCTGGATGGACTACCATGAAATTTGGTCCCCAGGTTGAATCTTTTTTTCAAGTGTTATCTCAGTTTTGGGTTTTTATTTTTTTAAAAGGCAGCATTAGAACCAAGGGGCACAGAGTTTAAAAGACATTGGCTGGAGCTGGAGTCTAATGAAAGATGATTGTGTTGCATTATGGTAAATACAGGATTCAGCCATTTCTGAGCTTGGTACTAGAGGTTAAAAGTCGAGCTATCTGGGCCTGTGCTGCATTGATTTTGACCCTACTTTTTGAAAATGTGTCTCTCTCAAGTCTTTCAACTCACTGGAAGTGCAGTACTACATTTCTGGAGTACCACTTAAATCATATTATACTTGGCATGGCCAACATCGTTCCCTTACCTTAACCTAGTAGTTTGGTTTGTCTTCCTCCTACCAGTGTGGATGCCAGATCTGCAGTTAATCAGTGCCTATTTTGGATGCACAGTTTCTTTACTTTGTTTTTTGTTTGGTTGTTGGTATCTGTTTAGGTACGATGAGCTGTTGCAGCAGGGAATTTTAGTGATTATTTTAGTTTTAATTATTTTTTTAATTAAGTTAGGATTGATTTATCACTTCCTATGACTGAAAATTTCCCACAAGTAACCACTGCTGACAACCTAAATTAATTTGGGAAGTTAGGATACTGATAATTGGTTATTTAGTATCTGTTTTATTACCTTAAACTCGTTCAACTCATTCAAAGTTAAAGGTATTTGTTTCAGTGTATACGTTTATGGTTGCCTTGAGCTTTCGTTTTGCATTCCGTTTTAAAACTACATTTTGCCATGTTGCTGGTGCCACTTGAGGCCATTTTCTATTATAACCAATGCAGTTAAACCTGTTTCATGGACTTCCATAATTCAAATGTTATTATCATGAAAAAATGACATATCTGGTAACATAAATATTGCACACATGGCAGTATTTTCTCTTTCTTAGTTGAGATTTTGATTCAGTGTGCAAAGTTGGACGTAATTTTGGTTCTGTGGCTAACAAGAAGGACACATTTATCTTGTTAAGTTTTTTTTATTACATATGTCCATACAAGGACAAGGAATGTCTCTGGCAAGAGTTACTCTTAGACAATAACTTGGCTTGGATTTAGAGACACCCAACATTCATGGACTACAAACACCAGGAGCAGTAAACTTTGCACTCAAACATAAAAGTCTTATATCTCAAGAAAACTGGTCTTCTACAGTAGTTTCTATGGGGGGAAACTCGTTTGGACTTTGGTCTCAAATGTCAGCTAAAACCCCCAGTTCATCACAAACTATAGGCTCA
Organism: Pterois miles; assembly: GCA_947000775.1. Taxonomy (NCBI): domain Eukaryota; kingdom Metazoa; phylum Chordata; class Actinopteri; order Perciformes; family Scorpaenidae; genus Pterois; species Pterois miles. Next base: position 2,460,930 of record CAMQGK010000552.1, read on the forward strand.
GTACTGTAGGGGTAATGGTTCTGTAATGGGAAACAGTGTACAGATGATGGCCGAGAATAAAACTATCTGCTCTGTGATGCTCTCTAGTGAATTTCACCGTAATGTATAAGGATACTTGAACCCATCAGCAGTGGAAACATTAAAGCCTCCCAGTAAAAATGTCCATTTGAGCACAATTAAATCACATTCCAGCAAAGTGTGGAGCTGAGAAATTGAGTTAAGTTTGAAAAATGATAATTGCTATATAATTGTAGTTTGTACTACAGCAGGTGGAGCCTTTTAACAGGGCTCAACATGTTCAACCTGTCCACACACTCCAGGCCCGAACCCGCAAATATGAGCCCTGTAAAATGAAGGCGTTTACTAACCACCGCATCCACTGAAGTTCACCACACCCTGAATCTGGCTCTCCAAGGGCAGTCTGTGTATGACGCTGTGATGCTATGAACTAAGCTTACCTACCATTTTATATCCTTCCTCTTAATGTGGTTGTGTAGTGTTATCATAAAGTGGAGTGAAGTGGATGGGCAATTGACATGAGACGTAGGACGTACATGACCTCTATTGTGGCCTCATATGTAACAATATCTGTCATGCTGAGGCAGTATTCAGCTCCACTTGTTTGCTGAGGATAAGCCATGGGAATAAGAGCACTCTCTCCCCCTGGTGTCCCAGCTGCTCCAATGCATCTTCAAGAAGGCTAGAAGCCATAAGGACGCTGGTTGTACTCTGTGCTTTTTTACTACTATGATTTTGTTTTTTGTAGTTCTACGCCCTCGGATCTTTCAGGCATGATACTGTTGTGCTCATTGCTGAGATCTGAAAATACAATTACTTTGGTGTGTATAATGTAAATTGCTAAAAATATGTCCATAGGGTAACAAGGCCAGAAAAACTGTGCATTCCAATAACGATACTGCCATACTATTTAATATGCCAGAAATTATTTAGTATGTCCCAGTACATAGTAGGCCTATGTCAAATGCAGTACGCCAAAAATACCAGGAAGTCCTTCTACATCCAGTCATGAAGGTCAGTTCAAGGTGCAATGTTATGACAAAGTAGCTCGTACCAATTCATGCATACTGCATGCAACAGTGTGATACACGTTTATTTGGAAGTAAAAATGAGGGTGAGCCCATCTGTAATGTCACTAATAATTCCTCTTTGCAACTAAGTGCTCATAGTTAAGTTAAGTATGATGAGTCAAAGTTGAAGCAGGAAGTCTGTATGGATGTTTACAGTACGTACTCTGAACTTTGTTTGGCTTAAAAGTCCTCATTGGTCTCACTGTATTCATATTTTTTTGTATGGGCTCTGAGCTGTCTGCTTTTCTGTTTAGTTGTTTGTGTTGGCTGTTACGCTTTAATTAGAATTATGTACAGCAGGTCTTTTAAGGCAGAACAAGACAGGGAGAGGAAAGCTTGGCAATGTCAGGACTCACAGTAAAGAAAAGAGCACAATCTCCTCTGTTTGTCACAGTCTGGCTCTATGCCCTCAGACCTTTTATTGACTGGACTGAGTCCATTTCTGGGTTTTCTATTTGTTGTTTTTCCTCCTGTGTTCCTGAATTTCCTTTCCCTTTATTTGCCCATCTACACACCTGCTCTGAATGGTAGTTCTTCCCAAACAATCAGCTCCTTTCCTGTTCCCAGTGTTTTTCACCAGCCAATCAGCTCCCTGCTTGTTGTCCCCACACCTGAGTTTCTCCGCCCATCTCTCCACCTGCACTTCATCCTCTAGTCAGGTTAGTTTGTATTTCATTTGTATTTCTTTCGTCTTTCTTGTTACACCTACTGTGTTTTAAGTTATTTTTTTTCATTTTTTGTCTAATTTTGGTGTTTCCTGTTTTATTGTCGTAACTGTTCTGCTCTCGTTTCAGATGGTGTGACTTCCTGCCCCTGTGTGTTTTCCCCCGTTTGTATGATTGACAGTCCTGACCCAGTTTCCCTTACCTGATTTGATTGTTGCTCCACCCTGATTGTTTCCACCTGTGCCGCGTCCTCCTCCTTCCCTGAGTATTTAATGTGTGTGATGTCTCCCATAGTGCCAGTTCATTGTTGTTCTTTGTAGCGCACGTTCCAGCATTCTTTCCTTGTGTAGTCTCTGGTGTGTGAAAGTTTTGGATATTTTGACTCTGCCTCCTTTTGCCTGCCGTTTTTGGATTTGTATGCCTGGTCTGAGTGCCATTCTGTGTACCGACCTTTTGCTCAGTAAACGATTTTTGCCTTTTATCCTCATGCCTGAGTCATGCTTTTGGGTCCTTCTCTCCCTTCTCTACCCTTCGTAACACTTCTATGCTCGCATGCATTGGGCAAACCAGTGGAGGCACTTACTAATGCAAGTATGGTAGCTATATCTAGCTGGTTTAATACACTTTACTTTCTCATTCTAAAGATGTATTGTGGTCAGTGCACATGAGCTACAGAATGTGTCTATTAGTTTTGGTTTTCCACCTCTAATGAACAGCAGCACACAGCTGCTTCTCAAGCCTCTCAGGGCCCTAGTTTAACAATTATATACTATTTTAGCATATCATTATTAAATGTTTATAACTTCAAATTTTCTATATATTTTGAGGTAAATATTGGTGTAATTCTGATATAATTCAAATAGCTTATTTGCTAATTATCACCTAATTACCATGAAATCTGTGGACCTTTTAAAATTAGGTGCTACCTGAAGTTTCTTCCAGGTCCTGGTTGAAGAATTTGCTACCTGGGTGGGTAGAGGATTATTTTTTTAACACTACTGAGGTCCAGCTTATCTCCCAGTCAGCTAGCTGTAGACCTGCTAGCCTCCAGCCTGCTTCCCTGTCAGCTGGCCTCCAGCCTGTTATACTCTAATCTACACTCAATCTGGCTTTCTGTTTCTTTCTGACCCCGAGCCAGTTAACCTCCTGTCTGATCCTGGCTGTAGACTTTGAACAGTCCCCTCTCCTGGGATCCAGCTGGCTATTTCCCTAAGGTATTTAAGGGTCACAGCACAGCGAGCCTGAGCCTCAGCTCCCAGCAACCTTGAATCTCTGCACCCCAGCATCACAGTCAACACCCAGCCGGACCCTGAACCGGAACTGGAGTCAGTCATCCCGGCCAACATCTTGTCCGTTCCTACCGGCTGACATCTGTTCCTTAGCTGCAATGGTCCTCAGTTCTATGCTGCAGCAGTCTCCTTTGGTAGTGCTGTTTGGATAGCTTTCTAACCACCAGGCTCCTAATTTAAATGTCAGTCAGTGATTCCCAATATGTATCCATTAACACATTTGTCACTTATGAACCACTTTTAAACACTTTTTTAAAAAAAAAAAAAAAACATCAACTTAAAGCTTTGATTTTTCAAGGGATGAACTATGGCAAATACAGGAAGTACTAACACTTAAAAGAAATAATTCATGGAACAGGTTTGAGTCTCACAAACAGCCATGTGACCTGTCAATGTGTCCACTTCAGTGCAAGCACTAGTAAAATGGCAACTCTGAAAACTGTTTTAGATATGTCACATATCCAAAAATACTGATTGTAATGAAAAAAGTTCCCCACTGCTGAGACGGTGCCTCATCATAATGTGCTTGCCGTATGACTCATGCCTTTCAGTAAATAGCCTCTAAACTTGTGTTCCAACATGCCAGGACAGATGGATGGAAATGAGGCGAGCGGAGACCTTCAGCTGCTGTATATTTTCAAGGTGTGTTTAGGTCTAAAAGGAGACTGAAACAACAGCTACAGCTCTCTGCACTTCCCCATGTATAGTCACCTTTCTTCAAGAAGAACATATATGTTTTGTCTGCGCTGCAGCTATGGAGACATTTGCCACAGGTATGACCCTCCGGCTGAGTTCAGGCACAGTTCAGTCAGTTGTTTTCTCTGTCAGCCTTGGTGCACTGTGTCTTTTCCACTGCACTTTTACAGCTCATTAGAGTAAAAAAGAAATGGCATGCTTGAGGCTGGAGTTTGTAGACAGATGTATGTCAGCTATAGAAACTGATGGTAGATTGAATGAAAACAATACTGTGTGGGGGTGAGTATGCAGCGGTTATGGAGTTGAGGTGGTGGGAAGATAGCGGTGAATGTTTGTTCTGTGTGTACTGTGGATGCATGTCAACTTCCAGTTAAGGTTTGCTCATATTTCTTTTTGCATTGTCTTTAATGTAATACTGGGTTGGAGCAACACATTCTCCCAATTCATTAATACTGATACTTGGTCAATGGACATAGGCATCAAACTATGATGCTTTACATACCCCTCTAACGTGTCGGTGACAGCATGTCAGTTTAAGCTCATTAGATGCATAGGGTCCTTTCAAAATAAACTTCCATTTTCACAGGAAGTTAGGTTCAGGCAACCAAACTACTTAGGATTAGGAAAAGATTGTGGTTGACGTTAACTTGACACACTAACGGCTCATGAAAAGTAGAGAAGATAGTCTGAATCTGATATATAGGTACAAAATATGGTAGCATTCATGATAATTAATCTACGGTACCATAAAAGTCTGTTAAGACAAAGCTATGAGATGATGTTTATGGTTTAAAATAGACACTTCTCCTTGAAGATAAGAGGAATTGTAACCGTAATCTCAAACATTTATGGGACTGTGAATTGAATAGAAGATGAGTTTCTTGCTAGAAATTTCTGCTAGAGATGATTAAATATTTTCTTTTGTTATGGATATTCATTTGCAGTGATGTGATGTGAAAAACATACTAAATACAGTATGTATTATTTTAATATATCATTCGATGCCTACAGTATATACAATATGGATGGCCATGTGTATGTGTGTGTGCAGTCATGTAAAATAAATACAACTGGAATGGTGTGTCTGTAATGACCACTGCTGTAATGTCTGAATGAATTAGCTAAGCTCTCATCTAGACTGCAAGTGTATCAGTCATGTTTTCCACTTGCACATCTCACACAACAGATATGCTCTCATTTTAATATATGCAGATGTCTGCCCGGGTCTGTGCAGACGTCCCCCTCAGCTCTGTCTCAAGAGTGTAACCACAACTTGAAGCGTTTATTTTGGCTTCAAGTCTATTTTTCCGACAATCTGTGTTTAAACGTTATGTTGATGCCCAATAAAAAGGCACAAAATAACTGTCTCTGGCCGCAGAGCGGCAGCTGAGCAGCGCTGATGCAGTCAGCAGTGGGTGCAGTTCTGGTAGCTGTTAGCTGATAGCCAAACACTGTCCAACAAAAAGTGAGCAAACTGTTTTCCCCACTTTGTCTAAACTTCGGCACCTACTGGCCAACTACTAAGAGTAGTAAGTGAGGGGTCAGAAGCAAGCAGTCAATCAATGGAAGTAAAAGCAATTTTAAGAAGTGTGAGGCACTGCAACCAGAGGAGAGGTCCTTGAGCCATAAAAGAGCACCCAAAATATTCTGCAGTTTGGTGCAGCAGTATGCAAGATTAGCCATGGACAGACACAGAGATGCACACTCACACACACACAGTCACTCACACCATAGGCTGTATAACATATGGACACTGTCTCTGTGACATCATCCATAGGTTTCTGAAGAGCCATTGTGAAGCTCATAATGGGTGGCTCCAGCTGTCGCCATCTTGGCAGGGATGACACAGCCTAACTCGCTGCTAATCCAAAAATTGACAAAGAATTGCATCGTCTGTGGACATGAGGCAGGCACGAGTGACCCAGCAGAGCAGACAGCTTGTAGTTAGCGACCAGGTATGGTACCCGTCTGTCAGTCAAAGCCTTAATATAAGTTAAATTGGTGAGTTGTATAAAAATTCACCCCACATACGTTTGTCATGAACAATGATATTAGCAATATAGAACAAAATGATTTTTGTACCAGGCTGTTTGTACCAGGCTTAAACGTTTTTCACACTTCCTCACCATCCACTTCATTCCTCAGCACCAGAGGTTGCCACTTGACTCTCTCACACACACACACACACACACACACACACACACACACACACACACATCCAATGTCATTATCTCCTGGCGAAGATAATAATAAAATAAAAGAAGAGAGGAGGAGAAATAAATAAAGAGGTGTGTCTGTGTGCATGCATGTGTGTGAGAGAGTAGTATGATGGATGCAAAAGAGAGGAAAATAATATGCCTGTGTTTGTTTGGGAGTTTAGAAATATTGTGTTAAGAGATATGAAAGTGGATGCCAATTGCCCTACTATGGTAAGGTCTGATTCTGCATAATGTTGAGGAAATCACCCCGAATCCTTTTAAGGTGTTAGCTGAAGTGGAGTATAATATAATTTATGGTGAGCTTCCAAATACAGAGTGGGTCTGAGTAGGTAAACGACAGAGAGAACAATGGAGAAGAGCAGCTAATTATAATTATAATATACTGTGAAAAGAGCGGTACAGAAGGAACTGAGGCATACTAACTAAAATGTGATGTTGATAGGAGTTTCAGGCTGGTCTGTGGCTAAACAATGTAACCAGTTTACTATGACAGGGAGTAATGAAGTCGACGTGATGAGATCAGAGGGGGTTAGACTGCATGTATGAAATCACAAAAGCAGAGGATAGTGTGCTTCAAAGTGTCTCTGATGAGTCTGTGGTTGCTCTTATGTTCTTTGTATCTCCCAAATAGGCCTGGGTTTAGGGTATAGAGAGTATGGTTCTGTAATTGTTTTGTGCTAGAACTATGTGTCTGTGTGAACACCGGCTGTGTGTAAAATATATATAGTCATGCAAATTTTAATGGGATTGTTGAAATGTGCTGTGCTTGTGCTGAGGTGAGGGGAAGAGAAGTGGGGGCGACGAAGTTTGTACATTAACCACCACCTCTGAGACCATGTTTAGATGCAGTATAAAGGTGCACAGGAAATGTGTAAATAGGTGATTAAAGACGTTTCATGAAAGAACTGACCATCTGCATACAATTTGACAATATTTAATATCTCCACAGCTAAATTTTTCCCATTTTTCTCCCCACTTGTATACTATTCACTGTATGGTGTCATCAGGCGAGTTATTACCATAAACTGTATATAAGAAGTGGATGTAGTGACCATGACATCACTCACCGGTTTGTGGACTGCTGTTTTGAAGCCTCAAGTTCAGCCATCTTGTTTTTTTGCAATCAGAACTGACATGAGAGGGTGAAGCCAAGTTATTTTTAATGACCAAAATGTTACAATTAACATTCATGAACTGAAAACACATTGTGAAACAAGTGAAGCTGTAAGACAATTCCCAGATCGAACAATGCAGTGGTAGCTACCTGTCAGTCACAGGGTAACTTTGCTCTAAAGCATACCCTGCTTTATGGTCTATTTGACTCTAAAGGGGACCATAATTTACTAAATAAACATCATGCTTTATTGAAGAAGACTTTATATTAGCGATTGAGACCATAAACTCATGTTTACAATGTGTACTGAGGTAATAAATCACGTGAGAAGTAGACTCATTTTCTCATAGACTTCTATACAACCAGACTTCTTTTTGCAACCAGAGGAGTCGCCCCCTGCTGGCTATTAGAAAGAATGCAAGTTTAAAGGCACTTCCGCGTTGGCTTCACATTTCAGACCCCGAAGGTAGCCCACTGGTTGCTTCACTTGACAAGCAGGAGTCTCACTAGACAGCGTAAAGCTTGTTGAGGTTCATGCTATGCCCAGATCTCCCAGCTCATTTTCCTTGTTATATTTTGCTGAGGTTTTGTTCAGAGAGTTTGGTGAGACTGTCCTTCAAGCTCTTTGTGTAAAAACCTCAATAAAATGTAATTCTGGAATCAAGAATGGGATGTTTTAAGTCTGGGGAAGGATTTTATTGGGGCAATGTTTCAGGAAAGGTCTTCTGTCAGTTAATGAGTTAAAGCTTTGTGTCTGGAGTCGGTGCAGTCTGTGGTTGCTTGAGGTCAGTTGGATACTGCATATACTTTTTAAATAGACCTTTAAGAAGAATGTCTACTAAAGTGGTCTCAGATGAAATTCAACATTGACGCAATAAGACTCCAGTGTTTAGGAAATGAAAACAGAAGGCCTCCCTTTTGTCCATGTCTTCCTCTCTCCTTGGGACTCCTGCCCTTATATAGTGTTTAGGGGGTGTTACCTATACTAATACCTGTCCTGATCAAGCTCCTCTGATCAAATGTTGGTTAAACTACATGGAATCTCGTAGTGTGCAAATGTTTTGTAGCTTTAATGGTCTGCGTGTCTGCACCTCCGATCATCAAAAGTTGTTCTGTACTTTGTACAGATCACGTGTACAGCATGTTGTTTCTTAGATGACAAAAAATACATTAATTCTTCTCATACAAGGCCATCTTGAAATTAACACATCACAGGTGGATCTATCACCTTTAACCTGCAACGCTGTGTGATTCAGGAACCACATCTTGCCTTGTCAAACTATCTGAGTTGAGCAATTAGAGTGGCAACCGGAGGACATTAGTCCTTGACCCTTAATGCAATTAGCTGCCAAATGGACCAGTGTTGAGTTCAATTAAGCAGAACCTGTCTGTTTGTTTCCAGCAGCTGCACTCTTCATTTTAGAGGCAGGAGGCAACAGCAAGAATTGTCCGAATTCGTAGTGCATTGCTTAATTTGGTTGTGTTTTCTGTATTTGCAGTGTATTCCTCGACTTGGTGTTCTCTCAGTTTTTTCTCTAAATACTGCATGTGTTGTCAGATTGAGTGCTTTAATTCAGAATAAGCAGAATTTTATCTGTGTTGCTCCATTAGATATTCAGTTTATGAGATAATTTGTGCTTTGGTAAGAAGTAAATGAGTTTCTAATTATATTAACTATAGAAATCCAATATGGAGCTGAGTCAGGGGTTACTCGCCTTTTATCCCACGTTTTCCCTCAGCCATCACTGTATAAGGGCAGGGCGCCAGAGCTCGTATGGGCCACTGGGAGAGCAGTAACATAAAGTTTTTAACCGCACATCAGTTTATTTATAGAACCTTTTTTTGTTTGCTTGTTTCTAACTATAAGCAAGCTGCTGGGGATGATGTAAAAAATGTACTTTGCGTTCACATTAAATATTGCTTATCATTTAAATGCATGGATTTTCACAATCTTTGTTGGACTGCAATCCTAAGCGTGTCTAACTGCATGCATCACACCTGGGGCCTCAAGGCAAGTTTGGATTGCCTTTATGTTGGGCATTTTCTTCATTTGCTTGTGTTTTATCTATCTGCAATGTCTTCATCTTTCAGAGCCGCTGTACATGTACATGTGGTTAAATCACAAAATCCCAGCACCTGTGTGTCTGAGCAGCATAGTTTTGGAAAAGCTCAGTTTGCCTTGTATGCACTAAAACATGAGACAGGTGTTTTCAGATTGATCCGTTCTTCAAAACGCTGCCTTTTGGAGTGAGAAATGGTTACTTAGTGTGGAAGGAAAACATGTAGAATGAGTGTGACATTTAGATTTTGCCAGCTCAGTGTCAACATCATCTCAGAGGTCATAACATTATCAGTAAAACATATGCCACCTATGCACCATACGCCTGAAAAGCTGTCCACTGCATTAGATAAACGTATAAGATAGCAGGAGAAAAACGGTGTTTGGTCGGCTAGCTGCTTCAGTGTTATGTCTCTAATCTTGGTTTTACTCTACATCTGTTTTCTCCCAGATGTCTTCACTCACATACCCAATGTATAAAGCCCAAAGGATTGCTTAAGTGTAATAAATTGCAGTTATTCGGGCACCCACGGTTTCATTCCTTATCTCAAACCCTTTCATCTACCACATGGGGGATAGATGAGGGAATATCAGTAGCGTTGTTGTTAGAGGAAAACATCCACACTGGCCTAAAGCAAGGCTGTAGCTTGGTAATATCAGCGCATCCAGTCCACTGTGCTGTACTGTTTAGTAAACTAAAACGGAACTAAAATTAAAAAATAAAAATTAAAATAAACACTTTAAAATGGTTTTCGTAAACTGAAAATTGATGAAAAAATATTCTTTAAGAAAAACTGAACTGGAGCTATATTTTGCAGTTAAAAACTAACAACAAAATTAACATTTTTTTTTCTTTTCACTTGTGAATTTCCCCACTGTGGGACTAATAAAGGAATATCTTATCTTATCTTATCTTATCTTATCTATAGTATATCACTACTGAAAAACGAGTCTACATGAATTTCCCTCAACTCTCGTGACGTCGAACCACAGAAACTGAACAGACTTGACCTTCCAGGAGATGGCGCTACTCTGCGATTGCCTCACAATGGATACTAAAATAATATATGAATATATGAATATTAAACTTTAAACATTATGGCCACTCCTATGTAGTTCTCCAGCCATGTAGTTTGCGTGTATACAGTCGTGTCATGTATACTTCTGAGACATTACACTGTATATGGCCTTAAAGCTGCAGTGGGTAGAAATGGAGCAAATGTGATTTTAAAAACTTATTATTTTATCACTATATCCTGACATTTGTGCATGAGACAGGTAATTAAAAAAAATCATGCTCTTCTATGTCCTGCGGTGCTCCTGATAGCATCTGCAAGGTTTCACAGGTGCTAGTACCAGAAGGGGCAGGTTAGGTTTAGGTAGGTAAAATAAGTATGTTAAATAAATAAAATATGTATGGGAAACATGTCACAAACATCACTAAAGAACATGCCACAAGCATCACTAATGTCTCCTGGTTGAAAGTCCTGTGTTTGTTGGACCCATCTACCTCCCTTCGCTATCACTTTTTTATTCTACGTCACTAGCTCTGAGCATAGCATGTTTTCGCGAATGCATTGACATTGCAGTCAGTACAAACAAATGACATACTTACAGCAAGAACGGCGGTCTTATTGCACTATTTTGCCTCGCGCATTATCGTATCATTCACACTGCTTTTCGTGCAACCGGGCTGAACTGACAGTGTCTAAACAACTGAATGATTCATGACAGGGTTACTGTTTTGGAGTACTGTACATTGTATAGTACACACCTCAAAAAAGGGGAAACTTCTATTAGATTTTCACATGAAAGCAAAATGTATTGTTAATCTTTTGCGGGTAGCCTCACGCTTCACTGACATCAAGCTGTACGTATAGCAGTGACACCACATTTAGTAAGATTTATCAAGGGTCATTGGTGGGTCATTTGAGTCCCATGTTCTCAGGATGATGCATATCGGTCCTAATTTTAGCCATGTGCAAGAACTGGACCCTTTTAGATTTAGTTCTGCTGCCCAGTCCTGAATAAAGGAAGCTATAATAATTGTGCCTGGAATTAATAAAAGTATTACACATCTCCTGTTCGCTCAGCATATGACAGAAAACACCTAAATCTTACTAATGTGCCTCAGCTGAAAACAAGTGCACCACTTTTGCTCCTTGAGCACCACATGATAGGCCTGTATCAAAGATCACACCAAGATTACAGGCCTCTGTCTTCAAATTGGCAAAAGGCTGCCCAGAGTAGAAGACCGCTCAAAGTGCTGGTGATGGGGTGGGCGGAGAGATTACAGCAATTTCTCACTGATAATGATACCGTACTCCATTACTGTTATTCTTGTTTACATTTTAGCTGTTTGTACACTCTCTCATTGTCCCCATTGGATATAAGGGTGGTTGTGGTTGTGGTTTTATGGTCGGTGTTGATCCACTGGATCTCAGTGTGTACTAGTGAGGGTGGTGCTTGAGAGTTTGTGGTATTGCAATGCAAACATATTATAGACTGCAATCAATCGCTTCACACAGTTGACAAAATGAAAGATACTGGCAATAAATAGTCCATTTGTTTCCTTGTAGTGTGTGTGCACATGTGCTGGAGTAGAGCAGAGCCAGTGGAAATTATTATTTCAGTTTTTCACTGTAATGACAAGACATCTGTTCTCCATAGCAGGATTTGCGGTCAGCGAGGTAACTTCAGGGTTAACCCTGGCGTTCTACGACGGTGGTTCACTTCTTACCGGGTTAGATCGCCATAGTAACTTATGGTGAGCAGTTAAACTGCTCCAGAGCAGGTTGTGTTCCAGATAAGAGATCAACTCATAAAAGGACAGCCTACTGACCAATCAGAGCTCGGTGTGTGTGTGTGTGTGTGTGTGTGTGTGTGTGTGTGTGTGTGTGTGTGTGATAATACTACACAAATAATCATAATCCAGGCTAAAAAGGAAGCAGGAAGCACAGCTGACTGTATGCTTTAGGTGTTTACTGCTTTAAATTACAATATGTTTTTATATTTATTTTTTTACTTGCACTCAAGTCTGTTTCACACCGAAAGTCTGGTGAAAGAAGGCTGAAATACTCATACACGCTGTCTCATTACTAACGGGCCTTCCTGCATTTGGCAGCTTGCATTACTGCATTACTTTTAGTCTGGTTTAACTTCTTCATTTTTGTCTAATATTATAGTTTGCTCTTGGTTTGTAAAATGCGCCGCTCTGCTGACAGTAGAACTGTCCATGATTGTGACTGGTCATATACTGCAAACACCGTCCCTTTCATGTGAACGTACTCATAACAGACTGAGAAACCCTGAGTTGCTTTGCCAAGTTGATAACCACCTTCGTGGGACCTTTCTTGGGACGGATCTTGTTTGTTAGGGTTAGTTAAGCCAGATAGTGAGAAGATACTCTGGATATGTTGAACTCACTTTGTGGTACAGGCCTCACGAAAATCATCTGCCCAGCTGTTGTTTGTCAATAAATAGTTATACCAAACAACACCCCATAAAGCTACAGATTGCTTTTTATTTTTTTTTTAATTTTGGCTACATGTGTAACACAGAGACATGTTTGTGTGTTACGTACAATATCAGGGATATAAAAACATAAAAACATCTGACTATTAGTAACCAAAATTTAAAAAAACAAACTAACAACTAATAACAAACAACAGTTGGGCAGACAGCTTCCTGGGGCCTGTACTACAAGTAAGTTGTTCAAGCTAACTAGGTTTTTAGAAGATGCTGGTGCTGGTTCTGAAGCAATAGGTGTTTCACATGTTTTCACAGGCAAGGCAGAAAGAGGTCGGGTCAAAGAGCATGGAATGCACAGTCTACTGAGTTTAACAGACTTTCTGGACAAGCATATCTTCTGCAACTACATTGCACCATTTCCAAAAAATCAAAAAAGGTCAGAGGTTTCAGATTCGGGCAAACAATTCTCCCACAGCAGTTGAACTTTTGTTTATTTTAACATCATTGTATTTCATAAACATATTTCTGAAGGTTTTGAACTGTTTACTTGATATCTACTGAAGCACATGTTGCCAACAAAAGTTGCAGTTAGCAGACTGTTTTCCTCAGGTTCTCTATGTAGTTGTGGACTAACCATATTTCTGCATAAATTTATCATCAATAATCCTGCAATATTTCTTTTTACCTTCCTTCATTCCTGCTGGGATCCCTATGTGACTGATTTACAGGCCTGTGCTGGGCTGAAAGTGTTTAGCAGCCTCAGTCCACATCTGCGCTGCATATGTCTATCTGAAGACGGCATTCTGTTATGTCAACTCTTCTATAAAATCCCTGAAACCAAAGCGATAAAAACATCAGCTGATGGCATGTCCAGCTTGTCCCACTTGTTCCACAATAGTCTTGTCAGTGTCAGTGTCGTTAAATGAGGCTGATTATGCCATTTAGTCTATAGTCAGTAAATGTTTCGCAACATTAATTTGTATTAGAGAAGTGATTGTTGTGTAGCTTTTGTTGACTTCTTTGAAGAAATTAGAGCTATTGGATAATATTCTGAAAGGCCTAAATCTTTTATTTCTATTGACTTTTTGAGCACTGTAGCTGTTCATACCCATGTGTGCTATGTATTGACTAGTCTTTTATTGACAGCATCTCCACCTTCCCATCTCACATACTCACATGTGTACAAAATGAAAGAGAATTTGCCCTTTTCCCTCCTCTGCGTTCCACTTTCAGGTCCAGTTTGATGCTTTACGACTTTTCTCTGTTGCTCATTCTCCAGCTTAAAATACTCAGTGGTGTCTTCCCAGAGTCCGTCCCCCTTTTGTCTTCCAGGGAGGGGTGAACTCAGCAAAAGGAAGCCAGAGTGGCGGGGAAGAGATGAATATCTGAACTGCGGGGGAAGGGAGTGGAGATGATCTGGGGTTCCTGCTACAGGAACAGTCTGCTGTAGTTCGTCATACAGGACTTTACTTCCATCAGATGGGACTGGGTATATGTGGCATGATTCCCACCCCTTCCTGTGACTGTTGTTTGTGTTATTAATCTTTACAAGTACAGAATGGTGGTTTGGATGGAGTAGTGTAAACTTCCCAGCTGAGAGTCAACTTGGTCCTTGAAAGCTCTTCTGTGGTGGTAAGACAAATTTTATTCACTTAGTTAAAACCTCATGAACACAGCCATGTTTATGTTTACAAAAGATTAAAAGATACCTGTAATTTATCATTAAACAAAATTAAACTTTTGAGAAACTCCATAAAATGTGGAATGGTTTTACATAGTAGAGACTTCATGATATTTGTATGTGAGCCCACCCTTTGCTTGTACATGTTATATATATATATACATATATATATATATATATATATATATATATATATATATATATATATATATATACATGTTACGGTTTATCAGAATAAATATGGTTATTCAAGTATTGTTATTTGTTGCGGCATGCAGTAAAAGTTGTCAACTTTAATGATTTAGTTTTGTTGCAATGGTTTTGCAAATTTAAATGCAAGCATAGTTTCATAGTTCAACAAATGGTTTAATTCTTCATAATTTGCAGACATTCAGTAGCCTGATATAATGTTGTTTCACCATTTTATACAGAGAGCGGCCTCTCAAATTCTATAAAACTTCCTCAACTAAGTATTTATTGAGATTAATGGGTAAAGCATGACATTAATATCAGCAGGCTTCATCAGCATCAACTCCCACTGATGACGGGCATGTTAAAATAAACCAAAGCTCGACTTCTGTGGGAAAATTGTTAGCCAGAAACTGAAACCTTTGACCTTAGATTTTTTGAAAATGGTGTAATGCGGTTGCAGAAGATACGCTTATCTGGAAAGTCTGTTAAACTCAGTAGACTATGTGCATTCCATGCTCTTTGGCCTGACCTATTTCTACCTTGCCTGTGAGAACATGAACACCTATTGCTTAAAAACCAGCACCAACATCTTCACGACATCTTCAGACATATTTTTGTAAAAAGGATTTTTATATATATATATATATATATATATATATATATATATATATATATATATATATATATATATATATATATATATATATATATATAGTTCTTTTTGCACAAATGTTTACAAAAAAGACCTGAACAGACAGAAGTTTCTGTTTTATTTGTTCATCTAAGAGCAAAATGCCAGAACCACTTCATTGGCCAAGTAGATTAAACGCAAAGGAATTTGTCTCAGGCTTGTTTTAATTATCTCCCATATTTATTCTTCACTTTCATGAGCATTTGTCCCTTTTGGATTGATAAAGCAAAGCATAACAACCTGTTTAGCTAAGTGATACTATAAATACATTTGATTCAGAGGTTTACAACACAAGGAAAACAAATCATCATGATGGATTGAGCAGGATTTTGGATGGGCAGTAAACTATTCCAGAGGCCTCTTTTCATTTCAAGCAACCACAAATTCAGTAGATAATTTATATTTTGCACCACATGCCGAATTTGAATAGTGTTTCGTGGAAGCCAATCTGTTTAGCCTTTGGAAAAGGATCACATCCTCAGTTCAGGAACCTCGATATATTTTGCACACACTGTGTATTCTCCGTGGCATACATGGCACACATCTCATGATTTAAGTTTCTATGGTTTCTCATTAGACTAAATAGGAATCCACTGTACTGCCTCACTGAAGCAATTTTGAATATGACATATTGATTTTGGATGCTAACAGGCTCTTTTGGCTAATGGCATACTCAAAAGGTTTTCAGGGTCATACAAGAGCTGGCGCCAAGCACCGTCTGTCTCATCCTGCTATTCTCTAAGGTATAGAGGGACATGGTAATAGTGTCATTAGCTTTTAGGGGAAGATCCAAATGTTACTTTCGATTTATGTTTTTAGCCTTTTGGGAAATCTGATAATTAGACAGAAAAAAAATCCTCTGTTATTGTGTGATATAAATCATATATGTATGTAATGGTTGATAAAAAATAGATACATTTAAAAAAAAAAAAAAATTGAACTTGAACTGGAAAACTGGATTCAGTTACAGGGGATTTTGTGTGTGTGTGTGTGTGTGTGTGTGTGTGTGTGTGTGTGTGTGTGTGACTTAGCCATGGCATAAAATTATTGAAGTAAAATGGCAGCAACATGTATTTAAGAAAGAAAGAAAGAAAGATATTCCTTTATTAGTCCCACAGTGGGGAAATTCAGTTTTACACTCTGTTGTTCACACAGTACATATACATGTCAATGGAGAGATGTCAGAGTGAGGGGGCTGCTCCTGACAAGCGCCCAGAGCAGTTGGGGGTTTGGTGCCTTGCTCAGGGGCACCTCGGCAGTGCCCAAGAGGTAAACTGGCACCTCTCCAGCAACCAGTTGGTCTTGGTCCATGGGGGTCTTGAACCCGTGACGTCCGCGTCCTAACCCAAGTCCTTACAGACTGAGCTACTTAAAAGGAAAAAAGAGATCTTTGTAACACAAATGAACCAACGCTAATTTCAGTTGTAATTTATTTGTTGCATGGAAGTTGCCTCTCATTTGGTTTTTGCAAAATGAGAAGTGAAAGCATGTAGGCAGCACTAGGCAGCACTAGTCTTGTCTGAGCAGGTAAGGCTAAAGAAAAGACACGTGTTTGCTGGTTTTGTTGTGGTGGTGCAGCTGAAGCATCAGATGGTTTTGTTTTCCCGGAAACATACCAGTGTGTGCTACATCAGGCGTGTAAAAATGTGCACTGCAGCAATGCACAATTACCTCCTCACACATCATCGTGCATTGTGCCAAATGTGTTTGTTTTTTTCCAATTTTCCAATCTGTTCTTCAGTATCTCTATTTTAAACACTAATATTACAGGAATATAATGTATGAGAGCAGCAATAAGTGTAGGAACTTGATGTAATTAGCGGGAGCACATTAAAATGACAGCTGGTGGTGCAGAAAAGTCAACTAATAAAATAAAGTCTGTGCTGCATGCGCGTCCTTCTAAAGTGCTCCTGCTTTTAAGATCAAGTTACTAAAGTCATTACCTTCACTGTTTAATGCTCTACAGTCCCGTGTGGGTTAAAGTATGCAAACTAAACAATAGACTACAGGGAAATGCATGTACAAGTGACAAAAAGTCTTCATGGGCATCTTTATGATGGGATTTCTGGGTATTGAATTTAATAGTTTCCAAACAATAATCACCCATGATCACTAAATCCAAAGTTGTCTGGTACAGTTTTCAGTTCTATGCTGATCCATATTTATTTTAGCGCAGTTTATTCATGGAAACATAATGTATTTGTTTATTTATTTATCTTGGTAACTTAGCTTTCTCTCTTTTTGGATCCAATTTTCTGCTTTATTTATTAAAGCATTACACCTACACAGACATAACAGCACATACAGTGACCTTACACCTTCTGTTCACTGATAAAATGAGTGTCAGGATGCTCACAGGAAGTTAAACCCACAACTTGATATGATCAGATCCACCTGCTTAATGGAAATGAATCATCTGACAGGATGTACTGAGATGACTTTTGAATGTTGAGCAGAGACATAAGTACACCAGGTAATGTCAGGGGAAAGTTAATTTATGAGTGGTAACATCTAATATTTCCTGTTTATTCTAGAATGATGTCAATACCCACAGGAAACATTAAAAAAACATTTTGTTAAAGTAAAATGATGGTTATTTATTTGATTTCACTTCTCCAGTCTCATACAATCTGTCATGGACAGTATATTGGGGACAGACCACTATAGGGACAACATCCTAGACTGATTGTGACATTATGTGTTTATTTCCTGTTGGTAACTCTGTCAGTACTCTTCACATAACTGCATTTCCTACCAGGATATGACAGCTCTCCTTCTCTCTGTCTATATCGGCCTCTGTGTCACTCTCTCCATGTCTGTCCCATACTGTCCCAGTCTGCGAGTGTTTGAGTGGCTGTTCTGTACATGCTGTATCTGAGCTGTTACACTGACTTTATGTTACATCCTAAAATGCACTCACTGTACTCAAAACATACATTTTTTTTAAAGGATAGGGTTTTATATTTGTTTTAGCAATCATTCTCATTGGTAGCAATTAGTGTACCTGTCAAATAAATTGCCTAATCTCTAGGAGCATCGCTACATTGCTAAGACGTCAGACAGGGCAAACAACAATAGTCAGATAATCAGACAACCCTCAGGTTGGAGTGAGAAAACAAAGGAAAACTGAAATAATTACAGGTACTGTCCTTTGCAACCATCCAACACAGTTTACAGCCCAATTTCCAGATCATTTTCCAGAATATTTTGGGTGCACTTATTTTCAGTTTTACCTCCAAATAAAGTGGTTTAGATAATCTAGTGTACTCTGTTGGCTCGTTTTCAACATGCTTAATCACCTGGCAAGCTTCTGTTTCATGTATTGCTGGACATTGGTCTAGGAATGTACAATAGCCATGTTCCCAGACACTTTGGTGAATAGAGTGTTATAATGACAATTGAATATTATGTCAAAATATGAAAAGAGGACCTATTATGCTTTTGTGCTGTGTGCTCGTTTAGTGCATGTAAAATGTTTGCAAAGTTATAAAGAGAGAGAGTTACTCTCCCCACAAAAACATTGCTCCTGAACTGCCTGAAACACCTTGATTAAAGTCCCGCCGTTGCAGCTTTACTGTTAGTTTGGCACACCCTCAAACAAAGCTAGAGTGGAGCTGGTGCAGAATCCAAAGAGTTTGGTTTGGTTGACCAATCACAGTGGGCCAACTGACCAATCAGAGCAGGCAAAGCTTTTTTGGAGGGTGGGGGAGGCAGGAGCTCAAACACAGCGAAAAACAGCCGATATGAGAAAAATAAAGTTGTTGTTTTTTTTTTTAATTTACTTTAAAGTGTGTAAACATGTTCTAGCAGAAACCCCAGAATAGGTTCTCATTAATAAACCAGCCCCACATGACAGAAAATGGATGGGTGAATAGAGACCAGTTTTGAGCACCAGCAGATTTGCAAAATACCCAACCCGAATAAAGAGTTGGATACGCATCATTTAGCATAGTATCCACAAGAGTAAACAAAAATGCCATGAAGGCTGCCACATTTGAAGTACAACAGCCCAACCCTCACAGTAGCTGGATAGTTTCTTCCCTTTGCTCATTTCATTTGTATTGTTTAAATGTTTAACTTGTCTCTTTGCACTTTTGAGGTTGAAGAGAGAAATGAGATTCCTAACACTGGTATCGCCTTTCCATCTCTGAGTCATCTGAAATCAACAACCCCACACCAGCTGACCGCCATGAATGCCTCAGCCCTGCCACTCACCAACAACACCCCGCTCTGCTACTCCATCAGCAGCCCTCCATTCAAGTACCACCCCACCATCGCCTCGGCCTACTTCTCATGCATCTTCGGCTCTCTGGGTATCACCTCCAATCTTATCGCCCTCGTGGTTCTCCTCAAGTCCTTCCAGCGGACACATAGCCGCTCACGCTCCTTCCTGATCTTCCTGGGTGGCCTGGTGGTCACTGACTGCATGGGTCTTATGGTCACCAGCTCCATCGTGATCTCCTTTCACATTACGCACTTTAATTGGCGCCAGCTAGATCCAAACTGCCACTTCTGCAACTTCATGGGTATGTCCATGGTGTTCTACGGACTGTGCCCACTGCTGCTTGGTGCTGCCATGGCCGTGGAGCGCTTCATTGGCATCAACCGTCCATTTGCACGCACCACCAGCGCGCCCAAGAGCCGGACAGTCTCCATGGTGCTGATGGTGTGGTTTACCGCCGGCTGCATAGCTTTACTGCCCCTAACAGGCATTGGGAGCTACCACATGCAGATGCCTGGTTCCTGGTGTTTTTTCAACATCAGCTCTGTGGGAAATGACCTAGCCTTTTCCCTGCTCTTCTCTCTGGTCGGGCTTATGAGCATCGCTGTGTCATTTTTGCTGAACACAGTGAGCGTTGTGACCCTGATCAAGGTATGCTGCGGACAGGACAGGACCCAGCGTCGCAGAGACCACGAAATAGAGATGATGGTTCAGCTCATCCTCATCATGGTCATAGCTTCTATCTGCTGGTGCCCCCTTCTGGTGAGTTTTCCCATTCTAATTAAGTAAACGCTACGTGTGTGTGCCTGTTCTGGTTGTTTTCTTACACCGTTCATAGCTATACCTATGACAAGTACTGCACTGTATTCATATCACATGAAATGATTTTGTATTTTATCCATGTAATCGTGAAACAGAAAGTATAAAGAGCAACAAATGCCATATAGGGAGGACATCAGGATGGATTGGTGAGTCAAAAAAACACCAGATTTTTACCCGGGAGGCCGGTGTTCGTAACCAGATGTTAACATTTATTAATTTGTCACGTAACTTCTGTACTTAAGTTGCACCACTTCTGGAGTTATTATAACACAAACCGCAATCTTTTCCTAAACCTAACGAAGTCGTTTTTTTTAATCTAAACCTAACCAAATTGTTTCTTGTGAAGACAGAAGTTCATTTTGAAAAGACTGTAAGTGCCTAACAAGCGGAGATTGACACCTATTGACACTTGTAGGAAAAGGGAGAGATAACTTTGCGTAGGATATCCTATGAACCATATGCGGAAACCTTGACATGTAATATGCTTAAGACTGGTTTTATAGAAAATGATAAAGACCTGTTGGAAAGCAAACTTCACACTTTTGTCAAAAAAACATACAGTAATATCTTTATTATTCTTCTTATTTAAAAAACGAATTTATGTGGATCACCGCTCTTTTTGCAGCATAAATTAAGCACTTTATTGTGAAGCTGCTATAGCCACAGGAAGGTCTCTGGCCCTGTTTTAACCTGTGTGAATGAGTGTGAGCCTCTGTAAATGTGGAGTCTGTGGTCTGTGACACAGTGTGTTGTGTGGTGATAAAACCCATGGGCGAATGTGCCTTCTTTGGCTGCAGGCAGAAGAGGAATATCTATCCACTTGATCTGTGTGTTTTTCAACATGCATCCTAACATTTGGCACATTTTTAATACCTGACTATTAGAGTTGTTCCGATACCAAAACCAGTATCAGAAATACATCCAATATTGCCTAAAATTTGGGATCAAGTATCAGTGAGTATGCAAGGCAATGCACCAATCTAATACCATAATGTATTAACCCAGAAAAAAATCAGCTTGTATAACCTTTTTATTCTTCTTAATAATCTTTATCACGCTATTATCTGATCGGTACTCTGTATCGGGCAATACTGCTAGTTCAGGCATCAGAATTGGGAAGGAAAAATGTTAGTGGAACATCTCTATTGATTATAAACATTTTGAATATAATTATCCACCTTAAAGGTATCCACAAAACATCTCCATTTTTTCATCGGCTCCATATGTCTTTTTATCATACTCAGATTTTGAGTCTAATTTACTATGGAGAAATAAGCATCTAAAAATGTGTGATCTGATCTTTGAACTTTGACCTAAACAACAAAACAACATCACTTACAAGGCTGTTGATGGGAAGATAAAAAATACAGTCATTTATGATATTGCACAGCATTTAGAGTAATGGTGTTCTGCTCTCCAAATTATGGGTTTCTCACGTATCTGAAAGCACCCGACCCAGACCCTACCTATCCAGCTCTTGTTGTTATCAGCACTGCCCTTCAACTGTTTGAACCATAATAAGGCATCACAAAGTCCTGAGCTGCTTTTCTCTGCTTCCCCTCTATATGCTTCATTTCTCCTTAGCAATGCAGCTTCCTAACTAGATGATCTGAAAGCCTTCTGATCTGACCCTGGATCAGAGAGCCCCTTAATGGCTTAGTTGAGATGGCTCATCTCCACTTTCAAGTTTAGGTGGGATGAGTGCCTTTTAAGGTAAAACTCCAGTTTATAACAACTTGGATTTTACTTTCAAAGCTCTAGCTATTTGTTCTGCAAGTTATAACACTGCACTCACCAGTGTAATTGCTGACAACATGGCAACATCACTAAAATCAGGTCCAACGCTTATACAAGTTGAAATCTAACCCCTGGGTTAGCCAAATTTATTAGAAGATAGAAGATAGAAACTCAAGTGTCCAAATATCTCCACCATAAACTGTATATATAGATAAACAATGTGTCTCCACTTCCTCCCACTATACAAATGTGAAGCCTAAATATCCCACATATGGGAGGTGCCATCTTGATATTTTAATGTCATTTGGAGCCTGGAGTCTGCACAGTAGTGATCGGGGAGCTGTTAGTGTGGGCTACCTAACTATGTGTTAGCACAATGGTAGTTGTTTGGCTGGAAAGACTCAACAACTAAACATAATATCTAATCTGTATAACTACGTAAGTCAGAGTAGCTGTCAATCATGACATCTCACCCCCTTTTTATAGCATCAAATAAGTAATTCAAACCAAACTTAACAGAAAAATGAACATTTGAATATATATCAGTGTGATGGGAACTACCCAAAAATGATTTGTTGATGTTTTGGCTTCACTTTTTGAGGAGTTTTCACGTCCTCCATGTTTATATACAGTCCATGGTCTCAGGGGACAGAGTGCCTTTGCCAACTACTCACCTTAATGTCAAGAGATCGTGATGTGGTTATAATAATACTGTAAACTTAAATGAGCAGCCGTTCTCATTCCCAGGGCTTCAAATACAGACTCTTTGTCACAGCCTCCACCACTCAATATCACCACCACATACAAGTCACCCTTTAGCGCTGCTATGAGACGCACCAGGCTTTCCATGAACTACAATGTAAACCCATTCACAGGGACAGTAGATGTTCAGGGAAAGTGCTCTGGGAGTGTGGTGACATTGTTTAAAGAGCAAAAAAAGACAAACATAACTCATTGGGTCTGTTGCCTAAACCAGTACTTTGGTTTAAATCATAACGATAAGCATGTCTTAAATGCAACCATAAAGTTGCACTGAGGGGTCTGACAAAGCGTCAGTAGGCTATGTGATGAGTTGGGATGAGAACGTGTTGAAATGAGGCAATCATGGTGAAAACCGGTGCAGTCTCTGTTTTACTTTCAGCTCGACATGCACTGCCATCGACCATACTGTCATTTTTGATACCACCACAAAGTTGCCAATTCAGACCTTCAATTCTAAGAATCTGAACGGCCAAAGCTACCTGACTGGAGCACATAATAGTCTGCAGTCCTGTCTAACCTCAGCTGTGTGACACCCTGCACAGATATATATTCTGAGGAGCGTGGTGACCGCCGATCCAGTAAGAGATGACATTGTTTTGTTCTACATACGAATGGCCACCTGCAATCAGATATTTGACCCCTGGATATACATCATGTGTCAAGTGTCCCGACTAAGGCGAGTAAAAAGTCAAATTAAAATGCTGAACGGTTGTTACAATAACACATCTTCCCCATAGTAACAGCTCATCTCCATATAACTTTGGGCTGTGGTTTATGGTTGTTGGCCAGCTACCTCAATATGTTCCTAAACATGCAAAGTTGCCTTGCAGTTTCCAAAACCATTACCCATAAGCTCAAAGCGTCATTGGGAGCATGCTTCATAGTGCAGTCGGTGACTCATCTTGGTTTTGTTGCTGCTGTGTCCACTTCATTCCATTCCTAGTCAGTTAATAAACAGTGCACTTTAATAGTTTCAGTCCTTTGTTATGTTTGCTTATTGACCTTGTGCCTGCCTTCATTCCCTGAAACTAACACAGATGGTTTCTCATCCAAAATGTGATAGTTTAACAATCTGCGGATTGTAGCTTTGTTTACTCAAACATTTCTTTGAAGCAGAGCTGCAGAAATCTTCACAGATAAGGGTTAAACATCAAGAAAGTTGTCCAGGCTCTGTAAAGGTCTTGCGACAGTATCTTATCTAGCTTTAAATGGCCCGTTGCCGGTAAGCTGGGCCATGAATGCCACCTTCAGTGGAAGAGAGTTAGCCACTAAGATAACTTGCACCCCAGAAAACTGTGACTTTTTGGTTGTTTCAGTCTCTGGAGCACCTCTGCCTCAGAGAAAGGTTTGCCTAAAACTAAAACTGTGGTTTGCACTTCATCTCAACACTTGCATGCAACAGTTTTTTTTAACATGGTGAAGTGGATTTATAACCGTTTCCTCGCACTGCTTGGGTGTAAACCACAGTGGAACATTTTTTGGCACCGGCTGAATTTGGAACAGAGACAACAATAAGCCAATTTGTCATTCCTTAAGGAGCTTGTTAGCGTTTTTCCCCCCACAAGAGACCGTCGGGCTAATGCTAATAAGGCTATGCCTCACATAAAATGCTGCAGCTTAAGTAAAGCAGGGGGGATAATTGTGTTGCAACAGCCACTGCCTCAGGATGGCCATGTCAAAATTAGTCTAGCCATTCCCTCAGTAGGCTTAACACGTGTGTGCATTTGCAATATTAACCAATTTCATCTTTTCCCTCTTGTTCTTTGTTTCTAATCTCTCCTTCCTTTCTCTTTTCAACTATACTTTGCTGTCTATTATAATTTGCATCATTTTCCCCTGTATCTATTTGACTTCCTCTCTCATCTCATCCCTCCCCTGCTCCTCTCCTCCATTATTTATTTCA
This sequence comes from Pterois miles, assembly GCA_947000775.1. NCBI lineage: Eukaryota > Metazoa > Chordata > Actinopteri > Perciformes > Scorpaenidae > Pterois > Pterois miles. Next base: position 2,485,541 of record CAMQGK010000552.1, read on the forward strand.
TCTCCTTGCCTCTTCTTTCCTTCATCCTCATCCCCATTTCCATCCCTCCACCACCAGGTCTTTATTGCACAAACTGTGCTGTCCGGTGGACCCCTCCAGATCAAATACCTACTGCTATGGCTACGCTTCGCCACCTGGAACCAGATCCTGGATCCGTGGGTTTACATCTTGTTTCGAAGGGCAGTTCTTAAGAGAGTCTACCCCCGCTTCGACTGGTCTCGCGGCTCCATCATGAGCTTGTACCCTTCGTTTAGCGACACCGTCCGGAGGTTCACGCGCGCTTCACTTGGGAGCAGCGTGGGTCCAGATGAAATGGGAGAGAGGCGGAAATCAAATGTAACCCCTCCATCTACACTGAAGCCACCACCTCCTTCTCCATGACTGTTCAGATCTGAGTTGTTGCAGCAAGCCGAGTGACATCATTGGGATTACAGAATGTGTTTTCAAGTTTTGGCGAGTTTTTACATTGACTGTGACCGGGATATGAAGCAGGATTGTTATTTTATTGTATACCTTTGAAATGTTTAGCAGTATTAGCAATGTCACTTTAATTTAGAGTAAAGTATGAAGAGAGAGCAGGCGCTGACTGGACACTTTCTACGGATGGAACCTGTAATCTATTAATAAAATACAGTCTCTGTAACCGCTATGCAGAACACTGCAGTCATCTAAACAGATTTAAAGCTACTACTATCCACATGCACTGCTCTTTCTACATGTACTACTCTATCAAATACTTTTATGATTTTCAGTTTTAAAAGTTTTTTCACAGTGAATAGGGGCATTCTGTGGTCATGCAGCAACCCTGTGTCCTACAAAATCCCATACAACTAAAATTGATTTTCAATTACATAATTATGAGGGAAACTTATTTTGTTTTTTAGTTAGTTTTTTTTTTTTTTTTTTTTTTTTTTTTTTTTTACAGTTTTAAACATGTGGTTAACGTAAATTGAAACAAAACAACTTTGTTCTACTTTATTTAAAACAATTGAATGTTATGCTTGCTATTATACCACATTACTTTCAGTAACATTATCATACCACTGGTGTATAATAAGACCTGGATATGGTGCTGCCGCTTAGCTTTACATCCAGTTTTTTCCAGTGGCCACTGGAATTGCAGCAAAAAATGCCCCCTGTGGCCCAAAAGGCATTTTCCCCATAGACCGCCACTGTAATAAAGACGTCTGTAAAAGTGTCGACAGCAGTGGTGCCACAAAGACTTTTGAAGTGGGGAGGCCAGCTTTAGATGACATAATTCAGTGTTGTCATCGGATTTTGAGAGACTGTGGCTCTTCCTCTGAAGAAAATTTGGAACACTTTAAAGTTAAATGCATCAATCTGGAGCACTTTGAGACTGAACTAACGATCTTTAGATCTATGAAGAAGTTGTGCTCCAGTAAACATTTTAATCATAGAGGGTGTATGGTTGTGAATGCTGATGGCATAAAGTCACACAACATAAGCATACTAAATGACCCCTCGCACTGAGGACAGGGAATACTATCCCTCGCCACAGGGAGAGGGCACACTTGGAGTCAGGTATCCAGTTATGATAGCACATCCATGATTGACCATGCAACTTTCAGTAACACTCAATATACTACATCACCTGCTCTGTGCATCGCCTTTTATACTGCGTCACTTGCTCCTGCAGACTAGCAATACAAATGCATTTGTGATACGTCAAAGAAGTAATCTACAGCAAAAAAAAATGTTTCCCTCTAAACAAAATTTGACAGTGCAGTTATGTTGTATGGGGAAGTAAAATTTAGGAGACAGATGATTGCCTTATTGTTACTTAATTCTGGTCAGACATTATGCCTTTTAAGCTCATGTACACTTTGTTCAGTTACCTTCAGTGTCACATTATAGGCTCAGGAAGAATCGTTTTCTAATGTTTTCAGGCTCATGCTAAGAAGTACCCTTCATATATTGTCCCCTTTCTGAAAGTACCCTGAAATCGTTTGGAGGCCTTGAATGTTGAAGGAACAGTAACAGTGTAATAGTTCATCTTGCGGTGCTTAAAAGTGAAGATACTTAGACTAAACTTAAATATGGATTACACTGCCAGAGGCCTCCAAACACTTTTCATTTCAACAGTATATACTGTGCATGACAATGCATGTGTTTTCTATGTGCTAAATGTTTTGCTGATGCATGCGAATTAGCCCAAACTTTGCAGATCTTGAAGTGATCAGTTATGAACTTTTCCAGATTCCCTGAATGGGATCGTCTGGTTCAACCCTCACGGTTGTCATTAATGGACACATCCAGGATTGGCAGAAGAAGAAAACAAGAGAAATTAAAGTGGATGCCAATGAGAATGTGATTATTGTAACAAATTAAATATGTTCACAGATCCTGAAAATGGTGGAACAATCTTTCCCACTGTCAACTTCAGAAATGCAAACCAAAAATGTAACAGCAATAGTTCATTTGAGATGTTGCTGCATGAAAGGTCTTATTTACATAAATAGTTTGAAATCCCTAAAAACAAGGCCTGATATTAGCTATGCAGTATTACTGATGTGAAGATCTCAGAAAGTGTAATGTAAAATGAAGACTTGACTTGCCTATCTTTGTTTTATCTTTGTTATATAAATATATGATATTACTTGATAAGTATTGTTATCCCTTTAATTATTCCTCACTGTGTCGCTGATGTGGTTTGGCTCTCTTAAATTCTACCTCTTCCATCTTAAACTGTTAGACCACCCAAATTTAAAATAATTACTTTATTACATACCACTATTGGTGTCACCGTCTAGTATGAATACAGTTATATGTTTTAATTGGCCGGATTTGAGATATCAGCCTCGGGTATTTCTGCATTGGAGGTGAAAGGAAATTAAATTCTGCTGCTCAAATTGATGGAAAAAACATATTTAAGAAATGTCTTTAAATGAGAAAAAGTGTGAGTAAGGGTTAATACATTATTTATGTTTAAATTTGGGTGAACTGACCTTTTAAAAGAAACTTACTCAGTTATCTTACTTGTCTTTGAATCATTTGAACAACCGGGGCAGCCAAACAGTACTGAAGTCCAGTGTTTGGAGAAATCAAATTTGGATATGTTCTGTATATGAATGTATGTATATCAGTTTTAGATTTTAAGAATATCCATCCATCCATCCATCCATCCATTCATCCATCCATCCATCCATCCATCCATCTTCAACCACTTTCCCATTAGGGGTCACAGGGGGGTTGGAGCCAATCCTAGCTGGCATTGGGCGAAGGTGGGGTGGGGTCACCCTGAACAGGTCACCAGTCCATCACAGGGCACTTAGAGACAGACAACCATTCATGCTCACATCCACACCTACGGGCAATTTAGAGTCATCAATTAACCTAAACTGCATGTCTTCAGACTGTGGGAGGAAGCCTGAGAACCTGGAGAAAACCCACGCTAACATGAGGAGAACATGCAAACTCCACACAGAAGAGCCCCAAGCCGGATTCGAACCTGCAACCATTTTAAGAATATTTCACAAGCAGTTATTTCTCAGACAGATATGCTCAGGAGAATTAATGATTTCCAGGACAAAATTGGAATAAGACTCAGCTTTACTAACCAGCTGAGACTGATACAGAGCCTTCGTATGGGCTCATAATATCAGACTGACCCTCTCTTAACCTCTCCTCTGGACCTCAGTTGTTATTTCTGCGTCATGAAAGATGTTTAACTAAAACGTCAAGTTGCTGTCAAATGAGAAGGTGTTTGTGATAACACTGAACAAGGAATGGGGAATGTTTTAGTTGTTGGATAATCTGAATTCTGCAGTCACCCAGCTATTCACACTGATCTGGTTAACACTGTATTATCATTCGTCCTAGAGTGTCCAGGTGTCCCACTTTACAAGGGACTGCACAGCAGGTTTATCCCTTGGAAACTACCACAAAGAAAAGGAAAAGCAGCAACAACAGAGGCTGTGAAAGTATTTATAAGCTGGTGGAAGGCGTTTCTCCAAGTTATTTTGTGACATTTGCCTGTTATTTCTCAATTTCGGACAAGATAATACAACATGAAGCGATACAGGTCATGTGAGCCTCACAAGAAATGCACAGATCTAAAAGAGATGTGATCTATGGATGCATGTGGGCAAAGCATAGAGATATTAGATAACGGGCAGAATAGAAATGATTATAATTAAAGATAAATAAACATTATATCAAAATTGTAGACCTCTCAGCCTTGGTAATGTGTCCCACATTGTCCCACCCAAACGTACTCTTTGTCTGTGGATCTGGTCATGGAGTGTTACTCCATTCAGGTTTATTTGATTATTTTCCTGCCGACCTTCTGACCCACACTCCAATCCAGTAGGTGGGGTAATGTACCTGGTTTTCCAACTTGAAGAAGAAGAAGATGATGAAGATGAATAATTTCCCCCTTGTCTAAGCCCCACCCCCCACTGTTACTCCATGTTGCTGTCCACACTGTCACTAACTGTGCACCACATCACCTGGCGACTGAGGAATAAGACATGACCTTAAGGAACAACACTGCTCCTATAAAGCCAGGTAGGTCTTCATTCACTCTAGCAGTCATTACCTTCAGTAGCTTGTGTAGCATACAAGTGTTTCCACTAGTTAATGATGTAAACCTTCTCTGCTAATGACAGAGCCAACAGCACAAGGTCACCATTTCTGTTACCCCACTGTATCTTTTGCTCTTTTTTGTTTTGAGTGTTGTGAGTATAACTTTAAAGTAAAAAATATTTCAATAATTTGTGTTTTTAACAATTTAGTTTTGTATACTTTCTTTCCTATATTGTGATCTATAGTTTGGTGTTTGGCTCATTTATTACACATGTAACGTTACGGTTGGGTGATGTTGTCTGAGAGCTTGTGTTGTTGGCTCTCTCCCAGCCTCTCTGGGAGTATCACGTTTAACAACGACCAGCTCGAAATCCACAAAACCAGCCTGAAAATGAAGCAAATCTGAAACGACTGCATGAGAGTATATGGAGCAGAGCACGGTAGACGCTGGTCGGAACTGGCCGATGCTACGCTATGATTGGTCAGTGCATTTGAGAGGTGGGACTTAGTGAAGGGTCTTGTTATATCTCCTTAGCAGTAACATCCAGTGTAAATATTGAATGTGTTTGACACTGTAGCGTGGGCGGCAGTAGCTCAGTCTGTAGGGAGTTGGCTTGGGAACGGGGGGGTAACGGATTAAAGTCCCGACATGGACCAAAAACTGAGTGTGAACTGGTAGCTGGAGAGGTGCCAGTTTACCTCTGGGGCACTGCCGAGGTGCCCCTGAGCAAGGCACCAAACCCCCAACTGCTCGGGGCGCTTGTCAGGAGCAGCCCCCTCACTCTGACATCTCTCCATTAATGCATGTATGTGTGTTTCAGGTCTGCATGTACCATGTATAAGTTAAAAAAACCAAAAGAGTGTAAATTGAATTTCCCCACTGTGGGACTAATAAAGGTTGATCTTCTTCTTCTTCTCAAACGGCATGCAATTGTAGGCAACATATAAATAAAGGACTAGTAAGATGTTAGGATTTTTCTGATAAACACACAGATTTGACTGAGTTCAACCTTTTTACTTACAATTTAAACATGTGAAATGTGCCGTACACTTTCAGGTCCTCATAAAGAAAGAAGTGCAGTCATGTACAAAGTTTTTAAATAAAACATCATCTTACAAGTACTGATGTAGCTGAAACAGTACAGCCAGAATGAGTGAAGTTGAGTCAAACTGCATTTGGTAATTTGGCAGTTCAGTGTTTACTTGCTTACATGCTTTCAAATAATATGACTTTATACCTTTTTTTGCATTGTTTTGTGAGCCAGAAAACACAACACTGTCAAACTCCAACATGTAGTTTGATGTTTCAGATGAGACAGAGAGTGGAGCACATTTAAAGTGATGCTGAAGTATAAAGACTGAAACAAACAGTATATTTACATTCTGTCTTTGAAACAAACCAAAAAGTTTCCTGTGAATTCATGGCAAAAGTGGGAAGTGTGTGAATATGTGATGCAATGTAATTTAAATATTAGTGGGCATTAGTGGGACCTTCATATTTTTCAGGGAGAACCGCTGCAGGGAACTTTAAGGAAATGGTTTACATGCTCACAGGCTTGTTTTGTTCTTGTCGTGGGAAGTATGGGCTTAGTTCCTGTTTGACAGTAATGAGCATGTGGGAAAATGTATAATTGCAGAGCAGTGTCATTCAGCTGGAGATTGTTTGTACCCCCGACGTTTATTCTCATGTGACTCCATTTTCAGAAGATTTTGATTAATGTCAGAAACATAGTTTTTGCAAGTTCAAATCAGTCACTTAGAGGTCTGAGAATATTTGAACTACATTATTATTTACTTTTAGTTTTAATTGAACTGGGACCACTTAGTTATTTGTAAAAGAGTGAACCAATTCAATCAATCAGGTGTGAAGATCTCCAGCTTGTATAGGTTACTGATAATGGAGAAGTAGACTTTGGACTTTGGAATGATCCAAAAATGTCTTGTTCCTTTCCTGTTTTTTCCCAGTGGGTGTTCATCAAAGGAGAATGGTTTACTGTAGCTTATGTAACTTCCTTGATTCCCAGATAGCTGGCTGATTGTCCACTGCCCAACACACCGTTAACATACCCTTTACATAATGGTCTGTATGGGGAAGGATGGAGCCCTCAAAACATTTTGTAAACTAGTATCATTAATCAAAATGGGAATAAGCTTATATTTTTTTGTGAAACAACTACTTTTCTCAAAAAATGTACAACATATTGCAAAGCTGTGAAAGGCAGCGACCAGCAGCAAAGCTCCTCTTCTGGGATTTTGGACTGAAAGCGACTACAGGACACCAGTAGAGCACCTAAAAGGTGCCATACAAGTAAAACAAAATTATTTCTATTATAGTGTCACATTCTACCAAAATGGCCTGTGTTGAACAATAAAATATTATAAACACATTAAGCCTTTTTTCAGTCCAAACACCAGAGTCTCATCTCTTTGCTTCTGTACTCTTTCCTTTTTCTGTCACTGTTTTTCCCAAGTAAGATCATCAGCTAATTCCCTATACCGTAAAGGCTCATTTCAATCTTTGATTTCAGAACAAATCTATTTAAAATGCATTTTCTGTTCTGTGATTATTGTAAAGATTTGTCAAAATTCAGGAAAACAAAGAGTGATGATCTGCTTATGGACAAACTGATGTAAATTGACTGTTCAAAGGGAAGTTGTTGAACTACTTGCAGTCCTTGTCATGGTTTTAAAGAAACTGATTAAAAATTAAAAGCTTCTACACATTATTTTTTTTAATCCCGGGTGGATGTACCAGAGGACAGAGCTCGCTCTCTCGCTGTAAATGTCTACATTCTACCATTCTTGACGTCGCCAATAGCTCCCCATACATCAAACAAAAACACATCAGGGAAAGCAAAATCTCCCAGAACTGAGTCCAAGGCCTCTGCAAAGTCGTCGGGGTTCTTCTTGTCTTTTCCCGCTTCCACGATGGTGGTTGCTGCAGAAAAGAAGGGATAGGACAGATTTTAATTAGAGCTGTCAAAGCGCGATAACATGTTGATGCAAATTTGTTTAAAAGAGACTAATTTCTTTAAAGCATCAACACAATTGATCTTTCAGAGGTTGTAGGGGCTCAGTTTTAAGGCTAGGGTGAAATACTGGCATGATGTGAAACTCGATAGCCTAAGGAATCCATACCAGCCATGTCATACTAGCTTGTTGTGAATGAGAGTAAATAATGCTTCAAACTTACGCTAAATTTTGGCGAGGAAAAAACTGGCATGGCCATTTTAAAGGGGTCCCTTGACCTCTGACCTCAAGATATGTGGATGAAAATGGGTTCTATGGGTACCCACCAGTCTCCCCTTTACAGACATGCCCACTTTATGATAATCACATGCAGTTTGGGCCAAGTCATAGTCAAGTCAGCTCACAGCCAACAGATGTTGGGCTGCAGTTTGCCATGTTATGATCTGAGCATATTTTTATGCTAAATACAGTACCTGTGAGAGTTTATGGACAATATTTGTCATTGTTTTTGTTAATTGATTTTCAATGATGGAAGTTTACATAAAGCAGCATATTTGGCCACACCCATGTTGATAAGAGATTTTTTTTATGGAAGATTAAGAAATCATGAACCTGTTGTAAATGGTCTAAGCAGCCAAAAATATTTGGAAAAAAGGGCATTGGCCTTGGAGGTCTGGGAAAGGGCAAACTCGTATAATCAGCAATGTGAAATATGTGTCTGATTCTTCCAAGGACCTTCAACATGGAGAAGCATCTGTCTCGTGTGCTGACAGCACAATAAATGCCGACTCTTGAATGTTTCTATTTGTAGTGATATTCAGCAGGGATGAAAGCAAATAGCCTGCAAATGGTGCTACCAATTGCTTACACTATTGTGATTGAGTTTGAAAGTTTATTATTGACATTAACAAAGGGAAAAAATCCTAACTCAAGGGCCTCTTTGTAATTTTTCTGACGCTTTCAAGCAGTTGAGTTGAAATATTTTCGTCAGATTGCTTCCTCTACCACCAAGCACTGAATACTGAAGACTCAAACTCAAAGGTCAAAATTAAATACTTCAAAAAATATTACAGTGCACACACATATTACATCTCCCTGGAGGAACTCTTCATCTCCGTAGATTATTTTTAGTGAGTATAAATTCTGTGGAGGAATCTTAATCCCAGGACCCAGGTCTGAAGTGAGCTGGACTATCTCAGACTACAGTAAACCCCACTGACTCCTGGATCTGAGAACATCCATTCAGCAATGGCTCACGTTCTTACATCCAGATGTGGATTCAAATGTCTGTTTTAAGGATCCAAGTGTTATGTGGGTGGTCTTACCCAGCTCCAGATCTCTGATGCCCATGTAGCTTTCCAGCAGGTCGTCCACTTTCTTGGTGGCCCGTTCTTCAAACTCATTCTGCTGGCAGAGGAGACAGGAAAACACAGAGGTGTTTGTGGAAATTTAGTAGTGTTCGTGCTCTAAATATGGTGATAAAAAGCGAGAGTATTCTCATTCCAAGAGCCAATGATATCTCAGGTTATTATCACTTATCTTTATGTTATGTAAATATATCAAAGTTTACAGATGAAATTTGTAAATTTCATCAAGCTTTCTCCTTGTGATACGGTCTGTGGATTCACATCACTCACATCAGCCTCAGGTTCTGAAGAGTGAAGCCATGTGCAAGTGCCTTAAAATTGCATTATTTCTAACAGCCAGCAGGGGGCGACTGCTCTGGTTGCAAGAAGAAGTCTGACTTTATGGAAGTCTATGAGAAAATGAGCCAACTTCTCACTTGATTTATTACCTCAGTTAACACTGTAAACATGATTTTATGGTCTCAATTGCTACTTTCAAGTCTACTTCAATACAGCAGGATGTTTATTTAGTAAAGTATGGTCCCATTTAGAGTCAGATAGACCATAAAGTATGGTATGCTTTAGGGCTTGGCTATATTGTGATTGACAGCTTGGAGTTGTCCCTGTTTTCATCTATAACTTTTAGCCCTCATGAAAGTTAATGCAGCAGGAGGCAAGACTGGAGCAAATATGATTCAAAATGTTGTTTTTATAAAACGGCTCACGGGCTGGATTTTTTTAAAGCCTGAAAACAGGGCCATGAGTAGGTGCAGAAGTTAAACTGTCCCCCAGAGCACTTGAATTACAATATGCGGAAAGGTTAAAATGCCAAAAAAATGTTAAATTTTAATTGTAACCTTGCCTAAAAATGTCTTATTTAGCATTCAGTTGTACTTAGCCCCACCTCTTGTGTGGTTGCAGAAAACCAAGATGGCGTCGGCCAAAATGCGAACTCGAGGCTTCAAAAGTCTGCAAACCAATAGGTGATGTTATGGTGACTACGTTCACTTCTTATATACAGACATTACACTAAACTCAGTCTGTGAGTTTAGTGTAATGTCTGTAGGAAGTAAGAATCACTTTGTTTTCAGAGGTCACTTCCAGCGAAGCTGAGAGAGACATTGTTCGACAGGGAATAACAGACATTGCGTAACTGTGTGCGTGCTTGTTAGTTTATGTGACCAGGAGTCAATTGAGGGTGTTCAGTTCAGTTCAGGTCATTTCAGTTTATTTATTTTCCCACATGAGAATCAAGGCTTTTAACACGATTCAGCACATTCAAAGACATTAAATCAAGTAATGTTCAAGGCAAGATAAAAAGATGATCCACTCAGCTATAAAATAATTTAGAACAGAGGACATTTCAAGCAGTGGGTGTGTGTGTGTGTGTGTGTGTGTGTGTGTGTGTGTGTGTGTGTGTGTGTGTGTGTGTATAAACATGTAATCAATTGAGTTCATCAGGGACAGAAGCTTGTGAAACTCACCACTTCCTGAACTGTAGCAGCACCCTTGGAGCGAAGACGCAGTGTCTCCTTCCCATTCACCATCTTGCCCTCAGTAGATTTTGGCGCTCTGGTCCTCATACCAATCATGTCTGACCAGACACACACAAACATGATGCTAAACATTAATCAGATCAAAGAGAGACTTTAATTTAAAGTTTAGTTTCTGCAAGGGGCTCCCACTGCTAATTACCGCGTTGTTATTTCCCAAGAAAATACTGTCAGAAACAAAAAATCCATGCACACAAAATATTCTCCCTGGCAAAGACGCACAAACATCCCCTCGTTCTGATGTGTATTTCTTTTCTGACCAATGACAAACCATTCAATATTATTAAACTAGACAGGTATTAATCCTCAGTTTACCTGAGGGCACTCTGCTACTGCTGCTAGTTTTAAAACATGAAATATTGTTTTACTAAATAATACTTGGTGCGTGACAAAATGTGAAATCATGACGTTTCATATCATCATTTCGTATAAAATTTCAGTGCAGTTTCTTGTAATTTGTCCCATCTACACAAAGTATTGTGTTGACGGCAATCGTGTTAACACTTTATCATTTCCGAACAGATTTCTGTAAGTGAATGTGAGTCATGGGTTTTCTAATGTTGTTTTCCTGAACGATGACATTGCTGTGAATCAGCTGCTGAGATCTACAGGAAAATGTTACTACATCATCATATCCTATCCAAATACCTTAATGGCATGCCCATCTTCCTCAGCTGTACTTTGTGTTCGTGATAATCAAAAATTGTTTATTGTGAACATGGTTAAGTTTATATCTGTTAAATATCTTTAGAGCTGGTTAGAACTGTGTCCATGTTGATGTCGGCATTTAGTTCATGCACCACCTCACACAGCCACTAGCATTGCTGTAGCTCATAGTCTTGTTATGACATGTTGAACTTTCTTTCTCAAATAGTTATTTTAAATGCACACGCCCCAGGGTCTGCAAGAACATGTGTAGCTGTTTTCAGTATGATACGTCCCTGATTACAACAAGAGGGAATTGAACCCTTTCCTGAGGGATGTCAGAGGTCAGCATCCGCTATGTCACGCTAACAGTGTGTGTGACTGATACCCAGGAAGCAACTGTTGTTTGTCCCTTTGTGGGTTACTTTATGTGAGCTTAAAACTGACATGGAATATTATCTTCATTTAATAAAATAATGTTAATAGTGCAGAATAGTGACATCAAACCGAAAGTGTGCTGTACACATGTACAGTTGCAACTATATTTCAATTGTTTGAGGCAATGACAATAAGGTTTTCTCGAATCTTGAATTGCCAATGTGAATTCCTCTGCACACCACGTAGTGGCCTTTTCGCTCTCTAATATTTCTGACATTTAGGGCCATAATGAAGTCCCAGCTCTGTTCCATTCAGGGGTCTAATTAGAGTAATAAATCATTTGACACATGAAATTGAATCCGTCGTATGCAGATTTGGCAGCCAGCCATCGTGCCTGTGTTTCAATTATTAAGATATTTAATTCACACCCATTGAAAATTGTGACTGGCAGGTTTATACAGAGAAATGAGGGGATGTGTTTATACTCTGCTCATCACTTATCCCAGACACTAAACTGCTAACTCCTGCTCCCTTTTAAACTCTAGACAAAGCTACTAAATGGCCAAGGACAGTTTACCCTGACTTCCTACACCAGGTTGTAGTTTGATAATATACGCATTTATTTTAAGGTCCTTTGCATAAAAATGTTTATAAATGGCACAAAATATGCGGTTTCTGTAAAGCTTCTTTGTCTTGAACATAGCAGCTTACAAAGCAAAACGTTTAAGTCGACATTTTAGCATCTACGCTTCTATGACAACTGAGCAAACTCAATCTGCTGATAAAGGCCGACTCCTACAGACAAAAGCTCCAGAACATGGAACGAGTAAGTGGATTTCAAGTTTTGCTATTAGCATCAGTAGGCATGGTGACAATATACTTAAATACTGATTGTTAGCAGGAAATTAGCCCGTTGAGCTTGGATTCAGTTTCCTGTCAGATAAGTGAGGCGGTGGACAGCTGGGCTCCAGCCCTGTCTGCTGTGTCCACTCTGAAAAGGAAACACATTACAGTACAGTACAATATCTTAAATAAGTCACCTAATGTACTGTTGATAGGTAAAATATTACTTGGAAAGGAAAAGGGAGAAGTACGCCCTCATTGAGTGAAATAGATCGTTCTTAAGAAGGTCACAAGTTCAAAATGCACAAAGGTTTGCTCTGTGTAAGAGCAGGTTTTGGTTATCAACCATAGGCTGATACTAGGTGATGTCACCTAATTTTTAGTTTAAAAAGATTAAATAAACTTCTAAGATCATAACTAATGTTTTCTCAGTTGTAACTTCAATAATAAATGAAAAAATAACTCAGAGAACAAAGCCAAGGTTTTCCTAAAAACCAAGTCACTGTAACCCAGTGAATTTGTTTACCTATTTTGATTCCTGGCAGATTAATATCTGAAATGTATATGAAAGTGCCCTTCAGGCCCTCTAGCAACAGGGAACATACAACAAGTACATTTGGATCAAATATTTACACTTTCTTTGGCACTGACTTAATGTGTGTGACTGCAGTATGAAATAGTGAGGCACTATGTGTTCTCTCGCTCTCTGTGTTAGTGTTTTCATCGCATTGGACTAAACATTGTTCACACTAATGCATTGTGGGTACTCCCTTCCCATCTGGGTACAAAAATTCTGTCCTCTCAAAGTTGACGCTTATTTTGGGGTTAAAGGTGGTTAAATGTTCTGGTTATGAATGTAGCAGGGAACGATTATAAATCATGCAGTGTTCTCACAAGCTGTGTGTGTGTGTGTGTGTGTGTGTGTGTGTGTGTGTGTGTGTGTGTGTGTGTGTGTGTGTGTGTGTGTGTGCGTGCGTGTGTGTGTGTCAGGGTTATTACAGTAAACTAAAACTGAAACTAAACACAAGCTGTGAAAATATTTTCAGTAAGCATGAATTTTCATCAACTCTCTTGACATTGAACCACAGAAATTGAACAGACTTGACAAGCCAGGAGACGACACTATGCCACAATTTCTTCACTTAAAGTAGCATGAAGATTAAACTTCACAAAACAAACATTGTGTCCACTCCTACACAGTTCTCCAACCACGTAGTTTGTATGTAGCTACGTACTTCGGAGACATTGAGAGGCAAAGTCCCCTCTTTCCAGTGGACCGCCATGGCACCTTATTTCAGAAGAAATACAAATGGCAATGAGGGAGTCAAATATTTTTGATCCTGTTTGAATGAATCACACATATGATGTTTGTGGATTTAAAACATAATTTTGCAAGTCAAGAAAGTTGTTTGTTGCATAGTGGCGTCTCTCTTGCTGAAGCTACGATGCTTGTGTGTTTCGTACTGGGATGTAGTCACACGAGCAACAGGTCTTGCTTATTCTTTCTCTTCCTGGCTGATAAAAACACCAGGAGTCACTGAATAAAACACATCAGGTAAGATAACGTTTCATTTGTGCGTGGTCATTGCTTGTTCGTGATGCATCTTGTGCGAGACGAGAGATGTACTGTAGTTCACACAAAACTGAATGATACTACAACAAGCTGTGACTTTCTTAACTTGCAAAATTATGTTTTAAATGGAGACACATCATATGTGTGATTCATAACACGCTGACTCCCGTACATATTTTTTTCTGAAATAAGATCCCGTGGGGTCCACCATAACGGGAGGGGCTTCGCCTCTCTATAGCTGGCCCTGCTGGGGGTGTTTGCATCTAGCAAACACCCCCTGAAAACTGAAACTAAACTAAAATGAAATCGAAAAGTTAAAAATAAAATAACTACTACAATAACTATTGTGCGTGTGTGTGTGTGTGTCTGTATTCCTGTAAAAGGTTTGCTTCATTTCTGTTCTGCATGGTTTATGCCTGGAGTTGAATTGTAAACTAAAAGAAATGCTTCAAATATTGAAACACATTGTCGTGCGCTGCATTGCAGAGTCTTGTTTCTCCCGTGTTTGGGATGTGATGAAAAATCCCTAAAGCTATTTTAATTTAGTTTGGCTTTGTGTGATGATTGCGAATGAAAAACTATCACCAGTGTACTTCAATATCTCTGTAATATTACAGACTTGAACTGTTAACATGAGCTGAATATACTCACAACCAAAGAGATTTATTTAGTTTATGTGTTTTACAAAGAATTATAATTATTATTTCATTTGATTATTGAAACCAAATCCAAGTAACTGAGCCGTACTTTTCTCTCCAGAGCCACTTTGGAGCATCGACTTTCACCCAAGATCCTTCGAGCGGAGTCTAAACAGTACTGGTCAATGAGTTATTGCTGCTAAGTTTAACAACCTTTCCAGGCTCTTTGGCAGATGGCCAGTAATCTCTAAAATGTTCCTTTCTCCTCTTCATGTTTGGCTGATGAGATGGAAAAGAACCAGAGAACGCTGAGATCCGTCATCCACTCGGGCCCACTGTGGGCAGCACAGTGGGACTTCCTGATGAATAGGAATCAGCTGTTGGTGCTACACCTTACATGGACCGCTCCATCATTAAAAGATATACCCTCATGGCCAACACACACTTCTGTTTCCTATCTGTGCTGACTGAGAGAGCTTAGAAAAGCAATAATAGAGACACGTAACAGACATGTTTTTTCCCCCGCTGTATTCACTTCCTGGTTCTTTGTAACGAATATTCAGTACAGTGTCCTTGGTGCCTCAGCCCTGCTGGTCTTATACTTTGTGCGATTACAAGAGCCAGGATTTGGGGGGAATGGATGCTGACATTTTTAGTACAAATGTGTACTAAGACAAGTGCTGAGTAGTCTATTAACCCATATGTGCCCAAAGACTATATTTATTATGATAAGGAAAAATGCCACAACATTTGTTCTGATTGGTGAAAAGTTCATATGTCTGAAAAATGAGGAAAAATACTAACATTATGTTTATTAAATTTTTCCAGATATTTTTCACACTGTTTGTATATGCATATCTTTGATATTAAACCTATTGTGAGTTCATAGATACCAAATACTTCATTTTCTTATCATTCTGTTTCTAGTATTTGCACTCATGGGACTATTGTTTTTTTTTTTCCTACAATATAATGGAGTCTATTACAAAAACATCTGTTCCATGTGCCCAGATAGTATAGCAGATGTACTGTAATATGTGCTTCCACCAAAGAAAATTAAAAATGTCAGTTGCAGGCACAAAGGGGTTAATGGCATCGGTACACAGACCCAGTGTCAACTAATGCATTAACACCAATGCATACAGGCATGCAGTGCATGGGGACAGCAGTCTCTTACTCCAGATATGTGTGAAATAGATTATCAGAGTAACCTGCAAAGCAGAAATGTACTACAAGATGAACCACAATTGTAAATAATATTATGTTTGCTTTCAACCACCTTTCAGGGAGAAACATTTCCCACTCACCAAACGCCTTCTTGGGCCCCACCAGGCGGAGAGTGAAGGGTATGCCTCTCGGTTGCTCTTTTAGCATCTTAGCCACCTCGTAGTGTCGACAGCCTACAATGCTCTGGTCGTTGATGGCCTCGATGTGGTCACCAACGCATACTGTCTTCAGCTGGTCTATGGTGCTGCCTTCCTTTATCCTCTGAAAGAAGCAAATTGAATTTTCTCACATGTGCTGAGATTCCCAATTTGGAGACTTCTACAAATTGAGATGGCACCCTGCTTATCTCTGCCAACTTGTTCACCTTGATGAAAGCATATCCAGCTCCATTGTCTGTGATAGTGAGGCCCAGTGCATCCTCCGTCTTTGTCACCTCCACCTCCTTGGTCTCCCCTCTGACGTGAGCGAAGATGAAGTCCTCCAGTCCAATCTGCCCCCCCAGTAGCTTCTGCATGTCCACTTTATGAGAGTTGAGGGTGCAGAACAGGATCTAAAGAGAGGAAATAGATTAACAAGTTAGCTGTTTCTGTTAACAACTAAGCAGAATCCAATATCAGGAACACTTATGCAAAACTAAAAAATATTATATATTACTGAGATATCAGACACTCTGTAGTAAGCAAGATTAAACCTCCACCTAGTTTTTTTGGGGTGGCAGTAGCTCAGTCTGTAGGGAGTTGTCTTGGGAACCGGAGGGTCACCGGTTCAAGTCCCGACATGGACCAAGAACAGAAGAAGAGTGTGAATTGGTTGCTGGAGAGGTGCCAGTTTACCTCTTGGGCACTGCCGAGGTGCCCCTGAGCAAGGCACCAAACCCCCAAACTGCTCGGGGCGCTTGTCAGGAGCAGCCCCCTCACTCTGACATCTCTCCATTGATGCATGTATATGTAAATGTATATGTAAACACGTGTGTGTTTCGGGTCTGCATATACTGTGTATAGGTTAACAACAGAGTGTAAAAATTGAATTTCCCCTAGTGGGACTAATAAAGGTTGATCTTCTTCTTCTTCTTCTTCCTTTATTTACCGGTAATAGCATTACATTTAGCATTTCAAAGTGACCCCTAAATCTTTGATAGCAAAAAAACCCCCAAAAAAACAATATTTGATTTTTTCAGTAATGTCAGTGATTACCCAGCAGCTTCAATTTGCTATTGACAATATAACTAAAGCAAATGGAGCCCACTGGGATGTAGCTGTGCTATAGAGATTAAACAGCAGAGGGCAGTAGAGTCAACACTTTGGTTTGCTATTGTGGCCATTTTGTTATGAGTTATGACTGTGACAACTCATCAAGAGCATTTGTATAGTTCAAGATTAATGTTTAAGCCAGTCATCCCACAGACTATTTGATTAGACATGTTTGTGTCTGTTTTAGGGGCAAAGTGCTTAAATCAGGGTTGTTTTCAAAGGTTTGTGATTGAATTATTGATTTAAAATGATAACTAAATGATAATCATATAGACTTAAGATGAAGACCTTTATTCTGAAAAATCTAAAGATCTAAATGTGACTAAATCTCAGGATGGCACCATCTAATATCAGCCATGTGTTGGAGCATATGCATCTTAAAGAATAACATTAGGACATTGGATATTGCCAGATTGAACATGTGACTCTCTGATAACATCTCTGCACTTTTTTATAGTTTATTTAATAGTTTTGAACTATTTGTTTTTGTTTTTGAAATAACTTTTGTTTGTAGATTCACCCAAAGTCTATTTTTTGTTTGGTATTCTGAAGGTTAAAGTTCAAGTTTGACTTTCTAATCCATAACGGAAATTCCAGATAACCCCGTTGAACTGTTATCTTACTTGGAGCAGTTCCTGTTAGTTATGGCTCATAACGGGTCTCTTGGCAAGTGGAACAGTCTGACTGCAGTCCAAGGTCTTCTTTGGCATCCAGCTATACTGTAACTTTATGTTGCTGCTGGAGGCCAAGGGAACTGCTGTACTCACTATCACCAACTAATTGCCTGATATTTCCCATATCTGACTGCAGTTCAAGGTCTTGTGGATGTACAGGCCTCTCAATAAACTATTATTTAAACAGTGTTTGACAAAATCATTCATTATTGGTTAAAGACGTATCAGTGTCTTGATTTAACAACACAATATGTAAGACCAGAAAAGGTATGTGTTTATTAATCGTTCTAATGTTATGCATCAGATATAAACAGATTTTTAAAAAGTGTCATTTTCTAACAAAAACATAAAAGTCTAGATTATTATTTAATGTTTATTATTATGTATTTGTTAAATGTAAGGCTCTAAACCTTGCATTGTTTACTATTAATAATAATCCTTCTGACCATGATCTAAACTGCTTATTCTTTCTACAGATTATCCCATACATGTTGCAGACGTTACCCCGGACAGGGTACCAGATGGCTTACATATATTAAGAAGACAAATGCATTCACAGGAATTGAGAGTATCTTATTAAATTTGGACAAGAGCATCTGAAACTGGCAGATGCACAGGATCCCTCTGCTGTGAGGAAGCATCTAGATCTAACAATATCAAATTATTTCCAAACAGTATCGAAACAAAGAGAACAAAACTTTGGTGTTTTTGGCTTGTTTTTTGGGGTTTTTTTGTGGACAGCCACTGCTGCCATTTTGGACAGAAACAGGCCATTTTGATAAGGTATGACAATAGAATAGAAATAACTGTGTTTTACTTTTGTACGGCACTTTTTAGGCGAACCTTTAACTGGCTTCAGGTAGTCGCTTTCAGTCTAAAAGGCGGAACGTAGCTTTGCCGCTGGGCGCCGATGTTGCAGTGGAACGAACAACTGACTTAAATTTCTTGGCAGTACATGTTCTTTGTTATTCCTCTGTCCACTCACCTTAAATGATATAACATTTCAGGGAATCCATTAGCAGAAATTGAATATAATATTCAGAACTATGTTTTCATTAGTGTATAATCACCTTAAAGTCAAAATTGTGTTTTTGTTAGCTTAGAATAAGTCTTTCATATCTAGGGAGCAGGTCCTCTCCGCCATGTCGCTCGGCCATGTTTCTACAGTAGCTCAGAGCAAACTCCAGAACTCTAGCAAGAGTATTTTGTGTTTTTATGTGACCTAAAGGCCACCGTAGCCACAGAGTGCTAAACTGTGGTACCACCAGCCGCTTTCATTGGTCTGTTGTGTTATTGTGGTACGGATGGCCTCTGAGCAAGGTAACAGTGTTACCACAGTTTTGCACTCAGCGGCTCACGTTGCCACAGTCTTGGAAAGGGAGGAGTGAGCGGAGAATCCTGCAGTTTGTTGTAATCTGCAACCTGAACACCAGATGCTACCAACTCCTGCTCACTGTAGCTTTAAGTCACTCTGGGTGAGATTGTCAGCTAAATGTTTACAGTGAAAATGTAATATCAAAAGATGAGTAAAAGTGACCATTGATGCATGTAACATGGACATATTTAACATGGTGTGCTATCTTGAGTTCATGAACGTAATTTGGCAGCTTCTTTCTCAAACACAGATTTAGCCGTTTAAGTTACATTTAGGAATTGAAACTTATGTGAAACAAGGAAACAGTTCAACACAATCACAGCTGGTAGTTGCCTGATAAGACACCGGATAAGATCATCAAGGTTAGCTCCTATGAAATGTACATCGGACTGTATCCCTTCATCTCCAGTCATGTGGCAGTGATACATTGATAAGAAAAGCCTTCATGGTGACCTTCATAATTCTGCTGATAAGTATTAGACAAGGCCAATGTTGAATATGTATTGGTTTGTTGCTGTTAAGTACACAAGCAACAGTTTAGTTTAGTAAACCAGTTTGTACAGATGTAAAGTGCATAGGCACAAGACAGAAAATGGGTTGCCTACACCTAAAGCATCTACTCCCAGCTGGCCTGGATAAATGTCATCTAAATGCATGTAGGGAATACAAAAATGTAAGCGTAGCCACTGATAAGTCTTTTTGTGACCGCCGCCTGTGGCCTTTGATTGTGTTGAGCATTGAGAGGAGTATCAGTTTGGCCAGCCCTGACCTACTAAAGGTTGAGTGACTATCTTATTCTCAAGGATTCTGGTCTTGAGAGCAGCTGTAACCTGACTACAAACCACACCGTTGATCCCCTACGGCACTATGAATTAACGGTTTAGTCCCATTATGTTGTATAACCATTTTGGAAATCTGATTTACCTGAAAATTACTGTTTAATCTTAATTAATTAAGTCTCTAAAGCAGCACCCTTTTTCCTTAAAGGACCACTTTTCTATCATTGACTAATCTGACAACCCCTGACCAACATATTTTATAGAATTTTCTATTATATTCAATGTAGAGCAATAACAGTACAAAACAACTGATAAAATGTACGATTAACCCAAATAAAAATAACAGTAGCAATAACATTTTATTTCCCTGGTATTTTTAGAAACTTTTAATACACTTCTCTGTATATTCTCTGTAGTGTTTTCTTCTCCCTGACACGTCACCGTTGTTCCATTAGCTCTTTGGTTGATTTTATTGCACACTTTTCTAATGCAGGACGAGGCTGTTTTTGTTACAGCTACACTCAACACAGTATTTAAATATTTAGGGTAATGTTACGGCTTTGAGTATTTTGAAATGAGAACTTTTACACACTAATGCTAGTACGCTAGTCTTGAGGAGTGCTAGTCAGACTACGAAAACAGCAGTTTTCTAATGTCTTATGTGACTCTTGAGGAGTTTCGTCAAGTCTAAGAAAATGCCCCACGTGATTTCAACAAGGGGCATTAAATTTATTTTCGAATTTGGATGCCACAACGTTACAAAAGAGACCGTGTGTTTCAAATAGAATGTGAACGATATGGACAAGGCAAGAAGGGTCGTGAAAAGTTTGCATCATGGGAAATGTAGGATCCTGCATTTTTGGAGCTTCTCGGGGCAATCTCTGCTGCGTCTACATTGAATCACAGGAGTGCCCCTTTTAAAGGCTGTTTCTACTTGAGTATTTGGCCCGTTTCTGTCTGAGCACTGGTGGACAAAATACTGATAATCATTTATCAGATTATTCCCAATGAATTAGACAAAATAGGTACAGCAATAGTACAGTCTAATAATGAAAAATAAGTTGAAATTTTGAGGATATTTGGGTCATTGTAACTGAGTACCTATTATCTGTTCTTTCTTGAATAGCTTTCAAAGTGAACTTTTCATCACCTGGTTTTGTTTTGCTCTACCTCCCTTACTGTATCTTGTTATGTTGTATGAGTGTTTACTGACTACAGAGCATTATCTGGTTATTTGTTTCCATTATTGATCCTGGTCAAGGCGCAGACAAGTACAAAGTCTGGCAGACAGTAGTGAGGTCAAATGATCTTCAATAGTACATCATGGAAAATAGCCTAGAATGGAAACCTAATACCTATTTGCAGCTTGCCTGCTAGACCAGAAAAGCAAGAAAGGAATAACACAGTTTTTTTTTTTTTATCTTCGTCATTTCTCTCAAACATGTAAAGCACAAATTAGCCTAATCATGTTTTCTTTAGTACCTCTGAGGGGGAGATATTGAACACTTCAGCGATCTTGGCGTACAGCTCCTTGACGTTGGTGAATCCGTGGATGCGGCCTGTGGGACTCCCATGAGCCAGCTGAGTATGGAAGATGAGCCTAGGTCTCAGGTATTCTGGTGGCCCTGGCGGTGGCGGGGAAGGCGGGGGGAGCGGAGGCGCTGTGGGCTCCACACACCCCTGATTCTGGCTCTGGTTCTGGGCCTTGTGTTCCTCCATGGCCTCGGCCCCTACTGCCTTGGAGTCCTGCGGGCTCATAGCCTCCCCGTTCTGCATCGGGCCCCGGCTCAGGTATGGTCCTCCTCTGGGAGCCCTGGTGGTGCACTGCTCCGGCAAAGAGAGAAACTCTGTCCTTCCCCCGCTTAGCCGACCAACCACCCAACCAAATAGCCACCCAGAGCTTTGGGGTGAAGAGATGAATTAGTGATGAGAGTAGCCTGGTAACAGTAGCTGGAAGAGACCAGCCAGACCTTGCTGAGTAGAAACCCAACACCCTTTGAGTCGAGGACTGTATGTGTTACACCTGAGCTCTCTGGCAGCTCACGCATAGAGAACACAAACAAAACACATCAGGTAAAGGTTTCTTCATACACATGACACAGTTAAGACTTTAATCCCCCATATCAGTCTGGGTGTGAGACATACATGACCATGAATATGTGGACTTCCTTCTGAAGAGTGAAAATGCCCAGCATATGTGCAAAATGATTTCCAAAGTGGGCCAGACAATGTCCCAGTGTTACAGGTAAGATGATATCATTGGTAAGGTGCTCCCCCTTCGCTGGCCCTGTTCAATGAAATTGGCTGTTGCTGGAGTGAATCCTTAGTGATGCACTGACCTTTTTGACCCCACAGATACGAAAGAAGACAGTTACAGCCACTAAACAGATGTTTCATTAACGTATTTGGTGCTTCTTATACTGGCAAGGTTTTTAAATACCAGTTTCCAAACTTACTATACCAAAATGTGTGTACACATGAAATAAAATAATAATAAATACTCCTAGAACTGATGATACACAGTACATGTGTAGATGATGCTGTTTTAAAAAGTGATAAACCGAGAACACAAGTAATTGAATATCTTAAATTAAAAAAAAAAATTATACAGTTGTACCTGAATAATCAAGAGAACTTAACATGTTTTTTGGAAAACAATTGAGTATCTTGACTCAGAACAAAATGCTTAATATAAATGTGACAAAAAATGGAAATAGTGCTATGGTACCGTATAATGTATGATTATGAGACACACATTTCCTCTATGTCTAGAATCTGACACAGATGGATTGAAACAGATAAAAGACTTAAATAGCTTGGTAAGGGGATTTCCACTCATCAGCTGACCTGAAGCCTGAGCGGACAATGGCAGAAAGTCATTTTGCAGCAAACACTGAACAACCATGATCCTATTTTCTTCTGCCACGATGGTCTGTCCCATGTGATGTGTTACTCATCAGCAAACCAAGGATGCTGTCACACCAGGACACAAACAGATATCTATCCCTCTATCAGATCTTGAAATTCCACCAAATCAAATCAGGAATATGTTACCAGTGACTCCCTTCAGACAAAGATTCCTTCAGGATGAATTATCTGTACCCAAAGAGGTCTGAGATGCTCAGTTGACTGATTTAAATGTCTGAAGTTATTTTTTTTTTTTTTTTAATGGTACCATCTGCTGTTTTCTCTCAGATATTTGAGCTACTGACATATTGTATATTGGTCTTTGTTTGAAAATATTTGGACATCTATACAGTGTTTAAGTATAATAGTAAGACAAAAATGTACATTCCACCATTGTGCAGCAGGAGTACAGCCTGAGATGTACTGTTTTTTACTGCTGCATAAGCATTCAAGCACACCTGTGCTATAGCGTGCATGGTGCAGCTGTCATGTGCGTCATAGCCTCGTTTTTCCAGGCCAAGGTGTTTCCAGCCTCCCAAGGTCAGAGTGGTTACATCAGCAGCTGATAATAAGGATCTCACTGGCAAAACTGATAGTAGGAAGTCCTCTAATCAAAGGACAGCTCACTTCCTCTTCTCGCACAGACATACATGACAGCCTCTATCTATACTTTGTAAAGCAAACACATGCCTGTTTATCAGGCAACATCAGAGATAACAGACTGACTCTGGTTGCCAGATGTGCAACTGGCAGCACAAGTACAAATATTTTTGTTGGAACTCAACTATCATCAGATTTGTTGAACAGGGGAGGACCTTCATTTAATGTTGTTAATTTCCAAAGTGGCCCAATTCCTTAGGACTACCACCTACCAACCAAGATCTTAACATGCAGGTCTTCGTCATTCACTGGCTCATTAAGGAACAAACCAAACAAATAGTTGATTTAGCTCACAGTTGTCTCCAAAAGCCTTATTCTGTATTTTCTGAAATATTTAAAATATGTTTTCACTCTTACCTCAGTACTTTTAAAAATGTGTACCCCACCTGTTATGTTTTTAATTAATGCACATAAAACAGAGACTTTGTGTTAACAGCTCAACAACCTTGCATGCAAACAGCGTTTTTAATCTGCAGTAGTTATGTATTACAGAGAAAAAAAAGTAGGAGCTACGTGAAAGTTGCAACAATAATTCTGCTGTTTGCAAAAGCATATTTTAAACCCGCCCTTTCTTATGTGGCTCTCAGCTCACTGGCTCTAAACACATGGTACGTCATTTATAAATATTGACTACATCAAGAGTGAACAATTCCGCCTTTGTGATTCAGACAGGTCTTATAAGGCTAAACGCATTTGCTATGACAAATAAATGTCTTTTATTTTCTTATTTTCTTACTTGTTTTTTATTTTGCCTTTTAATTAATTTTCCTCTTTCATCAACAACATAACTTTCCACACCCCCCACCCCTACCCGTAAAACAATGTGAAATTTTTCAAAACAAATGGAGAATAAATTTACAACATACATTAAAAAAAAATAATAAATAAAAAGTAAAACAAAGAAGAATTACCACATAATTAACATATGGGTAAAATAATAATAATACACATATACATATAGAATTTCAAATATAAACAATCAGTTAAAAAAGATAATAATTTAAATATGAATACACAAGTACAGAATATAAGTAGAGGTACATATTACTCACAATTGTCTGTAACCAATCTATACTGTAATTTGGTTTGAATGAGAATCAGTTATAAAAGAGTAATTTTGGGGTTTCAGATATGTCAGAAATGGCTGCCAAGTCCATGTCAAAATTCATCTGTAGAGCCACCCAACATACACTTTATTTTCTCCATGTGTAAAAACCTCTGGACCCACTGGACATGGGTGGGAGAGGCCTCTTGCTTTCACTGCATAATTATAAGTCACCTAGCAATTAGGGATTTTGTTTTGTTTTGTGGTTTTGACACTTGGAAATCCAGTTTTCATTCAGCAGCCTACTGTGCTGAATGTGAATTTCACGTCAGTTTCACATCTCACAAACACACAGTGCCTCTCTACAAAGCAAGGCCTCAAGGTTATGAAGTGAATTTGTGAATTTCTCCACTGTGGGACTAATAAAGGAATATCTTATCTTATCTTATCTTATCTTATCTTATCTTATGCATGGTTTATACTCCTCAAACCAATTGCCAAGCTGTGATGCTGGGGCTTTTGTGAGCCTTGCGTAGTTTCCCATTTTACACTATTATCTAGCCAGCTTTCTCACTGATGAATCAACACAGAAAAGCCTGTTATTGCCTACGCTGCATCGACACCCCCTTATTGCATCACATACTTCCTTATGAAGCTTGATTTCCTCCTCCTCTATCTGCTTTGTTTCCTGGCAGAGGAGACAGAAGGGTAGACCGTGGGCTGGCTGGTGGAGGCCAGATTGCGTGAGTGGGCTGGTGGGTGGTGTGTTTGCTGTGTTGTGTGGTAAATCATACACTGCCTCTTCTGTTCCTGGTGGCGTGGCAGCGCCTGAGCTGCCCAGTCAGGAAAAAAATGAAAAAAAGGGTTTTCACTACTAAGATTTCTGTGCAATTTCTCTTAACTGAGACCTGCTAATTTTATATATATATATATATATATATATATATATATATATATATATATATATATATATATATATATATATATATATATATATATATATATATATATATATAAATAAATAATCGAGATCGCCATCAATAGAGTGAGAAAGTTGTGTTGTAATCAGAGTGTTTCCACTGGTTTATCATGATGTGACACATCAGTGACATCAAGACAAATACTGGGACATTCATTGAAATTGACTAATATAGTCACTCTCACTAAAATATTAATATCACTGTTAAAAACATGAATATTCAGTACAAACACTGGAAGAACTTGATAGCCGTGGTTTGTCTGCCAATATAGAAACTTGTAAATTTTTAACTGAATTTGAGCCACAAGAATCAACAAAACAAGACACCCTTCTCTATCAGCAATGTTGTGATCTGTGTTATGTATTTTATGTATTTACAGGGGATCCCTCTACATATTGAGATCAAGGTTCAGGGTCAGCTACAGAAAACCCTCACACAACATGCTCAAGGACACTTCAAAAAACACAGTATTACAAAATAAAAAGCTTATCTCAATACGGCATCCTTCAGGAGCATATTCCATTTTTTAAACACACACGTCACAAGTAACACACTGTCATCCAGTGAGACTACAATGTGACTTATGACTGATTTAGCTTTGGCCTTATGGCCTTGGTCTCCTGATTATACTGTAGGTGTGTGACTTTGCCATTTGTTGCTGCAGTTGTTGCCTTTTTCTCCAGTTCGGGGTGGGGGTAGGGGGGACTTGGCCCTTCATTAGCTGCCTCCACAATGCTGGGCTGAAATTAAGTGTTTCATGCTGTGGCATTAGAATAAAAGCCCCCAACTGAGCAATTGACTTGCTATCTGAGTCAGTGGCCTCCACTCCCTGCTTAAAAATGGGGATACATGCTCACTGTTTCCTGACTCATTATGATTCATGAGATTAGAGTAATTTCACTTTTTAATTTTATGGGTGCTGCCAGCTTTTGCAGAACTTAGCTCTGCAACTGCTCTTTTTAAAGGAATATCACAGTTTGTTATGGCTTAAAATGTAATATCAAATATAACAATAGCTATAGTGACACTACCAGTATTCCTTATTCAGTATGTGTGCTATATTCTGTTACGGATATTAATATTGTGGTATGGCATTATATTGAGGGTATATGCAGTATTTACTCTCATACAATACAATGCAGCTTTATGTTTGTGGATGTAGACTATGTAAACTGCCCCACCCTGGTGTACAAACTGCCTATAGCTATTTTCTCTATCAGATTAAGCATAGCGTGATGTGGCAGATAAAACACTATTGTTAAACCACAATATGCATAGCTGTTCAAACGTGAAATGTTAAACTCACATGTAAATCATTAATTAAAAGGACCAGACCAGCACAATAATAACACAGGCCATATCTTATATTGGTCTCAAGAAAGGGACAACCCGAGTACCATATTAGGTAATGGGCGGTCAGTGAAAGCCAACTACCCTGTTCTTATTGGACACCCGGTCTGACATGACCGTTTTTTCACAAGTCATCACCGACGCTGATTGGTCGGCTGACTTGGTCCGATTTAGCCTCATTATCTTAATCAGCCGTGGATGGAGTGAGGAGGAGAAAAAAAGCAGAAGCCAAACAAGGACGGTGGAGTGTGGCGTGGAGCGTCGTTTCAACACGAACCGACGACCACTGGCTGAGGGAAGAATGCTTGAAAACAAGAGAGAGAGACTGAAAACCTTCCTCAGGAAGATCGACGAGAAGGCCATCGTCAGAATCAAGCACTTCATGAAAGAGAGGTGAGCGGAGTGAATGTGGCTAGCTGAACCGCTATGTGCCGGCTGAGCAGCATCAACAGGGTGGATGCTAGCTAACGGTTTATGTTAGCATTTCCTTAATGACGACACCCTGTCCGATAAGATTGGATAATTGTATCTCTTGCTGATGTGCTATTTAACACAGAAGCAGGAAATATGTTTTCGGGAATTGGTTTTAATTGACATGTAGGTAAGGGGAGAATACGTCTTTCAGTCAATGAGTAGATGCTAGCAGGTTAGCCATCCGCCTGGCTGAAGATGTGCTGGCATTTTGAATTATCTTTACCTAAGGGTACATTCACTGACACTCAAATAAAATTGTAAAAACAGGAATAGCTGGCTTCTGCGTTAAAATACACAGGTTAGTTTGAGACCGTGGCTGTTTTCCAGCATCATTGTAATATACGTGTAACGTTACATTAACCTACACTGTGTATTAGCATAAGCTTAACGTTACGTTGTTGGCTTAGCTAACATTAGTCATTGATTGAGCAGTTGGTGACCTAAGCACCTGCCATCAATGATAAAGCATGCTTAAAGACAGACTTGGATAACCCGAAGTAAAATGCTTTATAGTAGTAAAATATAAACTTGTTAGCAGAATTATGGACATTTATCTGGGAAGTATTTTCATGTGTTTAGTTAGGCTTTTCTGTGAAGTGGTTGTGCAGTCAGTACAGGGGGGTTTAATTTGTCAATCATTTGTTTCTTTTCTCATTGAGCCATTTCCAAGAACACAATGATTGACCCACATTAGCCCTGTAAAGTGGTGTTATGTCTGTGTTGTTTGTGCTTAGTAGCTGGCTAAGCTGTTCCACGCAGCGTAAATAAACAGCATTACACATGTTAAACTGGCATAAAGGGAAGCTAGTCCAGATCTGGTCAGTTCTCTTAATCCCGCCTGTGCTTCCTGCTGAGAAATCATGACTTCATTCAATGGCCTATGTGGGTCAGATTGGCAGCACTTTTTAGTCCTTCTGTCATGGGTGATCCAGCCCGGTTGAGATCCAGCTTAGTTTAGGGCACATTTATGCACAGCCACATTCACTCAGTTAAACATGCACACGAAAAGTGCACGCTTGTCACACATGGGACGAGCAAGACTATGCTTTCCCAGAAAAGACTATTTTTAGCTCCCATGAGTCAACCACAGGTGGTACATGGTGTTATATACCGTAATGCTCCCTGTATCTCACACTGTTTGTACTCCTTGTCCTCTGAGCTTTGCCTTTCACTTTCCTCCCCATAGATAGCCATTTGCTGGAGTACAAGAGCCCTACCAATCAGACCCAGCCTGCTGCTTATCAGCATAGCTCTGATGTGTCTGTTGTACGGTATGTGGGGTGATTATCTGTTTCCACAACACACAGACACATATATATAACAGTGTTGTGGAAGTGTAAGGCCTCAGTAAGCCAAGTCTATGACTACTTAAATGCTCCATCTATGCGTAGTCATTTCATCCGCCCTGTGTTTTGGTCAGTTTGTTCTGATATACTTAAAAATCTTCCTCATGAAAATACCAAGTAGTTGAACTTAGCAAATTTAGCTTTACTTGTTACCTAATTGTAAGTTAGGTAAGGTTTGCAGTGCACACAGTGGCAAAATATGAAAAGCCTTATTTAAATAGCAAATAACCTATCCTTGCAAAGCTTGTTTAGATGGAGGAGCCTGGAATAGGCAGGGTGGGGCAGTTTTACAGGCGCTCTGTTGGCTCCAGGAAGATGCTCCCAGGATGGAGCTTCCTTGCCGCTGTGGGCAGAGAAGAGCATGTAGGTCTAAATTATGAGATGTGCTGCAAGCGCAGAGGAAAAGCCCAAGTTGGAGGATGAAAACCACATCTGCAGGGCTGTTTATTGCTAAATGAAGGGTTGAGTACCAACCAGCTGGTCACGGTTGAAGTTATGTGTTGCCTCCGCCAGGCTGGTGCTAATGACCATGCCTCTGCCCTTGTCACCTAGCCAAGAAAAAGGCTATATTCTTCTTGGCCGTTTCACCTTTTGGTACTCGCAGTAGCCTGGCAAATTCCACCCAAGTAGTTTCCATAGGTCAGTTTAATTCCAGACACATGATGCTTTATGAACGCTTATCCTAAAGCTTGGTGTTTTGCTCAGCTTTGATCACCAGGATAGCGTGACTGTGAAAGTCATTTCTTTTTTGTGTAGTATTTTGATTTCATGGTAAGCCCAGTCCTTTTGGAAAGTGGGAACATTGCCTTGGCATTGCAGTGTCAAGGTAAGCTGCTTATTGAAGGTTAGAGTAAGAAAAATTGCCCAAAAAAAGAGAAAAAAATCCAATCCACCCTTCTTAGAAAGTTTGACCCCAAGGGGAGTCTGACTACCAACACAGTCCACTTTATTCCTGCCATCCATACAATACATTAGCCTTTTTTCACTTCAGGAAGTTTTTTGTACTTTCCTAGCACAGTAAAAACTCAGTGTACACAAAATGTCATTTATCCAGACCCCTGAAATGACTTAATTACCCAGTTAATTGAGTTGAAATAAACTAATTATGTCTTTATGGATTTTATAATCAGTTACTTTATGCTGTTACTTATCAGTGAAATGAGCTGCTGTGACCTACTGTGCTGAGCCCTCCTGATCTATTTCATTCAAGATATTTTGTATTTTCAAGATGGATGGCATTTCAGCTGTCCACTGGCTTGTTTTTTCAGGTCTACATGTGACTGTGGGAATCATTTAGACTCTGAATGGCTTTGGCACATGTAGTAATTTTGGATATGATCGTTCATCCAGACAACCTGCTCTTCTGAGGAGCTAAGATTAACTAAATTCTATTGTAGATTAAATCCAAGTCCGATTTGTGGCTTTTTTTTTATAATTTTAAAGTGGTAGGATTTTCCAGCCGCTGCCACCCCCCCCCCCACCCCCCGCTCACATGCCTGGTCGCTGAAAGTACTCAAAGTCTCCTTGAAGAAAGACCCCCTCTGTGTGCGTGCCCAGTTAGCAGTGAGGAAGTGGAGGGAGATGCTGCATGCACAAGGTTGCATGACTTCCCACTCACACACACTTCTGTAACACATAAACACAGACACGCTCTGTTCAACTTGGCTCACATGTACACACCGTTTTCCTGCAGGCGGAGCCCTGGCAGGACGCCACAGACGGCAAATTATTTCGCCATGACCACTGGCGCTCTCACACACATGGTACGGACACATAATCCCATTCAGTCCAACCCAGAATATTATTTTGGGTTGTCTTTAATTTTCTCATTTTGGCAATCATTTGTTTCTGCTTTTTAAAGTAGGTCAACTTAACCAAAAATAACCAGATTATCACAGATTAGGACTCTCAGATGCTCTGTGCGTGGTTGCAAAAACTTTCATTTTAACTGTCCCATTTGGCGCAATAAAGAACAGCTGCAACAATCTGTTGTTTTGCTTTGGAATAAATTGGTTTTGATTGGGTAATGGGGAATCAGCTGTTCTCATGACAAAAATTATCCACGGCTCTCCAGAAGATGGTGCTCTCACACTATCTGGTTCTGCAGATTCTCAGATGATCTCACAGGGATTACATGGATGTAAAACATGTTGTCTGCCTTACATATGAACCTGGGGTTCATCATGTCATTAGACCAGTAATATTGCCTGTGGGAAAGCTTTACATTCTATGCTGAAGCAATTTTGACTTGAGGGCTAGTTTACTGCAGAGCTGACGTATGGCTGACGTCTGCAGCAGGACTCTTGGGATCATATGTCTCATCTCGGGGCAGCAAACTGAAGCATCATAGCTTTAAACCCAGAGGAGTTATTTTGCAGGCTGGAATATCAAGCGAGTTCCCAGTGAATTAAACACACAAGCTTAGTGTGGATGTATTATGTAACTGTGGTCATTTTTTAAATAATTATATTGAAGAAATCATTGAAGCCAGTGTCAGCCTTGTACACATGCATTTAATCTATGCAATTCTGAATCTTTATCTAGCTTACTAAGTTTTATAGCACAGCAAACATATTTCATTTGTACATGTTAATACTCAAGTGGTGAAGTCAGTTGTACAATTTGACAATAGGAAGAGTATTTTGCACATGAGCGCTTTTTCAGGAACAAAGATGATGAGAAGTGCCCTTTCACCTCCTCACAAGCATTGTGCAAGTCTTATCTGTAGATAAAATGGAGAGTGACAAACACAAAGTAGAATTGCTCATGAGTATGTACACAGGCAGTGCATGTTGAATTCATTGTGTAAGGTGAAAAAATAAGTATCCCCTCTGGTTCACTTGGCAGTGTTCTGATATAGATATATGTTGTGTTCACATTGTATTCAGTAATGATCCAACAGGACCTTTTAGGATACCCCTTTCCTGCTTAAATGTCACCTGGATGAACTGACATGTTTTCATTATGCAGCTTTTAAGTAGCTTGATTAAGATGATTGTGGTGTAACCTATATGTTGTGGACTGTTTGTACTACCTCTGGAGCGATTTAGGAAGTTTGCTTTATGCAATCAGGGGTGGTTAAAAGATAAGACAGTGTCCAGTGGAGCGCTACAGGAATGAGTCCTAAAACCCAGAAATGAGGGTTTTAGTGCTTCCAGTTCCCTCATCTTGGAGTTAATGTAATTTTTTTTAGTTAGATGCCTGAAATAAGGTCTGTGTTTAACACAAGCTTAAGAGATTTTAACGTTTTGTTCTATGATATAAAATCCACCAATAAATACCCCGCTCGTGAATTTTGAAGCCTTTATTTGGATTTAAAAAGGTTGTTGCTAACAAGTGGCTAAATGTGACTACTAAACGTCATCATGCTGACTTTACAGCCTTGTTGTGTATACTTGCGTTCAGGCGACCGTGGTGTAGTTCATTCATAGCTTAACGTTAGCTTTGTACTTCTGCGGATTGCATTCGCACATCAAAAATCCTAAGTGCTGCTCATTTGTGGAGATTATCTTGCTGAACAAAACACATAAGTATCACAAACGTATGTTTGCCACAGAACTTATTTTCGTCAATAATTTAAAAGCCAATAGAAAAATCCCATTGGCTTTTGCCGAAGGAACCCACAGCGATTCTTACTTCCTGGTTGGCCCACAAAAATGTCATCCCTGTAGCACTCTATTGGCCCGTTGAACCTTTTGCATCAATAGATAACCTGCAATCCAACATTGGCGGTTTAAGTTACGTACGTGGGACAGATGTGCAGCATGTTGATAAGCAAGCAGAGGCCACCTGGCTGTAGCAGGGAGCAAACCTGTGCCACTTTATGGCTAAATGTATTTATAAGACAGCCGTCCCACAGCGTTCATCCCACAGCTTGACGGCAAGAGGTGTACAGTGAAAACATGGCAAGTGGCGGAGAGACCGGAGAGGTAAGGAGTGCTGTACGGTGGCTAAATATGGACTGGTGTCACAAGTGTAGTCGGACGTAATCTGCCTGCTTGAGTTTCCTGGATGGTGATATCATAGGTATAGAAATAGCCTATTGAACAGCTGAGGTTTGTGAATGGAACAGTATGGAGTGTACTGTATTAATTAACTGGACTTTTCATTATGTATTTCAAGTTTTTGTCCCATTTCCCCACCAGTCAAACACAAATCGTCTTGTGTGTGCTGGCTCCATTTACATCATCCACAAAGAGAATGAGCTAGCTATTGTCATGCACATTGCTCCAGCTGCTTTTAAAGCCATCGTGTCGTTATTGAGAGAAGGGCTATTGAATGTTAGTCTTCTACACTAAGAATAACCTGGTGATGTTTTTCTCACCCCCACATTTCCACCATTTACCACCTACTGTTGTAGCTGTTTTCACAACAAGAAAAAACTTTGGAGGGCATTTAAGCTTGAACCCCAACCCCTTTTTTTCTTACTCTTCACTCCCTCTCTTGTTTTCTTTCCTGTTGTGTGCCCTTGGCCCTGTCTTCACGTTGAGCTCTTTGGTGCTTTAAAACCTTGCAGTAAAACAGACCTTTACACCCTTTTTGATATGGCTGTCAGCGCCCAGGGTCTAAGTGCAAACTACCATACTCATTTGGCTGCGGCAGCCAGTGGTGACTGCGAGCTTTTAGACATCGTGGAAAACTTGGTTGGTCATGGAGAGAGGGAAAGGCTTGTTGAACCAACAGGGTGGTGTGACTGATTTTCTGTGCTCTGAGGATCTGGGAAGGTAAGGCGAGCAAGTATATCCACTTTCTGATCTTGGCTGGTACATTTCAAATTGTCTCTGATAAGGAAGGGCTGACTTGAGCAACACATGAGTAAATGTGTTTTCTCTATTTAAAAAAAAAAAAAAAAGGCTGGATACATGTTTTTTTTCTCACCAACTTGCAGGAATATAAAACTTTTGTTGTTGGACTTCTATCATGTGGTCATCAGTCTCTTTAAAAAAAAAAAAAAAAAGTCTTCTCAATAGATCCTCTGTAAATCCGGGAAAATTTGCTAGTATAGACATGGTCACAGATCTGAGCCAATGACCATCAAGACTCTCCATGTAGTGATTTGTCTGGTCTGCTAAGATAACACCACAACAAATGCAGATGAAGAAATGGATAAAAAGCGTAACGTCTGTCAGTAATCTCTATTTTGCAGAAGATGTCATGATGTGAGACAAATTGTACCACGAATCGAATCCAGATAAATTCGCCCCCGCAACCTCGTGCAGGTCCATTTTAATCCACTGCTGCTGAGAATTTGATATGCCTGGTTTGAAATGTCAAGCGTGGCGGTAGAACTGGGCCCAACATTGATTGTGATGAGTGGACTGACATAGTGAGTGCTCCAACACAGCAAGTAGGTCAGGGGTCAAGGCCTCTGTCTGGCTTTGCACACCCATTTCAGGTAGGCCGCCTCCTGCTTTGTAAATATGACATTAGTGGTCATAAAGAAAGAACCTGTATGCAGTACATAGTTAATTTTATATTGTCAGTGTTGGAACCTTTTGGCGATTACACTGATTACCTTTTATAGGATGTTAGGCAGACTTAGTTTCCTCCTTTTTAGACAGGCTTGGCATGAATTGCATGTTTCCTTTTGTTTCACTGTTATATATTAGGTAATTAGATTATTGTATCTTGATTTTTTTTCTGTCTTATGTCAGTGTTTCTAAACAGTACATCCTGCCAGCATAAAGACTATGCCAGCTTTTCCTGGAACCTCTGCAATAAACATTACACACAGTAGAATTGAGTGACTGACTGCCAGACTGTGTGTATTGACATAAACTGCACGTTAATGAGGGTACAGATAACCGTAGTCTGTCGTCAGAGTAACACAGGGACTTTACTGTGACAATATTGCCAAGAAATTCAATTTACTAAACTTCCAGCATCTGTGGAAAGGCTGCAACCCTTATCCTGAGTGCTTTTTAAATATACCGTAATCGCATCCTACTGAAAGCACTGAGTGCTGGTGGATGTTTGAGTGTTACAGGAAGCAGCTTCAACGTGACCTTGTTACGGTTAGTGCCGAGCAAAGAGAGGAAGTCGTTGAGATATTGAAACGGTCAATAGTCTTTTAAATACTGCCTGTATTGCCCTGCAACTTTAACCCCCTGCCGAGTGGAAGTAGGTCAGGTGAGCATATGTGAACACAGTCAAACACCTGGGAACACTTCTCATAGCGTGTTGCCTTTGTCTAAACAACATCCATAGTAGCTTACATGCTGCCAAAGTATTTACATTGTAGAATATAGGACATCATGTTGGTTACCTCCCTGAAGTCTTTAGAGTAAATTACAAGCTACAGTTAACCTACCACAATAGTTAATAGCTAACAGGTTGGAGCGTTCATGACACTTAAGAATGTAGATTCCCCACATAAGCAGGAAAACGTCTCCTGAATAGGGCTGCACAATTATTGAAAATCAATTAACAACAAAAAACAATCATAAATGTAGTCCCGAAACCTTCACAGGTACTGCATTTAGCACAAAATATGCTCAATTCATAATATGGCAAATAGAAGCCCAACAGGCAACAACAGCTGTCAGTGTGTCAGTGTGCTGACTTGACTATGACTTGCCCCAGACTGCATGTGATTATCATCAAGTGGGCATGTCTGTAAAGGGGAGACTGGTGGGTACCCAGAGAACCCATTATCAGGTAAAAAATACCCCTTGGGCCATGACAGTTTTTCCTTACCAAAATTTAGCACAAGTTTGGCTTGTTATTTAGCCTTCTTCATGACAAGCTAGTATGACTTGGTTAATACCAATGGATTCCTCAGGTTTTCTAGTTTTATAAGATGCCAGTATCTTCACTCTAGCTTTTAAACCCGCTACAACCTCCGAAAGATCGATTAATGTGTTAAAGAAATTAGTGGCGTTAAAATGGATTGGCGTTAACGGGTCAACTTTGACAGCCCTGGAAAAAATATCTAATCTGGATTACTTTGACTGATTTTGCAATGTTAGAGGGAATGATCATTTTTATGGCACTATTCTCCTTTTCATATGTGGTGCTATTTTTGTGGCTGTCTGTACCAAACACAGATGTTTTCTTAAACCTGTAGAGTATGATGTGTAAGCCAGGACATCGCTGCAGCACAACAATACTTAATTTAAAATGGTACGTTGAAACACATTTTACCTTTTAATGTATGGTGAATTTTATCAAATACTGCAATTTGAAAATTGCAGCAGGTGATATTGTGGTTTTGATAAATTGTGCAGCCCTACTCTTGAACGGTTAAAGCTCTTTTTGTATTCATATGAGGAAGTGTTGCTGGTTTAAAAATTTGATAGTCAGTCAAAACTGATTACAGGGTAGGTATCGACCTGACGCTGCTTTTCTTTTCTTCACTTTTTCTCTCTGACCTTAACTCCAATTACTCAGATGACGTGGTAGAGAGATAGTTTTTTTTAATTGCTTTTTGTTTTTCCAGGACTTAGCAGTGCAACGCCCTATGTACTCTAAGTAATATTTATTTTATGTCATGCTGTCAGTTGTTGAGACTGTCACTTTTTTAAAAATGTCTGAGGATGTTTTTAACAGCCAGAGTTCATTTAAGGGAGACGCGAGTTTGTGTTGTTCTCCGTGGTGTGATTCTTGGCCTGAGGGGAGACAGATAAATGCACCATTCCTAGATCAGGTGGGTCAGCTCACCTCACAAATATTTCACTTTCTCACAGAGCTGTTTTGAAAAAGTCTTGCCCTACTTTGCCCTCCCAGAACAAATCCCAACAAGACAGGATTTTGATGTTGTGTCGTGTTTGTCAGTGGAATATTTTATGGGACGGGCCTTATTTCCTTGAACATGTTAGTGCCTGTGTTGCATACGTGTGTGTGTGTGTGTGTGTGTGTGTGTGTGTGTGTGTGTGTGTGTGAGTGTGAGAGGGAGGTTATCTAGCTGTGGGGGAGTGGCAGAGTTTGACGTCACCCACTACGGAGAGTCACACCATTCTCAACACAAAGCAGCTTCCTCTTACCAGCACATTCATACTGCAATACAGCAACAGTTGTTTTCTGGCAGGATGTGGTGAAGGACCTTGACTTAAATAGGAAATAATCTCATCTTCGACCACACATTAAAGCATAAAGAGAACTATAGAAATAGTTTTTTTATATAGTTTTTAGTTTTTTATTATCTTAGTGTCTTTTATTTTGGAACATCTCAGCTTTGTTGTCATGAGGCGAGTGAGTAAAGCTTAGAGATAACATAGCGTTTTTAGTTTTTTTTCTATAAGAAAAGGAAATGCCTACTATCAGTAGGTATATGAGTTTTCGTTCATCAAAGCGATTTAAATTTACCAGGTAAGTTGGTCTTTGTTGTTTGTCTTTAGTTTAAGCTGAAAGTGTTTTTTTGTTTGTTTTTTTTTGTTTTGTTTTTTGCCAAAAATGAGGCTTTGTCGTCGTAATTTTTTACAGATTTATTTGTGTCATCATTATGTATATGCTGTAGTTCCAGGTCAAGGACAGGCTATGGCCTTTGAAGAGCACAGTGCTTGTAGTAAATCCTGCAACCTTCCTTTTACAGGACATTTTGTTTTTTTACGGTTTATTGAAGTGGAATATTTGCGGAGGCTTGTCAGTTTTAGAGCATGAACCTGTGTTGATCAGCTCATAAAACAGCCAGGAGGTGTTATTGTACAGCCACAAACAGAGCGCTGACGCAACATATATCAATAAAAACTTTCTATAACCTTTCCCATCACATCATAAAGATAAACCCATTGTCTGCCAAATGTCAGTCCAGTCATCACATAGTCTTAAATTTGAATAGAAATGCCAAAACTCAAATCCCGAACTCAAGTTCAGCTAAAGCCTGAAGCAAAGTGTTTAACTGTGCTGTTTTCTGGTGCTAGATGACTGGCATCTTCTCAGAGCCGGTTTTAGATTTAGGTGGTGGCCGGTGGTGTTTCCCCACACTGACTTCCTCTGGTTTTATTTTAATTTCATCATTAGGTCTTCTGTTCATCATGTGCAGTTAAGTTTTAGCTTGCTGTGGTAGAGTTATGTACTACTTTTTTGTTGTTTTGTTTTTTTAAGTGTATGTTTCTACAGAAGTGAACTTATATCAGTGGGTGTTGCACCACTTCTGTTAGTCACATGGTGGTGAAATTGCAAGTAGTCATGCTAGTTTTTTTTGTAATGGCCTTATTTAATTCCACATGCACATTGTATATGCACATAAACAATATTTTACAAGTTGCTAAATCTGCCCCCCCTCCCATGTCCAGCAGCTACCCAGTGGAGAGCAGTGGTGGCGGGCTGCCAGCCAAAGTGAAGAAAAGCAGGAGCAGCTTAAGCAATGGCAACATCAAGAAGATGGAGACCAGAAAAGCCTTGAGCCTGGAGGCAGCCCAGCTCGAGATCCAGCAACAGCACAAAACCATCACCAGACAAGTAGCCATCAGGTAGGACAGATGGGGAAGAGTGGGGATTATACATAAGAACTTTTCAGGCAGTACTCTGTCTAAAATGATCTAAAATCATCAAATTAATGCCTTAAAGGTCTTAAATACTGTTGAAGAAAATAATTTAAAAGCACACAGAGCTGCTGAGCATTTTATAGATTAATGAAGAACCATTTATGAGGCCATGAGATGGTCTTCCACGCTTATTTCCATTTTTTTAAATGTATGTAAAATCTAAAAACTGACTCTTAAAGGCTTACCAGATGTGGGGGAAAATACAATTTCTCATTCTTGAAATGCAGAAAATCACACATTGGATGTAGCGGAAACTGCAGCTATTCTGAACACCCATCACAAGATCAGACCTAATGCTGACGTTCTGCCGTGACACACTCATGACTGCACATCTGTCATACACTGTCTTCTCACATGATTCAAATGATGGAGGTAGATCTGTGATATTTGTTAGTGTGAAGACCAATATTCATCCCTACCGCTGCCTACATGACAGTGTGATTGCCCAGCGGCTTTCAACAGATATATTCAACACTAACCAAGGTTCAGTCAGTAGACAGGCCTGTAAAAACAAACTGGGCATGGTGAACACTCTCCCTCCCTTACTTCTGTAGTTTTGGCTCCCCCTGCAAGAACCACCAAAGTCAGGAAAAAAACAAATTACAAAACAAATATGGAAATGAAACATGTGTCTTCTCATGTAAACTTAAAACTGACAGCTGTGATCTTCATCTCAGCAGGTCGCAGACTTTCGACGTTGACAGCAGAGGCTTTGAGAGGACAGAGGGCACCGGCACGCAAAGTGTAAGTCGACAGCTTCATTTAATCATTTGAAAAATGTAATTATTATAATCTAGTTTTGATAATTATTTAATTAGAATAGGTGTGTGTGTCCTCAAACAAGATGTCCCGATTTTTACTCCACTGTTTTTTTTTTCTTTTCTCTTTTAGAGTTTCATAAAGCACAACAAGACATTCCACAAGTTGTTTCCAGACATTCCTAAGAGTGAAGACTTGATACACGGTAGGTAAACAACAACAAAGGGAAGAGCGAATGATGGCCTTAATGAATAAACCACATGATGCTAATTGTGTTTGTGCACCGCTCCTCTCCCAGCATACATCTGTGCCCTGCAGAAGGAAGTGCCCTACCATGGTCGACTGTACATCACTGACACCAATGCCTGTTTCTACTCCTCAGTTCTGCTCAAGGACACTAAGGTACGCTGCATCTGGCTTCTCTTTTACCTAATGTTTTTTTTTTTTTTATAAAAATATATCCAGGTAATATCTCAGTTTGAATCTATTTCTCATGGTGATTAGTATCTCACCACATTTTTGCACTTTTGCTAACACTTCCTTGTTTGTGGCTGTGTGCTCTTGCAGGTAGTTATTCCAGTTTCCTGCATCCACATAGTGAAGAAGCAGAACACAGCTTTACTGGTACCCAACGCCTTGTCAATTCGCACCACAGAAGGAGACAAGGTCAGTTTCTCACCTTCACCCCCACACAGCCTTTTTAATAAACATTTAGCACGGCCATACCATTGATTTAATAACTAGAGATGTTCAAAGTCAAGTATAACATTGAACTCTGCTTTAGATGTAATCTAATCAAAGACTGTGTGTATTTCATGGTTGATGGTTTGCAAGCACGACAGATGGCTAATTTTCCAACTTTTTTTTTTTTTTATTCCCTGTCATTGTTTAGTACCTGTTTGTGTCGCTCCGGAACAGAGAGTCATGTTATCAGCTTCTGCGTTCAGTGTCTCCTCAGATAGAGGTGGGTGGCTTGAGTTTGATCGGTGCATTTGCTCATCGCAGAATCTCAGTTAAAAATGAAGTTCTGGAAATGTATTTAGATTTATAATGGAAAGAGGACACCAACCCTGCTATTGTAACCTTGTTGCATATCTCTAAACATTTGTATTTTGCCTAAACGCACTTAGTCACAGCATGCAGACTATATCAAATCCATTTGTCAAAACTAGATTTATGATAAGACTATCAAAATGAAAGTTACTTTTCAAAAATACAATTTTTAATTTAAAATTGAAACCTTTTTCTGTGTTACAGGATGGCAGCACAAATAGTAGCCCAATCTTTTCCTCAACTGAGAACAGCTTCGATAAGAGCAAACTTGTGGTAAGAGACAAGTGTAATCTTATTGTCATAGAGCTCCACAGTAACATTTTCTTAGCAGTGTATAAGGTCCCCATTAACACAAAATTGAGGATATGGCTGAATTATAAGGTAGACCAAGTTTGTGATGGTATTCCTTGTTCTCTCTCATCTCAACAGAACTCCAGCCAGTCAAGTCTGGACGACAGCTTCGACCAATTTGATGGCTCAGAGTCGCAATCTTTACAGGACCAGCCTCTGCACAGACCACACAGAGGTGAGAGTCCTTTACATTACAACAACTGTTACCTGTACCTAGAATCATCTTGTATGATAGAGAAATCAAAACTGTATCTCTAAGTAACCCATGTTGCATTGAAGTATCAGCAAGAATCTTTTTGGGAAGTTGACAGCAGTGCTAATCTTTTTCTGACAGCAGCCATGCGTAGATGGACTAAGACCTGTTGACAGTTTTTTTTTTTTTTTGTGCTGTTATCGCTCGTGCTCATGTCTGTTGAAGGCAGTTTACGTGCAAAGTCCAAGGTCTAAAAGCAGGCTAACATTGATTTCTTTTTCCCCATCAGAGGCAGTGCCTAATGGGAATGGCCCGACTTTTAGGAGCCTGCACATGCAGCAGAGCGATAGCTCGTCCTCAGAGGAGCTGTCAGTATCAGGTAAGACGCACACATGGCTTGCAATTTAGTATTACTTACCAGCTAAGTCCTGGAAAACTCTGACTGTGGTTGGCTAGTTTATTTATCAAAGTGGCAGGTAGAGTAGACAACCATCATTTTAGGCACTGCAATGAAACATAGCTTGTGTTTGATCCCCAGATAGATAGACCGCTGCTAGCAAATATAGATCAGAAAGTCTTATTTGGAAGATGTCGGTGGTTGAATCATTTCCTTGTTAATCATAATTGTATTGTTGTTTTTCTGTTTACTCATAATGTCACTGTGCATCTCACTCTCCCCAATCATCTGCAAAGTATACATATGGTGCATAAGTATGGCACAACCTACCAACATGATGGTATTCATGCTATGTTTTTAGGTTCAGGTGGATCATGGGTTTGGAACGTGACAGAAAAGGCCAAGTCCCTGCTGGTTCAGAGAGAGGCCAGCACCCTCAACACTCTACTCTTTATTTACTTGATTTTGTGAGTAGCACTTCCTCTCTATAGTATGTTCTGTCTTATGCTTTCTCCCTCCCTTCTTCCTTTAAATCCTACGTTAATCTAAATCTGCTCCTCATTCTCAAAGTCACACTCCTTAAAGGAAAGGCTTCATAATAGAACGTGATAGAAAATTCAAGCTCGCCAACTTTTATTGTGTTTTTGCAAACCAGTTTTTGGACGCTAACATGCAACTAATTAATTAGTACTAAGACTTGTTTCTGTGCCTGCTTTTAGTAAGTAGGCCTCCACTTTAAGGGTTTTGAACTGTTATGCTTATTGGCATACAGTGCAGTTTATTGATAGGCAAGTGTGACATGCAGTCCTTTTTAATACCCACTGAAAGGACTATAAATATGTGGGTGTTTATTCAAGTGTTATTATAGTTATAGTTGGTTCTCTATGTACCTGCCATAAGCTGATATCATTGCCGTTGATCACAGTGAATACACAGGAAAAAGACCATAAAAATGACTCATATTTGTTGTTTTTTTTTACAGGGTTGTGCTGCTGCTACTGTCTTCAGGCTACATTGGTTTACGTATCGTGGCCCTGGAGGAACAGCTTGCATCCCTAGGGGCGCTCCCTGAGTTCACTTTACAGAGCGGGTAAGAATAAAAACACCCTTGTAAGGTGGTTGCCAAAGTTGAATGAGCATTTTATATCTACCGAGTATAGCAGTTCTAACTTACAACTACATTGTGCCAGTAAAGACAAAGTCCAAATCAGCCTTATCTGTGCCTCGAGACCCTCCATAATTATGCATCACTGTCACTTGGTGGTCAGTGTTGTGTACTTACTAATATACAAGGAAAAAACAGAGGACTGACTTCTTTCTCCAATAATTCTCAAACTAATCCTTCGCTTCACAAGGCCCGAAAAATACATGCATATTCTGTTCCCCTCAAGAAGGTACTGAGACTCAGCAATGTTGCAAAAATAGCATACAAGGCTGCTGTGATCTTTTTGTCAGATATGTTTGCACAATATATCTATATGGATATTCCCTTATTAATCTGGTGTTCAGTCTGTTGCGTAATTGCTTTTATTCTCTTGTAAGGAAATGGGTCAGATTATTTCCTGTAATAGGTGACACCTTGCTGCCAAGTGACTAAATCATTCAGTATTGTTAGGTGTGTATTTAATTTGCTTTTGGTATGTCGCTCTCAACTTGTTCCCTCTTGTCTTTTCATAGGTACCAAGACACATAACACTCAGCGACTGAAGGAGAGATTGGTTGACTCGTGATTGGAGGATTATTTCGACCACTTCCAGCAGCGGGAGAAATTTAATGTACTCAAGACTGTGCTCCCAACAATGGCCAGTGCTGTTGGCAAGAGGAAAAAAAAATGGCCACCCTGTGCAATTTCAGAGACAACTTGTTAACTTGAAGGGCTATACTTCCTCCTAGTGCGGTAGACCTACCAACGGACATACCACGACTACAGAGCCGTGCCAAAATGCATAAACACACACACACTGCCTGGTTGCAGCGTGTCTGTCATCAAAACCAAAGCCAAACGGCTCTAACTTAGCAAATGTGCCACGCTAGCCAAGTTGACGGGCACTTTTACTGACAGAAACTGTTCCACATCTATGTTATCCATCATCCTTCATGCAGACTCCTCTACCTGAGCATGCAGTCTGAACAGGGCTATACCAATCAGCATTAGCCTGCTGTAGTGCTTATTATTATCACACCTCAACACCAGAGACGTAGTGCTATGCATAACCAAAGATGCACACAGTGCACGTCTTTTGCATGAGTGCACGGAGCAGATTTTAATAATTTTCTATCTCTTATTTACCCTTCCACCTATCAGCGGAATACAGCAGTCTGTCTCTGTTGGGTACTTCTCTCCGAATGTTTCCTATTTTTCTAATCAGCTGTGGGTTGACGTGATGATAGCTGAAACCTCAACATCAGATCAGCCCATGGAGGCGTGATCCTCTCCTGATGGTCTTATCCTTTCTCTCTTTCTCCAATCAACTATGATCGCAGTATTATTTTCCTCGTCTTTGGCATGATTTAAACCAGTTTTAATGATCAATGCTCAGAGGTTATTTTTCCCTGCAGTCTCAACTGTGGATGAATGCATCATCAATGCACAATTATTTAATACAGTAGGAGACAAGGAGGTTGTCTCAGAGGCATCGATATGTGTTTGTGTAAGGCTTTTCTACAACTTTGGTCTTCAAGAGTAGATTTAAAATCTGTCTGATGTACTGTCTACCAGTCTGACCACATTGTGTTAAAAGTACAAACCTCTCTCTCTCTGTAATAGACCTCTTGAAGACTAAGCGGCATTTCTAGAATTTTCAGGTTATTTAAAAGTAGCACCAATAATGTATTTCTAACGTCCATACATGTGTCTGCAATATCGACACTCGACTGATACTGTATATGCATTCTCGCTCTTGTCACCCGAAGAGGAGAATTTACAGCTACACGTGCCGTATGGTCCAAGTTCTCAGCAAAAACAAGTGGTCCCAAGAAGAAATTTCAATATGCAAACAAATTATTATGCATGGCAAAGTGTAATTTATCTTCGTGTGCCGTTTTAAAATGGAGCTTGATGTTTGTGGGGGAAGAAAATGTGTAAGAAAAAAAAAAAAGTTGTGAGTGAAAGGAACAGCTCAATCGAGCGAGCGCACTTTAAAAAACGTGTTGTGCCTGTCACAATCCGAGACACTGTTTTTGGATTGAGGAGAAATGGCAAAGTTGGCAGTTGTGTGGTATCTGACGGTGCTAAGACCCTTTTTTTTAAATTGTCTTCACTCAGGGGTGGTGGGCACTACCTGCCACGTGGTTTTAGGTCGTCATTTTTCCTTTGTCATTTCAAAGTCTAGTGCTCGTGATGGGGTTCACATGTTCGTCTTGGCTTTGGTGATTTCTCAAATGTCCCTTAGAGAAAGAAAACTACTCTTCATTGAGTTTCTCTACTAAATTGATATAACTGTATTCAGCTTCTCATAATGCTTTTTCTTTTCCCATCCCCTCTTATCACCCTTTTCAACTAACCTAGCGATGCATATCCACGCCACATCTCAATGACTTTACACGACCCGTGCTATGGAAGCTGTTCTTGACGAGGTGTAGCGAGTGGGTTTACTTTAGCTCCATCCTGTTTAAAGGTTTATGTCAACCACGCCACATACAGTACTGTCAGTTCTTATAATCCCCCAGCAGGGGGCAGCACACACGTCCACTGTCCGTGAATGGACTCAATGGCGGGGGCAGTATTTGTGTGGTTTTGCACTATTCAAAGTGTTGTAAATAATTTTGTATCAGTTGTTAATGTCCTTAATTCTACTATGGTCCTATATATATTTATTTGCATTCTGTGTAATTCAAAGTAGTCTCTGTGAGATGGCTTTGCTATTGTTCGAAATAAATCAAATGTTGCGAAGTAAATAATCTTTCGTGTTTTGCTATTTC
The DNA here is from genome assembly GCA_947000775.1 of Pterois miles. NCBI lineage: Eukaryota > Metazoa > Chordata > Actinopteri > Perciformes > Scorpaenidae > Pterois > Pterois miles. The sequence continues at coordinate 2,530,258 of CAMQGK010000552.1, forward strand.
AGTATTTTAGGTAACGCGTATAGAGAAAGCAACATAAAATCTTTATATTCATTAAAGTAAAATGTAGAAATTTGGACACAAAAAAAAAAACACAGATTCCAGTTTCCAGAGTAGATAATCCATCATTTGACAGAGAACCTCTCTGTGAATCCGACTGTATCTGGAATACTGTGAATACTTTCATATTAAATTATACTCTCTTGCTTTTGATATATCATCAGTAATATATCTGTGAAATGTCATCCAGGTCATAGGATATTTTAAAGTGCAAGGTCAACTTCAACCATACTTTCTGTAGGTTTCTCAATCATATTCTTTAATGCCAAAACAAATCTACATCTTCATGCAATCTGAAGCAAGTTCAGTTGATTTAGTTCCTCTATGTATCGTATTATTACCCATTTATTTAGCTTCTTTTTTATGCTAAAGTCATTCTTAATCTCTGTCAGTGACCCAGATTCCCCAGAGGGACCTAACAACTTTATGTTATGTTAAATTCGCTGCGCCGGTGCTGATTATGCTTAAGATTGGGTGTTTTCTCCAGAAAGACAACTGGTAACCAGTTTTTTTAAAAAAACATTCAGCCAGACTTTTCATTATTAGGTGAATAAATGGAACCAGGTAACTCAGATGTGAACTCACTTTGTGACACAGGCCTTATCATTCAGCAGTGTTTTGTGTCTCCTGTATGTGACACCATACCACCATCTAGTGGACAATCTGTTATACACGGATCTCTCCGTACAAATCTAAATTACATTTAGACATTTAAAATGCACATTTTAATTCTGAATTACTCAGTACAGTGTTACTTTTTTGTAAAATAATTATTGAACTGTTCTTAAGATGTTTTTAGTTGATTTTATTGAACAAATAATTAATGAAACTTTTTTTTTTTTTTTACATTTTCTGACTGCTGTTTTGATTCACAGGATATGATTTTACAGGGCAAACATTTCCAGAAGAATTAAATGTTCAGACAAAGGCTGCGATATGCATGAGTGACACAATTATTATTTAACTAGTGGCCTAATAATAATGGTCGAAATTATGTGAAATTGCATAGGGATTTAAATTAAAACCATCAGATTTTCTTGGGGGGGACAATCCTACGTGTACTAGTATCTTTTATTCACTGTAGAAATTAAAAATGTAATGGGACCATTTTGCTGATACACTGGCAAAATGTGGGGAATACTGGCACTTATTGTTAATTAAAATGTTCAAATTAATGTTTTCAGGTGGTCCTGGGAGATATCATGATTGTACTATAGCAAAGGTACGACTCACCCTACTCTGCCTCTGATTGGTTTTCTCTGATATTCTTACCCTTATCCTAACCAATCTCACTCCCTCATGTCTAAACCTAATCAATCCAGTTTATGCAGGCAGCGAGTGCCAGCCAATCAGAGGTAGAGCAGGGCGGGTCATGGGTGTTTGAACGTTTGCTCTAGGATCTGCCAGTTTCTCCTAATTCAAAGGTAAGATGTTTTCTAAGTGTTGAGGTCAACATGAAAAAATATTGTCACTGAATCAGAGCAGCAGTGAAACCACACAGGAGTTGATGATTTCTATTTATTCCATTCTAGGTAGTCAAAAGCAGCAGTGGCATCCATTGCAGCCCTGGAGCTAATCAGCATGCTGATGTTGTTCAGCTATCTGGGTTGTTTGAGGGAGCAGGTTCTGCAGTGGTCCGCTGGTAAGCACACAGCTGAAACACACCTGAAACACACCAAACAGAAGTCATCTCCAAATGTAGGCTAACTGAATCAGTTTCATCGTCTTAAATGACATGTCCATGGTTTAAAATGTGTTTAGTTACTGTGGAGCATGTGGATCATTGTTGTATTATTGTTACTCAAACCAAAACCTTCAAATCCAACACAGTGGATACTTGATTTAGACTATAAAACAAGAAAAGAATCAAAATACATTTAAAATGTTTGCTTTTTTGGGAGCCCACTGTTTTAAAGCACTGCCTTAATTAATTTCTGCCCCAGGGTTGCTATTTTTTCTAATTTTAAAAAATTATATGGTTTAAAACATTAGAATTACTCACATACAGTTGAAGCACAAATGAAAATTTATATTTTTGTTATGTGAGGCAAAAAAAATCATTGACACATTGTTCCATTTCCTTCATAAATACAAACAATTGAGGCTTTTTTTGGGTAAATTTTCATGTGTATGAGGAATTTTACGAGAATTAATATTTGATTAATTAAGAAAAGTGCATTACTGTCTTTGTCAATGGCAACCAAATCTAATATTTCTATAGTAAAATTCTAAATCTGAGAAAGTGTAAAACATCTTTCCACAACTCTTATGTACATGTACAGGACCAAAATAAGCGAGAGCAAGTTTCAGGATGTAATTCACAGAGGGGTTTACTTTCTTTGTTGCTCTTTAACTTTGTAAGAAATGTTTCACTGAATAGAAGCTATTCATCAATTTAAATAACCCCTCTTCTACCTTATTTGTCAGAAGGAACAAGCGTAAATATCTAATCTAAAATAGTTTTGCCACTGTTGTGTTCCAGTTAACTCTGTGGTTGCAAATTTTCTGACCTCCAGGTGTTCCAGGTGCACAAAACCAAATGTACATAAACACCATGGCTGACTGTCAGCAAACTGAAGTTTCTTTGGCAAATATACACACAGTTAACCACTTAAGCAGTGCAACCTCCACAAATTTGTTGCCATTTTTAATATCTTCCTGAATAACTTTTGTGCAGAGATCAATTTATATGCACAACAGGTTTTAGCATGTGATATAATTTGGAGTTCTGAGTTGTCTTGAATGCAGCGTTCGATCCTATGCACAATGGCACAGCCACTTTAAAGTGTGTGTTTACTCTCCTCTTCAGAGTACCAAGATCCAAAGGTGCAAACAACAGGTTTTGTTACTGACCAAAGAAATCACAGGCCCTGCAGGTCACTCACAATAAACATTTTTCCCAAAATAAGTAACCAAAAGAACATAAATACAGTAAATACCTGCTGCAAAAGCCAAAATGATGGCCACCCAGCCGATGATGTAGGACCAAGAAAAGCGCCAGTCCAGGAAGCGCTTGCCAAAGAAAGTGACAGTCACTCCGGTGTAAATTGCCAAAGCCAGTAGAGCAAGAAAACCTGAGAAGGGAGGGTAAGAAGAAATTTAAGGTAAAGCATGAAAATAAGCAGACGAGACACAAACCAATCTATATAACCTGTCTATTTTTAGTGCACCAAGACAAACCACTGTTGTAAGCCTACAAAAAAAAGTTCCCTGACAAGTCTGATGCCAGGAAAATCTGCAGTAATAAAGGTTCATCTTATCTTATCTTATCTTATAATAGTTCTTCCTTAGAGAAGTGCAGCCTGGTTTATGATCACATGAACTTGCTGATTATGTGTTTTACCTGACAGGACCAGGGCGATGCCGCCGGTGCGGACCCTCCTGTTCTTGGTGCCGTTAGTGAAGGCGCTCAGGCCGAGCACCACGCCAGCGAAGCAGCTCAACACCGCCAGCAACATGAAGGCCCGCGTGGCATCCCAGAAGGCTGGACACACAAAGGTCAGGAGCACATACGCATCAACAGACACTTAGACCTGAAATACTGGTATTTCTGGGTTTTTTTTTTTTTTTTTTTTGACTATTTGAAATGTTTTCTCTACATTTATTATGGTGAATTGAGTCTTCCTTTAATCTGCTCTTCTTTACTTTTTCTTTTCTTTCAAACACTGTCAACACAATTTTAGTTGGTTGTTCTTTCCACCAATAAAAAATAGGGCTTTATATCTTTCGTCAACCTAATTTGTGACACTGGTATCTAGTATCTAGATACTTTTTGAAACTAGAAAAGCACTCGGAGAGCGCAGACCTCTGCCAAGCACCATAGTTTCCCCCATATTGTAATTCACTCCAAAATAAAAATCCTACATTTTTTAAAAAGAATTTTATATCAGTGGCAAACATAGAACATATATACAAGACACAACATAAAACTCACAATACATTAGGCCAAAATGTAAGAGTACCCCCATTTTTTATATAAATTGCTATAAAATCCGCCATCTGGATCAGATCTGGATCAGCCTTTGGGATTTGATAGAAGTACACATTGTAAATCCCAGAGTCAAATTTCATGAGCTTTGGGCAACAATTACAGAGATATTGAGAAACAATTTTTTGGGTCCCATTGACCCCAATGTTAACAGAAATTTCAAAGTGATCCAGAATCCAGGATTTCTTCCGGATCACCCCCAAAATTAAATCAGTCCTCCCTTTTCACATTTTCAACACACCCTGAAAATTTCATCAGAATCCGGCCATAAGTTTTTGAGTTATCTTGAACACAGACAAACAGACAAAGAGACAGATAAACGCCAGTAAAAACATAACCTCCTTGGTGGAGGTAACAGTCATTTGGCTTGCATAAAGTCTGGATAGATCAGGCACATCTGATTGATATTGTGTCTGATATAGAAATGGCTATGCTGTTAGCATGATATAATTTGATTTCACATTTACTGTGTAAATGATCAATAGGACTTTATCAGATTGTATAGACAGATATGTCGTTATAATGATTATATTTCATTAACATTCTGAAGGAGTAATTTCCCCAGAATCACCCAAATGGTCCAAGACATTTTTGTTCAAATTTTGTCTTGTTAAATACCTCTTCTGAAGTACTCACCTACAGTTATGGTGTGGGCATGACATTTGTGGTTGATGCAGAACCGCCAAAGCCCCTGATTGGCTGAGCTCCCCGAGTATCGATACTGCATCCAGAAGTCTGTTGCCGTCGAAACGATGAGGAGCACAAGGGCGGCCACGCCGCAGAGAGTCCCTCCTCCTGCTAAAGTATACAGCATCATGGAGAAGCCGCCGTCCTCCTAAACATTCAGCAACTGTTCAGGGAGGAGAGGACAGGGTGGAAAACGGTGCATCACTTAGACCTCATTGTTATTTACTCATCAATGCCCTGGATGCCAAAAGTACCCATTATACATCGTTATCTATGTCTGCTCAAGTTTCCCTCCCAGTATAGTACCGTCTCTTTCACCCATCTTTATGCAAATCAGGCACATGTGGGTCAGATCAAAACTTGTTAAGTTTTATGCGTGTGCTAAATCTACAGTTAATCAGCAAAACATCAGTTATGAGACACACGTTTGGCACAGGGGAAGTTTCATTGATTGCAATCTGCAACCTCACCACTAGATGCCGCCAAATCTGCCACACTGGCTCTTTAAGGCAGTAAAATCGTCGCAGTTGGTAGATTCGTGAAGTAAATCTGTGCAAAATTTTCGCACCAAGTTTGACTTGTCAAATAGCAAACCTTCTGGACAGTACTGACCTTTAATTAACCAGAGAGTTTAAAATGCAGGAAGCTGTCGTCGATTATTAGCTGTGCTGCACCTCCGGCTTTAACTTCCTCTGACTGTTAAGTGCTCCATTAAAGAGGAACGGTTATGGCACAACATTCAGTTGTTGGACTGGATATGTATTGAACACATCCATAATTCATTTAGCCAACATTTCAGATATCCACAATGTCATTCTCTCTAGGGAAACTTACATATTTTTTTAAGGCTTCTAGGCCTTTATTTGACAGGACGCTGGCGTGCAGCAAAGGGCCACAAGTCAGATTCGAAACCACGCTGCTGTGGAAAGGACTCAGCTGTTGAAAACCACGCATGAATTGTGGATATGTGCTCAGGATATCCAAAAAAAAAAAAAAAAGATTATTATGACTCATTACTATCAAATTGTATATTTCTGAAATGTGAGTTTTACCAAGTATGAATTATGTTGCTGAGATCAAAAATGTAATTGTAACTAACTGAAATTGAAAAGCCAATACACATGAATGGCAATCCTAGGAAAAATGATGTTGTGAATATCTGAAATGTTCTTTTCGAACAACAGGAAGAATGAAATTACAAATATCTGCAATATATGTCCAGTCTAGCTGTTAAATGTCAAAACGTCACTTTGAATTTAAATTAGGGATTTAAAGTCTTAAATTTAGTTTTGACAAGTCAAAGTTTCAGATATCTTGGAATACAATTTCTACTAGTAAGAATGTTATTGTGTATTTCTTTAATTGCCATTTTGACTAATGAGTGACAGTTTTGACTAAATGCTATTATGGATATCTAATTGTACAAAGGACTGTGGTTCCATTAAATGTTAAAACGGCTTCCCATAGTAGTCCATGACGGCTCCACTGACCTGTGCAAGCTGTCGCCTCTCTTTTACCATCTGAGCCACGTTTACGTGCTCACTATAGCCTCAGAGCAATAGACTGATCACACCAAAACTAAATGTTCAAGAGGAAACAAATTCTTACCCTTTAAAACAGTTAAAAACAAGAGCAAGATTTTTCTCAGGTTTTGAAATTACCAGACCTTAGTAAGCATTTTTCATAAAATATAAAAGCCAGAGATCTGACATGAACACAGCTAGATGAGAGTGAATCATTCTTCAGTGACGCCGTCAAATTGGTCACAGCCAGTAAAGCACTTGACTCAAACCGCTGTATAACAATTAGCTTGCCTATCAGGCAGTTCAGAGCCATTGTTCGCCGTTAATTCCCCTCTACGCACCACAAACTAATCTTCAGTACTGAGCAACTGAACTGTCAGCAGTGTCGCTCTCTGTCACACATCCAGCAAACCAATCATTTCATACACTGAAATTCCAACATTGCATCCAAATTAGACCTACGCATGTGTTTCCCTAATGTGTCTGACAATATTATTCAGTTTTGTTAAGCAACATGAGCAAACACCAGGCCCAGTATGTTAGCTGTAAAGATCGCATCCCTCGACAGAGGTCTCCAGACTTCATCTTTCGGTCTTCGTAGTTCCATTTAGCTCCAAAAGCAGGTTCTTAGTTGTCTCTTTGCCTTTTAGACCCTCACAAAAAGTAGTGTCTTCCTGGAAGTACTGTAAAGACATGTTTAGTGTAAATCCAAGTGTTTATTTTCCTGATACCTCCAGTTGGCTGGTGTCTCTCCAGGGTTGCTGGCTGTGACCGTGTGCCTATCCTTTTTAAGCCCTGTCCCCCCCGGCTCTCATTGTCCACCTCACAAAAGAGGGAATGATCCAGCGCAGCATGTGAGTGATGTTAAATCCCCGCTTGCGCTCTTCTCTGCAGTTGCCTCTCGCTCTAACCTCTTGCACTTTGTCTATCTCTTTGTCCTACATGACGTCTTCTCATTCTTCCCATCTTCCATTTCTTTCTCCGTGTTTTCTGCAAAGTAGCTGATCACACCTGGCACCTGCTGTAAATGCATCATGAGATTTCTCTCTGCTAAAGTGCCAAATGTCCCAACCCCCACAGTTAAATGTGCAGGACAGGCTTTAGCAGCATAGGCAACTATGTATATACACCCTGCATGTCAGGGAAATAAAACTCAGTTGCATTTTAATTTGCCAAAACAGCACACAAAATAACAAGCAGTGTGGTGACACTTTCTATCTTTATTCCCTCACTTAACTTCCAGCCCCAAAGTGTAACCTTTATATATTCAAAAAGCACAGAGCATGTGCTATCAGGCTGCCACTATTTGACCCCTTGGCAGTTCCCTCATTACACACTTGTGTGCACAAACAGTTTAAAACCACACAGCTATGTCATCGTGAGCCACAGATAATATGAAAATATGATGCATAATACCCATCTACTCTACATAGGTGCTCAGTAAAAGTGAAGATGAAATCAGAGCCTGATTTGCACTTCTAGGCCTAGATTTGTCATTTCACATTGTGCAGTCCAGCAGCGTTCTTATCTTTAAAGTGCCTCATTACCATTGTCTTTAGCCTGCAAGCATTTTCAGTCAGTTCTTTCATCATTTTCTGTCTGTTCTGGGGGGCAACAACTGCACCTCACCACCTCGATTTTGAATTTGTTGAGTTGTAACGGTATGAAATTGAAAAAAAAAACATTTAACAACAAAAAAAAAAGTTAAAAATGCTGACAGGAGCAGTCTGGCTTCACTATCAGACACCTACAGTATATGTTAATTGTTAATAATCAGAGGACATTATTTTAAAATCTCACAGCTGATGTTGTTTTTCATTTAATAGCATGCTATAGTGCTGCTAACATGCTTTGGTTATATAATATAATATAGTGTAGTTACATGCTATTTCTATTAGGTTTATAATTAGGTTTATTATAATTGTTCATTCCTTTGAGGGTCATTGTAACCGATAAAAATAATAGTGAAATATCATATTCTGTGATATTTTCTGATGTGCCTTGAAAACGTCATACCATTACAACCCTGTTTGTGAGGTGATACGAGGTGCTGATCAGTAATTGAGCTGCTAATTAATGCTGTAATTTAGTTGAAGACTTAGTTGTGACCCCAGGAAGAGTAGCAGCTAATGGGGATCTAATAGAACAAACAAACAAACTACTACTCTTATTTCTCCTCCCCTTCACTGCACTAAGTTTTGCTCTTGCTGTGCTCATCCTTTGAAATTACCCTGAATCTGACCCTGAACTTACACATCAAAATGTGCTGGTTTCTACAACTTCACACCCAACATTTCCTTTTCTCATGTTACAATTTATCTCTTTAGTTTGTCTGAAACACAAAATTGAAATGAAATTTTTGGTCTGGACATGCTTACGGATGACTCGTCACGGAAATGCGAACATACTGTATTTTCAACATTTGCGTAAAGCGCCAATTATTCACATTTTGAATAGTAACAGATGTAGGGAAAAAAAACACATTGGGAATCTATACAAGTGTGCACAAATGCCAAAGGGTGATCGGTCTTTGCATTACAGTGACATTACAATAATTAACAGATGACAAGGCATATGAGAAAATATCAAAATAAAGCTGCAATTAAATAAATAAATAAATAAATCTCCCATCAATTCACACATCCAAAAAAAATAACTAAAAATAATCGCTAAAAAGGCACATTATGATATGCATAACCAAACGTGGCTTCTTTCCACAACATGAAGAGCCAGCTCACTGCTTCCTATACAAACTATAGACAGCTACTGCTTTATGTTGCATCAAGTCGGTGCTTTCCAACATTTGACACTACCTGACTATAATGTAGTTTGGCATCGGAAGAAAAAAAAAAAAAAGAAGGTGTGCTTGCAGTGAACTTACTCATGGCTTTCAATACAGGCATTATGTATCTCTATATCATCTCTAAAAGATTCATCTTTATGCTTTACTTACAAAAGCCTAAAGAAGCGAACACACTCTCTACAGGTGCTGATCCTCACAGCTCACTAACGCTAAAAGTTTCCTCTTTTTACAGCCTTTGCAAAATGTTTGAGTTTCATTTCATTTCTTTTACTTCTAGTTACACACATTTTAAGAATGCTGCACATACACACATACAGTACACACAAAGACATATATAGTAGTATGCAAACATACACACACGCACAGCTAAGATTTCCACCTCAAAAACACATCTGTCACACAGTTTCAGCAACATAAACAGCTTGATGCTCACAGTATAACACCGACACACGCCGCAGCAGTAGGTGATAGTGGACACTGTGTTCTTGTGCTTCCTGCTGCTGCTGTTGTTAACCAGTGTTTCTCCGGTGAACAGATCAAGGTCCTGGTGCCCAGAGGACGACAGTTCGATCTGCAGAGGAGGAGAGGAAGGTCCGGTCATGGGGGTGCCACCTACACTGGATCACCTTGTCCCAGTGCTCCCCTGCCACTGTCTGAGGAAGGGGCTTTGTTAGGTCACCTGGGGTCAGAGAAAAGAGTGTAAGGGTGAAATTTTAATGATCAACAATTTCAAGTGATTCATTTTTAACCCCTTGTGTATGCTACAATATGTGTATTTTTTTGTGTGTCCATGTAGGTGTTGCTACCTTGAAGGTCACTGATGATGATTTTGTTGTCGTAAGAGCCGGTGAGGAGATGATGGGCTCCGGGCGAGAAGCGCACTGAGCGGATGTCACCGCCGTGGGGGCGGTACGTCTGGACGATGCGGCCTCCTTTAATGTCATACAACATGCAAGTACTGTCCTCCTGACCTGTGGCCAGCAGGCGGCCGCTGGGATCCACTGCCACCGAAGCGACCGAACTTCCTGTGTGAGACACGGTGATAATAAGTAAGTCTGCTGCAGCTTAAAACTGCAAATTTTACACTTGACAGCAGCTGCTGCTGGACTGACTAATTTACAGCTGTGTTGTGTTCCAGAAATCTTCATGAAGCATCAGTGGCCAGTCAGCTGCCCTAACGAGAGCCATGGTGCAACTCACCCGAGCCGTGTAAAGTCGTGCCCACCACCCGGACGCAGCTCGGCACCCGCAGGTCCCAGAACCGCACTGTTTTGTCCTGGGAGCCTGAGGCGATCATCCACCCTCCCCACGTGTACAGAGTCAGGATGTGACCTGTCAAAGCAAAGCGGTGAGTTGTTGGGATTAAAAACCCTGTTTAGACACTTTGATGACATTTTTCCGACATACTATCCTCGATGACATTTTTATGATGTACTGTACTGATTTTTTTTTTTTTTATTAAATTGTTAAGGCATACTATACTTTTTCATACTATGACTTTTTACGACGTACACTGCTATTACATTTTTTTTTACAACATTCTATGCTATGACTAAACTATATTTATTACATTTTTTAACAATGACATACTATGACCTTTGATGACTTACATACACTACAATGACTTTATATGACTTATGAAATACTATATTTACATATACAATACAGACCAAAAGTTTGGACACACCTTCTCATTCAAAGAGTTTTCTTTATTTTCATGACTATGAAAATTGTAGATTCACACTGAAGGCATCAAAACTATGAATTAACACATGTGGAAATATGTACTTAACAAAAAAGTGGAAAACTGAAAATACGCTTTATATTTTAGTTTGTTCAAAGTAGCCACCTTTTGCTCCGATTACTGCTTCACACACTGCACACTCACACTGCATTCTCTTGATGAGCTTCAAGAGGTCGTCACCTGAAATGGTCTTCACTTCACAGGTGAGCCTTGTCAGGTTTAATAAGTGGGATTTCTTGCCTTATAAATGGGGTTGGGACCATCAGTTGTGTTGTGCAGAAGTCAGGTGGATACACAGCTGATTTTACTTTTTACTGAATTTACTTTTTTCGACATACTATACTATGATGCTAAGACATATTATACCATGACTTTTTAAGACACATTATACTATGGCATTTTAATGATTTGTTTTAAGAACTTTTATAAAACATACTATATTGTGATTTTTTTGATATACTATACTATCACTTCTAAAGACATACTATATCATGACTTTTAATGACTTTTTTCATCATACAAAACTATGACTATTTTGGCATACTATACTATGACTTTTGTCAACATCCAATACTATGACTGTTTTAATGACTTTTCAAGACATACTACACTGACTTTTTTAATGACTTAACACATACTGTACTGACTTGGTTTCACATACTATACTATAACTTTTTAAATGAAAATTTTTCAGCATACTATAATATGACTTTTTTCAATATACCATACTATGACTTTTTTCCACATACTATGCTGACTTTGTTTCATATCCTATATTATAATGTTTTAATGACTTTTTTTCCACATACTACACTGTGATTTTTTTTAATGACTTTTTTGGAAAATTTTTCAAAAAAAACTTCATAGTATAGTATGTCGAAATTTTTCCAACATTTCACGAAATGACTTTTTTCCACCATAAAATCATTTTACGTGCTATAATAAAACCGTGTTCATGATTTTTTTCAACATCAAAAAATTTTGACGTTTTCATCCTAAAATTTCGATATACTATACTATGACGTTTATTTTGTAAAATTTTCCAACATTTCACGAAATGACTTTTTTCCACCATAGAATCATTTTACATGCTATAATGCGACCGTTTTTCATGATTTTCTTAAACATCAAAAAAATTTGACGTTTTCCTCGAAAAATTTCGACATATTATAGTATGACGTTTTTTTATATGTTCCAACATTTCATGAAATGACTTTTTTCCACCATAGAATCATTTTACATGCTATAATACGACAGTTTTCATGATTTTTTTAACATCAAAAAAATGTGACGTTTTTATCCAAAAATTTCGACATACTATACTATGATGTTTTTTTTTTGTAAAATTTTACATTTAATGAAATGACTTTTTTCCACCATAGTTTCATTTTACATGCTATAGTACAACCGTTTTCATGATTTTTTTCAACATAAAAAAAAATTGATGTTTTCATCGAAAAATTTCGACACACTATACTATGACGTTTTTTTTGTAAAATTTTCCAACATTTCACGAAATGACTTTTTTCCACCATAGAATCATTTTACATATTATGATACGACCGTTTTCATGATTTATTTCAACAGTAAAAAAATTTGACGTTTTCATCGAACAAATTCAACATACTATACTATGATGTTTTTTTTTGTAAAATTTTCTGACGTTTCAGGAAATGACTTTTTTCCACCATAGAATCATTTTACATGCTATGATACGACCGTTTTCATGATTTTTTTCAACATCAAAAAAATTTGACGTTTTCATCGAAAAATTTCGACATACTATACTATGACGTTTTTTTTGTAAAATTTTCCAACATTTCACGAAATTAGTTTTTTCCACCATAGAATCATTTTACATGCTATAATACGACCGTTTTCATGATTTTTTTCAATATCAAAAAAATTTGACGTTTTCATCGAAAAATTTCGACATACTATACTATTACGTTTTTTTGTAAAATGTTCCAACATTTCACGAAATGACTTTTTTCCACCATAGAATCATTTTACATATTATGATACGACCGTTTTCATGATTTTTTTCAGCATCAAAAAAATTTGACATTTTCATCGAAAAATTTCGACATATTATAGTATGAAGTTTTTTTTGTAAAATTTTCCGACATTTCACGAAATGACTTTTTTCCACCATAGAATCATTTTACATACTATGATACGACCGTTTTCATGATTTTTTTCAACATCAAAAAAATTTGATGTTTTCATCCAAAAATTTCGACATACTATACTATGACGTTTTTTGTAAAATTTTCCGACATTTCACGAAATGACTTTTTTCCACCATAAAATCATTTTACATGCTATAATATGACAGTTTTCATGATTTATTTCAACTGCAAAAAAATTTGACGTTTTCATCGAAAAATTTCGACATACTATACTATGATGGTTTTTTTTTTGTGAAATTTCACATTTAACGAAATGACTTTTTTTCCACCATAGAATCATTTTACATGCTATGATACGACCGTTTTCATGATTTTTTTCAACATCAAAGAAATTTGCCGTTTTCATCGAAAAATTTTGACATACTATACTATGATTTATTTTGTAAAATTTTACATTTAAGGAAATTACTTTTTTCCACCATAGAATCATTTTACATGCTATAATACAACCGTTTTCATGATTTTTTTCAGCATCAAAAAAATTTGAAGTTTTCATCCAAAAATTTCGACATACTATACTTTTTTTTTTTTGTAAAATTTTCCGACATTTCACGAAATGACTTTTTTCCACCATAGAATCATTTTACATGTTTTGATACGACCGTTTTCAGGATTTTTTTCAACATCAAAGAAATTTGACGTTTTCATCGAAAAATTTCGACATACTATATATACTGTTACTTTTTTTTGTAAAATTTTCCAACATTTCACGAAATGACTTTTTTTCCACCATAGAATCATTTTACATGCTATAATACGACCGTTTTCATGATTTTTTTCAACATCAAAAAAATTTGACGTTTTCATCGAAAAATTTCGACATACTATACTATGATTTTTTTTTGTAAAATTTTACATTTAAGGAAATTACTTTTTTCCACCATAGATTCATTTTACATGCTATAATACAACGTTTTCATGATTTTTTTCAGCATCAAAAAAATTTGAAGTTTTCATCCAAAAATTTAGACATACTATACTGTTTTTTTTTGTAAAATTTTCTGACATTTCACGAAATGACTGTTCTCCACCATAGAATCATTTTACACGTTTTGATACGACCGTGTTCATGATTTTTTTCAATATCAAAAAAATTTGACGTTTTCATCCAAAAATTTTGACATACTATACTATGACCTTTTTTTGTAAATAATAATGTTTTAATGACTTTTTTTCCACATACTACACTGTGATTTTTTTTAATGACTTTTTTGGAAAATTTTTCAAAAAAAACTTCATAGTATAGTATGTCGAAATTTTTCCAACATTTCACGAAATGACTTTTTTCCACCATAAAATCATTTTACGTGCTATAATAAAACCGTGTTCATGATTTTTTTCAACATCAAAAAATTTTGACGTTTTCATCCTAAAATTTCGATATACTATACTATGACGTTTATTTTGTAAAATTTTCCAACATTTCACGAAATGACTTTTTTCCACCATAGAATCATTTTACATGCTATAATGCGACCGTTTTTCATGATTTTCTTAAACATCAAAAAAATTTGACGTTTTCCTCGAAAAATTTCGACATATTATAGTATGACTTTTTTTTGTAAAATTTTCCAACATTTCACGAAATGACTTTTTTCCACCATAGAATCATTTTACATGCTATCATACGACCGTTTTCATGATTTTTTTCAACATCAAAAAAATTTGACGTTTTCACCGAAAAATTTCGACACAATATATACTGTGACTTTTTTTTGTAAAATTTTCAAACATTTTACGAAATGACTTTTTTCCACCATCAAATCATTTTACATGCTATAATACAACAGTTTTCATGATTTTTTTCAACATTGTTGAAAAATTTCAACATTATAATAAAATTCGACATACTATACTATGACCTTTTTTTTGTAAAATTTTCCGACATTTCACGAAATGATTTTTTCCACCATAGAATCATTTTACATGTTATAATACAACTGTTTTCATGATTTTTTTCAACATCAAAAAAGTTTGACGTTTTCATCCAAAAATTTTGACATACTATACTATGACCTTTTTTTGTAAATAATAATGTTTTAATGACTTTTTTTCCACATACTACACTGTGATTTTTTTTAATGACTTTTTTGGAAAATTTTTCAAAAAAAACTTCATAGTATAGTATGTCGAAATTTTTCCAACATTTCACGAAATGACTTTTTTCCACCATAAAATCATTTTACGTGCTATAATAAAACCGTGTTCATGATTTTTTTCAACATCAAAAAATTTTGACGTTTTCATCCTAAAATTTCGATATACTATACTATGACGTTTATTTTGTAAAATTTTCCAACATTTCACGAAATGACTTTTTTCCACCATAGAATCATTTTACATGCTATAATGCGACCGTTTTTCATGATTTTCTTAAACATCAAAAAAATTTGACGTTTTCCTCGAAAAATTTCGACATATTATAGTATGACGTTTTTTTATATGTTCCAACATTTCATGAAATGACTTTTTTCCACCATAGAATCATTTTACATGCTATAATACGACAGTTTTCATGATTTTTTTAACATCAAAAAAATGTGACGTTTTTATCCAAAAATTTCGACATACTATACTATGATGTTTTTTTTGTAAAATTTTACATTTAATGAAATGACTTTTTTCCACCATAGTTTCATTTTACATGCTATAATACAACCGTTTTCATGATTTTTTTCAACATAAAAAAAAATTGATGTTTTCATCGAAAAATTTCGACACACTATACTATGACGTTTTTTTTGTAAAATTTTCCAACATTTCACGAAATGACTTTTTTCCACCATAGAATCATTTTACATATTATGATACGACCGTTTTCATGATTTATTTCAACAGTAAAAAAATTTGACGTTTTCATCGAACAAATTCAACATACTATACTATGATGTTTTTTTTTGTAAAATTTTCTGACGTTTCAGGAAATGACTTTTTTCCACCATAGAATCATTTTACATGCTATGATACGACCGTTTTCATGATTTTTTTCAACATCAAAAAAATTTGACGTTTTCATCGAAAAATTTCGACATACTATACTATGACGTTTTTTTTGTAAAATTTTCCAACATTTCACGAAATTAGTTTTTTCCACCATAGAATCATTTTACATGCTATAATACGACCGTTTTCATGATTTTTTTCAATATCAAAAAAATTTGACGTTTTCATCGAAAAATTTCGACATACTATACTATTACGTTTTTTTTGTAAAATTTTCCGACATTTCACCAAATGACTTTTTTCCACCATAGAATCATTTTACATACTATGATACGACCGTTTTCATGATTTTTTTCAACATCAAAAAAATTTGATGTTTTCATCCAAAAATTTCGACATACTATACTATGACGTTTTTTGTAAAATTTTCCGACATTTCACGAAATGACTTTTTTCCACCATAAAATCATTTTACATGCTATAATATGACAGTTTTCATGATTTATTTCAACTGCAAAAAAATTTGACGTTTTCATCGAACAAATTCGACATACTATACTATGATGTTTTTTTTTGTAAAATTTTCTGACATTTCAGGAAATGACTTTTTTCCACCATAGAATCATTTTACATGCTATGATACGACCGTTTTCATGATTTTTTTCAACATCAAAAAAATTTGAGGTTTTCATCGAAAAATTTCGACATACTATACTATGATGGTTTTTTTTTTTGTGAAATTTCACATTTAACGAAATGACTTTTTTTCCACCATAGAATCATTTTACATGCTATGATACGACCGTTTTCATGATTTTTTTCAACATCAAAGAAATTTGCCGTTTTCATCGAAAAATTTTGACATACTATACTATGACTTTATTTTGTAAAATTTTACATTTAAGGAAATTACTTTTTTCCACCATAGAATCATTTTACATGCTATAATACAACCGTTTTCATGATTTTTTTCAGCATCAAAAAAATTTGAAGTTTTCATCCAAAAATTTCGACATACTATACTATTTTTTTTTTTGTAAAATTTTCCGACATTTCACGAAATGACTTTTTTCCACCATAGAATCATTTTACATGTTTTGATACGACCGTTTTCAGGATTTTTTTCAACATCAAAGAAATTTGACGTTTTCATCGAAAAATTTCGACATACTATATATACTGTTACTTTTTTTTGTAAAATTTTCCAACATTTCACGAAATGACTTTTTTTCCACCATAGAATCATTTTACATGCTATAATACGACCGTTTTCATGATTTTTTTCAACATCAAAAAAATTTGACGTTTTCATCGAAAAATTTCGACATACTATACTATGATTTTTTTTTGTAAAATTTTACATTTAAGGAAATTACTTTTTTCCACCATAGATTCATTTTACATGCTATAATACAACCGTTTTCATGATTTTTTTCAGCATCAAAAAAATTTGAAGTTTTCATCCAAAAATTTAGACATACTATACTGTTTTTTTTTGTTAAATTTTCTGACATTTCACGAAATGACTGTTCTCCACCATAGAATCATTTTACACGTTTTGATACGACCGTGTTCATGATTTTTTTCAATATCAAAAAAATTTGACGTTTTCATCCAAAAATTTTGACATACTATACTATGACCTTTTTTTGTAAAATTTTCCAACATTTCACTAAATGACTTTTTTCCACCATGGGAATCATTTTACATGCTATAATACGACCGTTTTCATGATTTTTTTCAACATCAAAAAAATTTGATGTTTTCATCCAAAAATTTCGACATACTATACTATGTTTCTTTTTTTGTAAAATTTTCCGACATTTCACGAAATGACTTTTTTCCACCATAAAATCATTTTACATGCTATAATATGACAGTTTTCATGATTTATTTCAACTGCAAAAAAATTTGACGTTTTCATCGAACAAATTCAACATACTATACTATGATGGTTTTTTTTTTGTGAAATTTCACATTTAACGAAATGACTTTTTTTCCACCATAGAATCATTTTACATGCTATGATACGACCGTTTTCATGATTTTTTTCAACATCAAAGAAATTTGCCGTTTTCATCGAAAAATTTTGACATACTATACTATGATTTTTTTTTGTAAAATTTTACATTTAAGGAAATTACTTTTTTCCACCATAGAATCATTTTCCATGCTATAATACAACCGTTTTCATGATTTTTTTCAGCATCAAAAAAATTTGAAGTTTTCATCCAAAAATTTCGACATACTATACTTTTTTTTGGTGTAAAATTTTCCGACATTTCACAAAATGACTTTTTTCCACCATAGAATCATTTTACATGTTTTGATACGACCGTTTTCAGGATTTTTTTCAACATCAAAGAAATTTGACGTTTTCATCCAAAAATTTCGACATACTATATATACTGTTACTTTTTTTTGTAAAAATTTCCAACATTTCACGAAATGACTTTTTTCCACCATAAAATCATTTTACATGCTATGATACGACCGTTTTCATGATTTTTTTCAACATCAAAAAACTTTGACGTTTTCATCGAAAAATTTCGACATACTATACTATGACGTTTTTTTTGTAAAATGTTCCAACATTTCACGAAATGAGTTTTTTCCACCATAGAATCATTTTACATGCTATAATACGACCGTTTTCATAATTTTTTTCAACATCAAAGAAATTTGCCGTTTTCATCGAAAAATTTCGACATACTATACTATGATTTTTTTTTGTAAAATTTTACATTTAAGGAAATTACTTTTTTCCACCATAGATTCATTTTACATGCTATAATACAACCGTTTTCATGATTTTTTTCAGCATCAAAAAAATTTGAAGTTTTCATCCAAAAATTTCGACATACTATACTGTTTTTTTTTTGTAAAATTTTCTGACATTTCACGAAATGACTGTTCTTCACCATAGAATCATTTTACATGTTTTGATACGACCGTGTTCATGATTTTTTTCAATATCAAAAAAATTTGACGTTTTCATCCAAAAATTTTGACATACTATACTATGACCTTTTTTTGTAAAATTTTCCAACATTTCACTAAATGACTTTTTTCCACCATGGGAATCATTTTACATGCTATAATACGACCGTTTTCATGATTTTTTTCAACATCAAAAAAATTTGACGTTTTCATCGAAAAATTTCGACATACTATACTATGACTTTTTTTTTGTAAAATTTTACATTTAACGAAATGACTTTTTTCCACCATAAAATCATTTTACATGTTTTGATACGACCGTTTTCATTATTTTTTTCAAAATCAAAGAAATTTGACGTTTTCATCGAAAAATTTCGACATACTATATATACCGTGACGTTTTTTTGTAAAATTTTCCAACATTTCACGAAATGAGTTTTTTCCACCATAGAATCATTTTACATGCTATAATATGACAGTTTTCATGATTTATTTCAACGGCAAAAAAATTTGACGTTTTCATCGAAAAATTTCGACATACTATACTATGATTTTTTTTTGTAAAATTTTACATTTAAGGAAATTACTTTTTTCCACCATAGATTCATTTTACATGCTAACAACCGTTTTCATGATTTTTTTCAGCATCAAAAAAATTTGAAGTTTTCATCCAAAAATTTCGACATACTATACTGTTTTTTTTTTGTAAAATTGTCTGACATTTCACGAAATGACTTTTTTCCGACATAGAATCATTTTATATGTTTTGATACGACCGTTTTCATGATTTTTTTCAAAATCAAAGAAATTTGACGTTTTCATCGAAAAATTTCGACATACTTTATATACTGTGACTTTTTTTTGTAAAAATTTTCCAACATTTCACGAAATTACTTTTTTCCACCATAAAATCATTTTACATGCTATAATATGACAGTTTTCATGATTTATTTCAACAGCAAAAAAATTTGACGTTTTCATCGAACAAATTCGACATACTATACTATGACGGTTTTTTTTGTAAAATTTTCTGACATTTCAGGAAATGACTTTTTTCCACCATAGAATCATTTTACATGCTATGATACGACCGTTTTCATGATTTTTTTCAACATCAAAAAAATTTGACGTTTTCATCGAAAAATTTCGACATACTATACTATGACAGTTTTTTTGTAAAATTTTCCAACATTTCATGAAATGACTTTTTTCCACCATAGATTCATTTTACATGCTATAATACGACCGTTTTCATGATTTTTTTCAACATCAAAAAAATTTGACGTTTTTATCGAAAAATTTCGACATAATATATTGTAGCGGATGATGACTGAGAGATAAAGAATATGAAATGTGATAATGAAAATAATGAGGAATCCACAGTACACATCTTAACTTTTACATCCTTCCAGAAACTGTTTGTTTAACCTCTCAGGGCGCTAAGTGGTGAGATTCTTCATTTACAACCAGCCTGGTGAATCTCACTAGATAACAACCCAGCATGGTCCTGACCAGATGAAGGTTTTATGACTTACAGGTCAACAGATCAAATACTTGGTCTTTCTCTGGCAGAGAAGTGGTGAAACAGACACATTATGGATGCAGAACAATCTAATTCTAACATTTCTATGTATATGAATCGATGTGTTATGCTTTTCTAACATGTGCTCTAGTGGCAGGAAGTTGTTGACATAAATTCAATCAATGCAAGTTAAAATAGTTGCTTGTTATAGATAAAAACATTCTCTCTTATGCTATTGAGGTCATTACATCTGTCTGCATCAATACCTTACATGTGTATCTTATTCACCAATTTATAGGGGATCTTAAACATAAAGTTGGGTGCACACTAATGCCTAGTTAATGTTATATTTGATACATATTTTAATCTATGGTAGGTGAAGTGTATTACACCATTTTATTTTATGTCGTGAACCATACATAAATTGATTTATTTTATTACACAGCTCAGAACATATAGATTTCATTTCATCAACTCTGTTTACAAGTTTCATCTGTATTGGGTAATTGTTTGATTCATTTTAATTCAGTTGATCAGTTTTATTCAGTGGTTGATGTCTTGTGTTTGGTATGTATTTGAAAGAGATGAAGCCCAGATTTCAAATATGGAAGAATTAATCATATTGAAACTAGTCAATTAGTTTAATCTAACAAAGTAAGTTTACTAAAGAATCAGAATAGTTTTTCAGGTGGGAGGAGAATCCTGTTCTCCCGCCAACTAAACGGCGCACCCCCTTTCTCAACTGATAATAAGAAGCTTCAAACATTGAGTCTAGTGAGTCTGTGAGCTGTGCCCCTCTGCATTCCCCCCTCCATGGGCCCATAAACCACAAGAGGGTTGGGGGGGAACACTCCAAGGATACCAGCTCTCCATCCAGAGGACTCAGGTCCGACACCTCACACCCAGATGATACCGGCACCCAGTCTACCTGAAAGGAGGCTGTGAACCTTTGGACTTGATCCAGTCCGGCTGAAGAACCGAATGCTGTCCTGCTATGCTGTCTCTCTCTTGTCTGAGCCCTGTTTATTTATTATGTCGCCGCTCTGCCTGACGGCTGAAACAGCCAGCCTGACGGCTGAAACAGCCAGCTGCTGAAGCCTGAAGCAGCTCCGCTGTATTTACGTGCTGGTGAATCCCAGCCATTGTGAAGAGGGACCTAAAGAAAGACTTTAGGTCCAGAAGCTTTTGAATTCTTTTGAATCGAGTGACCCATCCAGCTCCGAGGAGGGGGGGTCTGAAGAAATGGCACAGAGATGCCTCGCCAGACAGAGAGACGAAGATGGAAACATGCATCGAGGTGCTAGCCATCCAAAACTGAGGGTGTCCGAGGACACCAAAGAGAGCCACTGAGGGAGAGGAACGACCAAAGCCGGGTCGCATCGTTGGATCCAGAAGATCCAAACTGTTCCAGTCAGAAGCTGCTGCCGCTCTGCTCCAGACAGCACAACCTCCATCTACCATCTACTCAGAGAGGGTGATGTATAGATGTGTCTTCAGAGGAGAAAGAGTTTGATGACTAATGAACCAATTCATAGTCAATTCATAGTCAACTAATAACTCAGTTACAAACTTTACAATTAAAATTAGACCACGTCTAAATGTATAACATGAAACTGATTCACAATCTTCCCTGGTGCTTCTTAAACTCTTTGTTAAATCCAGTCAGACAGATATCAGGTCATCTTTAATTTGTTTGATCCATGAATGTTCATCATTTGTGTTTGCTGTATTCCTTTAATGATCCTTTATTCGATTCTATCACCGTTTTATCATTCATTCAGTTATATATTGTTAATAGTATAGTCCAATAGTTAGGTAAATAAACACTTCATTTATAAAGAACTTGGTTACTTGATTTTGTGTATACATTTATAAACTATTCAAATCACTGTTCACCAGGCCAAGAACTCTGTAGCAACCATGAGATTATGAGACGCAACTGATTAATATCAAATTTAATTATTTTTCCCTGTTTTTATAAAACTGGGTGGTGCCCCGAGTAAATCCTGATATTGAAGTTAACTGAGGGTAATATCTGAAGTTGAATGTTACCCCTTTTCTTCACATTGTATGATAATTTGCCTTACAATTAATAATTTTGGATTATTAATTGTGAATATGAATCTTGATATTAATTAATGATTAATTCTTAATCTGCTCAATGCAATAATGCTACAATATACTGTGACGTTTTTTTTGTAAAATTTTCCAACATTTCACGAAATGACTTTTTTCCACCATAGAATCATTTTACATGCTATAATACGACCGTTTTCATGATTTTTTCAACATCAAAAAAATTTGACGTTTTTATCCAAAAATTTCGACATACTATACTATGACTTTTTTTGTAAAATTTTCCAACATTTCACGAAATGACTTTTTTCCACCATAGAATCATTTTACATGCTATAATACGACCGTTTTCATGAATTTTTTCAACACTAAAAAAATTTGACGTTTTCAGCGAAAAAATTCGACATACTATACTATGACGTTTTTTTTGTAAAATGTTCCAACATTTCACGAAATGACTTTTTTCCACCATAGAATCATTTTACATGATATAATACGACCGTGTCATGATTTCTTTCAACATTGTTGATAAATTTCAACAATACTGTGATAAAATTCGACACACTATACTATGACGTTTTTTTGTAAAATTTTCCAACATTTCACGAAATGACTTTTTTCCACCATAGAATCATTTTACATGCTATAATATGACCGTGTCATGATTTCTTTCAACATTGTTGAAAAATTTCAACAATACTATAATAAAATTCGACATACTTTACTATGACGTTTTTTTTGTAAAATTTTCCAACATTTCACGAAATGATTTTTTTCCACCATAGAATCATTTTACATGTTACAATACGACCGTTTTCATGATTTTTTTCAACATCAAAAAAATTTGACGTTTTCATCCAAAAATTTCGACATACTATACTATTACGTTTTTTTGTAAAATTTTCCAACATTTAACGAAATGATTTTTTCCACCATAGATTCATTTTACATGCTATAATACAACTGTTTTCATGATTTTTTTCAACATCAAAAAAGTTTGACGTTTTCATCGAAAAATTTCGACATACTATACTATTACGTTTTTTTGTAAAATTTTCCAACATTTCACGAAATGACTTTTTTTCCACCATAGAATCATTTTACATGTTACAATACGACCGTTTTCATGATTTTTTTCAACATCAAAAAAATTTGACGTTTTCATCGAAAAATTTCGACATACTATACTATTACGTTTTTTTGTAAAATTTTCCAACATTTCACAAAATGACTTATCCACCATAGAATCATTTTACATGCTATAATACGACCGTGTCATGATTTCTTTCAACATTGTTGAAAAATTTCAACAATACTATAATAAAATTCGACATACTATACTATGACGTTTTTTTTGTAAAATTTTCCAACATTTCACGAAATGATTTTTTTTCCACCATAGATTCATTTTACATGTTATGATACGACCGTTTTCATGATTTTTTTCAACATCAAAAAAATTTGACGTTTTCATCGAAAAATTTCGACATACTATACTATGATGTTTTTTTTTTGTGAAATTTCACATTTAACGAAATGATTTTTTTTCCACCATAGAATCATTTTACATGTTACAATACGACCGTTTTCATGATTTTTTTCAACATCAAAAAAATTTGACGTTTTCATCGAAAAATTTCGACATACTATACTATTACGTTTTTTTGTAAAATTTTCCAACATTTCACAAAATGACTTATCCACCATAGAATCATTTTACATGCTATAATACGACCGTGTCATGATATCTTTCAACATTGTTGAAAAATTTCAACAATACTATAATAAAATTCGACATACTATACTATGACGTTTTTTTTGTAAAATTTTCCAACATTTCACGAAATGATTTTTTTCCACCATAGAATCATTTTACATGTTATGATACGACCGTTTTCATGATTTTTTTCAACATCAAAAAAATTTGACGTTTTTATCGAAAAATTTCGACATACTATACTATGATGTTTTTTTTTTGTGAAATTTCACATTTAACGAAATGATTTTTTTTCCACCATAGAATCATTTTACATGTTATAATACAACTGTTTTCATGATTTTTTTCAACATCAAAAAAGTTTGACGTTTTCATCGAAAAATTTCGACATACTATACTATGAAGTTTTTTTTTTGTAAAATTTTCCAACATTTCACAAAATGACTTTTTTCCACCATAGATTCATTTTACATGCTATAATACGACCGTTTTCATGATTTTTTTCAGCATCAAAAAATTTGACGTTTTCATCGAAAAATTTCGACATACTATACTATTACGTTTTTTTGTAAAATGTTCCAACATTTCACGAAATGACTTTTTTCCACCATAGAATCATTTTACATGATATAATACGACCGTGTCATGATTTCTTTCAACATTGTTGAAAAATTTCAACAATACTGTGATAAAATTCGACACACTATACTATGACGTTTTTTTGTAAAATTTTCCAACATTTCACGAAATGACTTTTTTCCACCATAGAATCATTTTACATGCTATCATACGACCGTTTTCATGATTTTTTTCAACATCAAAAAAATTTGACGTTTTTATCCAAAAATTTCGACATACTATACTATGACGTTTTTTTGTAAAATTTTCCAACATTTCACGAAATGACTTTTTTTCCACCATAGAATCATTTTACATGCTATAATACGACCGTTTTCATGAATTTTTTCAACACTAAAAAAATTTGACGTTTTCAGCGAAAAAATTCGACATACTATACTATGACGTTTTTTTTGTAAAATGTTCCAACATTTCACGAAATGACTTTTTTCCACCATAGAATCATTTTACATGATATAATACGACCGTGTCATGATTTCTTTCAACATTGTTGAAAAATTTCAACAATACTGTGATAAAATTCGACACACTATACTATGACGTTTTTTTGTAAAATTTTCCAACATTTCACGAAATGACTTTTTTCCACCATAGAATCATTTTACGTGCTATCATACGACCGTTTTCATGATTTTTTTCAACATCAAAAAAATTTGACGTTTTCAGCGAAAAAATTCGACATACTATACTGTTACGTTTTTTTGTAAAATGTTCCAACATTTCACGAAATGACTTTTTTCCACCATAGAATCATTTTACATGCTATAATATGACCGTGTCATGATTTCTTTCAACATCGTTGAAAAATTTCAACAATACTATAATAAAATTCGACATACTTTACGATGACGTTTTTTTTGTAAAATTTTCCAACATTTCACGAAATGATTTTTTTCCACCATAGAATCATTTTACATGTTACAATACGACCGTTTTCATGATTTTTTTCAACATCAAAAAAATTTGACGTTTTCATCGAAAAATTTCGACATACTATACTATTACGTTTTTTTGTAAAATTTTCCAACATTTCACGAAATGACTTTTTTCCACCATAAAATCATTTTACATGCTATAATACGACCGTTTTCATGATTTTTTTCAACATCAAAAAAATTTGACGTTTTCATCGAAAAATTTCGACATACTATACTATGACCTTTTTTTTGTAAAATTTTCCGACATTTCACGAAATGATTTTTTCCACCATAGAATCATTTTACATGTTATAATACAACTGTTTTCATGATTTTTTTCAACATCAAAAAAATTTGACGTTTTCATCCAAAAATTTCGACATACTATACTATTACGTTTTTTTGTAAAATTTTCCAACATTTAACGAAATGATTTTTTCCACCATAGATTCATTTTACATGTTATAATACAACTGTTTTCATGATTTTTTTCAACATCAAAAAAGTTTGACGTTTTCATCGAAAAATTTCGACATACTATACTATTACGTTTTTTTGTAAAATTTTCCAACATTTCACAAAATGACTTATCCACCATAGAATCATTTTACATGCTATAATACGACCGTGTCATGATTTCTTTCAACATTGTTGAAAAATTTCAACAATACTATAATAAAATTCGACATACTATACTATGACGTTTTTTTTGTAAAATTTTCCAACATTTAACGAAATGATTTTTTCCACCATAGATTCATTTTACATGTTATAATACAACTGTTTTCATGATTTTTTTCAACATCAAAAAAGTTTGACGTTTTCATCGAAAAATTTCGACATACTATACTATTACGTTTTTTTGTAAAATTTTCCAACATTTCACGAAATGACTTTTTTTCCACCATAGAATCATTTTACATGTTACAATACGACCGTTTTCATGATTTTTTTCAACATCAAAAAAATTTGACGTTTTCATCGAAAAATTTCGACATACTATACTATGAAGTTTTTTTTTTGTAAAATTTTCCAACATTTCACAAAATGACTTATCCACCATAGAATCATTTTACATGCTATAATACGACCGTGTCATGATTTCTTTCAACATTGTTGAAAAATTTCAACAATACTATAATAAAATTCGACATACTATACTATGACGTTTTTTTTTGTAAAATTTTCCAACATTTCACGAAATGATTTTTTTCCACCATAGAATCATTTAACATGTTATGATACGACCGTTTTCATGATTTTTTTCAACATCAAAAAAATTTGACGTTTTCATCGAAAAATTTCGACATACTATACTATGATGTTTTTTTTTGTGAAATTTCACATTTAACGAAATGATTTTTTTTCCACCATAGAATCATTTTACATGTTACAATACGACCGTTTTCATGATTTTTTTCAACATCAAAAAAATTTGACGTTTTCATCGAAAAATTTCGACATACTATACTATTACGTTTTTTTGTAAAATTTTCCAACATTTCACAAAATGACTTATCCACCATAGAATCATTTTACATGCTATAATACGACCGTGTCATGATATCTTTCAACATTGTTGAAAAATTTCAACAATACTATAATAAAATTCGACATACTATACTATGACGTTTTTTTTGTAAAATTTTCCAACATTTCACGAAATGATTTTTTTCCACCATAGAATCATTTTACATGTTATGATACGACCGTTTTCATGATTTTTTTCAACATCAAAAAAATTTGACGTTTTTATCGAAAAATTTCGACATACTATACTATGATGTTTTTTTTTTGTGAAATTTCACATTTAACGAAATGATTTTTTTTTCCACCATAGAATCATTTTACATGTTATAATACAACTGTTTTCATGATTTTTTTCAACATCAAAAAAGTTTGACGTTTTCATCGAAAAATTTCGACATACTATACTATGAAGTTTTTTTTTGTAAAATTTTCCAACATTTCACAAAATGACTTTTTTCCACCATAGATTCATTTTACATGCTATAATACAACCGTTTTCATGATTTTTTTCAGCATCAAAAAATTTGACGTTTTCATCGAAAAATTTCGACATACTATACTATTACGTTTTTTTTGTAAAATGTTCCAACATTTCACGAAATGACTTTTTTCCACCATAGAATCATTTTACATGATATAATACGACCGTGTCATGATTTCTTTCAACATTGTTGAAAAATTTCAACAATACTGTGATAAAATTCGACACACTATACTGACGTTTTTTTGTAAAATTTTCCAACATTTCACAAAATGACTTTTTTCCACCATAGAATCATTTTACATGCTATCATACGACCGTTTTCATGATTTTTTTCAACATCAAAAAAATTTGACGTTTTTATCCAAAAATTTCGACATACTATACTATGACGTTTTTTTGTAAAATTTTCCAACATTTCACGAAATGACTTTTTTCCACCATAGAATCATTTTACATGCTATAATACGACCGTTTTCATGAATTTTTTCAACACTAAAAAAATTTGACGTTTTCAGCGAAAAAATTCGACATACTATACTGTTACGTTTTTTGTAAAATGTTCCAACATTTCACAAAATGACTTTTTTCCACCATAGAATCATTTTACATGCTATAATATGACCGTGTCATGATTTCTTTCAACATTGTTGAAAAATTTCAACAATACTATAATAAAATTCGACATACTTTACTATGACGTTTTTTTTGTAAAATTTTCCAACATTTCACGAAATGATTTTTTTCCACCATAGAATCATTTTACATGTTACAATACGACCGTTTTCATGATTTTTTTCAACATCAAAAACAATTTGACGTTTTCATCGAAAAATTTCGACATACTATACTATGAAGTTTTTTTTTTTGTAAAATTTTCCAACATTTCACAAAATGACTTTTTTTCCACCATAGATTCATTTTACATGCTATAATACAACCGTTTTCATGATTTTTTTCAGCATCAAAAAATTTGACGTTTTCATCGAAAAATTTCGACATACTATACTATTACGTTTTTTTGTAAAATTTTCCAACATTTCACAAAATGACTTATCCACCATAGAATCATTTTACATGCTATAATACGACAGTTTCATGATATCTTTCAACATTGTTGAAAAATTTCAACAATACTATAATAAAATTCGACATACTTTACTATGACGTTTTTTTTGTAAAATTTTCCAACATTTCACGAAATGACTTTTTTCCACCATAGAATCATTTTACATGCTATCATACGACCGTTTTCATGATTTTTTTCAACATCAAAAAAATTTGACGTTTTTATCGAAAAATTTCGACATACTATACTAAGATGGTTTTTTTTTGTGAAATTTCACATTTAACGAAATGATTTTTTTTCCACCATAGAATCATTTTACATGTTATAATACAACTGTTTTCATGATTTTTTTCAACATCAAAAAAGTTTGACGTTTTCATCGAAAAATTTCGACATACTATACTATGAAGTTTTTTTTTTTGTAAAATTTTCCAACATTTCACGAAATGACTTTTTCCAACCATAAAATCATTTTACATGTTATAATACGACCGTTTTCATGAATTTTTTCAACATCAAAAAAATTTGACGTTTTCATCGAAAAATTTCGACATATTATACTATGACGTTTTTTTTGTAAAATGTTCCAACATTTCACGAAATGACTTTTTTCCACCATAGAATCATTTTACATGATATAATACGACCGTGTCATGATTTCTTTCAACATTGTTGAAAAATTTCAACAATACTGTGATAAAATTCGACACACTATACTATGACGTTTTTTTGTAAAATTTTCCAACATTTCACGAAATGACCTTTTTCCACCATAGAATCATTTTACATGCTATCATACGACCGTTTTCATGATTTTTTTCAACATCAAAAAAATTTGACGTTTTCAGCGAAAAAATTCGACATACTATACTGTTACGTTTTTTTGTAAAATGTTCCAACATTTCACGAAATGACTTTTTTCCACCATAGAATCATTTTACATGCTATAATATGACCGTGTCATGATTTCTTTCAACATTGTTGAAAAATTTCAACAATACTATAATAAAATTCGACATACTTTACAATGACGTTTTTTTTGTAAAATTTTCCAACATTTCACGAAATGATTTTTTTCCACCATAGAATCATTTTACATGTTACAATACGACCGTTTTCATGATTTTTTTCAACATCAAAAAAGTTTGACGTTTTCATCGATTAATTTCGACATACTATACTATTACGTTTTTTTGTAAAATTTTCCAACATTTCACGAAATGACTTTTTTCCACCATAAAATCATTTTACATGCTATAATACGACCGTTTTCATGATTTTTTTAACATCAAAAAAATTTGACGTTTTCATCGAAAAATTTCGACATACTATACTATGACCTTTTTTTTGTAAAATTTTCCGACATTTCACGAAATGATTTTTTCCACCATAGAATCATTTTACATGTTATAATACAACTGTTTTCATGATTTTTTTCAACATCAAAAAAATTTGACGTTTTCATCCAAAAATTTCGACATACTATACTATTACGTTTTTTTGTAAAATTTTCCAACATTTAACGAAATGATTTTTTCCACCATAGATTCATTTTACGTTATAATACAACTGTTTTCATGATTTTTTTCAACATCAAAAAAGTTTGACGTTTTCATCGAAAAATTTCGACATACTATACTATTACGTTTTTTTGTAAAATTTTCCAACATTTCACGAAATGACTTTTTTTCCACCATAGAATCATTTTACATGTTACAATACGACCGTTTTCATGATTTTTTTCAACATCAAAAAAATTTGACGTTTTCATCGAAAAATTTCGACATACTATACTATTACGTTTTTTTGTAAAATTTTCCAACATTTCACAAAATGACTTATCCACCATAGAATCATTTTACATGCTATAATACGACCGTGTCATGATTTCTTTCAACATTGTTGAAAAATTTCAACAATACTATAATAAAATTCGACATACTATACTATGACGTTTTTTTTTGTAAAATTTTCCAACATTTAACGAAATGATTTTTTCCACCATAGATTCATTTTACATGCTATAATACGACCGTTTTCATGAATTTTTTCAACACTAAAAAAATTTGACGTTTTCAGCGAAAAAATTCGACATACTATACTATGACGTTTTTTTTGTAAAATGTTCCAACATTTCACGAAATGACTTTTTTCCACCATAGAATCATTTTACATGATATAATACGACCGTGTCATGATTTCTTTCAACATTGTTGAAAAATTTCAACAATACTGTGATAAAATTCGACACACTATACTATGACGTTTTTTTGTAAAATTTTCCAACATTTCACGAAATGACTTTTTTCCACCATAGAATCATTTTACATGCTATCATACGACCGTTTTCATGATTTTTTTCAACATCAAAAAAATTTGACGTTTTCATCGAAAAATTTCGACACAATATATACTGTGACTTTTTTTTGTAAAATTTTCAAACATTTTACGAAATGACTTTTTTCCACCATCAAATCATTTTACATGCTATAATACAACTGTTTTCATGATTTTTTTCAACATCAAAAAAATTTGACGTTTTCATCCAAAAATTTCGACATACTATACTATTACGGTTTTTTGTAAAATTTTCCAACATTTCACGAAATGATTTTTTCCACCATAGAATCATTTTACATGTTATAATACAACTGTTTTCATGATTTTTTTCAACATCAAAAAAGTTTGACGTTTTCATCCAAAAATTTCGACATACTATACTATTACGTTTTTTTGTAAAATTTTCCAACATTTCACGAAATGACTTTTTTTCCACCATAGAATCATTTTACATGTTACAATACGACCGTTTTCATGATTTTTTTCAACATCAAAAAAATTTGACGTTTTCATCGAAAAATTTCGACATACTATACTATTACGTTTTTTTGTAAAATTTTCCAACATTTCACAAAATGACTTATCCACCATAGAATCATTTTACATGCTATAATACGACCGTGTCATGATTTCTTTCAACATTGTTGAAAAATTTCAACAATACTATAATAAAATTCGACATACTTTACTATGACGTTTTTTTGTAAAATTTTCCAACATTTCACGAAATGACTTTTTTCCACCATAGAATCATTTTACATGCTATCATACGACCGTTTTCATGATTTTTTTCAACATCAAAAAAAATTGACGTTTTCAGCGAAAAAATTCGACATACTATACTATGACCTTTTTTTTGTAAAATTTTCCGACATTTCACGAAATGATTTTTTCCACCATAGAATCATTTTACATGTTATAATACAACTGTTTTCATGATTTTTTTCAACATCAAAAAAATTTGACGTTTTCATCCAAAAATTTCGACATACTATACTATTACGTTTTTTTGTAAAATTTTCCAACATTTCACGAAATTACTTTTTCCAACCATAAAATCATTTTACATGTTATAATACGACCGTTTTCATGAATTTTTTCAACATCAAAAACATTTGACGTTTTCATCGAAAAATTTCGACATACTATACTATGACGTTTTTTTGTAAAATTTTCCAACATTTCATGAAATGACTTTTTTCCACCATAGAATCATTTTACATACTATCATACGACCGTTTTCATGATTTTTTTCAACATCAAAAAAATTTGACGTTTTCACCGAAAAATTTCGACACAATATATACTGTGACTTTTTTTTGTAAAATTTTCAAACATTTCACGAAATGACTTTTTTCCACCATAGAATCATTTTACATGATATAATACGACCGTGTCATGATTTCTTTCAACATTGTTGAAAAATTTCAACAATACTATGATAAAATTCGACACACTATACTGTGACGTTTTTTTGTAAAATTTTCCAACATTTCACGAAATGACTTTTTTCCACCATAGAATCATTTTACATGCTATCATACGACCGTTTTCATGATTTTTTTCAACATCAAAAAAATTTGACGTTTTCACCGAAAAATTTCGACACAATATATACTGTGACTTTTTTTTGTAAAATTTTCAAACATTTTACGAAATGACTTTTTTCCACCATCAAATCATTTTACATGCTATAATACAACAGTTTTCATGATTTTTTTCAACATTGTTGAAAAATTTCAACATTATAATAAAATTCGACATACTATACTATGACCTTTTTTTTGTAAAATTTTCCGACATTTCACGAAATGATTTTTTCCACCATAGAATCATTTTACATGTTATAATACAACTGTTTTCATGATTTTTTTCAACATCAAAAAAGTTTGACGTTTTCATCCAAAAATTTCGACATACTATACTATGACGTTTTTTTTGTAAAATGTTCCAACATTTCACGAAATGACTTTTTTCCACCATAGAATCATTTTACATTATATAATACGACCGTGTCATGATTTCTTTCAACATTGTTGAAAAATTTCAACAATACTATGATAAAATTCGACACACTATACTATGACGTTTTTTTGTAAAATTTTCCAACATTTCACGAAATGACTTTTTTCCACCATAGAATCATTTTACATGCTATCATACGACCGTTTTCATGTTTTTTTTCAACATCAAAAAAATTTGACGTTTTCATCGAAAAATTTCGACACAATATATACTGTGACTTTTTTTTGTAAAATTTTCAAACATTTTACGAAATGACTTTTTTCCACCATCAAATCATTTTACATGCTATAATACAACAGTTTTCATGATTTTTTTCAACATTGTTGAAAAATTTCAACAATACTATAATAAATTCGACATACTATACTATGACGTTTTTCTTGTAAAATTTTCCAACATTTCACGAAGTGATTTTTTTCCACCATAGAATCATTTTACATGTTATAATACGACCGTTTTCATGATGTTTTTCAACATCAAAAAAATTTGACGTTTTCATCGAAAAATTTCGACATACTATACTATTACGTTTTTTTGTAAAATTTTCCAACATTTCACAAAATGACTTTTTTCCACCATAGATTCATTTTACATGCTACAATACAACCGTTTTCATGATTTTTTTCAGCATCAAAAAAATTTGACGTTTTCATCGAAAAAATTCGACATACTATACTATGACCTTTTTTTTGTAAAATTTTCCAACATTTCACGAAATGACTTTTTTCCACCATAAAAACATTTTACATGTTATGATACAACCGTTTTCATGATTTTTTTCAGCATCAAAAAAATTTGACGTTTTCATCGAAAAAATTCGACATACTATACTATGACCTTTTTTTTGTAAAATTTTCCAACATTTCACGAAATGACTTTTTTCCACCATAAAAACATTTTACATGTTATGATACAACCGTTTTCATGATTTTTTTCAACATCAAAAAAATTTCATCCAAAAATTTCGACATAATATATACTGTAACGTTTTCTTTGTAAAATTTTACACTTAACGAAATGACTTTTTTCCACCATAGATACCGGTGAGCCCATGGCACAGCCATGCTTCTGTCTGTAAAAGGTATTGTTAAACTGCTTCTTTTACAGACAGAAGCATGGCTGTGCCATGGGCTCACCGGTATACCCCATTGTGGCAAATCTCTACATGGAAAAGGTAGAACAGAAGGCACTTGATTCATACAAGGGAACATCACCAAGCCATTGGTTCAAGTATGTGGATGACACTTGGGTGAAAATCAAAACCCAAGAGGTCCAGGCTTTCACAGAACACATCAACTCAGTGGACAAGAACATCAAGTTCACTAGAGAAGATGTTAACGACAACCACTTACCTTTTTTGGACTGTGATGTTCACTTGGATGAGGACAGGAGCCTCCACATTGGGGTGTATAGGAAACCCACTCACACAGACCAATACCTTCTCTTTGACTCACACCACCCTCTGGAGCACAAACTAGGCGTTATCAGAACCCTACAACACAGGGCTGATAATGTACCAACCACCACACAGGCCCAAGCGAAAGAGCACAAACATCTAAGGGGAGCTCTGAAAACTTGTGGCTATCCCAACTGGACCTTTGACAGAGTAACATGCTCCAAGAAGACCACCAACGCAGAGGGAGCCGAGGACAGACACAAACGCAGGAACATAGTCATTCCCTATGTGTCCGGGGTATCAGAAAAACTCAGAAGAGTTTTCAACAAACACCGAATCCCATTGTGTTTCAAACCCGGCAACACCCTCAGGCAGAAACTGGTCCACCCCAAAGACAGGCTACCACACTCACAGAAAAGCAACTGGTTTATGCTGTCCAATGCAGCGAGGAATGCCAGGACCTCTACATTGGTGAAACCAAACAACCCTTAAACAAGCGCATGGCCCAGCATAGAAGGGCCAACTCCTCAGGTCCAGATCAGCTGTCTTTTTACATCTTAACCTCTTAAGACCCGAGCTCTTTTTTGATATGCATTTTTGATGTCTCTTTGCTATTTGGGCTTATTGGAAACTGATAAGTATCAAAACTAAGCATCATCTTTTGACATAATGTAGTTTTAGAGAAAAATTATGTCCACATATGCGGACACTCGTTCTGAATTTCCATAAAACACAATAAAGTCACCATTGTGTAATAGTGCAAACCTCTATATGTCCACTCTGAACACAGCAGTGTTTTTCCTGACTGCTTTTGCATTTATTAATAACACTTGCAAACATGTTTTTTTTTTAAACATGTTGGAACATCACAGTATAATTTAACAAAATGAAAATGTTTTCCCCTTTTGGACAGTCATAGCAACAGTATGGCTCATTTGAAGTGCTGCAAACAGTTGCAGGACTACTAGATGGCAGTGTACGTATCCTCGTACGTGTACACAAGACCCCAGTTAAATAAAATTAAGTATTATGTTCATATGACCCAAAATGTGATGTCATCGCATGTGTACGCCAGGTCCTAAGAGGTTAAGGAAAAGGCACACTCCTTTGAGGACAGCAATGTTAAAATCTTGGACAGAGAGGACAGATGGTTTGAAAGAGGAGTAAGGGAAGCCATCTATGTTAAATTGGAAAAACCATCTTTAAACAGAGGAGGGGGTCTCAGACACCACCTATCCCCCATCTACAATGCTGCACTTTCAGCGGTACCAAGAAAATTCAATATCAAAGACAGTCCGAAACTAACCTCAAGTGTTCCTAACGAACACAACGACTGTCGTCCACTGGCAACACACATCATGCCTAACGACTGTTGTCGTTGGCCCCATTGAATCCTTAACGACTGTCGTTCACTAGTGGGACTCACACTGAAACTCCACTAACGAACTATTGTCTTAGGAGAATAAGGGGCGGACACTTCCACAGAGGTTAAAAACCTGGGTCTTACTCCACTGTTTGTCAGACTAGTGGGGACTAGTCAGACTGCAGCGTTCGAACTGATGAAGCCACTTGGATAAGGGGCGAAACGTCTTCAGGGACAAATCTAAGTCCAGTTGCCTTCGATTCAACTTTTGCCAGAATGAATATGACCTGGATGAATGAGAACCTTCACAGACATACTGTGCCATGACTTTTTTAATGACTTCTTTCGACATACTATACTGTGACTTTTTTAATGATTTTTTTTACATACTATACTATGACTTATTAAGACATGCTATACTATTACATTTTAAGACATACTATATCATGATTTTTTTAATGATTTTTTTGACATAGGATACTGACTTTTTAATGACATTTGTTGGGATACTATAGTATGACTTTTAGTGACCGTTTTCATCATAGTATACTATGACTTTTTTCCAACATACTATACTATAACTTTTTTTCGACATACTATACTATGACTCTTGCCGACATACTATGACTTTTGTCGACATACTATACCATGACAATTTTAATGACATTTTTTGACATGATATACTAAGACTTTTTTAATGACTTATCAACATACAATGACTTTTCGTGAGTTTTTTCGACATACAATATTTTTAATGACTTTTCAGCATATTTGTACTATGACTTTGTTCGACATACTATACTATGACTTTTTTTAATGACTCTTTAAGACATACTACACGATTTTTAATGACTTTTGTCCACATACTACACTAGGACTTTTTAATGACTGTTTTCAACATAATATACTATGACTTTTTTTTACACATACCATACTGAGTTTGTTACACATACTATATATTTTTAATCACTTTTTTTGACATACGATACTATGACTTTTTTAATGACTTTTTCCCCACAGATGACACTATGACTTTTTGACATAGTATACTGACTTTTTTCAACATACTATGACTTTTGTCGTTATTCTATACCAACACTTTTTTAATGACTTTTTTCGACAAACTATGCTATGACGATTTTCACCATTCTCTACCATGACTTTTTAAAACATACTTTCCATCCATCGTCAACCGCTTATCCCGTTAGGGGTCATGGGGGGGCTGGAGCTGATCCCAGCTGGCATAGGGCGAAGGCGGGGTTCACCCTTGACAGGTCGCCAGTCCATCGCAGGGCACATCGAGACAGACAACCATTCACACTCACATTCACACCTACGGGCAATTTAGAGTCATCAATTAATCTAAACAGCATGTCTTTGGACTGTGGGAGGAAGCCGGAGAACCCGGAGAAAACCCACGCTTACACGGGGAGAACATGCAAACTAAACACAGAAGAGTCCCAAACCAGAATCGAACCTGCAACCCTCTTGCTGTGAGGCAACAGCGCTAACCACTGCACCACCGTGCAGCCCACATACTATACCATGACTTTTGAATGACTTTCTTTTGACATACTATACTATGACTTTTTTAATGACTTTTTGTTGACAAACTATACTGTGACTTTTAACATTCAACATACTGACATTTTTCGACGAAGTTTTTCTGACATACTATACAATGACTATTTTTTGACATACTATACTATAACTTGTTTAATGACTTTTTTCCACATATACTATGGTGTTAATGACTTCTTTTGACATACTATACTATGACTTTTTAATGACAAAGTACACGAAGTATAGCATGTGAAAAAAATTCAAAGATGTCATAGTATAGCATGTTAAAAAAGTAGAGTAGTAAAAGTACAGTATGTCAAAAAAAAGTCGTTGTATAGTATATAGAAAAAAGTCGTAGTATAGTATGTAGAAAAAAGTCCTAGTATAGTAAATCAAAAAATATTCATAGTTTGTCATGTCAAAAAAGTTGTGTTTTATGTGAAAAATTAATAGTATAGTATGTCAAAAAAGGCATAGTATAGTATGTAGAAAAAAATTTGATTATTTAAAAAAAAAGTCCTAGTATAGTAAGTCGAAAAAAGTCATAGTACAGTACATCAAAAAATATTCATAGTTTGTCAAAAAAGTTGTGTTTTATGTAAAAGAAAAAGTAATAGTAAAGTATGTCGGAAAAAAATTCATAGTATAAAGGTCTAACCTTTATTATAAAAAGCCATTTCCCCCTCTCAAAAAAAAAAGGAAAAAAAAAAATAAAAAAAAAAAAAAAAAAACCTTAAAAATTTTAAATTTTTATATTAAAATAAAAAAAAAAAAAAAAAAATTAAAAAAAAAAAAAAAAAAAAAAAAAAAAAAAAGTATAGTATGTTGAAAGACAGTTGTAGTATAGTATGTCAAAAAATGTTGGCTTATAGTGTGTCGAAAAAAAGTCATTGTAGTATACTGAAAAAATGTCATAGTATAGTCTGTCCAAAAAGTCATAATGTAGCAGGTAACATACGTCATGAAAAAGTCCTAGACCAGTATGGTGAAAAAATAAAATGGCACAAAATAGCCATAGTATAGTATGTTTTTTAAAAAAATTCAAAAATGTCATTGTCTAGCATGTTAAAAAAAGTAGAGTAGTAAAAGTACAGTATGTCGAAAAAAAAGTCATAGTATAGTATATAGAAAAAAAGTCCTAGTACACTACGTAGAAAAAAGTAAAAAAAATATTCAGTTTGTAATGTCAAAAAAGTTGTTTTATGTGAAAAAAGTAAAGCACAGTATGTCAAAAAAAGTCATAGTATAGTATGTTGAAAAAAGTCATAGTATAATAGTATAGTATGTCAAAAAAAAGTCATAGTATAGTATGTCAAAAAAGTCATAATATAGTATGTCGATAAAAGTTGTTGTATAGTGTGTTGAAAAGTCAGTGTAGTATGTTGAAAAATGTCATAGTATAGTCTGTCAAAAAGTCTTAATATATGTTAAAAAAAGTTCTTGTATGGTGTCGAAAAAAGTCAGTGTAGTACACCAAAAGAAGGAATAGGATAGTATGTCAAAAAACAATGTCACAAAAGTTTAGCATGTGAAAAAAAATTCAAAGATGTCACGGTATAGCATGTAAATAATGTCACAAAACAGCCATAGTATAGTATGTAACTTTTTTTTTTTTTTAAATGTCATAGTATAGCATGTTAAAAAAGTAGAGTAGTAAAAGTACAGTATGTCAAAAAAGTTCGTAGTATAGTATGTAGAAAAAAAGTTGAATATTATTTAAAAAAGTCCAAGTATAGTAAGTCAAAAAAGTGATGTCAAAAAATAGTACCGTATGTCAAAAAATATTCATAGTTTGTCATGTCAAAGTTGTGTTTTATTTGAAAAAGTCATAGTATAATAGTATAGTATGTCAAAAGTCGTAGTACAGTATGTCAAAAAAAAAAGTCATAGTATAGTCTGTCAAAAAAAGTCATAATATAGCAGGTAAAATACGTCATGGAAAAGTCCTACACCAGTATTTTGAAAAAATAAAATAGCACAAAATAGCCATAGTATAGCATAAAGTAGAGAAGAAAAAGTACAGTATGTCAAAAAAAGTCGCAGTATAGTATGTAGAAAAAAAGCTGAATATTATTTTAAAAAAAGCCCAAGTATAGTAAGTCAAAAAAAGTCATAGTACAGCAAGTCAAAAAATATTCATAGTTTGTCATGTCAAAAAAGTTGTGTTTTATATGAAAAAAGTCGTAGTATAGTATGTCAAAAAGTTTTATATTATGTCAAAAATAGTCATAGTATAGTACGTTGAAAAGAGTCATGTTACAGTATGTTGAAAAAAAAAGTCATAGTAAAGTATGTCAAAAAGCAAAGTACTGCATGTATAAAAAAATAAAATCAAAGATGCAATAATATAACATGTAAAAATGTAAAAAGTCATAGTATGTCCAAAAAAAGCTGTACATTATATCAAAAAGCATAATATGTAAAAAACTGATCATTCTGTCAAAAGAGTCATCGTACAGTACCGGTATGTCCCAAAAAGTCAGTATTTGAAAAAAAAAATCATAGTATAGCATGTCGAAAAAAGTCATGGTATAGCATGTTAAAAAAAGTTGTCGTGTACTGTGTCGAAAAAAAGTAAAAAAAAAAAAGTCATAGTACAGCACGTAAAAAAGTAAAAAGAAAGTCATAGTACAGCACGTAAAAAAGTAAAAAAAGTCATAGTACAGCACGTAAAAAGAAAAAATTCAAAGATGTCATAGTATAGAATGTAAAATAAAAAAGTAATGAAAACGTCACAGTATAATATAAAAAAAACCCTGTCAAAAAGTCACAGTGTAGTATGTCCAAAAATTCAGTTTTTAGAAAAAAATTCATTGCCTATTATGTCGAAAAAAGTCACAATATAGCATGTCAAAAAAAGTCATTGTATAGCATATCAAAAACGTTGTATAGTGTGTCTAAAAATCAGTGTAGTACCAAAAAATGGAATAGGATAGTATGTCAAAAAAAACAACCTATAGTATAGTATGTCAAAAAAGTTTTATATTATGTCACAAAAAGTATAGCATGTGAAAAAAAATTCAAAGCTGTCATAGTATAGCATGTTTAAAAAGTCATGAAAAAGTCATAGTATAGTATGCTGAATAATATTCATAGTATAGCATGTTGAAAAATGTTGTATATTATGTAAAATAAAAGGCGTAGGTGTCAAAATAAAAGT
This sequence comes from Pterois miles, assembly GCA_947000775.1. NCBI lineage: Eukaryota > Metazoa > Chordata > Actinopteri > Perciformes > Scorpaenidae > Pterois > Pterois miles. Next base: position 2,570,933 of record CAMQGK010000552.1, read on the forward strand.
CGTAGTATAGTATGTCGAAAAAAAGTCATAGTATAGTATGTCAAAAAAAAGTCATGGTATAGTATGTCAAGAAAAGTTGTCCAATAGTGTGTTGATAGAAGTTAGTCTAGTAGGATAGGGGGATAGGATAGTATGTCAAAAAACAATGACACAAAAAGTATAGCTTGTAAAAAAAGAAAATTCAAAGATGTCATAGCATAGCATGTAAAAAATGTCACAAAATACCCTTAAGTATAGTGTGTCAAAAAAAGTCATAGTATAGTATGTAAAAAATAATTCAAAGATGTCATAGGATGGCATGTAAAAAAAGTAATGAAAAAGTCACAGTACACTGTCAAAAAAAAAAGTGGTAGTATAGTATAGTGGAAAAAAGTTGCGGTATAGTATGTCGGAAAAAAGTCATATAGTGTGTCGAAAGACGTCAGTACCAAAAAAAAGGCACAGGTATGTAAAAAAAAAAAAACAAAAAAAAAAAAACCATGAAAAGCCATGAAAAAGTTCAAGTATAGTATGTCCAAAAAAAGTTATATACAGTGAACCCTCGCTATAAAGCGGTTCACCTTTCACTGCTTCGCTGCTTCGCGGATTTTTTTTTACAGTGCATTTATTGTGCTCTGAGTCCTGATTGAAAAAGAAAGAGTGCCAACAACTACCCATAACGATGTTGTTCTCTCGGAGAAAGACTCCTGCGCAGCCTGCAGTTGAAACAGACGCTACAGCGCAGCGGAGTGAGGACGGAGAGGCTCAGCTGGAGGGACTGTGAAATACGCCAGTGACAATGTTGCCAACCTTGTATTCATTACTATGCTGTACTGTATTCAAATTATTGTTTTACAATACCGTTCTTTAAACTATCATAGTTATTTGTAAGAAAATGTTAATATTTTTATTTCTTAAACAAATTTTGGGCCTGAAAACAGGTTTTGATTTTGATTACAGTATTGCATTGTAAAATAATAGTAAAAAATAAAGCTGACTACTTCACGAATTTCACCTATTGCGGGTTATTTTAGGAACGCAACTCCCGCGATAAACGAGGGTTCACTGTATTACATAAAAAAAGTTGTATCATAGTATGTAAAAAAAAGTCATAGTAGTGCAAGTCCAAAAAATATTCATAGTATAGCATGTCGAAAAAAAGTTATAGTATAGTACGTAAAAAAAAAAAAAAAAAAAAAAAGTTGTAGTACGGTACATCAAAAAAAAGTCCTGAGTATAGTATGTCGAAAAAAAAGTTGTAGTGTGGTATGTAAAAAAAAACAAGGCATAGGAAAATATGTCAAAAAACAATGTCACAAAAAGATGTCATAGTACAGCATGGAAAAAAGTTATAGTATAGAATGTCCAAAAAAAGTTATATATTAGGTTGAAAAAAGTTGTACTGTAGTATGTTGAAAAAAGTCATAGTATAGTATGTCCAAAAAATGTGTGTATTTTGTCAAAAAAAAAAAGTTGTAGGATCGTATGTCAAAAAAAGGTCGAGATAGTACGTCAAAAAAGTCATGGTTTCGTTTGTCAAAAACAAATTTGCTGCATAGTATGTCGAAAAAAATTTTTTAGTACAGTGAGTCGAAAAATATGAATACAATATCATGTCAAAAAAACTTGTATAGCATAGTATAGCATGTAAAAAACATTCAAAGATGTCATAGTATAGCATGTAAAAAACGTCACAAAATAGTCATAGTATTGTATGCCAAAAAAAGTCACAGTACAGTATGTACAAAAAAATCAAAGATGTCATAGTATAGCATGTAAAAAAAAGTCATGAAAAAGCCATAGTTGTGTCAAAAAAAATTTGTAGTATAGTATGTTGAAAAATATTCATAGCATATACAAAAAAAGTCATAGTATAGCAGGTTGAAAAAATAGTTGCTATATAGTATGAATAATATAGTATAAATATGTTAAAGTAGCATGCCAAAAAAGGCATAGGATAGTATGTCAAAAAAAACAATGTCACAAAAAGTATAGCATGTAAAAAAAAATGAAAGATGTCATAGAATAGCATGTAAAACATGTCACAAAATAGTCATAGTATAGTATGTCGAAAAAAAATGTAGTACAGTTGTCCCTCGCTATAACGCGGTTCACCTTTCATAGCCTCGCTGTTTTGCGGATTTTTTTAGTGCAATTTTGCATGCTTTTTTTTTTTTTTTTTTTTTTTTTTTTACTTTTTGCCAAATTTATATAAATGATCGATCGCTAGCAATGTGACTCTTAAGTGCTGTATGTTTGTCAAGTTTTCTCCCCGACAAAACCCACAATGTCCACGAAACGTTCTGCACCAACAGAGGCACCTGAAATGAATCTTCAGGTCGTTACATAAAGGAGGAGGAAAATAACGTAAGGACTACAGCAGCAATAGGTTTTAACAAAGATGCAAAAAGGGTTGTAACATGCTCGCAACAAGACCATCGTAAGGATGGAGTCTGCTTTAGCTTTGTGGATCAGTGACTGCAGGAAAATGATCGTTACGCTGGATACCAACATCATCGGCACAAAAGCTAAAAAGCTTTTGAAACCTTTGCTGACAGCGATGACATTCATGACAGCGAGGAGCAGGATGATGCGAAGCCCAGACAATCGACGAGCGCTTTATACGGCACGGTCAGAGGAACTGTGAAATTCACTATTAATAATTTCTTGTGTGTCCAATCTCGTAGGTTCATTAAAATTAAATTTGTTATTTCTAAAAGCTATCATATTTATTTATAGGAAAACATTCATATTTTTATTTCTCAAACAACTGTTTGGGCCTGAAAACAGGTTTTGATTTTTGGTTTCATTTTATAATACTGTACTTATTTTTAATATCTACAAAGTTTTGAACTGTGAGTGTTGAAACAAGAGAGAAATGTGAGAAAATGTTAATGTCTGTCTGAGAAAAGTGTATACAGCGTGTGTTTACAGCCATAACGTAATATATATATATATATATATATTATATACATATATAATACTTGTAAAAAATAAAGCTGACTACTTCACGGATTTTGCCTTTTGCGGATTATTTTTAGAACGTAACCCCCGTGATAAACGAGGGATCTCTATACAGTAAAAAAAAAAACTAGTATAGTATGGTGAAAAAAGTTGTGCTATAGTATGTCAAGTAGTGTCAGTGTAGTACGTCAAAAAACAATGTCACAAAAAGTATAGCATGCAAAAAAAAATTCAAAGATGAAAAAAGTTGTGGTATAGTTTGTCGAAAAAAAGTCATAGTAGAGTATGTCAAAAAAGTCATAGTATAGTATGCAAAAATAATTCAAAGAGTAGTAGTATGTCCAAAAAGAGTTGTATATTTCGAAAAAAGTTGTAGCATAGTATGTAAAACAAAAAAAATCCATCTGTCAAAAAAGTCACAGTATAGTATGTCCAAATAAGTCAGTATTTAGAAAAAAATTCATCGTATAGCATGTCGAAAAAAAGTTTTATATTATGTCAAAAAAAGTATAGTGTTGAGTCTGTGTAATATGCAAAAAAGGAATAGGATAGTAGTCAAAAAAAAATGTCACAATAAGTATTGCATGTGAAAATAAACTTGTCATAAAGATGTCATAGTATAGTATGTAAATAATGTCAAAATAGTCATGGTACAGTATGGCAAAAAAGGTGTATAATTTAAAAAAAAAAAAAGGCGTTGTATAGTCAAAAAATATTCGTACTATAGTATTTCAAAAAAAGTTGCATGTTATGTCGAAAAAAAAAATCATAGTATAGTATGTCGGAAAAAAATACAAAAATATCGTGGTATAGCATGTTGAAAAAAGTTATTGTAGTATGCCAAAAAAGGCATAGGATAGTATGTCAAAAAACAATATCACAAAATGTACTGCATTTGTAAAAAAAAAAAAAAAAATTAAATGTCATCTTAAAGCAGGTAAAAAAAGTATATTATGTCAAAAAAGTAGTTTAAAATAATATTTATAAAAACAGTAGAAAAGATTTTGAAGATGTCATAGTATACCATATTAAAAAAGTTACAAAAAAGTCATAGTATAGTATGTCAAAAAAAGCTTAAATATAGTATACTAAAAAAAGTCATAGCATAGCAAAAATTATGGCATAGTATGTCGAAAAAGTCAGTACAGTATGTCGAAAAAAATTCATAGTATAGTATGTCAAAAAAAAGTCATGGTATAGTATATCAAAAAAAGGCATAGGATAGTGTGTCAAAAAATAAAGTAAAAAAGAAAATACGAATATATAGTATAGTATATAGTATATCAAAAAAACTGTATATTATATATATAAAAAAAGAAATCAGTCTGCCGAAAAAGTCATTGTATAGTATGTCAAAAAAAGGTCATAGTATAGTATGTCAAAAAAGGTCATAGTATAGTATGTCAAAAAAGGTCATAGTATAGTATGTCAAAAAAGGTCATAGTATAGTATGTCAAAAAAGGTCATAGTATAGTATGTCAAAAAAGGTCATAGTATAGTATGTCAAAAAAGGTCATAGTATAGTATGTCAAAAAAGGTCATAGTATAGTATGTCAAAAAAGGTCATAGTATAGTATGTCAAAAAAGGTAAGTATAGTATAAAGTCGTAGTATAGTATGTCAAAAAAAAGTCGTAGTACAGTACGTCCAAAAAAGGTCATAGTATAGTATGTCGAAAGTCACGCTATAGTATGTTGAAAAAAAATTGTATATTATATTGAAAAAGTGACAGTACAGTATGTCAAAAAAAGTATGTTGAAAAAAGTCATAATATAGTATGCTGAAAAAAAAATTGTATATTATGTCAAAAAAAAGTCATAGTATGTCAAAAAAAAGTCGTAGTATAGTATGTTGAAAAATATTCATATTATATCATGTGAAAAAGTTCAAAAAAGGTCATAGTATAATATGTAGTCATAGTATAGTATGTCAAAAAAAAGTCATATGTCAAAAAAAATTCATAGTATAGTACGTCGATAAAAAGTCGTAGTATAGTATATCAAAAAAAGTCATAACGTATGCCCAATTTAGAAATAATAATCCTAAAAAGATCTATGTAGATGAACATATCTGTAAATTGATTTAAAAACTCTAGTTCCCAGGAACTCGTAGGACCGTTCTAATTGCAGGGGAGGAGGTGTGAGTGACGTACCAGTGTGTCCACTCAGGGCGTGAAGGCCCTGTCCTCTCTGACAGTCTGTGGTGTAGATGTTGCAGTCTCCGGCCCCGGCACTGATCAAGATGGATCCTCCACTCTCAGGCCCCTCCATGAAGGCCAGGTCCCTGATGGTACCGTCGTGCATGCTGAACTCCAGGTCTGGGCCTGAATCAGATGTGTACATTTGGGGTGGAAAAAATAACATTACCTCAATACCCAGAGAAAGACCAGTTGTATTTCACCTGTTATATATGTTACCAAATCACTGACGGCAGTAACCTGCTCTTTCTTCAGAGGCAGAAACATGCTCATAGGTATGTAAGTGATCATTCAAACACCACTGAGCAAAAAGGACATTACTAATCCCATACGTAGTAAAAAACACATAAAATAATACCTGTGGCGTTGCAGTTGTCTGCACTGAAAGGCAGGACTTTGACATATTTATCATTGGACCCAGTAGCCAACAGCTGGCCACAGTGACTCCAGGCTACGCAGTAGATTGAGCCCTTATGGTGTTTGTTCCTCCTGAAGCGCACCAGCGGCTGCTTGACTCCAGAAACGCTGAATGAGCCAAGAAAATATGACAAATTAACTAAGAAATGTTTAGGAATATGTGAATTGTAAAATAGCATAAATAATTGTGGGAAGAATTGCAACCTGGACTTAAATTTTGAGGATGTGTGTGTATAATCACATCTTTTTTTCTTTGTCTTTTTGTCAGAAACACAATTTTTTTTTGCTTCTTCTCACAAAAGGCTGTTACAGTGTTCAGCATGTTGGTCTCCATGTGCTCTCAGCAACCAAACATTGGCAGTTCAAACATTCTGCTTTAAAATGAAAATCAAATTGAAATTGACACACAATGTGAATTTAGCAGTTTCTCCTTTTTGTTTTCAATGGTCACGATCAAAATTGCTCTCACGATGCACAAACCCCCAGTCGAATCCCCATGCTGCCATTACAAATTAAGCTCTAACACTTTTTGGGTGCTTACGTCTTCTGCCAATGTTTTCTGTGCATGAACAAACTTTAGTAACACTTTCTAAGAAGCCATCATCTGTCTGTCTAGCACATAAATAATCTGCCATCTGCTGCTAAAAGCTGTTTAGCTGCTGAATTACTGCCAGTGTCAGGTGTGCCTGGGAATTTTTCATCTAGTAAGTGTACAAAATGTTCATTGTGTACAGTCTGTAGTTAATATTTAATGTGTACAGTGCATGCATACAGTGTACAGTATACAGAGTTTAATTGTGCATTTAATGCTGCGTATATGTTTAATCTGTACAGTTAGTTTTTTTTTTTATTTTTTTTTTTACACACACATATATATGTATATATATATACATATATATGTATATATATATATATATATATATATATATATATATATATATATATATATATATATATATATATATATATATATATATATATATATATATATATATATTACATACTCAGTACTTGTCAACATCTTCAATTTCTGTGTGATGTTGTAATTTGTATGCCAGTCCCCTTGCATATGCAGAAATGGCAATAAAGCAGTCTAAGTAAGAACATCTGATCGTTTGGACTTGTAGGTACATATAAATGGCTCCCACCTGGTGTTCAGTGTTTCTGGGTAGCCACAGACTCTCAGGGTTTTGGAGTTGGAGCCAACAGCGTAGAGGGCTCCAGAGGGGTGGAAGGCCACAGCACGCACCGCCTGCGTGTCCTCCAGCTGGTTTACTTTAACAAACTGTGCTTTGGACTTCCCCGGCTAGACAGGTGTCATAGAAATAACCTTTTAAACTACGATCACGTACATTAACATAGATATTTAAAACAAACTTACCCATCGAGCTAACGTTTAGTACACAGGTCAAACAAATGGGAAGATATTTTATAGAATTTATTTTACAGATGAAAAAAATGGACCTGCTAATCATAAAATAATATAAAAATAATACTGAACAGAACTGTACCTCTTGTGAGTGACGTGTCGCAGAGCAGCCAGAATCATCTTGGACTGTGGGACAAGACCCTCTGATCCTGTTTAAAACACAGACACACACAGCTAGAAAGCTAAATTCAATCCATACCAGTAGAATTTATTTTGTACTTCATGTTTTTCACAATAGATATTGGTATTGTTTCATTAATATAAAAATCAGCATTTTGAATGCTGATAACTTGTGTGTAAGAGTTTGAAGATAACTAATCAACAAATCACTGATTCACAAATTACTGAAGCAAAACTTTAACTGAAAAACCTTTAACCTGAAACCTGGTAGTAAATGGGCACCGGTACTACATTATTAAAGACTGGAGAATTGATAAGCTCCAACATGCATCTCTATCTGTGTCGGGGCTGAGCTCCTCCAACTACACACACATACACAGATGAAGTCAGCCAATAGCAGAGTAGAGAGACATCGATGGAGACTGACCTTCACAAGTAAAAAGACAATACATTATCAATACACTTGTCCAACAAGCATGACATCATATTATATATTTCAATCTGCTCTGTCCACTGTCTCTCATATACCACCGCTATGTTTACACAAGCACAGCGTGCTAGCTTAGCTGATAGTGAACTGTACTAACAAGCTAAAACAAAAGCTGTCTGTGTGTAGTCTGTCTGGCTTAGTTTGTCAAAATTCTTGTAAACTGCAGTATCTGCAGGCAGTGAATCCCATCAGCAGAGGGAGGAGGACAGAGGACAGAAGGACAGAGGACGGGAGGACAGATGGATAGAGGAGAGGAGGACAAAAGGACAGATTACAGGAGGATAAAAGGACAGAGGACGGGTTACAGGAGGACAGAGGACAGGGGGACAGAAGGACAGAGGACAGATTACAGGAGGACAGGAGGACAGAGGACAGATTACAGGAGGACAGAGGACAGGATGACAGGAGGACAGAGGACAGGAGGACAGAGGACAGATTACAGGAGGACAGAGGACAGGAGGACAGAGGACGGATTACAGGAGGACAGAGGACAGATTACAGGAGGACAGAGGACAGGAGGACAGAGGACAGATTACAGGAGGACAGAGGACAGGATTACAGGAGGACAGATTACAGGAGGACACATGACAGATTACAGGAGGACAGGAGGACAGAGGACAGATTACAGGAGGACAGAGGACAGGAGGACAGAGGACAGGAGGACAAATTACAGAAGGACAGATGACAGATTACAGGAGGACAGGAGGACAGAGGACAGATTACAGGAGGACAGATGACAGATTACAGGAGGACAGGAGGACAGAGGACAGATTACAGGAGGACAGATGACAGATTACAGGAGGACAGGAGGACAGAGGACAGAATACAGGAGGACAGAGGACGGATTACAGGAGGACAGATTACAGGAGGACAGGAAGACAGAGGACAGATTACAGATGACAGGAGGACAGGGGGATAGAGGAGAACAGAGGACAGAATACAGGAGGACAGAGGACGGATTACAGGAGGACAGAGGACAGATTACAGGGGGACAGAGGACAGATGACAGGAGGACAGATTACAGGAGGACAGAGGACAGAGAACAGATTACAGGAGGACAGAAGGACAGACGACAGATTACAGGAGGACAGATGGATAGAGGAGAAGAGGACAGATGGATAGAGGAGAAGAGGACAAAACCCGGAGAGAACCCACGCTTACACAGGGGAGAACATGCAAACTCCACGCAGAAGCGTCCCAAGCTGGAATTGAACCTGCGACCCTCTTGCTGTGAGGCAACAGCGCTAACAACTGCACCACTGTGCAGCCCCACAAATATTTAGTTATATTTAAAATGTAAATTTATTCTAATCCTGTTCTGAATTTATTCTTTTTAAAACATGTTAAAAAGCAAATGTTTAGAAAGCAAAAAGAACCAATACGAGTATCGATAAAGAACAGAACCGATAAGGAGTATCGAAAGGAGAAGTTCTATCTACAAAATCGTAACGATAACCATCCCTGTTGATATCCTATCAAAACATGACATTCGTTCTTGGGTGCTAATGTTGTGGTAACGACACGACCACACACTCAGCAGGCTCTTACCCTTGACTGGCCAGGACGGGGGACTCGCCGAGGGAGGGCAGGCCATGGCTCCCGGTCTTTAACGGGGTGCTGCTGGCTCCTCCACCTGGCTTGTCCCTTGGCGGCCCGGTGTCTGGGGTGTGGCGGGCGTCGGTGGTTCTGGGACTGGAAGTGCTGGTGTTCCCTGTGAGTCCGTTCCACTGCGTCATCACCTCATCTCCTCTGTGGTCAATGCCCACATTCATCTCCTCCAGCTTCTGAATGGATCTAGACAAAAACAAGATCTCTTTTGTCTCAACAAGGTAGCACCGAGGTGGCGTTGCATTCATTAAATCACTGATGGTGACTCTGTTAACATGACTTGCTCACCGACTGAGGAAGGTCTCAGTGAGGTTGTTTTGGGCTCCGTCCTGCGGCTTCACCCCTCCCTCCAGCAGCATTTGCTGGTAAAGCTGTCTCTGCTGCTGCTTCTGCTCCAGGTGCTGCTGCACACGGAGACGCTGCCTGTAATACTCCTGGATGTGCTCTGTGGAGTCAGGACACTGGACAAACACACATGCACACAGCAAGTCACAAATAAACACTATAAGGCTTGCTTTTGCAATATTTGGACAGGATTTGCAGGCCCTCTAACCTGAATGTTTAGTAATGCCTTCTAATATTCTCTGCGTCAACGTGTTGCAGTGCTCATTACCACTAAACACACACACATGCAAGAGCACACACACCAGGTTATAATAGACAAACTCTCTCCCAAGAGCCACTCCTGATAACTCTTCAACTCCCAAGGCCTCATTCTCCATCATCCATCCCATAAAAAGTTTTCAAGGACCTCATCATATCCAGCAGGTCTACAGTATATTCCCCTTCACCTCTCTCCCCACTTTCCAAACACACATGGACACACACACACACAAAACAATCCAATCTCAGGCTACTTTGCTTGTCTGGATGGGACCTGGGATGCATAAAGATGAGCGATGATGGAAGCAGTAGGCTATCTTGGATGCGACTGCACATCAAACCAGATTATCTACCACCAGTGTCCATGACCTCTTCACTGGGACGAGGGCTGGAGGGCGCTAGTGCCCCTTGGACAAGTGTAGTAGGGAATTGGGGAAGGATTTATGAGGCAGTGCTGACAGGATGGTTCAGGGGGGAACCTATTCCAAATCTCTTAAATCTGGAGTAATGACTGTGGAAGGAAGACAGACTGAAAATTGTACTTTGACTCAAGTGACCAGACGGACAACCGTGGCTGTTTCTTTTTATAGTCTTCACACGAGTCATGAAACCAATTCAACTGAGCAACCAAAGGTGAGAGACACTCTGCTACTTCATATCTGAAATGTTTTTGTGCTTGTCGTCGATCAAAAGGCTATACCACATAAAACAATCACCACGCATACACTGCTTAGAGTTAGTTATTACCTCATTTGTTTCCGAGCTGCAGGGTGGCCCGCCATCTTTTCCAAGAGTCAGAGGTGTTCGTGTGGTGTTGGGTCCATCCAGCCCTTGTGGGTGCTTCCTATAGCCAGGAAAACATACAGTACGTCAATTCAAAACCTTTTTTTTTTTTATTTAAATTGATTTGAGGTAAAGAAAACACTGCATCATTGATACAGTTGATAGTGTCATTTCAATTATGCATGTTCTGCTTGAAACAGTGGCTCATACTTGTAAAATCCTCCCAGTTTTCCCAGGAGACTCCCGTTTTTCATTGCCCTCTCCCGGTTTCCTCCCTTTCTCTCGTATTATTCCCAATTTATGACAAATTTTCACGCTTTTTTCCCTTTTCGTTACCTTAACCTGTTTCTAGAACTGAGCAATGTGTTTAATTCCTAGAGCAACACCAACTGGGGTTTCCTGGCGGAAGAGAGCAGTCTATGATCGTGTCACTGCACACTTTGAGCTCAGTTTGAGCTGTTTAAACTTGGCTTGACACAGCATGAAGCGCCCAAAGTTGGGCTTCGTTTGACACAGCGAAAAGCCGTCGTGGCGTGGCACAAGCCATTGGAAATAATAGGTTTCAGAGCGCAGTGGTGCTGTTGGCACATTGTGTCTCAAAGGACGTTCACTGAGTGAGAGGGAAATGGAGAGAGCAAAGAGAAAGAAATAAATTTAAACAGATGAATATTAGTTTTTGCCAGAGATTCAAAGGTAAAATCAAAAGTTTAACATATAAATGGTGTTTCAGTGAACTTATTATTTTGTTATTTTCACTCTTTTAAAGTCACCACAATGCAGGAAATAAAGTCTCTGAAACTCTTCAGAGGGAGGACCACCAGAACCCACACTTTGGTTTAGAAATCCTTTTCTGAAGGTCTCAAGGTTGGCAAGTATGCAGTGGTTTGACAGTTTACGTGATGCAAAATAATATTTTTCAGTGTTTATTAAATGAGTCCCCTCAAGCTCACGTGATGCAGTGATGAATTCAGAATGGTAGAACAGCTCAAAGTAGAACAACAGACCCTGCATCATATTTACAATATTATCAATGGTTATGCTCTTCAATACTTCACGCCCATACTCAGGATAACTATAGAACCGGGGCCAGTGTGCGTTCATGTAAAGTTCCTTGAAAATGTAGCCAGATGTTCCTTATTGAAGACTGGTGCCATTTCGTGGAACAACCATCCGCCACGCATCAAGTGTTAAAATAAGACAGTGGCTTACAGAGGTCAGGTTAGGGCTTTTCTTTGGCACATGCAATGATATTGTTATTTTAGTTGTCCTTGACTTTTTATTTTGTGGAAGTTTCTTTTGCATTTATCTTGAAATGTGTATTTTGTGCTGTAACATCTTCAGATCATGTTGGAAAAAGTGTTTTCACTTTAACATGTTATCCTTTGGATTTATTTTTTGTTTGTTTGTTTTCTTTGTCTTACAATCCATAAAAAAACAATCAATCAAAACACTTCATGTATACTAAATCTGAGGAATCTACAGTACAAAAGGATAATTAGTGTGGGCTACTCAATTTGCTAGAAATTATTACTTATTAGCAAACAACAGTAAAAAGGTCAATTGCCAATGCCAGGGCACTTCAATAAAAAGAGACGTGAAAACTGGGTTTCTGTTCATTTGAACTTAAAGAATACTTTTGTCGCTTTGCATATCTGATTCATTGTAATCATGTTTAATGATTAATGATGAGAATGACTTCATGTATTGTAGCCGTATCACTTTGTACCAGTTGTGCACATTCACTGTACACAGCAGGTGGAGCCAGACAACATCCAACAAGCTGCTCAGTTTACATTGCTTTCATGTAATGCCTCAGAGCCTCGTCTCCACCAGTCACTTAGTGGTGCACATTTTATCTGGCATTGGGCGAAGGCGGGGTACATCATGGACAGGTCGCCAGTCCATCACAGGGCGCATAGAGACAGACAACCATTCACGCTCACATTCACACCTATGGGTTATTTAGAGTCATCAGTTAACCTGCACGGCTTTGGACTGCGGGAGGAAGCCTGAGAACCCGGAGACAACGCTAACACGGGGAGAACATGCAAACTCCACACAGAAGAAAACCTGCGACCCTCTTGTGAGGCAACCACTGCACCACCGTTCAGCCCTTATTTTTATTAGCCTGTATTAGAATATATTTTATTAAAAATAAGTACTTAAATGAATACATATTGCCATTCAGTTAAGTTCATTATTATTTTATCATTGTGAACATTAATTTTTAGATTAATTCATGTGATAGACATTGTTATGGTTACATTGTGTTTATGAAGACTGCTGTTCATATTGTTGTTCGAGGTTTGGTGAATATATTATTGTAGTTGTTGAGATGATGATTAGAAAAGGCTGATAAAGTTCTCTGGACCACTGACTTTATAGTGAACTTACTTCTCTTTCTAATCCCCTCAGTTTGGGTTTAAGTGTGTGCTGTACAGACATCTGACAATTTGTGAATTCTGAAAAACACACATCAACTAGCACATCAGGAGTTGTGCATGGTGTGGATGTCCTACGTTGTCAGGCTGACCCCTCAGGATATACAGCGTCAGGGTCCTACTATAAACATGGTATTTTGAATGAGCACCACGTCACTGACTTCTTATCCATTATGACTACATACATATTTCCACAAGATTTACAAGTATATTCAGCTTTCATCAATCCATCTGTCTAATGGTCGTGATATGCACAAGTCCTGCTTAGCTAATTGAATATGTTCTAGAAAATTCACAAACTGTCAGACATCTGTAGGCATACAGCACGCACCTAAAAAAATAAAGTTTGCAGAGGTGAAAATCAAATATTAAAAATTATTTATTAAAAAATAACTTTGGGATTACTTAGATTTCTGCAAATTGGTCATAAATGTGTTCTGATCTTCATCTAAGTCACAACTATAGACAAACACAGTCTGCTTAAACTAACACCGCACAAAAAAACGATATGTTTTCATGTTTTTATTGAACACAACATGTAAACATTCACAGTGCAGGGTGGAAAAAGTATGTGAACCCCTAGGCTAACGACTTCTCCCACAACTACTTGGAGCTAACCTGGAGTCTAATCAATGTGATGAGATGGAGGTGTTTGTTAAAGCTGCCCTGCCCTATAGAAACACACTAGTTTTGAGTTAGCTGTTCTCAAGAAGCATTACCTGATGTGAACCATGCTTCGCACAAAAGAGCTCTCACATGACCTACAATCGTGAATTGTTGACTGTGTCCATGGTAAGACAGATTGTCTGCAAATGGATAAAGTTCAGCTCTGTTGCTGCTCTCTCTAGGCGTGGTCGTCCTGTAAAGATGACCGCAAGAGCACAGCGCTGAATGCTCAGTGAGGTGAAGAAGAATCCTAGAGGGTCAGCTAAAGACTTACAGAAATCTCTCGCACATGCGAACATTTTTATTGGCAAATCGACAATAAGTAAAACATTAAAGAAGAATGGAGGTCATGGGAGGACACCACAGAGGAAGCCCCTGCTCTCAAATGAAACAAAAAAAAAAAAAAAAAAAAAAAAAAAAAAAAACCTTGCTACATGTTTGAAGTTTGTAAAAGAGCACCTGGATGTTTGACAGCACTACTGGCAAAATATTCTGTGGACAGATGAAACCAAAACGGAGTTGTTTTGAGGGAAAACACAACGCTATGTGTGGAGTAAAAAATGCTCAGCACACCAACATCAAAACCTCAGCCCAACTGTGAAATATGGTGGAGGGGCATCTTGGTTTGGGGCTGCTTTGCTGCCTCAGGGCCTGGACGGATTGCTGTCATCGACGGGAAAATGAATTCCCAATTTTATCAAAACATTTTGTAGGAAAACTTAAGACCATATGTCCGCCAACTGAAGCTCAACAGAGGATGGGTGATGCAACAGGACAACGACCAAAAGCATAGAAGTAAATCAGCAACAGAACGGCTTCAACAGAATAAAATAGGCCTTCTGGAGCGGCCCAGTCAGAGTCCTGACCTCAATCTGATTGAGATGCTGTGGCAGGACCTCAAGAGAGCGATTCACACCAGACATCCCAAGAATATTGCTGAACTGAAACAGTATTGTAAAGAGGAACGGTCCAAAATTCCTCCTGACTGTTCTGCAGGTCTGATCTGCAACTACAGGAAACGTTTGGTTGAGGTTATTGCTGCCAAAAGAGGATCAACCAGTTATTAAATCCAAAGGTTTACATACTTTTCCACCCTGCACTGTGAATGTTTACATGTTGTGTTTAATAAAAACATGAAAACGTATATTTTTTTGTGCGGTATTAGTTTAAGCAGACTGTGTCTGTCTATTGTTGTGACTTAGATGATCAGAACACATTTTATAACCACTTTATGCAGAAATCCAAGTAATCCCAAAGGGTTCACAGTCTCCACATCTGGAGATAAAAAGAAAAACACAGGAGGACACAGGAAGATTAAAAGAGAAGTAAGTGATAATTCAAATGCATAATGTAAGCGTGCATCTAACATAATGTATTCATAATAATACTTATAAAGTACAGTATATATAAAAACTGGTCATGTTCTGGCATTGTGGATTAGTGGATGTAATTAATCTTCACAGTTTTTCTTGCATTTGAATTTCTTGAATAACAATAACTTCCACTGCTCACTTTTATGGCAAAATGACAAGTAACCCATTAACTAGTATAATTATGACAGCTTCAGATAACAGAAGAGGTGAGTAAATGCTGGCTATTGGCTAAAAGGCTATTTTTAGGCTACTTGTGCATTCAGTTGGTCTGCTCGGCTGCCATGTTTTTTCAGTCGATGGCCGTGTCTCTTTTTACATATTTATGCTCAACTTCCTTGTAATCTTCCATCAGCAGATGTTTCTCACTGGGTTTAAAGTATGCAGAACATGTTTACTGCATTTCAGCATCAGTAAATCTGTGATTGACCTTGCGGTCTGTTGAAGAAAGCTGCGAACGTGTGAAGTAATCTGAATTACTTACAACCTATTCGCACCTCCTCAGCATAGGTTGGCCTACATGAAACACATTAAGCCAGGACGAGCTGATTAGACTAGGTTAAGCCTTGATTCTCTCTTATCCTGGATTGATTTATTCTGCTTTTGCAAAACAGGCCCCAAGAGTATACTGTAACTGAGCATAATACTAAATGAAAATTGTATAAAACAGAGTGTAAAACTGAATTTCCCCACTGTGGGACTAATAAAGGAATATCTTTCTTTCTTTCTTTCTTTCTTATAATTATCTTGTTTATTTATGTTACATGTATTCAAATATTGCATATAAATAAGTGCAGCCAATATCTGATAATATGTGTAGCTCAATCTGTCAGATTAAAGCAAATAACATAGAGGTATTGTATAAACTGAGCTGTGGAAATTCTGTATCAAGTATGTAAAGCTGAAGTAACATCTGTTAAACTTCTTAAATCAGAATAGTTTTGTAAAGCAAATGTGTGGTATGCTTGGACATGTGCTGTGCAGACATCTGTTGTGCTAAAGACCAATATGTACTCCAAGCACTTATAATGAACACCAAAACGAATTAGCCCCAACTTTGACCCTTACTTTTCAGGTGAATCGTCCTGCTGATGCACATTATTCTCCACTAGGCTCCGACTGAGGGCTGACTTCATGTTCGCCTCCATGCCTCTCTTATCCTGGGCTGCCAGACCGTGGGACAGACCGTCCAAAGCCGGGTTGAGTGATCTCGACATGTAGGTGTCCGCTGAATGAGGCCTCTGGCGGAAGGGTGAGGTAGCGCAGGGGGACAGGCGGTTGATTAATGGAGTGAGGAGGTCAGCGTGGCCGGCCTTGCTGGGCTTCACCAGGCGGTCCACGTGGATGTTGAGGGTCTTTTGTTGGAAGGCGCAGGAAAAGGCACCAGGAGAGACGTTCTGCAGCCAGGAGAGCAGCGACAAGTCCAGTTCATCACAGCCATTCCCGCAAAGCAAATCCACACCGAGCAACACCTCACCCTCTGTGATCTCCTCACCAGTTGCTTTACTCTAAAAAACAGAAACAGAAAGAGGGGTTTTGACCATGAATGAAACTGATGACTTTTTGTGTCAACCTGACTTTGAATCAATATAAGAGTGCAATTTGACCTATTATGGATTAAACTTCTGGCAGCATCTAGCAGTGAGGATGCAGATTGCCACTCTATTGAAACTTCACCTATGTGCCAAGTATGTAGGAGAATTATGGTATCGGACACGAAAATAAGAAAACGCTAATGGCCCTATCTAGAGCCAGTGTTTGGTTGGTCCATTCTGGGCTACTGTAGAAACAGGACAGCCAGCTCTGTGAAGAGGACCCACTTCCTATGTAGATATAAAAAGCGCATTCTAAGGTAATGAAAACACGATTCTTAGTTTCAGGTGATTATATGTTAAAGAAAACACACTTGTTAATATTATATTCCATTTCAGCCAATCAGATCCCTGATGCTCCTAAATGCACTGGTCCTTGAATATGCACTTCCATGAGATGAAAACAAATTAGCTGAAACCAGACAGAGATATGTACCAGCAAACATTAGGGTACCTTGCATTAAAATGGAGTTTTGATGAGTATCTCTACAGGTTTGAAGAGATGGCATTAGGGCCTTTTAAAGGTTAACTCCTGTATTTTATCACCTGCACCCATCTGTTGTGTCTGAGAGACTAACATGGACAACATTTCTTGAAATTGGTCCAGTATTGACCAAGAAGGCTACAGACAGAAGGCGTGAAAACAGGCTGCAATGGTATCATAAAGGGTAAATCTGTCAGTTCACGTCCACTAAAGGTGCTTGTTTTTGCCACTGACAGGCTAAGATTGTAATAATTGCGCGACAACATTATGGAAACAACCCTACGGAGAAATAAAATGTTAAAACAGCCACAGGTGTCATGTTACCTGACAGAACTCGACACAGCACTCGTAAAGAATCCCTTTGATGAGCAGCTGGAAGAGGCGGTTCCCGCTCGCCCTGAAGCCTGCCTCGCTCAGCTTCCTGTCTGCAGGGATGAACTCAGCTACCATGGCACAGGCTTCCTCGAAACAATGGACACGTGCCGTGCTCGGGTTCCACTCTTTGAACTCGGCGTGGTGGGTGAGGCGTGGCAGGGTGAGGAGGAGACACAGCTTGCTGTAGTCGTCTTTGGTCGGACAGAACTCCTCCAGACTGTGGAGGCACTTGACTGCCGCTTGCATGGTGAGCTCCAGCTGTAGTGGACAGAAAATTCAGAAAGGAAAAGTGAGCATGTGGTTGTGAAGATGCTTTTTCTGAATCTGAGGTCTGTTTTTTTTGGTATGTGTGTTTAAGTTTTAGAAGATGCTTCATATTAATACACAGCTTCATCATCACAATTCAATGTCAGGCGTCCTCTACTGACCACAGAGCAGCTCCACTGGGGCAGGGAGATACTATCACTATTTCACATCAGGGACCCAGGCCCGGATCTGAGTGTACTTGTCTTCAAATTCCAGTTCATTTGATTAGTGTGAATGCTCCGTACCATACTCAGGCATGGTCCGTCAATTTGTACTTGAGTCCAGTTGAAAAGGTGGTCAGGAGTTTGTGTACAGCTTGCATCAGGTGTGAAAGCCAACTGTACCAAAGCACGAGAGTGGACTGCTATTTAACGCAAGGAACATTAGCAGTCAGAATGGCAGAAAGAGCAGACTTTTTTCAAAACTGACGGTCTCCTCCAAAGTCTGTATACATACTGTAGATATAAAACTGTTTCATATCTACAGTATGTCTGTATAAACGCACAGCATGCCCCGATCTCATCCTCTGAACGGCACAACAATGGGTGATAGAGCAGGATGGCAGGCGAATGGTTCCTTAAAATATAAACAACAGTAGGTGATAGGGTTGAGCGATGTTTGTTATTGTATTTAGCTAAATTATTGGTCTGCGGTTTAATGGCCGAAGAACGAGAGCCACTCAGCTGCTCAGCGAGCAGAGAGAAAGACAGTGGTAATGATGACTGTTATGGTGAGGTTTATTTTGTTTCTGTCAAGTTTGAATTCAGTATTTTAAAATGCTCCGGTACTACAGCTGATCTCAACATAAAGAAAGACATGTTGAAGATAACGCAAGTAAATTTGGGTACAGAACAACTTCACTAATGTGAAAACTGAGCTTAGAGGAATCGTACTCGGGCATGAAACGGATCAATCGTACCTGATAAACACCCTTAGAGTGCATTAGGTTTCCCAGCTAGCAGCCTTTTAGTGGTGAACCCACTGTGATGACCTCCAAGTTATTGTTCCTTCATCTCACCTGGAAAGGCTATTTTAAAATTTACTAATTTACTTATAATACTCACAACATAACATCTTTGTGTAGATGATTTTTTTAAAATAAAATATCCACAGAGGTTAGTTTGGAAAAAAATGGATAAATGGCAGAGACTGGCGGTAAGTTCTTGGCAACGACTTGTGCTGTAAATGTAATGGAACGGGAGAGGGAGAAAGGGACATCTAGCGGCTGAATGTTATGAATTGTACCTTTAACTTCTTAAATACATATTTACGTACGTTCTGGGGGTCTTCAGCAGCAGACATAGCGTTATTTACACACAGAGCTTCCAGAAACTTCTGCTTCAGAATGATGTAGCGGAACCTGGAAACACAAATCTCAGCATTAATAATTATACTTTATAGGACATGAACTGATTAACCCTCATGTGATGTTTCCTGGGATGGATTCTTTTAATAAACCTGTTTATCCTTTTCAAAAATGCCTTTTGCTCCTGTGGTTCTCTCCAGCAGTTTAAGCATTTAAGCACTGCATATTCCATACTTTATTCTTAATTATATTCAATATTCTAAATACACAAAACAAAAAATATTCAGTAAATGACTGACTCAAATATTTGGCTTCAACATTGTTATTGAATTAGGTAAGACAACTGAGTTTAAAAAATGCTTTTCATTTGTGTTGAGTATATGTCACTGTTGTCTTTTAAGAGCAAAGATGTCCAGTAACTTCAAAAAATCTCCTCCTTTAGCCACTCTCACTCCTGTCTGGTCTCCTCCATGCTGCTTCAGTTAGTGTTTCATTTATCTCTCTAGAGTGGAAAAGGGCTATTCTGTACTTTTTCTCTCTTTTCACCCTTTCTGGTTCACCATAATGCATCACATTTTAATGAAAATTGTTGCGACTATTTATAGACTATAGACTATTTTATTCATTTTTTGTGGCATAATATGACTTTTTATGGGCTGCTACACCGACATTTTGTGGCATATTATACAATGACTTTATAAGATTTTTTATTATGTTATCATGAAATTATTTGATATACTATACTAGAACATTTGTTATGACACATAGTACTGGGAACTGAACTAAGACTAAGGCTACCAGTACCTGGCTTTACTGGTGAACAAGCAATAAAATTGTACTCAAATTAAGAGATTTTCCAGCTGACTCAACTCTAACTCAAAAAGCTGAGTTTCAGTCAGACCTCTTGTTCTCATAATTCATCAACAATAAATCAAAACTACTCTGGTTGTTCCTCAAAAAGCCACTCCTTAACAGGTATAAGATGCAGCTTTCTCTGTTAACATAGCACGAACTGGGGAATGTATTTCTTCCGTGGACAACATTTACCATCACCACTAACTGGACATCCACATAAAAGGTGGCGAATTTTCCCTTTAGACATGCACCTTTTAGACATCTGGTCAGAATAATGCCCCACATTTTTCTCTCACCTTTTCTTGTCAAACTTGTCCATTCCCTCTAGAGGTTGAATGAACTGCATCACCTCCTCCCACTGGCCATCCAGAATAAGTTGCCTGTTGAAAGCAGCAAATGACCAAATTAAAAGGCCTCTAAAAACCTTGTTCTCATCAGTGCAGTGCAGTCAACCACAGGAACCTAAAATAAGATAGCACTGGCAAATAGTGGCAACGTGAACCTCAGGAGACAAATCCAGATCCTGACAAACAGCACTGCCTGCTACACGTCTGTAAAACTCTCTGGGCTTCCATACCTGAGGAAGAGCATGTCGTCAGAGTAGAGTCCGTTAATGACGCCGCTCTCCTTCTCTAAGGCCAGCATGCTGATGTGCAGCTTCCTGGAGTTCAGGAAGTCCAGCACCACCTTGATCACCTCCGCCTCCTTGATGCTGATTGTCTCCTCTGCCGTCATGATTACAGAGCTGGGGTGGCAGCTTACAGCCGGCTGGAATACAAGGCAGAGGGAGGGAGGATGAGTTGTTGACAAAGTTGCATCATAAAACAATGTTTATGCTTCTCATTCATAACCTGAATTCAAAGAGTTTCATTCTATAATCACCGTACATATCTACAATTTAAGGGGAAAGCTGCCTACTTCCATATGACTTGATGTTACACCCAAAAACAAAAGCTGAACTGATTTGTTGAGTTATTGGATTTAATAAACACGGCTGGAAAGTTTTTTGTTGACCAACAATAGCTAATTTTCTGATATCTGAGACTGGACTTAAGACCGTTTCCTGGAATCAACCGCATTAACTTGGTCTTGTCTCACACAGAGGACTCTGGATTTTATTGCAAGACCAGAACAGCGGGAACATCACTAAATCGCCTGTGAACTGTCTGATTTATTTATTAACATCACTACTGTGATTGCTCATAGATAACAAAAGAAAATTGTAGGAATGCACCGGTACCAATACTGGATCGGATATCGGGCTGATACTGACTCAAATAGCCAGATGAGGTAACTGTGCCAATGCGGTTGATCTATTAAATTTAACTCTGCTTAAATTTTGACCAATTTGTTGCGGCAATAAAAAGGTTTACAGCTGAATTGTAATTCATCTTAATTTTCAAGATTTTTCTGCAGTTGTTGGTGCATGATTTATCATTTTAATAATAAATAACTCAATAAATTTGTATGTATGTATTCATTTGTTGCATTTTGTTTTACAAAGCTGAGAAAGCAATGTTTAAGTCAAGCCTTATATCGCCTTATACATAAAAAAAACAAAACAATCCCAGTCACTTGAGTGAGGCATACAGCTTACAGTGTTAATCAAACACTGGTACTCTGTATCAACAGATACAACACATACGCAAAGCACGGGTTTAGGTGGTCTTGAATACAACTCTGCCAATTACAACACATTTCTACAAAGACTTCTAGGGTGTCCAGAAGCTCAATAACAACAGTGATCTGAAGCTTTACCTGTGATTTATTACCAACACTTCTACAGGGGGCTTCTGGTGTACCTGTGCTTCTAAATAGTTGGTTTAAAGTGAGTTCGTTGTCCTATCATATACAGCTCCTGACGCACAGTGATCTTGTGGGGCAGTAGCATCCGTATTATAAGGATTTGCAATGTCTTTTCTACGTTAAAGATAAAAAAAGGCCTTAATGCACAATAGGGTGAATATTTTCCTATGATCCGATGACAAATATCTTAGGATGCACTTCTTAAGGGTCGGGCTGTGAATGTACAGCAACATCACACAGGCAGACTATACAAAGGGATCTCCATTATGCATGATCCACTCGCCTTACAGTGCAGAGAGTCGGAGGGAGCAGTGGTGCCTCCGGGTGTCCGTGCTGGAGGCAGAGCAGCCGGCGACACCGCCCTGCCCCCCCCCCCCCTGCACACAGAAACAACATCCAGCTCAGGTCCTGGATGTGGCACCAGGTCTGCGGCCCAAACCCGACAGCCTCAGCACTTTATCTGCGCTCAGACACACCTCATTTACCTGACGGCGCACACGCAGTGGAGCCGGCATGCGGGACAACGGAAGCAAACACTGCCGTCGCCCGGCGGTGCAAGCTAACACGCCGCAGTTAATCAGCGCCAACTCCTCACCTGTTAGTCTGCGCCAACGACACGCCGCATTAAAGCCGCTGCAACCCGTCTGCAGTCTCCAAAGCCTGACAGCGACCTACGAAGAGGACGGGAGACGGGTTTCTGTTGAAATCCCAGTCAGCGTCTCCAGGAAGGTCCCTGCCGCCCTGTTTCTTGTACACAGCTCGCGGTTACCGTGCGGACGCAGCCGCAAACCACCAATCAACTGTGGCGGTGACGCCTGTCTGTGGGTCACACCTACAACACAGCCGGGAAACACCTTCAGGCTGATGGAGAGGGGACTTAAAGGGGAACTACGCCCGCTTTCTCTACCGATACTAGGGCTGTCAGTCCATTCAAATACTTAATCACAAATAATTATCTTTTTTTTATCAAAATGTACCTTAAAGGAGATTTACTAAATATCAAATAATCTTATAAACATGGGTGTGGGGAAATATGCTGTATTATGCAAACATGTATTATTGGAAATAAATTAACAACACAAAACAATGATACTGATTGTCCAGAAACTCTCACAGGTACTGCATTTGGCAAAAAAAAAAATGCTCAAATCATAACATGGCAAACTCAAAGCCAGGTGTGCTGACTTGACTGACCACAATTGCATGTGATTATCATAAAGTGGGCATGTCTGTAACGGGGAGAACCCATAGAGCCCATTTCATTCACATTTCTTGAGGTCAGAGGTCAAGGGACCCCTTAGTTTCATGCCAGTATTCTCTCTGGCTTAAAAACGGAGCCCGCGACACCCTCCAAAAATATCAGTTGAGTTAATGCTTTAAAGAAATTAGCAGCGTTAAAGCAAATTTGCATTAACGTATTATTATTGCGTTAAATTTGACAGCCCTAATTAATATTCATATGGTCTAAGACAGTCCAAAAATATTCTGTTGTCTCTTATTTGTTGTTGTAGGCTATATAGTATTTAGCATGAATGTTAACATATAGATAGCTGATATCCGAAGTCAAATTATTTATGAATTCTACCCAGTCAAAATGATGTGAAACCACCTCAAAACGTCTGGATTCACAGCAACAACATGATTTTAAATTTTTTTTTTTTTTTTTTATGAAATCCAATTTGAATTCAATTTCACAAACCAAACCTTTATTCCCAGTTTTTATTTTTACTGGACATGTTTTTTTAACCATTGTTCTGGCACTCATCAATTGTCTTGTAAATTGTATTTAATGCTGTGTGGTGACAATGTAGTGTCCTCAGTGTGGGCAATAATGTTTCTAACCAAGTTTAAATAGTACTGGTAATGGCTGAATAATCTGTTAGGGGGCATTGGGGCATCAGTTTGTTGGACCCCTGTTGTCCCACTATTGTTTTGCAAGTACCATGTTTCCTCCAAGGGCCAGTTAAATCAATGTAGTTTAAAACTTCAGTAAGCAACACTTTTTTGGCATCACTGGGCAAAAAAAATCCATAATAACCTTTCAGCGTATTGTAATTCAAATGCTCTGAGAGAAAACTAGACTTTAGCTACTCCTCATGGCTGTTTTCAGGATTTAGAAAATCTAACCCATGATGGGAGACTTTGACCAATTACAGGTCAGTCCAGGAAGAGAGCGTTCCTATTGGCTGTGCTTTGGCTGGTGGCTGGTGATTGGTATTTTCTCAAGAGATCTCAACATGGCTGCCGGATCACAGACTTTCTCATTTTACAGCTAAGCAGTAACTACAAGATGTTTATAAAAACATTTGAGGTGAGAAATAAGCATTACAGCAACGATATTGTTTCATATTTGATCAGCACTGCTTGGTTTGACTATCTGGTCAGTGATTGGTGGATGGCAAAATCCAGCTCAGCTCTGATTGGTTGTTTTCCTCCAGTCTGTGAAATCTTGCTGCAGAGGAGACACAGAGGAACATGATTTTTTTTTTTTTTTTTTTTTTTAAGATTACCTGTCTCATGGACTACTGCCAGCATTTAGTGACCGTTTAATATAAATATTTTTTAAAATCATATTTGCACCATTTTTGGCCACTGCTGCTTTAAGATAGGTTCTACAGTAAAACTGACAAATAAATAACGATATAACAAATAACAAAATATCTATAAATGTTGCAATAATGTCTATTAAATCAATACAAAATTAAACCATACAAGTAATATCAATCTTCTTGACTTTTCTTTAATTGGCCTGTCCTGATTGACAGATTTTTCCTTTGACAATTAACACCACATCAATGCTGAGGCCATGCTTAGTTTTATTGAATGCCAAAAAATAAAAATAAGAAAAAAATGAAACTACATGTTCAGCAATATGTCGATTGACAGCACAGCGTCTGACAAACAAAACAAAGTCATCATAGTGAATAGGTATGAGCTCACATGAACACACTGTACATTATCATTACAGTTTAAATAACCATTTACCTTGGCCTTAAACAGCCATAAGCAGGTGGACAGAGCTTCTGAGGACAAATCCTTCCATTAAACAACAGAGAAACACTCCGTCGTACTAGATTACATTTTCAAAGACATGTACATGCTCTCTTTTGGTCATAAATATCCCCCCAGTTGAAAACAAAGCATCTTGTTAGCAGATGCATTTTGTTGGAAACCGTACCTGCAAATGGTGTTGATTTGACATTCGGTAGTAAAAGGAACATGATACTGACACCAATGAAACTCGGTGGTGAGTTTCTACCCGTAACAAGGATCTGCCCTATTCTGCCTTGCATTATCTTGTGAAATTCATTTTCCTAATAATACAAATAAAATAAAGCTAGCAAATTACTATATTTCTGGCCTATTTAGGACATGTTGCATCTATAGGCAACAGACAAATATGCTGCACATAATACTTAGTTTGGGTCAATACAAATTTGTGGTATGTAACAGATGCACGGACATGTTGGAAATGACACCACAATGTGGCCATTTTAATGAATCGGGTGATACTTGCTGGATTTTTTATATAACAGATCAATTTATCAGCAATCTAAATGTTGCACATGTACTGTGTTTACTACATTTGGTGTTTGGTGGATGCTTTTACCATAAGTGCCTTACAGTACCATAAGTGCAGACTTTTGTAAGGTAAGTAAGTTCAGTGGGAATCTGAGGAGTTTAGAGACAGTGTGTGGGATTTGGCAGCATCTAGTGGTGTGGTTGGAGATTGCTACCGACTGAATACCACTCCCTTTCCAAGACTGCCGTAATATGAGAGCAAAACCGAGCAAACGCTGCAGTATCTTTCAGGACCTTCGCCTCGCCTAGTTTAGGAACAATGAAACTCAGACCGTGGCCGGCATAGCCATGGTTTTGCACTCCGCAACTCACGTTACCGCGGTTTCACAAAAATGGCAGAGAACTACGGTGTCTTCCAGGTAACGTAAGAACACAGAACACTCTCTCTAGAGCCAGTGTTCGGTTTGTCCCTTCTGGGCTACTGTAGAAACATGGCTAAGCAACATGGCGGACTATATGAAGAGCTCTTTCTCATCTAACAAAAGCAGTTCTTAGTTTCAGGTGATTATAAACCGATGAAAACAGTTATGAATATTATAATTCATTTCTGCCAATAGAGGCCCCTAAATCCTACACACTGGTTCTTTAATACTGTCACGATAGTACTAGTACCACAGTATAATTTGAAATCCTGATATTGATATAAAGAGAAGTACTGTACGTCATAGCTGTCTATGTCTTGGCATTCATATTACTAATACCAGTGGGTGAGTGTAATCATACATTATTTTAATAATGTAAAGATCCTACATGGTGCAGTAGGCAGCATTTAACAATAAAAATAAAAGAAAATCTGCTGTGAACCAGCAGCAGAGAGATCTACAACACTGGTTCTCAACCTTTTTGGCTGGATTTGTAAACCTTATGTGAAAACAAACCAGATAGTTAACTTAATGATTTTTATTTTCACTGTCCATTAATTTTACTTCTTGGGAGTATGTGTTAAGGTTGCAGCTACTTCTGCATATCGTGAGAAAAAGGAATTTAACACAACAATTACAAACATGACGGCGTATTTGTATATTAGAAATATATTTTTTCCAACACATTATAGCTCAAATTGTCTGCAGGTGTCCCGACCCACAGGTTGAGAACCAGTGATCTACAGTAACGTCCTGCATCCTTTAAAATCACTTTCTCAAAAAGGGTTCTGAAAAAGCTGAAACCGCTTGACTTTGTTGAGCTGAACACACATGTACCGTGTGGCTAACGCTAGCTGTATGTAATTTGTTTTTTGGCCCTTTTGTAGTTTTACACACCGTAATATACAAACTGTTTCACCCACAGAGATGAAGAAAAAAGTGTTCTTCCAATTACAAAAAAAAGCCTCTGTATACGCTGTTTTACAATCACCTCATTGCACTCACGCTAAAACAAAACGCGCATAAGGCCACACGTCAACAGGATAATGCAAACAAGGATCAATCTGTACATGAATTAAAAACATTCAGTGCTTCAATAAAATGTCCTAGCATTCATACTGTCTCTTCTTTTGACGTTTGGCACATAGGAAACAACAACAACACTCACACATGCCTTCAAAATTCGACTCAAACATGACAATCTCTAAAAACACAGACGTGGTAAGCATTTACATCACTCTTCAACAGTGGCATACATTCCAGTTGTTCATGATCTGAGTCCTATCGTGTCCAGTCCAGATTAAGGGGGACAAATAAGAACAGGAATGCAATGAGAGGAAAAAAAAAAATGAACAAACATTAAAAAAAAAAAAACACACAAATATGCATTCATCTAACTGGCATTGCAGGTGCTTGAATCTTCATGGATATGTACAGTGAAGTGCAAATTGAAATGGGTATGTTCCATTTGAATGGTGATGTTTGGGGTATAAACTTTCATTAGGACTGGGCAGGCACTACTTTTTTAGGGGTGGCTGGCTTCTTGGTCTGCCAGAGATGGCTGTGGATCGTCACTGCGTCCACACTGGCCGACATGGTCTTGGCTGGTATCTGACTGAACTGCTTCTTGTCCGAGTTGTACTTGTAGAGGCCGTCGATCATCTTGCGCGTGATGCTCTTGGGACCGATGCCTGTCAGCTTGTTGATCTCCTCCGTCTCGGGGCAGTAAGTGTAGAGGGAGCGGAACTGGCAGCCGCCATCTCGGAACAAAACCAGGAAGTTGTTGGCCCCTGATTTCTCCATTTCCTGTCAAGGTCAGGGGAAAAAGGCTCATTAGAAACAACATTAAGGTCAGTATGCTAAAGGAAAGCGAAGGTTTTGTTGATATTTGACTCATTCTTTGGACTCTCACAAGAATAATTTTAGCTATTAAAGCGTCTAAAATTGTGTCTGCCCTTTAGATTTGGATTGGCTTAAATGCTAAAATGATTTTTCTGCCCTTCCTCTCTGCAATTAAAATACTATTTATTATTCTTTGACTAACCCTTTTTGTAACAAACAAGCAAACCTTTACTTGTACATACAGTTCCCACTGGTGGAACATGGCCTAAATAATCATTGTAAATCACTGTGAAGGAAGGGAATTAAATCCCTTAAGATGTAAATTCCCACATGGTTTACTTTATATAATATCTGAGAACCGGCCCTTTACTTCGAATTTCACCTGTTCCCTGGTTAATGTAAAAAGAAAAACTCAAAAGCTCCATTTTTCCTGTTTCCTGGTAAAATCAGTATAATGTACATTTCCACATCAGCTCCACCAGTACACCAACAAAGTTATATTATTCTCACCCCTCTGATGTGTTTTACCTTTTAATTTAAATTAATTTAATTAAATTCAAGTCTTTCTACTTTCCTGTTTTTCCCAATCAATGTTCATTTGATTGTAAAGTGAAAGTGAAACTTAATGCATGGGACACGAACAGCGGTCTCCTGGATGAAAGCCTTGTGTTTGTTGGACCCATCAAACTCCTGCCCTCTGTGTCTCTTTCGCTCTTTACGCTACATCACCACAGCACATTCCCTGTGCATTAACTGTTGCCACGGATGGGTTTACACTGTAGTTAATGTAAACGCCTGGTGCTCAGGGGTGCCTCCATGGTGTTACCTCTAGGATCTTGTTCTTTTGCCCCTCATTGACTTTGCCTGCCAGGCAGCAGTGAGCCAGAGCGTTCTGGATGATGTGCTTGTTGGATTTGGCACTGGGCTCCTTGTATAGCTTTGGTCCTGAACGAGAACAGAGGAGAGAACATCAGGATGAGACTGTTGTCATGGCAACCACTCCAGTTATGTCAAAGGAAAGAGCTGCACTGCATAAAGCAAAAAAAAATACACAAAAGACTCAGAAATAGATAACTATGTTTATGGTGTTATTCTACAACATTAGCTCATGATACCATTTACCTGTATGTCTTAAAATCGTGTTTAGTCTCCAAACTATAGTCAGCTAGTTTTAACATTTGCATTGACAACCAATACTATAGAAGATATGCCCAACATTGTCCTACCAGTGTATTCTGTGTTAGATGTAACAGAGGAGGTTGTGGAGGCATTTTCCCAGTCCTTTTCTCCATTCCTGCTGCTAGAGCGACTCGGAGACAGGAAGCCATCTGCAGAATCTGGCCTAAAACACACACACACACACACACACACACACACACCCGAGTATTAGATTCCTTTCTGCACGGGTGCATCCTGAACACTCAGCAAAGTATACATATACACTATATATAGGCAGGGAAGTAAACTCCTACTACTACATCTCCAAAAAATAAACCATTCCAGCCATTACATAACAGCACAATTAGGCTGGTGTCATTTTCCCACCCTAAATCATGTTCACACAGATTTATCTTTTACTGTAGAGGAAACTGTGTGCACTCTTCCAGCACACAGTTCTGGAGTTTGGACTTGGTTTTGGTGTCTGGTGTGCATCATTACAGTAATGTAGCAAAGCTTGCAAGCACAGGCAGTGATGTGAAGCAGTCTGGTACATTCAAGGGCAATAAAAAGGGTCAGTCAAGTATGATGCAGCGCTTTGCATTTATTTGCTCTTGCTTTATTTGCATAAAGCCAAACTTTTTTTTGTGAAAATAAACACATTTGTTCACAAATGTTCACATTAAAAAGTAATTTTTGCATTAATTTCTCAAAAAAGCCTGGTCGTCCAATAGGATAAAAAACCTTGTAGTATTCAGAATAAATAAATCTGTTAATAGCAGCTGGAAACCTCTTTTTTTATGTAATCTGCCTTGGTAGTATGTGTATGTAAATCAGGACGTGTGGTCCCTGAGAGGACATTGGTCCCACCCATCGAGGCCCCGCCCCTCTTTGAGTCAGAGGTTCTGGATTGGAGCAGCACACGGCCCAGTCCTCCAATCCCAAGGAGGCAAAATCACTAGCTGATGATTCAAATATTTGGACAGCTCTACAGTCCCGGTGGCCAGCACTAGTGTGCACTGTGCAGGGGTGCTGTCAACGTGTCTACTGAATGTATATACAGTATGTCTATGCTATCAGAGCAGATTAGACAAATTAAGAGCAACATCTTTACAAGTTTCTAGAAAAAACTTCTATCTTGAATCCTACTGACACCATACAGGGTTAAATGAGTTGATAAGATGGATGCTTTATGCAGGGGGGAGTTCTACACAATTGGTCTGTGATGTAATGACTGGAAAAAAATAAACAATTTATTCTGATGTTTCTGTGAAAAAGGCACAGCGGAAAAGTAAGTGAAAAAAGACAAGTGGCTGTTTTGTGGTGGCGGTGGCAGTGCTGCTTGAAGCATAGCAATTGACAAGTGCTTTGTTAGTTAGTTAATCAGAAGGAAATATGTTGCTTTTCCTGTAAGTGCTCAATCGGGGTTTCGGTGCGGGATTGGGCTCAGGGCAGCGTGAAGAAGCGCCTTAAGGTTTAACTACCAAGCAGAAACTAACCTTCTCCTTCTCAGGTTAGGAGAGCTCAGAAAGTAGAAGAGACCACCAGAGGCTAAGCTAGCACTTCTGATGTGTGAAACAGCAGAAAAGAAAGTATTAAAAGAAGGGAGGTAGAAGAATACAGGAGAAATGTTAGACCTGAGAACTGGAGTTAGTCTACAGAGCTTTAATAAAAACAAGCAAGGTCAGAAAATATCACCATATTTATGAATGACACAGCAATATTAAATCAAATCAAATCAAACCTCTATTGTGTTGCATTTGAAATTCAGTTCAGAGACAGTTCACCATAATTTTGATCCTTTAACAGAGATGACTGACTGTCAAAATAAGGTTTTGAGTAATGCAATGCCACAGTTACTGTTTATTGAGGAACGTGTCGACACTACTTGTGCGCAAGTGTCTTGTAACAAATTCATTAAGCAGGAAAAGAGCATGACCGTTGGAATAACTTATGAAACTTTCAAAACTGAATATATTGTGTTTTTCCAAGATGTGACAGTGGTGCCACCTCATCAGTTTTTTTTTTTGGACATAATTTTTATTGTCTGGTTAAACAGTGATATGGTAACTGGCATGAATGCGCATAGTTTTTCAGATGTATGCCACTGCTATATTCCTGAATGAATCAGAGTTATGTTTCCAGAAGTATAAACTCTTGTGAAACTTAAAGTAAGAAAACCTTCTCACCTTGGCGATCTCTTCTCAGAGTGAACACTGTCGCTGTCTCCCAGGTTGAGGGAAGCGAGGGATAAGCTGGAGACTGAAAAGACACGTTGGCGTGAACCTGGATGTGAGACGGACGAGATGTGGCACGGCACGACACCATGAATAAACAACAACAACAACAACAACAACAACACCAGGCTGTCCACTGTGTTTTGTGCCAACCCTGTCACAGAGCAATGCAACCTCAGTGTTATGAATAACTCTAACATCCAGTAATACACACAAAAGTCACATGGACACATCCTATAATACATGCATAAATATGTATTAACACACATTATATGATGTTTAATTTAACTGACATATAAATACACATGCAAACACACACTATATTGCATTGCTCTTTCATTATATCATCATGTTCAAGCTCAAATTTTAAGTTCTACTATATCATTTGGGGCTTTTTAAACATTAAATACTATTCAGAAACATTGCCAATAATAATAGAAATATTTCAGTTGAGTAATTAAAATGTGATTCTCAAGTGGCACAAAGCGAAGCGGCAGCAAGACACAGATTCGACAGACGGGATGACCATGCCCTCTCTGAGTAGGGGTCGTCTCCATGGTTACCTGTGGCAGCTCTGACAGGAGTTTTGGGGGAGTCCATGCTGTCGCGATGGATGGACTTAGGACGTCCCCGCCTCTGCTTGGCTCCGCCGACTGGCCGTGGTTTAATGACGGTATCCATGTCCTCCATCAGTTTCAGCTGCTTCCTCCTGAGATATTCCTGCTTGATGAACTCCCTCCTGGCCTTGTCTTCCTCCTTCCTGATGCGCTCCTCCTCCGCTTTCAGTCTAGACAGACAGAACAGAGGGACGGGAGGAAGTCAGTGCAGGAAAGTACTGTCAGCGTTTTCTGTTCAATATAGGTAATGGTAATATACAGTACTCATGTACTGTACTTCAGTACAGGTTGGGGTACTTGAGTATTTCTATTTTATGCTCCTTTATACTTCGACTCCACTACATTTTAGAGGGAAATATTGTACTTTTTACTTCACTACATTTATTGAACTGCTTTATTTACTTTTAAGAATAAGGATTATACTTAAAACCACCTTATAAAATACAATAAACTGTTACAGAATAAAGCGGCAGTATCCATTTTTTTGTACTGTAACCATGAGTTGTTAGCAATTCCACTGATGAGACATTTTCCCTCTAAATGTCAGATTATCCAATATTTCAAGTGAGAAAAGTCTTAAAGAAGAACACAAATTCATGACGCAGAACTTTGTTTTTAAAAAACAATAATAATATTAAAAAAATCTTCTTCCACTCTTCAATAAAGTGATTATACGCTACAAATAAAAAAATAAATCAAGTACCAACTACTGAGATAGAATTGTAAATTTAATTAATTATATTTTTTTAAATACAAGAAAACATTTGATCACATTTTCTTAATTTTCTGATGCATTAACTTGCTAATAATTTTCTGAGCAGTAGTGGAGTGATTTGAATTATATGTTTCAAGATTTAAAACTACAAAAAAAAAAAAAAAAAAAACAAACATAAAAAAGTCAGTTAAAGTGTTAAATACGGATAAAATCAACGTAAATAAATTAACTTTTGCCAAATTAAAGAAAACGGCACCATGCTCCGATACCTGCATGTTCAGAAAATGTGTACGGACTTATTTTCCAAATGTGTCAACACATACCGAGCTTCCTCCTTCTTCTGCTCCAGCTCAGCCTCCTGCTGCATCTTCCTCTGCTGGCTCTCCTTCTCCCTCCTCATCCTCTTCTCCAACAGTGCAGCCCTCTTCTGAGCCATGTTCTCCTCTGCCTTTCCATCCGCCTGAGCCATGTAGGAAACAAAGTCAGCCACCTCACACCGCAGAATGAAAATCCTGTTACATTTAGTGAATATTATACTTATTTCTGTTTTGTAGCTGCTGGTCATTAAGCAAAGCCGACCCTTTCTATGGCTGTGACACAGATTATTGTGTAAATCATTTCACAGTTGTGAAAGGTCAATTCTCTCTTGTGTAATTAAGTAAGATCAAAAAAGGCTGGCAGAGGGAGAAAGGGTATATTCCTTAAAAGTGCAATTTTATGTTATTATTCCATTTTTATCGATAGTCTTTGTATTACGGGACTATGTTGTTTCCAACATATAGCAGGCACACCAGACTGCTAATTTCAGTACAAACTGGTTTCATCTGGAGTTTTATTTTCATGAGGACATCCTTTGCTCATCCCCCAGCATCCACCATCTATTCAACCTTTCTCCAACCCCACATTTCCACAGCTGTGCGTGAATTATTCACAACAGCCCCAGTTTTATGACCTACATCGAAGCCCAGACTGCAGCTAGCAGGCTGTCTTACAACCCATAAGTGGGAAGATGACGCTTTTCTCAGCTGACATGTTTCCTGAACTGCTCATCATCTGGTGTTAGCAACAAGAGTGTTTCCTGATGAAAACAAACATGGCTGCCTCAGGTTCAAATGTAATTGCCTTTTTTTCCTCCAAAACTGTGCCACTGCATTTTAAGGCTTCCAGTGGCGCTGCATGTCATGGTTTTTATCATTTATATCACTGGTTCTTTGTTCTTACTTGTTGACTCTGCCCCTCAGTTCTCCAGTCTTATCTTATCTTATCTTATCTTATCTTATCTTATCTTAAGAGACATTGACTGGTACATTTTTTACCCAACTCTCTTGAATGACTGTAGAGGTGCAACAATTAATCAAATGGTTGTCAACTATTAAATTAATTGGCAACTATTCTGATAATCAATGGTTTCTTTACTTCTCTATGACAGTAAACTGAATATCTTTGAGTTGTGGACAAAACAAGACATTTGAGGACATCATCTTGGGCTTTGAGACACACTGATTGTCATTTTTCCCCATTATCTGACATTTTACAGACCAAACAACTAATCGATTAATCGAGAAAATAATAATACAGATTGATCAACAATAAAAAACAATCGTTATTAGCAGCCCTAGCTGACTGTACTCACTCTAGTACATTATGCATTCGGGCTGAAAAGAGGGAGTCCTACAAATTATAGATATTGGTGATAGTTCACAGCCTACCTTAAAGAAGAAACCACGAGACATCTTCTGGTCCTGATCCGGGACTTCCATGTCACCCTGCTGGATCTCAAAACTATCATCGAGCGTCAGATCCTCCAGTGGCTTCACGACTGACAGAGGGACCTCAATCAAGTTGCTCTTGACTGGGCCTGAGGTTTCTGTCTGGGGAGGAATCTCTGTAGGCATCACTGTGAAGGTCTCCACCACCGGGTGGGCCAGAACTTCAGGAAATGACGACTCTATGGTGGGTTTCAGATCTGAAGCTGGCTTCTGAACTGAATCTGTTGGGTCTCTTTTGTTCTGCATGTTGGGGGAGCTGGGCGGTGAGCTGGCTACACATATACTGGCATTCTCCCTCTCTGGAGAAAGGAGCGACTCTGTCTCCTTGTTTTTATCTCCATCTGAGGCTGCTGTCTCTGGACTGGCGGTTTCTGGTTTATCCCCCATGTACACAAAAGAACTTGCCAATGGCTGGCAGGGTGAAAATCGCCGTAGCCTGGGGATGCTGTCCACAGATTGCGGGGCAGTTAGGACTCGATTGTAAGGGGCCAGCTTTAGCTCGCTGGGTCGAGCCGTGCGAGGATTACGCGAGTGGAAGGAGGCAGATTTGCGTTTGATGCTGGTTGGAGAGCGGTGGGTGGAGCGAGGGGAGTCGGCAGGAGAGGAGGGTCCTGAGGATCGGGTGACAGCTCCGGTTCGTTTTTGTGGTGATGGGTTTGTATGTGGAGGAGGGATTACCCACGCCTGCTGATGTTGTTGCTCCCTCATGGCCATGATGACTTCCTGCTGCTGAGCCAGTCGCTGCATCTCAGTCTGAAGGAAGGCTAGTGAATGGTTGAGTTTCTCAATGGAGCGCGTATACTCGGTGAGATCTACCTCAGTCAGCTGAGCGTGGCTTTGACCGCCTTCCTCTCCTGCACCGGGTGACTTTGTCCAACAGGAGACTGTGTTGCTTTGCTCCGCCCCGTCAGGTGTGTCTGCCTTACTCCTCCCAAATTTGAAGGTGGGACTTGTTTTCCCTCCATCCTCTCCACTGGCAGCCCCGTCTCCTTTTCTCTTCACCACATTGAGAAATGCTGAGTGGCCCATCTTTTGCCGATGCCTTGTGAAAGCAGCCTCCACTTTCTTCTTCTGCGCTTCAATGGCTTTACGCTTCTCCTCCAGCCTCATCCTCAGCTGTACCATCTCCGTAGCCATGACCTGAGCGGGGTCATTAGGTGGAAGTTGTAAAGGTGTGGGCGACACTTGAGCAGTGAGGGGTGGCGTAGTTTCTTGATGGATGGGACTGTGCTCAGGGGTCGGGGCCCAGGAGACAGATAACGGGAGGCCGAACTCAGAGCCCTCAGGAGTGGTCTTGAGTGAGCTGCTGCTGCACCTCCCTGAGTCTGGCAATGACGGAGTATGCTTCCTTTTCTTCTGCTCAGCAAAGCTGGTCATCCTCAACCCTGAGGGGGATTTGCTCTGATTGCTGGGGCAGGGGCTCGGCGTGTCCATATCCAGGTCCATGTTCACAGAGCAGTCTTTCAGAGAGGAATCCTCATCCAGCATGTCTTCTGTTCGGATATGGATGCCGGTGTCCACCTCGGTGGTGTCCGTGGTGCTCAGAGGCCCTTTGGAGTCCGACTCTGACAATGGCTCCAAGACGCCAACACCAGCCCCGCGGTCCTGAGTGTGCAGGAAGAAGCCGTTGTTGATCCCCTCCGCTGGGAGCCTATTTGGGCTGTGGATAATCTGAAGGGCTTCCTCCATGGAGGGAGTCGTTGCCATGACACCACCATGTCCATTGGGGTAAGCTCGCCTGCCGGGCTCCATACCAGCCAGGCTGTCTGGGCAGCCCTCCTCCTCAATGCCGACACTCTGACCGTTCACCGGCTGAAAGGACAGATTACGCTTCATTCCACGGGGCAGATGGTGGACCTTGAAACCAGAACCATCATCAGTGCTGACGGACCTGACCATGCCACGCGTGGAGGAAAGACTGGTGGTAGCAGAGTCCTCTTTGTCAAAGGGGATGTCAAAAGACACGCCATAAGGCCCAGACCTTAACAGAGAAAAAAATAATTAAATCTTCAAATACTTTTCTATTTGAGTCTGGTTTGGCAGCATCACAAGATGCTTTTCTTAATCCCTGTAGGATAATTAATTCTCATGGGGATTGGGATATTTTAAATGAGCAGCACATAAACAGGACAGTAATATTACTCACCTTTTTTCTTTGGGCCAGGTGCCGAGGTTGCCATCGACAAAGGACATTGAGGTTGACCTCTTGATCTCTCCTGGGTGACACCAATAAACAAAGTAAGAATCAAAACAGCAGCTGTTGTAACTACAACTAATCATATTTTGATATTCATAACTAATCACAGAATTTTGGTTAAAAAGAGGGAACTAAATAAAGAAAAATCACCTGAGTTTCGAGGCTGGGGTCGAAGGGGTAAACTAGAGAGTAAGACAGAGACAATGACCGATGTTATATATAATATTAATATATGTCTTCACTGTCCATTTTAGTTTTCATTTGTCCAGATAAGCATGTTGCACTACAAGATGATGTTATCTGGCTTAATCATAGTCACACGTGCCAGATGCCCACTAACCGCCATAAACTAGATAACAAGCAGCATCAGCATCACATGAAACACACATTACAGAGTTTCACACCATAATTTGGACCAGCATACCTCGGTCTTTCAGGACTTGGGGGTCTTTCCATGAAGCTCCTCTTGGTTGCCTTAGAGATGGGGATGGCTGGCATACTCTTCAACAAAGATGAAGGCTCTGAGGTGACACAACAGGGACAATTCATCAAACTGTGCTTTCCCAATGTATAGCAAAAAAATACTTTCATTTTTTACTTCCCCCAGTTGCATTTCTTCTCTAAGATTACCATTACTTGCAGCATTTACCACTACTTCCTGCAGTTGCTATTGTTACCATGATAACCATGTTATCGTAAGGTCAGGATGTAAGACTTGCCTGTGCCTTCGTTGTCCAGCAGTCTTGGTTTCACAAAAGATGGCTTGACCACCTCTAACCACCCAAACAGCTCTGCCATGAACACCAGGTAGTTATTCTGGGAAAATATTCAAACAAGACTAATGTTAAAATCATAACATATAATCACTGAGCACAATGCGTGTTACAGTGGACAAATTCTGTGTGTCCTGTCACCAAACCACCACCAAAAAAAACAGCATTGTACCTCTTTCTCCAGCAGGTGTCTCTGTTAACTAGTACAGAGAACCTGAGTTGACGAGCATTACTTGCATCTTCCAGTCTGCATATAAATAATTCACCAATCTTGCTCCACTTCACAGAGTATCCTCTTAAGGGAAAGATGCTTCACAGTTCAACCTACGTTGGAGTTATTTTCGAGGGATCTATATTCATCATCCTTTTCATTTCCTTTTCATTTTCCAAAAATCAGTGACATTTTGGTAAAATAAAGAAATGGCTTTCCTGACTTATTAAGAGTCAGACTTTTCCCACTGAGAGTTTATGTTATGCTAAATGTAAATGTCTTTTCGCAGCTTGATGAGCTAATCTCAACAGTACCTGTGCTAGTGGAGAGGAGTGATTAAGGCATTAACCTAATTTATAGAATAGAGGTCAGCTATTTTTTTTCTGCTCTCAGTCACAAGCATGCGATCCGCCAGCCAACGTGAATTGGCTGTGTCTGGCCACGTCCAATTCTGAGTCAGGTCAACATATAGTGGGAGGTCAAACTGCTTGAGGACACTGCACTGCAAAAATATAGTCGTTTCGTATAATATTTTCCCAAACCCACTGTCTTTTTTTCCTTAGGACATATGTGCACTATGAAAGACCATTGCACTAGAGCTGCACTGTGCAACAGAGGTCAAATATGTAGCCTTTAACAGATTTTACTCAAAAAAAAAAAAAAAAAATGAAATAAAAACATTTTAAATGAGTGTTATTATCTTGAACCTCTGATCCGTAAACTGAGTCCAGCTCAGGCAGATTTTCTTCCATTTACACATCTTTCAAGAATCAGTATTTAATCAATTATCATGCCAAACTGGGCGCCTTTTTGCAGTGAACATGCCGGCACTTACAAATGCACATGTGCACACACGATATGCAAAACAAGTGCAGTGAAGCAGGGACGACCTTGAGGAAACACGCCCCCTCCCCTCCCCGCCCCTCAGTCCGTGGTCTCCAGACAAAGACAATGCTGCATGGCTCAGCTCTAAAGATGCCTGATTTACCTCATCAGCAACATTTCACTCCACCAAGCACACACTCATCATACATGCACCCTTTACAGCCCCTCAACTGCAGTCCAAAAGCACACCAGGAGGGGCAGAGGCAATTAACACCAGGAGCGGTAGTTTCCCCTGGGACTTACTGCAGCATTTTAGCAGGTTTTTTTTCCTTGACTCCTTTTTGTTTGATCACGTGCTACAAAGCAGAGCTGTAAATGTGTGAAAAGGTGTGTCGCTACGACAAAATCGAGCTGTAAGAAGCAGAAGCTGGCAAAATAATTAAAGTAAAGCAGAAAAAAAAATTGAATTATCATCTTTACGTGCAAACTGAACAGCTCCTTACTACAGCTAGAGTTTTCATCAATCTGTGAAAGATTTTCATCGTTCCATCTTTTCCTACCTATGTTTTGAGTTATATATGCCTTTTTTATAACTCTTATGAACTTACTTGTGTTAAATAACTGTTTAGCATAGAATTACTAACAAACAGCTAGTGAAATGCCAAAGTACAAGTTACCTTTAGTTGTGTTCAGCATGTGGATTATTCCTCGATGGGTTAAGATGAACAGAAGAACAGAGAAAGACACAGATCTTCTATCGCCCTCCCAGCCGAGACTGGTGGCAAAAGCCCAACCTGACTTCCCATCTGCCGTCTCACTACTACTGACACACCAGGTGTGTGTGTTATCGCTTAATACCACCAGTCAGCACTCACACACACTCTCACAGATCCCCAAACAACCAACCACCGCACCACCACTACGTCTATCTCCCCGCTGACTGGCATTGCTACCTCTGCCAAGTCCGCAAGCCTTGCCAAATCTATCTTGTTTGGAGATTTGAATGTCAGAGTGTGTCACCCTCAGGATGAAAACAGAACCTGATTGGTGATTACAAAAAGAGAGGTCGGGGTGGAGGGGGGCTAACCCACTGTACAGAGATGGGCGTGTACTCTACACATGCACACATAAACGGTGTAACAATTAAACGTGCTGCCAATGAATAGGGGTTTGCATGCATAAAAATGCATATTAACAGACTACAAATTATCCAACTCGGCAAGACACTAGGCTTAGACAGTGTTTACGGGGCATTAATGTCTTCAACCATTGGGCCAGAGGGTTGATTAAAGGATCTAGGTCCTGCAGCCAGACAGACAGGCTCAATTTGGAAAACCCACTCGCTTGATTTACCGCCAACTTTATCAGCCTGCCCTCAGCCGCCTGCAGAAAAAAAACTTTCTAAAAGAAGAAAAAAATCCACAGAAGAATGAACTTCCGTGGGCCACAGAACTACCGCATGCTATTTTTGAGGAAGCTGAATAATATATGTATAATAATAATTTATCATGTAGCATGAACACAATTAGAAGAAAGTCACTTGCTAGATTTGAAGAAAAATGGTTGGACAACATATTGATAAAACCAAAATTACAAACATATATTCAAATCAAGCACAATTATATCAATGAATCTTATGTTCTAGCAAACTTATCAAGGAGTCAAAGGTGTTTTAGTTGCACAGTTAAGAACAGGAGTCCTTCCTCTGGCTCTTGAAGTTGGTAGATTTAAAAAACATCCAGGAGGACAACAGGTTGTACTAAGCATGCAAGTTGTATTGTCCATATTATGATGTTACGAACTTGTATATAAATTAAAAGTTCAAAAACTCAAAATGTTTTGGTGCTCAGATGATGACGAAATGGAATAACTATTTCATTTTAATGCGTATGAGTTGGCTACTTTTGTTTTTCAAGCTTGGAAAAAACATCAGGATGGTTTACTTGTGTAGTGTTATTTATAATTTACACTGCTACTCTGGTTACTGCCTTTGTCTTTTCTTTATTTTCTAAAAAATGGTGTCTTGTGAGTCCATTTGTACTGGAAATATAATTTATGCATGACGAAGTAATTAAAAAAAAAAGAAAAATCAATGCAAAAATTTCTAAAAGTGGCCACACAGCCATGAAACTCCATGAAGCGCTCCAAGTTAAAAACTTATTATGACACTGGACACAACAATCATCACTTGAACATCACACAATCCTTGCACTCTTTATCTGCTGGTAGTCTACGAACTGAGGCTCATCCTAGTGCAATATTCACTACAAGTCACTCTGATTTATAGATACTGTATTATGTTGCATTAGAGTCATTAGATGACAGAGAATCCAGCTCACAGTGGAGCATACACAGTATACTTCATTGCTGTAACTGATCCACAAACGTAAATCCACGTTTGAAAGGCAGCTGATGAATTACAGTAAGTGTGTTAATTGCCTTCCTTGGGGCAACCTCAGCACGTCTGCTGCTACAAACCTCCTGGTAAAGAAGAAGCAAATGCTGGCCAAAGCCCAAAGCTGGTGAATTTCATTTCTCCTTCTTGGATCCACAGATGGTAATTTAGATGTGCTGCGAATTAATTAAATGAAGAGCCCATAAATGGGAGTGGGTTGGCATGATTTACTAGCCTGGTGTCCATTAGGAAAGAGTAGCCTTGAGTAATGTATGTATTCTATGGCTTTGGGGGGTTGGGTACTGAAGGCTATAGTCTATTGTGCCATTTTAGAGACATACTCATATAATATGGGCTGATCCTGTTTATAACATGCACAATGTTGTGTTTTATGTAGACTTTCACCCCAGGTGTTGTGGTACCTTGAGAGGAAAGGGAACAGCCCTTAACGCACATGGACTCTGACACGGAGCTGCCACACAGCCTGCTGTATATATATGTATATGAATATGTGTGAAGATCCTCTCTCATGCCGTCAAATGTTCAGGCTTCATGCTCAATTACAAACTTCTGCACATATCTGATTTCTCTGAGTGACTGATAATATCTATTAAAGTGTCTAACCCACACCAGCCGTCATGTTTAAACTAAACTGAGGTATCTTACATTTTGTCTTCTTTCTATTACTGTATCTTGACTGCCCTTGCCCTTGTCCTCCATGTTAATGCTGCTCAGCCAAGCAGTCAAATTTATAAATATGTGTTATCAGTGGTTATAAGCCTCATGGATATGGGTCCGAACAGCCCTGCTACACCTAATATTGGGTTTTATCAAAGATTCACCCGGTAGATTACCGAAAGAGGGTCTAAAAGACGACCGCGACCTCTAGCGACTTTAGTTATTATGACAGGAGTAGAAGTCAGGCGCTGTAGTATACACAGCATGAAACTCCAAAGGGGGGAGGACGAATGGGACAAATATGTGTATAAATATGTGTTAATTTTACAGTGTAGTAGGCCCCTACTGACCCACATCTATGGTGTTTCATTTGGCAACACTTAACAGTTTATGTATTATTAGCACTAGAGCTGAAAACAATTAGTCTATTTGTCAATTAGCTGATTAAAAATAAAAAAAATAGCAGCTATTTTAATAATCAATTGATCTTTTCAGTTATTTTTCAAACAAATACGGCAAACATTCCCTTGTTCCTGTTTCTCAAATGTGAGGATATGTTGCTTCCTTGTAATAATAAACTGAATATATTTGTTTTTTAGACTGTTGGTTGGACAAAACCAAACATCTGAATGTGTCATCGTAGGCTCTGGGAACTTAGAATAGCATTAGAAAAGACAATAAATTAAAGAGGAGCAATTATTCTTTTGTGCTTTTCTCTTTTCGTTAGTGCATTATATACTTTTTTTGTGGCTGCTCCTGAATAGCCTGAAAGTCCCACCTTTTCTTCTGTAACACGGTGATGTCACCAAGTAACACATTTGCATAACACTTGCTAGCGGCTACTTTGGCACATCCTCAAACATGCCACAATAAAGCATGTAAACGTGTTCCAGAAGAAACCCAAAATATAAGAATGCACCTGAAAATAAGCAGAAGAGCTCCTCTTTAATAGATAAATTCATCGGGAGATTAATTTATCACCGTACAGATTTTTGATTTTTGTGCACAGCTATCCACGTGGTTCCCTGTACAGTGGAAACATCAGATCTGAATCATATCTGAAGGAAGGATTAGCACAGGAACACTTTCAGCTATGTGTGCTATTTATCATGGTGTGAGTGCATCTTTTTGTCTGTGTGGATAATTGAGTTACAGCTTAACATCATCAAGCTCTTAAAAGATGCTTCTGTCCATCTTTCTCTCTCTCCCCCCTCAGTCTCCTCTCTCACCATTTCAAACTGGTGTTATCGCTCCTGCTCGTCTCTCCTCTCCCGTTTCCATTTTCTTCCACATCAACACCTCTCTCACTTTCCCCTCCCCACTAAACGTCTCGGCTCAGTCTCTATAATGAGGTCTCCATTAGCATGACGGGCCACGACGTACCGCTACTGAGGGTGTGACGGCCTGGAAACTGGGTCAAGGTTACTGAATCTGGTTCTGTATGCAGTTCTGGCTCCTCTCGGGCAATAGCTCTGCCCTGCTGGGATGTTTTTATATCCCTCATGAAATGAGTGTCAGCAAAATACTGCTACTGGCTGGTTCACACGACTTTTTAGTCTAATTAGTTCTTTTATTATTTATTTTTTGATGCTGTGTTTTTAGTCTGTGAGCTGCTTGGAGTGCAGCCATGCTACTGTATCAACCTCACCAGTGCTCTACCCTGATTTATAATATTTTAGATATATTTCTATAATATCAGTATAAATATGAACATTGCTGCTACTGTTATGGAGCACCTGCATTGTTTTTTTCACTCCACATTTGTTTCATAACAGAAAGAAGTGAAGTTACTCTAAATTCTTTTACCTTCAGGTGTAATAACAAAAACAATTCCATTTATATATTAAAATTGCATATATATTACTATTACAAAAGTATTTTCTTAGTGTAGAGAAAGTCCATGTTAGCTATTCAACTCAGGTGCCTGATATATTTAATCTAGGGCTGCGACTACAGATTATTTTCATTGCTGATGAATCTAGAGTGAGTGAATGAGTCGATAATTTTCTCTATTAACCGATTAGTTGTTGGTGTAAATGGTGAAAAATGACGATCAGTGTTTCCCAAGATGGTGTCCTCAAATGTCTGTCACATTTAATAAGCTGGAACCAGAGAATTTAGATGGCTTTAAATAGCTGGTGATTAATTTAATAGTTGACGACAAACTGATTAATCGTTGCAGCTCTAATTTAATCTATTTTGTGTAAAATGCTCTCAACTGCAGGATGGAAAAACAGCTATAACTGCACTGCAAACAGCATGTTTTTGAGTTTAATGAGGCTTGAAAGCTGATGTTTAGTCAGCTTAGACTGCCGATGTTCGTCCTTTCACTGACCTGCATGTGTTCAGTCTGCGCTTCTGAGAACAACAGCTCTCCGCCAGAGGACATGAGGCACAGTCAAAGTCATCCAGACACATTTTTACTGCTTATATAGCTCTCACTGAGATGGACGCATCGGGGAAAAACACAAACACACAGCGCAGATGGAAAGTTACACCAAACCACCAGACAAATTGTGCCTTTTGTGTGGCCGAGTAGTGAGAGTTGCTGTTTTGGGACGTTGTGGGAAATGTGGCTATTTGATGAAAAGGTTTTCTGCTGACAAAAATACATTCATGAAAACAACTAGAATTATATTTTTAGAGCTGAAACAGACCTTCACGTAAATATAATATTAGTCATGTACACCCACACAATGCACTAATGTATTTTTCTCTCTCGTTTCCCATAAATCCTACAGCACTGGTTCTGAGCAAGACGAAGAACTAGAATAAGAGCTGTTAACAACCAACAGTGGCCCTGAACAAGTAAAACAACATGAAGCTAAAACTACATGAAAGAGCAGAACTAGAAAAAAAGGCATTATTCTGTATTATTTGCAGTAACAGCACTGTTTTTCTTGTTTTGAGCAGCACAGTAATCCTGCATTGTGTCTTCTCTGCCTGTTATATTTAAAATAGAAAAGCTTTGACTAATATTGCCAGCTTAGGGCATTTTTACCGGACTCTTGGTTGATCTTTTACTCTAAAATACAGCTGTCCAAGCTGTTTCTATGACAGGTGCACTCCAGGATCATCACATATTTATTAGGGGTGACAGCTTGATGGTGGGCCTGGCCTCTATTCTGTCTTTGAGAGGTTGTAGCGGACTCTGTCTTAAAGATACTGGTATGATATGAAACTAGAAAACAGGAGAAATCGATTGTTACCAACCATGTTATCATGTCATGTTAGCTTGTCAGGAAGAAACAAATATGCACTTAATTTTGGCAAAGAAAGAGATCCCTTGACCTCTGACCTCAAGATATGTAAAATAATGAAACTGCACAACTGCAGAATTTGCATTTGAAAAAAGGTAATCAATTGCCATATATCACAATATACAGTATCTCATTGCAATGTGTGTGTGTGAGTGCAAAAAAATGTTTAAAATTCAGATAAGAAGTATTGTGATAATATGGTATTGTGGACCCTCAGGTGATTCCCGCCTCTATCATCAAGAGAGAGCGAACAGAGGACTGGAGGATGTATAAAACAAGCTGTGTGTAGGCGAGAGACAGAGAG
This sequence comes from Pterois miles, assembly GCA_947000775.1. Lineage (NCBI taxonomy): Eukaryota > Metazoa > Chordata > Actinopteri > Perciformes > Scorpaenidae > Pterois > Pterois miles. Next base: position 2,615,648 of record CAMQGK010000552.1, read on the forward strand.
AAAGACAATGGCTGATTTAGAAAGGCCAGGAAACAGAGAGGCAAAGTATGACAGCAGGAAATCAGGAGAAAAATCACAGCAAATCTGAATGAAACACATAACGAACAAAAAGAAAAAGAAATTAAGACAGGGCAAGAATGTTTAGAGAGAGGAATTAGGAAAGAAATGAACTGATAAAGAAGACAAGGAGTGAGGAAAGAATGAAAAAAACCCATGCAGACATGTTGGGGGAACAGCCATGCAGCACTCCAGGCTTGTGGCTGGTAAAGACAGATACTGTAGTTTGGTTTGAATGATTTTTCCACAGCATGAGTCACCATGCCGGCCTACAGAAGCTGCTCATTTCTCCTGTTTCATTTCGCCTCCCTCGCTGGATACTGCAGCATATGGTTTTCTAATCCGTTTTGTCAAAGAACTCATGAATGAAATAAGGATCTTTACTCGTTCATTAAATTAAGTGTAACTTAACAATTTTTTTTTTTTTTTTAAAGAACCACCACTTGCTTGAATTGTATGTTTTATGTGTTTTTTCTACTAACTACCATTGGCATTTCTTCTTCCTGCTGGCACAAGCATTTGGCGTGTTTTAAAAGCTCAGTTTCACCAAGTCGGTAGTTGAGCAGTTTAAATTCTGGCAGATATTTCTCCAAGCCTGTAACAACTATTACACACTAACTGTAAAAGCAATTTCAGAGTGGAGAGTTGGTTTGCAGGGAGACGCTTTGGACGGCAACCAAACAGGGTCGGTATCACAGTTCAAGCGGCGCTGACATGTAGCATATATTCAACTAGAAAGAACTGAAAGTCTTTAAAATTATTAGGGCTTTAGTCGAATAACACTTTCTGTCCACTAACTGATTAGTTGATTTAATTGATTGATCTGTGAAGTTTCTCAACAAAGAATCACACAGAAGCACCACTCTAAATATTAACTTTACCAAATGTGCTCATAAGTTTCTTGGAAATAACAAATTCAGCATGAAAAAAGTATAAAAAATGACTAATCAACTTAAGAAATCTTAGTTGACTAAGACCAAAACGAACGATCTAAGCTCAATTTACAAGACCAGTTTCTAAAACCAACTAACCAAGCAAATGTCTGTTCATTTGGAAAAATAAAATAATTGTTACTCGCTAGATAACGCCAGCCTGTACTTATCATTCTGGTAGTCAAAGGATTACAGTAACTTTGTGACAAAACTCAACAAGACCCAGGAAATGGTTTGATACAGAAGTGAGGGACTCTCAAATCACGTTTTGGAGATAAAACCTTGGCGTTGGAGGCAGCCATGTTTGAGCCATACCTTCATGGTGGAGGAGGCGTAGAGCATGTCCTCCAGGCTGAAGTGGCAGCAGCTGTTCAGGTTGTCTTTGCAGAAGTCTTGTATGAGCTGCAGGTTGTATAGCCGGTCAGCCAGCGTCATGTTCTCCTTCAGACAGACATCTGGGAGGGCAGAGGGAGCCATCAGCTGTCAGTGTGACGTCAGTATGAATGTGATGATTAAAGGGGCTCTGGTTATAGCGCACACTGCAGTGGTTTTCAGTGTACTGATGGGTATGTTTAAGATCGGAGATGGGTGCAGTGTGCAGCAATGTTGGTGGATCTTTTAGTAAGGAACTGCTGAGGTGTTGAAGCCTAATGACTGACCAATCAGGAGCATGTCATCAATTGGTGGGCGGAGCTGTGTGGAGTAAACAGTGTGGAGTGATTGATCTTTTGTCCCTGTGATGGTTTTAGTTCAGCTGAATGCCTATGCGTGTGTGTGTGTGTGTGTGTGTGTGTGTTTGTGGATATGTACTGTATTGCAGAGTAAGTGTGTGTTTAATGGGCTTCATTAGCAAAGTGATGTGATTATGTTGCATCTTTTGTTTGTGACTGATCTTTGAACTATTGAATTAACCATTTAGAGGTGGGGGACAAAATCACACAAATCTTTCCCCCAACACTGTAAGTCCTGTTTTCTCTTTCTTTCAAAGGACTTTTTATTGATTACCAATAATGTATAAAACAGTAACTGTACAGGGAAAGGATTTCGTCCCAGGTCACAACACATCCATCTGCTCACACAAACAACCCCAGCTGAGCAAGAAGACATATTTTAAATTATGGATAAATAAATTAAAATTATAGACAACAATACAAAGAAAGCATCTACAATACATCTTTATAGTAACAGAAAATGTTGAAAAATAAAATAAATTTTATAAAAATAAATCAATAATTAGGTTAGATAAAGCAAGTACTGTTTTTGATAATAAAATCAAATAATCTATGATTTTTTTTTTTTTAATGGAAAGATTCACCTTCTCCATGAGGCTTCAGGAAATGAAATCTGAGGCAATGTGTGGAAAATGCATATTTCCCTGAAATGCCTTTTGTTGTTTAAATTTGTGTATTTATTTTATTCATTTTTTCTTTATCACAAATGAAAATCAACACGGTCCAATTTAGTGTTCTAGTTTGTCATCGTAAAAAGCTGAAAATAATTAGATCATTCTGTAAAAGTAGACAGATGATAAAAAGTGAACTGCTGCTGTAATGTGATCCCAAATAAAGTAAAAAAAAAAAAAAAAGGTTTAAAAGAAAAGAAAATTGAAAAATCTGTCGCAAAAATCCAAAAACTGAAGATGAGCATTTTTAGCATGTAGCTGAAATGTGTTCTGAAACAGTTTAAGGGCCAAAAACTTTTTAAAAGTTGGAAACATTTAGCATGTTTGTTTTGTAGCCGTTTTTAAAATCCTACCTTGCATTACATTGCGGGGCGTCTTGTCCCAAACTAACACACACAACTCTTCAGCCTGCACTAACTGGCTGCGAGCTCCTTACCGTCCAACGGCAGCAGCTGAGGGCAGTAGAAGTGCAGCAGAGCGCCCAGGGCCGAGCCGTCCGTGCTGTCTTTCAGCAGGTTGTCCACTGGGGGGATCCAGGGAACCAGCTGGGTGGAGGCCTGCTCCTTCCTGTAGCGTGCCTGCATAACAGAAAATACATAACCCATAAACCAAACTGCACTATGCAACATTAACCTGCCTACATCTACAGCACCTACTGGGCAAGACTGTTTCATTTGTCAGTCATTAATTACAGCTGCAAAATCTACCAATAGTGCAACCATCATAACAGCGATATCTTTATTGCCTCATGTATGAAGGTAATTGAATGATTACAGTGATTGTAGTAAAATGTTGAGAGGAAACACTCATAGTGAGTCCACTGAGAGGGAACCAAACCCACTATGGTAAATATTAGTTCTACACAAATACAACTGAGGCCAAAAACTGATTATTTTTGGAGATGTTATCTTTTTGGTCTTCTAATGGTATAATAACAGGTTATTATTATCTGCAGAACATGCAGGGCTCTAAAATAAGGCTGGCCCACTTGCCTGAGGCAAGTAAAATGCTACATTGTGCTAGTAAATCTGTTGTTTTCTGGAGCTGATGACGGAAATAGCTAAGGAGTGGGCGAGCCCTCTTATATAAAGTTGCAAGAAAAGGTACATGAACCCTTTGGGATTACTTGGATGTCTGCATAAATTGGTCATAAAATGTGTTCTGATCTTCTTCTAAGTCCCAACAATAGACAAACACAGTCTGCTTAAACTAATATCGCACAAAAAATGATATCTTTTCATGTTTTTATTGAACACAACATGTAAACATTCACAGTGCAGGGTGGAAGCTGGGTGGCATCTATGTATTGAACAGTTTGGGTAAGCAGATTTCTGACCCACTTGCCCAAGACAAAAAAAAAAAAAAAAAAAACATTAACTTTGAACTTAAATACTGATTCACATACAGCACCTCTAAATGAACAACTGCCAAAACGGTCATGTCAATGTGCCAGTGAGTTTCTGTAGAGTAACTGGAAGTGCAGCCCAATGGCTTGAATATATAGTAAATATCGCTTTCTACTAAAACACAAAATGTTTGAGGCAAAAAGAGACAGTGATATAAGAGAGTCTACAGTGAGAGCTAGCACAGAGACTCTGAAACATTTTCATGCCAAATACTCACAGACATCCCATCTCTGAAATGAAATTCTAATATAATTAATCTTTTTTTCATTTTTTTGGCTAATCCCTTTGGACCTCTTCAGTGATTCCCCACAGGTGTCCAGTTGCCCTGAGAAGGACCCTATTTTCCCATGTTTTTGTGTCTAATGAGGACAATTTCAGAAACTGGTCCAGTATTGAGGGAGAGCGCATTATGACAGCAATACGGTGCTATTGGGACAAGCATGGCGTCATTTACGTCCACTAACAGTTTTTTTCATGAGAGGCTCTGATTGTTATTAGAAGTGTCTGAATCATGGAAAGAGTCTCGCTGAAGGAGAAGTCTTGTGAAATCTGGCGAGGTGACGTGTTGCCGGAAAACAACGATGGAACGGTGGAATACATCCATGGAGCACAGAAAGCGTAGCTTGGTGTTATTTAAACGATTTTAAATGTCATGGATGAATATTTAGATGATTTTGACAATGTGGATGAGGTCTTTGAATTCAATGGCCACCCATATTAATGTGAGTGTATATTCAAGACTTCTTGAGCTGGACTTGGGCACAATAACAAACAAACAGGATCAAGTGAAAGGTAAAGAAAACATTTATTTCTCTGTCGGGTCATTTCCATGGTGTTATAATATAATCTTACAATGACAATCTGAGCCTGTCAGTGGCAAAAACAAGCACTTTTAGTGAACATAATGATATATTGACCTTTTTTCCTCAATACTTGATCAATTAAAAAAAATCTTGTCCCCATTAGACATTTATTCACACTCATTAGACACAAAAAACTGGCCAATACCAATACCAAACTTAACCAGAGACTGTAGAGGAGAACTGATTTATAAGGTAATTCACACTCTACTTTGTTCTCTTGATGGCAAATAATAACGCATCACATTTTCATAACTTCTTTCTGTTTTTTTAATGTACAGTAAATCACATGGGTGCAGCACAAAGGAGCACTTGTCAATTAAAACAGGGGGAGAAAGAGAAAAGCTGTGTTTATGTAACAGTCAAGCAGTCACAGGTTGATGTGCACAATGTGATAAAATGATGGCAATCAAGACGGAGACAGGCAGGACGGAGAGGAGACGGTCACTATGGATACATAAAGGACAGAGCATAGCACTGATTGGTTGACTTACAGGCACAAGCTTCATGTACCATTTGGTTGGAGACTGCAGCAGCACAACAACAGAAGAAAAGACAACAAAGAAATACCTGTTAGTGAGATTAGTGAGTAATGCGATTAGTAATACAAGGAAAGACATGACAGCAGCGAGACCAAAAGGAAGAACACCTGTGTGTTACTGAGAAAAGCAACACGGATAACCCTGACATTGTGTTGAGTTTAATGAGGTGTTAGGCTTTGAGTGTGTATCTTAGGCTTTTGTTGTTCATACATCTAAAGAATAAGAGCTTAGATATAAAATGCCACTGCATAGTGAACAATAAGAGAGGAAACATTTCAAACCGCATATGAAACAAATGTGTGACAAGAAATTCATTATCATTAGACCCACACGTAATAATAGCACGTAACTTTTCATCGCAAAGACCTTAAAGGAACCGAACACTGGCTCTAGTGAGAACCTTTAGCGTTTTTACATTACCTGAAGGCCACTATAGTTCTCTGGTACTCCTAAAGTAATGTTACTATGGTATCGATGAGCAAGGTGAACAGCGTTACCACTTTGCACTTGGAGGCTCACGTTACCACAGTCTTGGAAAGGAGGAAGTGAGAGGAGGGGTACATGGTTGGTTGCAGTCTAGATGCCGACAAATCCTTATACTTTTACTGATTATATACTGATTATAGATTATACTGTCCAAATTTGAAGTTGATCGCATAAAATTTTAGGAGTTTGTAAAAGTACAGGGCATGGAAATAGTAAAAAATGGCGTAATATATGTTAATTCAGAATTTAGGGTATATCTCCAATAGGCTTTTTTGTACACCTGGACCAGTAAATATGTCATAATATACAATATTTCATGCATTTAGGAAAAGGGGGGCTTTAAAAATTGTTAAGGGGCACTATCGAGCCTATTTGCTACACACTAGCACGAGACCGTTAAGAGATATTGATTTTCTCCGGACCATCATTGTAAAGATCTCTGATTTTGTTTGTGTTCAAAATGTCCATAAATTCCCAAATTTCCTTCACGTTTACTGCTGATGTGTTGAAACATAAATGTGAACTGTGTCAGTTTAAATTGCTGATATGAATCTTTTTTATTAAGGGACACCTGTATGAAAAAAAATAATATCAATCTCTCTAAAGAGAAGAGCATCTGCAGAAAACACCCACAGTAGCTAAAATAATCTCACTGCGTAAATGTAAACTGTCAGCTATGCACTGACAATGTAAGCTGACTCCAAAAGATGAGAGGCTTGCCTCGGTTAATTCCCACACTACCTAGAAGCATGAAAGAACCGAATGCGAGTGCCACTCAAAATGGTTGGCAAGTGCTCAACTTCAAAAGGCGAACCGTAACTCGTGAGAAAATACAGCCGCTTTGTACTGAAACCCCCCAAAATGAAAAAATAAAGACAGCAAAGGGATGAAAGGATCAGCTGTAGCCTTCTTGGATTTCCCTGATTTGATTAATGTCACAGCTCTCTGAATGGAAATGTTAGACAATAAGACAGAGTGTGATGTCGTCAGAGAACACGCATGATTTAATCTAATAAACAATACATCAGCTAATCAGTTTTATCTCTTTACCAGCGATTGGACTGCCTTTGAAGCTGATACCACAATGTGAATGTGACTCTCGATGTGTTGCAGAAAAGAAAATAAAGATCTGCTAAAAGTTACAAACCATCTTAACGTTGCTAATCCAAAAATACTTGGGTTTCCTGTCATGACATAATAAGAACATACGTACATACAGTACAGCATCAGGTTATAACGGACCGCAGAAATGATCCATGATCAGAAATACTCCATATTTTGTGTATTTCTATCCCTCTCAGTACAACATTTGGAAAGTGAGAGTGAAGAAATACTGCAGGGTATATTTTGAGTATCATCTAATTCCTATCATATGTCCTGTATTGATATGTGAGCTCCTGTTATTATTATTATTATCTTGTCATGAATTTTAGCAAATATGCTCTGTCAGTTTTCGTCAGTAGCCTACATGTTCCTTCCCTGTTCATACTGTTCATGTTAATGTATATTCTGTCATATAGTATCTGTAAGTGACTTGCAGTGTATTAGGTGTCTTGTTTTACCTGTTAAAGCCAAATTACTGTAACATACTCTGTACATTACATATACGAATGGATATTAATACAGGGTTCATATTTAAACTAGAAAAAAGAATTAGTCAAACAAAAAGATTTATGATCACAACTGTATTTTTATTGTTTTTTTCCTTCTTTGCTTTGGAGGCTCTGTCAGCATTTTTATTTATTATCCAGAGAGTAACCAGAGTAACGACAGGTAAGCTGGAGGTGAGTTTGGGGGTTCTGTTGACGCAAATGGCTACTAATGCCCACAAATGGCCTATTAAGGGGTCAACCTGAACTTTTATGGATGGGATATTCTCAACACTTCACTCGTCAACCTTGGTGGCCCAGTTAGTTTGAGAAGAAGACTGTGGGCTAAACAGGGTCAAACAGAGTTTAAACTCTGTTATCACCAGCAATCAAACCCCTGGGGAGAGGTAAGGACCTCATCCATCATCTCCTTCCACACACACACACACATTCATTTTATACTCATGTGTATGAACACACACACACACACACACACATGCACCCCATCCATCTGCACTTCAATCATCCTGTAACTCTCTTCCCATCAAAGTTCATCCTCTGAAGCCAGACATGTCCGGCTGAGCTCAGCTTTTGCAACTTAAAAGGATTAGTCCTCTCTTCTCTGTCCTGACGTTGCCTTAGCATTCCCCCACCCCTCACTCCCTCCTCCTAACCTCCACCCACCCTCACAACTGTACACAGTACAGTAGGTTAAACTAAAGAAAGAAAGAAAAGAAAAGAAAGATATTCCTTTATTAGTCCCACAGTGGGGAAATTCAGTTTTACACTCTGTTTTCACACAGTACATATACATGTCAATGGAGAGATGTCAGAGTGAGTAAAAACACTGTTGCCCCACGGTGACTACTACAGTGTTGTCCTGGGGTCCGATGCACCTCTGAGACAGAGGCTGTCTCCCTTTGTGACTCACACTGCACAGTCAAACTGCAAAGACAGAAGGGGGAGCGATGGAGGAATATAGGGAGGGTAGATGGAGCTGCTAGACATCAGCAACAAAAAAACAAGAGTGCACTATTTTTTGCATATTAGTGCAGTTTATCCATCTATCCATCCATCCATCTCCAAACGTAATCCTGTTAGGGGTCGCAGGGGGGCTGGAGTCGATCCCAGCTGGCATTGGGCGATGGTGCACATAGAGACAGACAACCACTAACACTCACATTCACAGCTACGTCATCAATTAACCTAACCTGCATGTCTTTGGAGTGCGGGAGGAAGCCAGAGAGCCTGGAGAAAACCCACGCTAGCACGGTGAGAACATGCAAACTCCACATAGAAGGACCCCAAGCTGGATTCGAACCAGTGCGAACCACCGCACCCCCTAGTTTCTGTGACTTTGTTTTCTGTTGTTCATGCCATGTAAATGTCGGCCTCGCTCCATATGCTAATGCTAATTACTGACAAATTCCTCACCTTGTTCTGATTGATTGTTTTAACTGAGACCCCATTTCGTTGCTTCTTTTTGGTCCAATCAACTACTGTTATTGTGCGGTGGTGCACGATTAGGACATTAAGTTTGGTCTTAATGAAAAGGGAATAAAAACAGGCTGAGCGATATGGCAAAAAAAAAAACCCCCAAAAAAAACCCCACTTCTATTACAATATATTGTAGGAAATATAGCATGTTTTGTGGTAATTCAGTAAATAGTCTAGATGAAATAACTGCCTATTTTTGTATACTCCTGTGTGAATTAAATACTTGACAAGTGAAAGCAGAGAGACTAAGAGAGTATTTTCTCATTTTGAGAACTTGAGCGCAAAATTATCACAAGGGCTTTAAGTGAAACTATAAAAAAAATAAATAAATATAGGCCTAGCTTATGTTGTGATGGAAACGATGAGATTTTTATACTGTTTTGATGATATACTGTACATCATCATATTGCCCAGCCCTAAATAAAATCAGTGGATTAGTCAGTAAACACAGCAGCGTATGGTTAGTTTGGCAATGGAGGAAATACTTTTTTTGGTCTGACTGCAGAGGAAGAGGAGGGACAGATAGAGCCGGATGACAATCTGGTGGTTTTATGACCTCCGAGTAGAAATTATGCTCATAGTAGCAGTTTCATAAGAGATACACACATGTAAAAAGTATATAAACTTAAACACTGAAAGGCAGAAGACAAAAAAAAAAAACCTAGGATGGAGGCAAAGGCATTATTACATCCAAATAGACGCTGACTGTGCCTGCCTTCGTCTGCCAACACAGCAAGCAGCTGTTACGCAACGTCTGAGACAGCAAGACTGTTAAGTTAGACGCAAAATAAAGTTTCAAAAACTGTCCAGAAAACAACATGCAGAGTGGTTTTAAAATGGGCTGATACAAGTCATTATTTCATCAAGTCTTCAGGTGGCTCAAATTTCACAATATGCAGTGAACAATGCTGTTTTTTCTGATATTTGTAGTTATTTAAACTTTAAACAGACAGAAGCAGAATCTGTTTCAGCCGCTGCAGGCAGACATGCCGACTGATTTAAGAGCACTTTAATTAATCTGAAAGCGCAGAACTGCATCATGTAATGAGTGTGACTGTCATCGCAGTTCAGACCAGAACAATGTCGCCATAAGCAAGAGAGAGGCGGCCACAACGAGGACACACACACACACACACACACACACACACACACACACACACACACACACACACACACACACACACACACACACACACACAGCAATCCGTGTGAGCCACCCTGAAGTTAGGGTCGATGTCACTGAAGGGCCGACTCCGGCTTCGGGGCCAAACAAACGGATGTGTTAACACTCACATCATGAGCAGGCGTGGCTCCACATGTGAGACAGAGTGACAACGCTGTAGAGAGACTGCTGTAACTTTTGACATTCAGTTTTGGAAAGCATTTTCTTTTTCAACAAGCTCACCAAATCTAATGATGACATGATTGGTCACTTATTTTTGATGCAGCTTCTGTGTGTTCGTGTGGGAGAGCTGAGACAGGCAGTGCTGAGTCTGCATACTGACCGGTCAGATCAGCATCAAACACAAGAGGTCTGCGCAGCCCCGGGACGGGAACCACACACATACAGACAAATACACTGCAGTGCTCCATTTCAACTCTCTGCAGGCTAAAACACTGGGGACAGGGTTTAAATATTTTCCCTTAGGTAGACTTTCTGACTCTCTAAACATTTCAACAAAGCGAGCAGCATCACTGACGGTGTTGTCACAGCGTGTTGCGCGACATAAAAGGTGAGAGAAGAAGCTACGAAAGGAGGAATGACCTAGAGCTGCAACGATTAATCAATTAGTTGTCAACTGTTAAATTAATCACCAATTATTTTGATAATCAATAAAGGCAACATTTCATTTTACAGGTCGGTAAATTTCATGGCAATTAGGTGATAATTAGCAAGTAACCCTTGTGACATATCTTTGGAATTACTGCCAAATTTATCAAAATGACTTTATTATAAACATTATTTTATAATTCCAATGTAAAATAGCATATAATGGTTAAAATAGGGCCTTTAGGCTTGAGAAGCATCTGTGCGCTGCTGTTCATCAGGGGTGGAAAACCAAAACTAATAGAAGACACTTCTGATCAGGCACAAATATCACGATTGTCATTGACTTATCTACACAAATGTAACCTGGTAGCTAATATAATGATTCAGGGAGGTTTTTAAAGACATTTTAACGGTGTTATTTGCTTTTTGTTATCCATTTACCAGCATACATGGAAATAAAGCATATCAGTTAACTGTATTTTTTTGCTGGAAATGTATTAAATAAATTACCAGCTATTTGGAAATGGTGGATATAATCATTAAATAATATTTATAAAATGAAATTGTTACCTCAATTAACTGGTTTGATTATTTTTATATTAAATTATATATATATATATATATATATATATATATATATATATATATATATATATATATATATATATATATATATATATATATATATATATATAATAAATTTCATTTGTGGACATCATGTTGGGTTTTGGGAAACACTGATCATCATTTTTCACCATTTTCTCTCATTTTATATTGAACAACTAATCGATTAGACAAGAAAATAATCAACAGATTAACTGACAATGACAATTATTGTTAGTTGCAGCTCTAACATCACCCCGAGGTGAGGAAGGGTTTGAGTAGGAAAAGATGGAGAATAGAGATCGAGAACAGAGCGACAGCGAAATGCAGAAAAATGGATGAATAATGGAAGTGAGAGGAGACAGTTGCTGCTGATGAAGAGAAATTTCTCAGATCTAATATGTATTGAGGGGGTTCAGGACTGAAACTTGCTAAAAAAAACATTGCATCATTCAAAAATCACACAAAGGTGACTTTTCTTGTATAATAAATGATAAAGAGGAGAGAGGCAGAAGCATGAAGGATGAGTCTGATGTCATCTGCTCTTCCTCTTCCTCTCTCCTCCCCGATCATCACTCTGCTGTGTCAGGATGATGGTTAGCGGTTGCCATGACAACCCTGACCCTCACTGCCAGACCATAACACCAAACGTAGCACTGACACAAAAGAATAAAAAAAAAGCTTTAACGTGGGATTTTGTGAGATTTAAACTCCAAAAGTGAGTGTGTGCATTGATCAGCAGATTAGGGAAAGATTTTATGTCAAACTACAGAATCCAAACACAGATTACTCCAAATACTCAGATACATAACACACGCACGGATAAACACACACACTAGAAATCACTGCTGATACTAGAGTCAGTTATATAACAGATTTGGACCGCAGGGTCCCGGACTGCAGGCAGGACCCTGAACGTGGGTGACCTCGCACTAAACGACTGCCGCCCTAATGAGATCAGAGAGCGCTGATCTGCTGGTTGAGGCACAAATGAAGTGAGCGAAGCCTGTACAGTCATCAGAGTGGTTAAAGTCGTTATGATGCTGAAGATGTAGCCTGGCATTCTCTCTCTCTCTCATTTAATAAACACAGACTGAGCTTCATCAAAGCTCAGACATATGAGGGTGAGATTTTCTTCGATGGTAGCTGGGTTTTAAGGGCTTAAGATTCTCTCAAGGGTGTTAGATATTAAAGGGATAGTCTGGGTGTTTTGAAGTGGGGTTGCATGAGATGTTTATCCATAGTCAGTGTGTTAGCTTGTTTGAAACTGCCAAACTGTAGACATGTGTATGTTCATGTGTAGTTAGTGAAATGTTTAAGTTATGAGAGGAAAGGAAAGGAAAGGAAAGGAAAGGAAAGGAAAGGAAAGGAAAGGAAAGGAAAAACACTCACCCGAGGACTTCCAGCAGGCTCGGCGCTCTGTGTCTCCCTCTTCCTCTGCTCCTGAGCTACAACGTCTTTCAGATACTCGTTTACCTGAAATACGGAGGATAAAAAACATTCAGATTCACTGAGCCAGCGGCAGCATCAATGAGTAAAATTCAATATAAGCAACAGACTATGACTAATACTTATTCAGCTCTTATTATTATTCTCATATGAAGAGTAATAAAGTTGAAAAGTTAGTAAAAGTTGACACTGATATACTTTATATATACTTTCCACAATAATAACAGAGCAACATTAGCATATGGGTGATATTTAATCAAAATGCATTGTGACCACGGCAAACCTTTTATTTTGCTATCATTAGTTAAACATTATGGTTTAAAGAATAACTCTATATAATTGTGTTTTTGTGTTGTGTTTCGTTACCGTCTCTTCCATAAAGGACCATGATAGAGGTCTGTGTTTAAAGGCATACATTGTAGAAGTTTTACATTTTCTGAAATTAATCTAATCTAATCTCACTCAAACCTGCAATTTGGACAATTTACACTATGTCTCCTCCATTCAGGACCAGAATCAGAAATACTTCATCAATACCAGACAGAAATAAGGATGTTACATTTGCTCTTATATATACAGCATTAAGAAATATAAGACAAATAGACATAAAAGAGTATGCAAAATGTAGATTATATACATAGTGCTACAATATATAACACAATATATGTAGAATAAGATAAATACATAATAAAATAAGAAATTAGAAATATAAGAAATACAGTATGTACAAATATGTGCATCAAACACATAAGATACAGTATAACCAAGGTGTACATAACTAAATAAAAAATGCTGAGAAGAGGGATCTATTTATTGTGTCAAATGACAAGAATTAAATGAACTGCATATACTGTATGTAGTATTTATGCCAAAGTATTACACAGTTGAATTATTGCACAGCTTGTTGTGCAGTTAAATGTAACTGAGGAAGCACTGCACAGTTTTACAAAATTTTTGTTCAGTTCATCTAGTTAAAGAAGAAATCATTTGTTAAGCTGGTGAATTTTGGACCTTTGGAGCACAAAGGGCCCCAACAGAGAGCCATATGTCCGACCAGCAGGACTCCACCACCCCACCTGTTAGCTATTGTGTGTGTGTGTGTGTGTGTGTGTGTGTGTGTGTGTGTGTGTGTGTGTGTGTGTGTGTGTGTGTGTGTGTGTGTGTGTGAAGCTCATAGTTGGCAGCAGCTCAGTGTTCCTGCTAGAAGTATGTAAACAGGCTGGGCTCTGCACGACTGTATGGAGGAGCTAACACCATCTGCATATACAGGCCATGAAGCCAGCCACGTCCTTCATAATGTAAAAAAGCTGATTTACACAGAGCATGAAGATTCAAAGGATAATAGGCCACATTTTACTGATGTGTAATATGTACTGTCATAATACATATCATGTTTTTTATATAGATTATAATAGTGTTTTGTACATTAACGTGATTGACCGACCAAACACACATATTTCATATGATTTCACCATATTTCCATGTTGCACATACAGTGAGTCATGCACATCCTTTTACATGACATGTAAACACATGGCAATCCTTGAATCAATAACTGTGTTAAACAGAGTTACAGAGGCAGTCAATGTAGTAAAGAATTAGACAATCCCACCTTTATTATACCCATAAGGATGTTCACCTGTACACATCATATGGTATAAGCTCAGGGCATGAAGACAATGTGGTGCACATGTAACAGATATTATGGTATTTAGGTCAGTGTTTTAGACTGTAATCTACTGCGCACTGTTCATACCTCAAGCTGTATGAGTCCAACATTGATGAAATGCCCCTGAGCGAGGCTATCTACAGTACAGTACAGTATAAGCACCAGCCTGCTGCTTGGACAGATACTGAGCAAGTGACTTAGTTCAAGTTCAGGATATGGTGCAACTCAGTATCCAGTATCTTACAATCCGTCTTTGTTACAGCAAAACTGTCATTGTAAAAATATATACCATTACTCACCTTGTTGATCCAGGTGGTCACTGCGTCCTCTGTGTCATAAGGCGTTTCCACCTCAGGGTCGCGGGACGAATACTGCCGAATGCAGGCCATCACCTTCTCAACGCTCGCCGTCTCAACCGTGTACGCCATCATCAGAGTGTCGATCATTGCCAGGTGAGCGCTCTGGAAGAGAAAAGAACACAGACAAGCATTTAGAGAGGGAAAACGAGTAGATTTGAGGTAGCTGGTGCTACCTGCAGACGCTCAACTGCGATTTGTTTCCTGCAGATCGTACTGTGTCATTGGCTTCACGGGTCAAACACATCTGCAATGATAAATGCTTTGGCCAAGTGTAAAATGGTGTTTGATAAGACAATGATAGACGAGGAAACAAGCCCAGGTTGTTTCTGAGGAACTTAAAGAGACAGATCATATTGATCTGAGAGGAACTGAACCTAAATCATTAAAAAGACAACATGTTTTGACCACTCTGGTCTTCGTCAGGGATTGAAAGCCTTATTGAAAGGCTTTTAATACATTTCTTTGTTTACCACTTGTTTTAATATTTTGGATTTCCTTCCTTTCGATCCTGATTTTTCCCCTTTTTCCAAAAGCACCCGACAAGTTTTTGCCAAACGGTTCTTTTCTCACATTTTAAAATGTCAGACTACAAGAAAATCTCACACTTTAACAGAATGCAGATAACAAAATGAGCATTTCCTGCAGTTTACTGACTGCAGACAAAGCCGAGCCAAGTGTGTGAGCTTGACAGCAAATATGTCTCTGAGCAGGTTAAACTGGCTGCTTAAACTTAAAACCTGTTGTTTGAAAATGGCACATCCAGTCTGTAAAAGGAAGACAGGACTGCAAAAAAATATATACATATATTTCTGAGTGGGGAACACGGCATTGAAAGGGCAGTGATTTATAGGATTGGACCAGGACTCTAAATCCTTCGCTGTACATTTGAAACTCTGTTTCAATCGAACGTTCCCTTGTGGCCGTTGCCCGAGAAACAAGTGCCTTCATCCCCAGTTACAGGACCCAGTTTGCTCACAGCGACTGCTACCCTTTGAGTAGTCTGAATAAGACATTTTCCTGACAACTGAGTCCAACTGGCATCCATGATAAGCTACTAAACTCGTTGTTATCACTGGCTGATTGTGCTTTGCAAAACTATGAATGTAAATCCATTTCTGGACACATGATTATGAAGTTAATACTGTGAACATCTTTAATATCCCATTAAAGCACACAGTCTCATCGGGTGAGCCTGTGGTTTGATTCAGTTCTGTGCTGTAAATCAATATGACAGTTAATCTAAAATAATGACAGACTCTGATGTAGCCTATTATTATCTAATATCTACTCCATGTTGTATGACTAGACTACTCCTGCAGTTTGGCTCAGCTCCTAACAGGAACTCATTAGAAATATATTACGTTTCAATCTGATATCTAATTTGATACAAGAAACACAATAAGGAAAGGTGTGGCTGCAGTTCTATACTGTGATATGCAAATATGTCTATGAGTATGTTTTCAGTAAAACAAAACTAATAGTGCCTTCAAATGAAACTTGTGAGCTCGTGCTTACAACATGGGAAGTTGTGTACACGATATGCTTGGCGTTCAAATGGTGAAGTCATGAGAACACAATGGCAATATTAACATTACTGTCGGTGTCTAGAAGCCACACATGCCAAGAATTTAGCGGGAAATGCAGGCATAATGGGCATTGGAAATATCAACATTTTGCTAAGACCTATTATAATATTACAAAGAAAAACTTCCTACACTGAAATTACAATATTTTCACTTATTATGCACCAAAAAAATTACTTTCATGGCCTCAGCAATTTCTGACAATGTCAAGAAACTTATCACAACTCATGAACTTGGAGCTTTCAGAAACTTTCCACTTAAGAGGTCATGAATACCACAAGACGGGGGCGTTCTTATGGGCTCTTTTCATGAACACGGTACACACGACCCCATCTGAACACACCATAATAAACCGTTTCAACAGAATTGCGTTCCTAGGCAACATCTTGGTCCATGTTTACTTCCTGTTAGCTTATGTCATTCACATAGGTTGCGTCTGAAATTCCAGACTAACATGCTATCTAGTATGCTAAAACAGTATGTGAGATATTTAGGTAGAGTATGTCTGAAACCTTAGTATGAAACCAATAGTACGTGACTTCCATACTATTTCCAGTGAAATGTTGCAGTATGCAACGCTGGACACTACAGCGGCATAAATATCCTACAATACAGTGAGGCAGAGACAACAATGTTCATAACTGACATTGGCGTATGGCTCTCTCACAGTAATAATTTTCACAAACCGTTGGTTTGGTCACATGAGGTTGGGATGGGTTACCATGGTTACACGTCTCCACCCAGCAAGGAGGCTCTCAGAAAGTGACGACATAAATTAGTGCTCAGTGTGTCCGAAAAGATACATACTACATACTACTGTTTATTCACACAAAAGTATGTTCAGTGATAGTACACCTATTGAGTATGTAGTGCACAGTATGTAATTTCAGAAGAAGCCATACACTGCGACAATAATAATAATAATAATAATAATAATAATAATAATAATAATAATAATAATAATAAATAATCGACAATCACGTTACGTCATCAAAAAAACAAATACTGGAGAAATACTGAGGAAACGCCATCTTAAATTAAAAAATAAATAAAATGAATTAAGGGAAACACATGAGGAAAAGTATTAAAAGTCTTAAAATTATTAAACAAATAGAACTGAACACATTTAAAAATATGTAAAGCAGAATAAAATAAAAGGGAATATAATAGAATACCTAAAATTGATTAAATCTGAAATATTAAAACAATAAAAAAAAGAATAAAACTGAACAAATATAAGAAGTAAAATAAATAAAATTGAGTAAAATGAAATATATAAAGTGGCTCTAACTAAAAAATTTAGTTAAAGGCCAGACTAAAAACATGGGTCTTAAGCTTACTTTTAAAACTATCAATATACTGTACTTTGTTAGTACATTGTTAGTGTGGGTGTGAATGTGAGCGTGAATGGTTGTGATAGTGATATTCTGGTAACCTGTCCTGCCTTCACCCAATGTCAGCTGGGATCGGCTCCAGTCCAGACCAGCAAGTGGTTACAAATAATGGATAGATGGATGTTTACAACAGCGAGATGGTCTACATAGCTGTAAACATAAGAGGACTTATGTCATATCTCTTATTTTGTAAGAAAACTCGTCACATATTCGTCCATAACCCACACAAACAATGCCTTGTTTCCTATCATTATTGTATATTCCTGCAATCACTACAAGTCATATCACTGGTCGGGGTTCCAACAAAAAACAAGGACTAATTCTAACCATGACTGGACTACGGTGTTTTTTCAAAAACTTTCAACTGTGTAAAAGCAAAAGGCACATCTGTGTTTTTCATCATTTTAGTTTAGTTTGGTTTAGTTTCCTTAAGGATTCCTATTAGAAGCACATGGATGTGCCTCTAGTCCTCCTGAGGTCCTGAACATAAAAATAAAATACAGACATACAATAAAAGCACAGATGGACAATGCAGACGCTCTATAAAAGTACCAACAACTGAGCTAAATACAGAGATTACATAAAAGTATAGCTAACTAGATACGCAACTAAGAGAATTGAGGACAAAGTAGCACCAGATAGCAGTGCAATTAATATAGCAAGCACACATGTATGTTATTTTAAAATATTCTCAGATTCTTTCATTCATCTGTTTGTCAAGTCGGCTTGATTTATTATGACTGTGATTTTGTTTCTGTTTTTGTTTCAACACACATATCAACACACACTTACATGCACTTCTTTCCAGAAACTTAACTTCCCTATTCGTGACCACAGTCCACTACAATCATTAGACTTGCTCAGTGGCTTCTACGGCTCCCTGTTGTTTGCTGCTTTTTAGTTTCCCAGTTTATTTTTGAAGACTGACGCCTAATTACCCCATGCAAGTAGTTATGTTACATCATGAAACAGATGCTATGTTATGAAAGGCAAGTTCAAAGCAGTACAAAATTAGCATAAAAACACTATTTCTCTGGGTCAACACAGGCTAATACAGAGGCACAGAGCCTCATAGCCAGAAAACAGTCATATGAACTCTAATACACATGTTCAGATATTGAACATTTTAAATGAGACACCGTACTGACATGTAATCGATCACTTTGATTTCCAACGTGAGTGAGCTAAATATGGAAGATCATTGTTTTTACGGCACCATGGTGATATGTTCTTGGCTCCTACCTTTAGGTCCCTCTAGCAGCCTATACTGTCTTGTGTAACCACCACACACTCATCCAGGAATCAGAACCACCAAATATTTATAGTTGAGCGGCAGGTTTTCCATGAGCTAACCCGATTAGTCAGCTGTAAACTTAAAGTTTCCCCTTGAAGATCTACGATGATGCAGTGCACCAGAGTCGCAGAAGACGAACAACGTATTAAACATGTCACTGGAGGGTTTTATGGTGAAAGTGAAGTTGTTCCCTCACTCTGTCGCTGACGACAAACAACGTGTTATTTTATATTAACAATAATGCAGCATTTGCTTCACTTTTCGGCTGCTCATGCTAAAAAATGTTTGCATATTATTCCTTTATGTTTTTTCCCTAGTGTCATTTGTGTGATGGCAGCTGGAAAAACAAAATTTTTCTTTCCACCAAAATATAGCATGATATAGTCATTTTGGCTGCTGACAAGTACGTAACTAGGAGTGGATTTTTAGCCCTGAAACAATTCTGCTTATTACTTAATTTCCACTATCTCTGATCTGGCAACCCAGTGGCAAACCAATCCCATTTAATAGCACACTGCCAAGATGTTTCCTATCGGCCTTCATTTAGCCTGTCCAAACATTGTAAAACATTACCCGAGAGACAAACAACACGTACACATCCTGCTATCAGTCTGTAGAGCAACGTTACAAATGTGCCCTGTATTTCCACAACAAATGATCAACTCCTGCCAAGACCAGTTTTAAAAAGGCCAAGAGACCAGCATCATTCCTCAAAGGCATCTTTTACCTCCTGTTTCCTCCCTTCTGCTGAGCAATTTGAGGTTATTGATCTGGATCTGCTGTGGACTGATGAGATAAAATGACAACATGGAGAACTAATCTTGTTTACTAGACCACAGACCTGTAGTTATTGAATGAAACCAGGTGGTTGTGTGTAGTGTAGGACCACATGCTCATTCCTGAGATTGTGCACAGGCTTTTGCCTAATGTGACAAAGCAGGGGCTGCACGGTAGTGTAGTAGTTACCACCGTGGCCTCACAGCATGAGGGTCACAGGTTTGAGTCTGGCTTGTGTAAGCATGGGTTTTCTCCGGGTTCTCTAGCTTCCTCCCACAGTCCAAAAACATGGTTAATTGATGACTCTAAATTGCCAGTAGGTGTGAATGTGAGTGTGACTGGTTGTCTGTCTATATGTTGTCTGTCTCTATGTGCCCTGCGGTGGACTGACAACCTGTCCAGGGTGAACCCCGCCTTCGCCCAATGCCAGCTGGAAACAGCTCAGTAAGCGCTTGAAGATGGATGGATGGATGGACAAAGCAGCTTGTTTCACCATGTAAAAGTCAAATATCTTAGCAATTAGTGCTACTTTGAATAAATAGCGTTAACTTTTTTGATGTAAGACGCCGTGTGTCGGGATGCCACTATCAGTGGTAACCGCCTTGGGATGTCACAAGAACCGATACTACGGTACCAAGTCGAAGCCAAAATTCTGAAAACGTGACAGAACTCATTTTTCTACAGTACCACAGGTACCGGGGATCAGGGCTCGACGCTAATACCGTACCTTCGGCCCGGGGGATGTGAAAATGTCCCTGATAATGCTGCATTTTGAACAACAAAACCATGTTGAAATCAGCAAGTGGAGAGCTAGCAAAGTTAGCTGTTAGCAGGTGGTGGACAGCACAGTCTGGCTAAATTAAGCAGCCAACAGCTAACATACAGAGGTTGCACTGAGTTACTTTATGATGCTTTCAGGCTCTATTCAGTAAAAATATTAGTTAGGCATAGTATATACAGTATATACTGTGTATAGTATTGGGCAAAGGTAAATTATAACGTTATGCTGTGTTCAGTTGTAATCTAATGTCTTTGGCAATAACCTTGAGGATCACAAGGGATTAAGAATAAATTCACAAAAAACAGTATGCAGACATAATAAAGTAGTGTACATTGATGTACGTGGTATTTATTGTTTCGTTATTTACCATGTTGTTGAATGAATGAAGTATTGGTATAGACTACGATATTTCTGGTATTGTGACATCCCTAAACCTCTGTATGAGCACAGTGCAGAGCAGTGGCGATTAGCTATAGCCAGTGGGATACACAAATAGACTCACATGCACTAACATGCACACGCTCAGACCAGCTACTGTACATAAACAAAGCACAGAGGAAGAGTGACTTCATTCTCGGTTCACGCCATTACTCCTCGATATCTTTACATAGCAAATATTTGTTTGCTGCGACATTACTGCACTGAATTTCAAATTTAGCACCTTTAAAAGTGTGAAATCAACAGTTTCACTCCCTTTCTGCAAACTCCACCGGCTAAAAATACAACTAAATAGATGAAGAGAGCAGTGGAGGAGGAGGACCCACTACAAAGAGGACGAAGCGTGATGCAGAGGAAAGGAGGCAGTTTACAAAGTCACTAAACATCTAATTATGTTGACGTACTTTTATTTACTAGAAATGCTGAAAGGAAATACAGCTCAGGGCATAATATATGAAAGCAGGTATTGCTACAGTTGTTTAGTATCTTCAACACTTGGATATCGACAAAAAGCTTAAAACATGTTTCAGTATACACACACATTTTCCTCTTGTCATTTTCAAAACATGCTGACCGTGACAAAAACTGTCACGGTCACAACACTTCAATTTTGATATTTTAACATCAGTTTACTACAGAGTATAATGAGTTTCACTCAAGTTGTTGACTTGTACTTCAAAGTGATGACACTGCAAGGGACATGGGTTTCTGACGGCTGACTGAGAGGCTGACATTTGTCTATGTCTATTTTCATGTCCCAAATTTACAAAACTTGAAATTATTCAGCATTTCAACCTCTGACATTGTGGAAAGATAGAAAGTCATGAGGCTAAAATGGCACTTGGTGGTGGTGCTTTATAAATCAATGCCATGGCTTCCAACCTGATCTGTTACTGATCTGTTGTAAATGTACTGTGAGTCTGTAAATAAACAATACGTAAATGCCATCACATGACTATTTGATTTTTTATCAGACACTGATAAACAGTTTATCAGCTGATCCTATAATACAGCTTCGTTGTTGCATCGAAATAGATGAAAACTGTCTCATTCCATTTCAATGAATGTGGAAAATGCTTCTATTAAAGGTCCTCTTCACTGAGTGCTCACAAAGCAAATATAGCAGACAGAGTGCTAGACTGAATTAGTTCTAAGTAAGAGCTGCTGTACTGTGTAATGCTCAGAGAAATGGTCAGTGAAGGATCAGCTGACCATGTGGAAATGTCAGATGAATGCTAGAAGGAAGATGAAGGCTCCAGTAACCGGATGAAAGCAGAGTGGTAGTGGTGGTTAGATGGAGAAAAGGAGTAGAAGAAGAACAGGCAGCAAAAGAAGAGGATGCCCAAAGAAAGAGTTAACCTTTCTCATTAGAGCAGACCTGCCAGTCATTTGCTGTAAGGTTGTTTCCTATGTGATACTCCATGACGTCATGTTTTCTAACCTTTAGGTTTGCTGAGCACATGTGCTTTCCCTCAGCATCGCTTTACTTCACATTCATACAGTTGTACATATCCACACCTTGGAGTGGTTTTCCACTGTTGGCCACTGAGCAGCCCTACTGGAGTGTTCAGGGTTCAAATGCCTCGCTTGAAGGCGTCTATAAGGCTGCAAGAGGAAAAATGTTGCCATTTTACTCCATTTGATTTTTTTCCCTGCATTCAAAATAGTGACTTTCTGATTATAAGACTGCATCTCTAACCTTTAGGTCCAATAACAATCTGGCTCCTCCACCCACCCACCCCATGGTGGAGTGAACTCCACTTGTAGTCACACTCATAGCTCAACGAAGCACCCTTCTTTAGAGTGCAGGGTATAAATACAGCAGCACGCTTGGTGACGACCTCCCCTCCCTCTGACAAGGAAATACATAAATATCACGGTTACGGCTGTAACCCAACATACTGTATATAACATAGAAAATGTATAAGAAAATATAAATAAGATATATGCTAACTATATATACTACAATATATAACATTGCAAATAATAATGCTGAAAAAAGTGGAATCTATTAAGTGTGTAAAAATGCAAAACTATTAAATATTAGTTAACTGTAGAGTATAAATAAATGTAGTATAACCCAAAGTATTGCATAGTTGAAGATTATTATTGGTTGCTGCACTTATATCAGCTGCTATGGGTAAAAAATAATAAATATATGTTTTGAATAAATATACAACACTTTGCAATCAAATGTCTACCACTTTCTAGACTAGACAAGGGTATATTTGACCCTAAATACAACATCACTGAAGTTAATTGTTAATGTCTGTTTGTACCGGTAGTCACATGGAACTTTTTTGCACAGTTTGTGTTTCATGACAAACACAAAAGGGCGTTGCACATCATCAGTAAGGGCAGCTGGTTAAGTTGGCATTGATGCACACTTGCTGCAAAATCGCAAATGATGTAGAGGTGCAGGGAGAGGGTGTCTGGGCCAACATGGAGGTGGGCCTTAGTCCCTGCTTCCCCCCAGATACTGCCCTCATCACAGGCTGACTACGGTGCCATGGACCATTTGGTAGCCAAGACATAAACATTTTTGTTTTCTCATCAAAGCTGATTACGCTCCACAAATCTTGTTTTGATTTCTCATGAGGTATGAAGATGCTCTTTCACGGTCAATATCCTGTTTTTATTGTACCGCTACAATAATGCCTCTCTGTATTTCCACCCGGGAAAGATAAGCAAACACTGTTCATCTTTAATACGCCTTGGTGAAAGAGGAGAGATGAAAATCCACCGCAGAAGCCCGATTTAACATTGCACAAAAGAAATGTACAAAAACAGGCCACAGCGACCTACAAAAGATGCTGCGTGATGTTTTTCACCTCATCGTTTTGTGTCTGTTGTAAATCAAGTAAAATCTCTATTGTCGGAGCGCTGAGCCGCTTGTTGTGGCCTGAACCAGGTAGCGCAAGATGCACAGTACTTCACCTCACACTACCTCACCATTACCGCACAGGATCTCTGGAAAGTGTCTCTGTGAAATCGTTATATTTCCACGGCAACAAGATCTGCATTGAGGTACTAACTTCAGTAATGTCTTTACCACAACTTACAGTAAAAAGCTTTAAGGGGTTCCAGGGGGTCACGGCTAATGATCAGTCTGTGCCTGTTTTTATTGGAGTGTAAGGTTTCGTCGATTATTTATAACAATCTTCAAAGTTTTTAAAGACACTTCCTGAAAAGAAAGTGACCCTAAATTGAACAAACCTAAATTGGCAAAGTTTTGCACTGCAGTCTCCTGGACCTCCTCAAGACTGAGGAAACACACACACAAACAAGGATTCAGCATTAGCTCAGGGGTGATGTAATATTGAAATGCAGTCTGCTTTTAGTATTACAGCTCTCCAGTTCAGGCCCAGAGGCCTCCATGGCCGAGGCATATGACTAAAAATTGAATCTGTCTAGCTTCAGGTAACTTCACGCCAACTCAGCTGGACATGGAAAAGCTCTCAGATGTGCCTCTCTCTGGTCTCTTTAGAAGGTCATCACAAGTACAGTAAAGTTAAAGGAAAAAGTACTGCTCTTACTGCTTTTACCTACACAAATGCTGTTTAACCTTTTACACTCCACCCCTGTTTTCCATAGACCCTTTTGGTAGTCTTTTTTAGGGGTTACAGGGGGTCTTTAGGGGGACATAGCAGGTCAACAGTAGATGTCACATAGAAGTGGTGTGCATCATCTGAAAGCTGGGAACCTGAAGATTAATTTGAGATGCTGCTTAGTTTTGAAAGTGTAAAGGGCATTAACATTATGGTAGAAGTGTACGATGGTCATTCCTATGCACATTTGTGTCTCATAAGTTGTTGCAGGAGTGTTTGGGTTGATATCAGTTGTTATACAGATTTTGTGCTGAATTCAACATTTTTTTAACACTTAGGAATAACTAAAAATGATCAATAATCCATCCAAAATAGCACATTAAGACACCAAGACCTTGAGGAGCACCATAGAAAATGCCATGCTGTGATTTGGTATCTAAAACCTTTGACATTCAGAGATTTCTGCAAGAATTGCATTCTTTGTCAATTAGATGGCGAACCCCTCTGTTCTGGAAACTGCTCAGAAACCCCCTTATTTTTAATATAAATATGAAAGCCATATATCTGCTGAATGCTGTAGGTCTATAGTTTGTGGTTGTAAAGTTTCATGAAGCTGGGAGGTCATTTTATACAGTGAGGTCAAGTTTCAAGAAAATGGTCTCACTAAAGGCAACACTTCACACTGCATGCAAAAAAAACTGCATGTTTTTTGCCCCAAGCTGAATGGGGAACCCATAGAATCCCTTTTCAGTCACATATCTTGAGGTCAACCTCAAAAAAGACAATAAAGTCAGAGTGGAAGAGGTTAATGAACTCCTCAGGCTACCTTGTGTAGTCTACACATGAGACAGAAGAGACAGAAACGGTGTGAATGGGGAGAGCACCTGGTTGAAACCGCTGAATCATGACTGTTGCAGGAAACACAGTTAATCAACCACCAGTCACACTGTTAAAGCTGCATTTCATGCAAACTGTTTAAATGAACTGCATTTGGAATTTAGAAACATTTTCCCACAATTATCAAAACTCCCTCCTTCCTCTTCTCGTCTTTCATCTCCGCAGTCTTTCCTTTGTCAATGGAGAGACGGCGTAACTCCTTTAGCAGCTCGCCCAAATCGTGAGCAGAAATAAAAAGGCTCTCGCACACAGGCCCATGCACACTTGCGCAAAATATCAACTGTGAGGTCTGGCATCACTTGTGGGAGTGGAGCTTTTAAGTAGAATACCTTCCCCCTCCATATGCTCTAAACCCAACCTAGCAATTACAAGGAAACCTCAAAGCTAACCTTAGAACACTATCTGGGGACACGATCGCGGCTACCAGCCAGCGTTGACCCGGCCTGGAGATATGCCTGCTCTCCAAATCCTTCCATCATGTTTGAAAAGGCCCTCTGGGTTCAAACTGTTTCATGTGTGGATAGCGATAAAAGAGTGTTTGATTTCATTTAAAGGGAAATACCACTCATTTCACATAAACATTTACCTGGAGCTCAGACTAAATCCCTGTGAGACTGCATACAGGATTTCAAAAGTAACCACACAAGGACGTTTGCTTTTAGCTAAACACAATGCATAATTCGGCATTTTTCTAAAACTTGTGCATGCTGTGAAAAAAACATTTCTCTTCTCCAGTCTCCACTTCACGCTATATGAGATCTCATTGTAAGCACCCTACAACTGGGGCTTCAACAAAGCAGAGCACACAGTGCTGCAGACGATCTGCAAAGCATTGCCTGAGTTGTGCTAAATGTGTATTTAGGCGGCGAGACAGAGAATATTGTATTCAATATTATTAGTGTTTTTTTGAACATTTGTCTGCAACAGTCAAAGCTAATACTTTGATAGAGGTCAATTCACTTAAATTATGAATCCATTATTGCCATATTATTGTGTTGCTGTCCTGTCGGGACACTTCAAGATCACGTTTAATTAATATATATTTCCATAAATTGCAATTGTATAACCAATAATAACGCTTGTTTAATTTAATCTTAATAAATGAGATTCCTGTGTAAAGCTCTGCAAAGGGCTAAATCTGTAGCAGCATAAATTCACTGCGGATTAAGTGCTATTATAGCCTCACCAACACTCGTAATGTCAGTAATAAGGAGAACCAGGTGAATATTTTAAGATATGTAGCGTGAGAACGATTTGTCACAAAATCCCCCGCTCTACATTCTCTATTAGTATAATAAGCTTACTGAGCCATTACACCAGATATGAATATATAGCATTTAATACTAACCTGGTGCAAAATCTGCCCATTTAACAGTAGTAGTATAGTAGTAAGAGTATTTTACTTTCTACTTTTTCGTGTATGACTGCTTCACAGACTTCTCACAATGTAGATAATAGTAATAAAGAATAATCATTTGTGTGTATATAATCTATATGTAATCTTCCACATTTCCAGCATTGAACTGAGATCCTGTAGGCATCGTGTCAAACATTGTCTATGGGTGGGTTATTTCTTCAGGCTGAGCCACACCTGAAATCTCCCCTCCTAGACCTGGCCCCAAAGGAGACCAAAGATGCTGATCTATAGAGTAGATTTCATTGAATTACTTTTAGTCTGGCCCCTCACTTGGGATCAGTTTGCCTTTGGTTAACCCCATCAGGAGCTTCTGAATATAAAGCTCCAAGGCTCACAGCAGCACAATCTCCTTCATTACAACAGACACATTTGTTTCACTTATTGCACTTTGCATACTAGAATGACAAATGTATTACCAAGGTATTTTTCAGTGCAAAAAATCAAACACATACAAGTGCTGGGTTACAATCACCGACTACTTGTACTGTATCTGCTGATATCTGCATGCTTTCTTCTCTGCACTGTTCAAAGGCCTCTAGCGTTACTGTTTCTTCTTTGCTGATAGAATATTTTAACCTCTTCCCCTCCTTGAGAGTGCCGGTGCCCTCAGTTGACTTTACTGTCTTTCAGAAGCTGCAGCAGACTCAGTTTAAGAGCTGGAGTATCATATTAAACTAGAAAACCTAATGAATCCATTAGCACCAACCATATCATGCTAATATGTCTGAAAGGAGGCTAAATAACGCTCAAAGTTAGGCTGAATTTTGGTGAGGAAGTACTGAAGGTATCCACGAGTCTTCTTTTTACAGACATGCTCACTTTATAATAGTCACATGAAGTTTTTTGAATGCAGCAATGTGTTATTTTTGCCTACTCTAAAATGGTATATTTGAATATTTCCACATACTAGGGTGCCTAAACAGTCTCAGAATTACATAAATTGGGTATCACTGCTGAGACTCTTGTGCATGCAATGAGTCCAACTGTCTTCATGTCTGATGAAGTTAGTCTCCATAGTAGCCATTTCATTATAGTGAGACCACTTTTTTGAAACTTGAGCTCACTGTATAAAATGACCTGTGGTGGCCTCTAGGATAATCACAGCCTCATGAAACTTTACAGCCACAAACTAAAGACCTGGAGCATTCAGAGGATGGATATCTTTCCGAGCTAGATTGGCAATAAAGGGGATTTCTGAGCTGTTTTCAGAAAAGAAGGGCTCACCATCTAATCACTGGAAAATGCAATTCTTTCAGGAATCTCCATGTGTCAAAAATTTCTGATACCACATCACAACATGGCTTTTTTTGTAGTGTTCCTCAAGGTCTTTGTGTCTCAGTGTGGTACTTTGGAAGGATTATTGATCATTTTTATCAATTCTTGAGTGGTAAAAAATGGTTAGATTTAGCATCAAATCTGTATAACAATGGTATCAACCTCAAAATTGCTACAAGAACATATGAGACATATGTGAGCACTTTTATCTTCTGTCATAATGTTCTAAGCTCTTATACTCTTTCACAGTGTATTTTGACTAATTTATTCATTCATTTTTTTATGTCTTACTTGTGGCTATAACAAGATGAACACATTGCTGAGCTTCACTTCAAATTATCTGTTCTGTGTGACATATACTGTCAAGACTCCTGTCTTCCCCCTGAAAAAGACAAAAGTGAGGGGTGGAGTAGAAAAGGTTAAATTTAAACCCAAACAGCCTAAAACGCAGTCTAACTCAGTACAGAAAGATGCCGAGGACTCAGGACATCGCATAATGCTCGCTCGCTGCCTACCCATCCATACTGTGCTGCCTGTGTCGCCGCTGGCATTGAGCATAACATACTGGCTGTGACTTCGCAGAGGACAGAAAGTACTTGGACGGGCTTCCCTTCCACCCTGCTGCTTCAGCTCGTCTTTGTTCGTGAGATCAAGAGTAGAGAAAGAGAATAGGCACATAGGAAGCTAGTTTGATGTTGAGAAGTATTTTTTCTGCCTGGCGGGTTCTCAGGTTAGCTTTCTGTATTGCACCTTGTGTGTGTGTGTGAGAGAGATACAGCGTCTTAGAAATACCATCTGCCTGTTTGAACGCATCCAGCTCTTCAGTATTCTCTGCCTCAGAGCGCAGCAGCGTTCTCTCACTTCATAGCTGCACATAACAAGCACAGACTGCGCATACGACATATGCAAGCATAAGCACCCCCACTCTTGCACCCACCTACACACAACACCCTGCCTACTGGAGTGTAACCATGGCAACGGAGCGCCTGCCCAATAGGGGTTGTGATGGAGGAAGCAGAAGAGAGGGAGACGACCAGGAGGAAGTGTATCCACCTCTCTTCATCCATGCAGCACAAGAGCTGATGAATCAATCTGTCACACAGTAAAACTGAACACTTTTTATCAATATAAAATGTAAAAAAAAAAATCAACGTTTATGCATTATATTAAAATGTATATGTAATTGTTCACATTTTTACATATACACACAATATTAGAAATGCCTGATGAATGGAGACTGTTTACATTTGCTGTAGCACCATGTACGACATTCTTAACTAGAGGCCTCGCAGTTGTACGCCTCCGTACAACCAAAACATCATTACTTTGTCATTTTAATCAATTAGACATTAGTGTGAAATGGTCATAATTAGCATGTGAATTCTTGAGTTATGGCCAAAAACGTGTTTGTGAGGTTACAATCCAAGTGGACGTTTGCCAAATTTGTGCAAAATTTTGACAAAATTTCCTCCAGGTGTTGCCGAGATGAAAACATAATGCCTTCAGCCACAAAATATTATTATAATAACAACAGTTAACAGTCAATTTTCCCTTGTTGTACTGAAAATTGTGCTGAATACTGACATTTTTCAAGATATTGAATCGAAGTTAGAAATTCCAGTATCGGGAGGCAACGTATCCTCATACAACGATTTGTGTGAAATCTTATGAAAAGTTATTTAAGTAGTTAAGTTATTACTCATTTTTTGTGCATTTTTCATCTTATGAATATCCAGCTACATGTCTTTTCAAAATAAACTTTGGCCTTCACAGGAGACAATTTGGTTAGGTTTTGGTAACAAAACTACTTAGTTAGGTTTAGGAAAAGATTGTGGTTTGGGAAAAAATAAATATGAGCGTGGTGCAACTTGAGTATGTGAATTATGTGACAAATAAATCAACTCTGACTTCTGGTTTCACCGGGGGTATGAACACCAGTCTGCTGGGCAAATGTCTGGTGTTTTTTGACCCATCCCGACCTTCTCCCTATGCAGTTTGTTATACTTCCTAGTTCACAATTACGTGGACTGCATTCAAATTGATTTTTGTGGAATATATACAAATTGCAGTGCATTCACTTTTGTAGGAATAGTTAGAAACAGTATTTGAGACCAGCCTGCATGGAAACACTAAAGCTGGGCAATACACTCTACAATTTTAGAAATGTTGTGTGCTTCCTACTCCTGCTGTAGGAGTAGATCAATGGCGATGCAAAGCCAAAATTCATGAGTTATGTGCTCACACTGTACGTCTGAAATAGAATAAAATAAAACAAGATGGCCGGTCGGCTCCTGCAGGCCATTCTGTCCGTTGAATGTTGTCAATAAAGATTTGTTTGAAAGTTCTGAGGCAGGTAAAATTTGTTTGCGCTAGCAGAGATCTGTACAGGTCTGAAGATGCTAACAAGGCAGAAACCTGCTGCCTTGAACATCTGTGCCATTCATGTCAGCTACAACATATAAAATAAGAGGTGCCGGCATATATGGACCCACAGGTGGCTAGAAAGACTTAGACTGGTCCATTTTGCAGAGAGAATTGGACGTAAGCTAGCTATGTTTTACAAGCTGTATCAGTTTTAGCCTACGTTGTTATCTTGATAGCTACGCTAAAAGCCACTGACGTTGGGGAATCGACTCTGCTTCAACTGTGCGAGAGCCGAATTTTGAGCCACATGACTTGTTTTAGAGTCTGACCAAATTTCAGCTTCATTAACTCCTATCAACCGGCCGTTGGACGGTAGGATGAATTTCTGACATGTCAGAAATTTTGATTGGCCATCTAATGGCCAGTCGATAGGACTTAATCAGTCCCCGTACACTGCACGGCAAACAACGGCCGATGAAGCTGAAATTCGGTCCGACTCTAAAACGTGCGGCTCAAAATTTGGGCCAGAAACGAGCTAAAATCATACAGTGTACGCCAATCTTAATATAGGGGGACATCTGATATTGACAAGTCATAACATCATTAAGCAATAATAGTAACTGTTGTATAATCAGTAAGAAGAAGGGTTTTTGAGAGAGCCGCTCACACATGTTCTGTTTTGTTGCACAGCTAATGTGATGATCTTGTGTTGTAATATGTTACCAAAAATTAACAAGGTCACAATCCTTTTTGGCATAGTCCTCACTACACTATACGCTAAATGAGCTCAAGTTTACAAGTAAATGTTTAAATAACTTGCCGAAACGTCCTCTGTGTGACTCCAAGTGGTGCCTTAAATGCAATACGACTGGCAAACAAGCCAGCATAGGCGTTGCTTCCACATTATGGCGCTGTGATGAATTTGCCACATGGCTTACAATACATCTAAAAAAATAAATCTAGAGTGGTTTCCCTCTAAAGCAGCATGGTTTCAACAACAACTACAGAATAAATTGCCTAATGTACATTAGAGATGCATATGCCATTATGGTTGGACTTGAAAGCGTTCTCTAACATAAGTGTGACTATAAACCTGTCTGTTTTATAGCTTTTTTGACATACAGTCACAGACACAGTTCTCATATAGCCTATAAAGCAACTTAGGAACCATATAAGGTGCTATGCCTCCTACTCTCAGTAGTTCATAGCAAACCGCCATGATACAAGTCTGATTTATACAGGACATTAAAAACTCTTGGCAGCAACATGACCTATTTACTTCAGCTTTATTAAATATTAAAGCTGACATTCAAGGTTCGGCAGCTTGGTAGAGCATTGATCCACACCGTGACGAGGTCAAGGAATCCCCAACTTACTATCCTGTGTCTGATCCACAGGCTTTTCCCCCCGAAACTGCTAGTGGTAAGGCAGTTTCAGATCGTTTTGTCATGTGATCAGTTTGGATAAACAATAGTCTTTTAATGTTAGTGGTATTTGTTGTGTGGAATAGGGACTCTGTGACTTTTTCCTATGTACATTTACTGTCTGGTACTTCAAGTATTTCATGAACACCTACCATCTACTGAAATGCACAACAGCAGCCCTGCAATTTTGCAATGGTAATCTGAAGCCAGTGAAGGGGAAAAAAAAATGCTTGTCCCTTTTATCATTATCACTGCTGAGATGCCCTTGAGCAAGGCAATTAACCATCAGTGCTCCAGTGGGGCCGCTCTGTATCCAGCAAACTGTACGAATGAGGAGCAGAGTGTTCATGCTGATGGAAACAGCCCAGAATGAATTAAAGGGGACATGTCCTGCTCATTTTCAGGTTCACACTTGTATTTTGGGTTTCCACTAGAAAACGTTACATGCTTTAATGTTATTTATCTCATACTGTCTGTCTGATTATACCTGTATTCACCCTCTGTCTGAAACACTCCGTTTTAGCATCTATCTATAACAAAACATGCTTATTAATATTTTAATCCATTTCTGCCAATAGATCCCTATAAATTCTACATACTGTTCCTTTATGTAGAATACAAAATACCAAACACTGTTTCTCCATATTAACTATACATTACATTTCTCTGCCACTAGACACTGCAATTAGGTCCTTAGATACCTGCACACACTCAGGACACGTTTAACTACACATTTACACACATTCACGTGTCGACATTCAGGCTTTTTTGGAGCTTGACGTCATTCCCCTCCCACTCAGCATAACGTCTCTTTATATCCGGATGTTGATTCGTCAAGCCAAGATATTGGACTTTAATTCAGTAATGTTTATCTGCTGGTTATAGTGTTCCACTTCAATATTATGTTTTCCCCAAGACCACAGAAGCACAGAAACAATCTGAAGAAACTGACACGTAATTCATTTGAATTATTTGACTGTTCCTTGCGTGTTTTAAACAAAGCTGATCACTCTCTCGCACTGACACTTTTAAAAGAACACCATCGCATTTACAGCCTTTTGATAATTAATTTTAGCTGTTAACAATGCTTGCAGCGGTGCTTCACTTGGGCTGCAAAGTGTGATGCTAGAATAATATTTTCAGATGTGTCTTTCAGCCCACCTCCACATCCCTCCCTCATTTTCTGTGCGCAGCAGCAGTATACAGGTGGAGAGCGTCAGCGATACAGAATGTGTGTAGGCGACCGAGTGGGTGGTTATACTGCGATCATCCTCACATGTGGGGATCCGTCACGTGGCTGAAGACAGAAGGATGAGTAGGCAGAATAGTGACAGAGGGGGAGACAGAATAACAAGATTAAAATGCAAAGTCAGTTTGGCAACCTAGCGAAAATGTCTGCATGCTCTCAAGTGTGACATGTGTCAGACATCTAACTCCGACCTACTAAAGCTCCCTCCAACATCCCCTGAAGTTGCTTGCTCTGAAAATTCTTATGCAAACTGCTGAGTTAAAAAAAATGCATAAAATGCCTTGAAGCAGCATTTAATTACATTGCTGGATCTTCTCAGCAGCTTACAGTATGAAGAGCAGTATAGGTGCTCAGTCTCTAGTCTATGGGCTCTTCAGTCTGCTTCAGGAGCAACATTAGTGATGTTTTCCTGTCAGGATAGCCTATCAAACCATCAAACCAGCCTCCATAACTCTTCCAGAAGAAATGTTTTTTCCCCCTGCTCTTCTCACAGACTCTCTACACCCCCACAGTGCTCAGCCTGCACAGCTACTGGTCACCTTGTCAACCCTTCGTTAAATGCTGAAGCAGTTTCTAAATAATAGATGATCCCCGACTGAGCTGTCATTCCAATGTGCAGCAGCAGGTAATCAGCATGAACTGTCTCAAGCATTGATATAAAACACATAAAACTACTTTCAATCTATGGTCTCAAGAGTGTGATGTGCTCATAGCAAAAAATATAAACTGTGTTACTATTTTTTTTGTTTATCATCTCATTAAGTTTTTTAAAAAACGAAAATGAAAATAAAAAATAGGGATGCCCCGATACCAGATTGGATATCGGTGACAATGGGGCCAATCTATTGAATTCAATTTTATGTTTGTATACGGTATACATTATAGACTGGAATTTAAATTCCTGTTTACGTTTTGATCAATTTGTTGCTGCATTAAAAAGGTGTACACTTGAGTTGTAATTCCTGTTAATTTTGGAGATTTTTTTGCCAAATTATTGATGTACAATTTATTATTTCATTAATAAATAACACCTCATTAAATTTCTATGTATTTGTTTGTCATACTTTATTTTACAAAGTTAGGAAAAAGATAACATAAAAAACATAAAAAAATAACCCTGGTCACTTCCACACAGTGAGACAAACAGCATATTAATTAAAAACTCGGTATCGGCAGATACCCAAAGCCCAGCTATCACTATTGGGTATGAAAAAGTCGGATCGTGCATCTCTAATAAAAAGACTACCAAATCAATGAAACATCAGTTAGGCTACTACAATTAAACTGTCAACATTTATCAGATCATAATGCTGTACATTTCAAGCTATATTAATACAATATGCAGGTGTGCAATAAGATGGCGTGATGCCTGTCATTTGCACGCCGTGTAGTCTGTACTGACTGCAATTTAAATGCATTCATGGAAATATGTATGCTCAGAGGTTGCGATGAAGAATAAAATGTGTGAAAGACAGTTTATGGCAAGTGGGTGGAGAGGTGGATAGGTCCAACAAACACAGGACTTTGAACCAGCAGAGTAGTGTTGGTGGTGGTGTTTATGACGTGTTTTTCAAACATACGTTATGTTGTTTTCATATGCATTGCATTTAGTTTATGTACTTATTTTAAGCCCAACCATGCCATTTTTCCTAAACCTAACTAAGTGGTTTTGTTGCCCCCTGGTGGTGCTGCACCTTCATACACAGGTGTAATATTCATGCCTCAGCAAAGCAAAACATGACACTGACAAGTTATCAGGTCTATTACATTCTTTGGCGTTACATTGGGTTACTATTAGAGGTTGACCGATATAGGTTTCTTATGGCTAATGAAATTTCATAAGTAAACATTTATTGAACAACATTTATGGTCTGTCTCTCTAATCTGCATTTTGTGTCTGCATGGTTTCTCCCAGTTAGGATGCTGTTCTCATGTACTCTTGCAAAGTTAGTGGCTCACTGGGCTACATGTACTGAGGTCTGCTGGTAGAACGGCAGTTTGATTGACAAAACGGGTGGTGTCATGTTCTACAGCAACAACACTGGGCTGCCTGCATTTGTGTCCTGCTTGCTTATCGGC
Source organism: Pterois miles (assembly GCA_947000775.1). Lineage (NCBI taxonomy): Eukaryota > Metazoa > Chordata > Actinopteri > Perciformes > Scorpaenidae > Pterois > Pterois miles. Next base: position 2,650,790 of record CAMQGK010000552.1, read on the forward strand.
CAATGCTGATTATGAAAAAAATGTAAAAAAAAAATCAGCCCTATTAATCAGCTCGGTTGCAAAATAGGGTAAATTAAAGTATCGTATTTTTTGCACTATAAGGCGCACCGGATTATAAAACGCATTAAGCGAAACAAAACGGTCAAACTTAATTCAATTCATTTAATAACTCAATAACTTCAATAACTCTCAACATTTTCAGTTATAACACATGAAATACAAAACAATACACTCACTTTTCAGTTCATTCCTCTTCCACAAATCCATCAAATCCGTCATCATCAGTGTCTGAGTTAAACAGTTGGGCGATTTTAAGTGTGCCTTATAGTGTGAAAAATACAGCAAATTTAATGAAAATGATATATAATAAAGGAGTGGAGGAATGCTAAAAGAGGAGGAATGAATAAAGATGGAGCGTGCGACTAAAGTAAGGAAATGGGAATGAAAAGGGACGGAGGAAGGAAGGTGTTTGGGAAATGTTATTGAAGGGCAAGATGGATACAAAGGGAGGCACAGGACGATGTTGGGGCAGTGGCAGAGTGATTGTAAGGATAAAAAAAAAAAAAGTAGTTTCACACTCTTCCAGCAGCTCATTTTCACATTCACAACAACCTGCTTAGTCACATGCACACACCCAAACACACATTGTCCCTTTTCGGCAAACCATTCAGTCATGAACTGTTAGAATCGAGTTAAAATCAAATGTAAAACCCTTATTCAGCTCTGGACTAGAAAATAAACTCAGTGATCCTGCAGACCAGACAGTAATGCATGAGAATCCCTCAGGTTCATGGCACAAGCTGTGGGTGCTGTTGTGTTAAGAAGCTAGAAAGCACGGACACACACATGCACACACACAAAACAGGAGATAAGATTGTACAAAAATACCTGTTGCCTTCACAAACCTAAGTGGCTGAAATGTAAACCCTGACCAAACTTAAATAACTTTTGTATTTGCATAGATGGGAAATTAAAAGCAGCAAGACTCTACAAACAGACTGCAGGCAAACTGTGCTAATCGTGTCTCAATTGCAACTCAGTGAAGCAGTAAAGTCTCCTATTGAGACTTCGCCCCAAATAATGAGGATCCCTCATTCGCACACAACAGGACGCCTGCAAAGTCATCTCTGAAGTGAGCTCCAACACAAAGACATAAAGACAGTGGATGCCTTGAGGTCTTGGTCTGCTTGTACTATTTAATTTTTATTTTCAATCCCTTGACAGGTTTGAAGAAGAGAAGTGAACAAATTACAAATGTCTTGTTTTCACCGATTTTCTGCATTGCTGTTTTGGTTTGATGTACTTGTTTCCTGGGTTGTAGTGATTTTGTATTATCTGTTTAATTAAATTTGGAAAATTGTTGTTGTTATCCGCAGTTGTAAAATGGATGGGAACGTCTTTCCAGCAATCCCTGTCATTGGATAAACGTTTTATAAACTATGCAGACAGAATAACTGCATTGATCACAGTCAGTAGCAAGTCTGATAAGATTATTAAGGTTTATTAGATTAATTTTCTGTTTCTTTTTATTCATCTCTTTGAGCAAAACTATGGTTGCAACTAATGATTATTTTCATTGTTGATTAGTCTGTCGGCCATTTTCTGGATTAATCGATAAGTTGTTTGGTTTATAAAATGTTAGAAAATGGTTAAAAATGATGATAAACGATTCCTAAAGCCCAAGACGACGTCCACAAATGTCTCACTTTGTCCACAACTCAAAGATATTCAGTTTGCTTTCACAGAGGAGTAAAGAAACCAGAAATTATTCACATTTAAGAAGCTGGAATCAGAGAATTTTGACTTTCCTTTAAAAAAATGACTCAAACCGATAAAACAATTATCAAAATAGTTTAACAGAACATTTAAAACAAAATTTAATAGTTGATGACTAATCGATTCATCGTTTATTAAAGTCATTTTCTATTTCTATTTATTCAGCTCTTTATAGGTGCCTATGTTGACTTTTCAAAATAAAATACCTTGACAGGAGGCAACTCTGAAACAGCAAAAAAAAAGTTTCCTGTCCAAAACTTATTTTATATATGTAACCAGTTATGATGCAGCAACATAAATATGTGAATGTCACCACTTCCTGTTGTGCAGAACGTCTTCTTTCCTGGTTAACTAACACTGTGTGATGGACTGAGGACAGATGTCTCAGGGGAAAGGAAAAGTCACTATCACTGTACGATACAGGAATGGTATCAAAAACTACTTTTGGGTTTTCTCAAAAAAGAGTTGGACGAGTTCATAAATACTATGACCACTATGACATCATAATAACTTGATGCACACAAGTCAAGAAGTTTTTGCACACAAGCCAACAAAGTGATTAATGTACTGTATATCCCAACCACTATCTCGACAGCACCCCTGAAATAAAAAGGTTATTTACAAATCTCTCTTACCATTTGCAAAGGCCTCTTTCGAAGGTCCCTTTCGGTGACCAGCCTCTCCTGGTCGGTGACATAGAGTCCACGCTGAGCCAGCGCCTGAATGACGGCATCGTGGCCCAGCAGGGGTTTGGCAGCGTCACTCTTCAGGATGATGCTGCCGGCCCGGCAGTAGAGGTCCGCAGAGAGCAGGAGGCTGGCCACGGGAGGCTTCAGATGCTCCTGCTCATACTGGTCTGTGTAGAAGGGGTCCCTCAAGTCTGCTGGGATGCTGTCTGTAGGATGGAGGGGAGAAAGTGGGATTCTGGGTAAGAGATGGGCAGGCTTAATGAGAGGAACATGCTACCAATATGTTTCATTTGAGGCATATGAATCATTTGCACTTAAAATGAGGGCACGACCAACACAATTACTAACTTCCTACATCAACAAAACTGAGGATTCAAGCTCTAAAATATGGAAAACAGGAATTTAAATTCTGTAGCAAGCAATGAAATTAAAAAGTGAAAACTCAGGTTAACTTGTGTGCTGTTTTGTTAAAATATTTTTCCACTCAGTGTCGATTCTCTGCCATGTGTGGCAAGTCTGCTTCATTTCTGACTGCCATGCTTTGACGATATCTTGACGTGGTTACATGTGGATAGACCTTGGCGTTGCTATAGCAACTGCAGGAGGAGTGGAACCCGATCGATTCATCTAGTCTGTATCTCTGCAGCTTCCAGCTCCCTGGGAACACCCCTCTCACTGCCTGTCTCATCAAAGAGAGAGCCTGCATGCGTGTGTGCATCACCTCAAGCAAGTCCTCTGCAAGGGGATAGTCCACAGATAATTCAAAAACCTTTTTTTTTTTTTTTATTGCTTTTGTGTAGTACCTTTCTTGCCAGTGTTTGCTGAACTAGGAAGCGTATTTATAAACCACTGCTTGGCAAGACAAAATATGGGTATTGTACCGAAAATATCTGGGAGAGCCGAGACAATGCAAAGTCCTTCTTTTTCCACAACAGATTAAACAAAAAAAAAAAAAAAGCACGATTAACTGGTTTCAGTGGTGCTGCTGCTGCTGTATGAAAACATATCTGCACACACTCGAGATGCAGAGCTCACCACTGTGTCAGCAGCAAGAGAGTAGATGTTAATTTTGATAAATGCATGGGTGTATGTGGAGAAAAATGTGGCATGCAGTGACACCCCGACACGGCCGCCCATCCTCCAATACACACAAAACAGTCAATGAATCACCTGCTTAGACTGACCATTATCAACAAGGTCACCTACAGATGGACTCTGTGTTATTATGAAGCAAAAATGCAGGCAGCAGTAGTAGCGACCTTTTCCCGTAAGTACTTCATTCATGTTATTGATTCTAACAAATAAATTAATCTTGCCCCCCTCCCTTCTGCCTACTCCACCGAGAGGTCAGAGGTCAAGCTGAGCTACTGAGCAACATGCCTGGAGCTGGTAGCATGTCAGCATTTGCTCAGATCACTTACAAACTGCATTTCATTTCATGACATTTTTTCTCAACATGCAGGCTTTTCTGAAGCCCAAATAGTGTCTTGGCTTGGCTGATGTTGTCACTGACTGTAATGCACCTGCTTAATAAAGATGACTATAAGATCAGCAATGTTTGTCCGTTGTGGCCCAGTTTACAGAGCTTAAAAATCACATTACTCTAACAACTTCAACTGAAAAACTACAAGTGTTCCCATCAATCCACGGCCACCATTTCAGACAAAAAAGCACAATGTGCAAATATTTCATCAGATTCATTTGATCACACTGCAATTTTTTACTCCACTTGTTATTTATCTTCCAATTTTTAATTACATTTGTAGTGATTTAGCTTTTATATATATGCATGGATGTCTGTGAAACATTGCTTCACATTCACAGCGCTCTAGTCTAGAGCAGAACCACTGCTGTTTGGAGTTTAAAGGGGACATATTATGCTCATTTCCAGGTTCATATTTGTATTTTGGGTTTACTAGAACATTTTACATGTTCAAAAACCTATTATTTTTCTCATACTGCCTGTCTGAATATACCTGTAATCACTGTGAAATGCTCTGTTTTAGCACCTGTCTGCAAAGATAGTTCTCAAGCTGTGTGCCAAATATTGTAATGAGCCTACATGTGGAAGAGGAGGGGGAGTCACGCCTGAATAGCTTGTTGAATCCCACATTTTCTGATTTAGGCAGCCCCCCCAAAAATGGATTTCTGTCACAGTTTGTGGGTTGGTATTCGCTCCAGATACCCAAACGTATGTGCACAAGCACAGAAAAAGAGGGTTTTTAATGATGTGTGATCCTTAAATGCATTGAACAAGAGCATCTGTTAAGGGTATGTGGAGAGAATCGCACATATTCACTTTTGCTCCCAACACTTTACCCAGCATTCACACAGGACAGCTTCATATCACAATGCATCTTCTCTGAGCTCTGCTTATGAACCAGAGTCGTATCACACATTAACCACTGGCATCAGTTTGTGCTTGATAGAAGATCTGCTGCACAGGCTACATCTTGCATCTACTAGAATGCATATTCTTGATGCCCTCCTGCATTGGTGTAATGAGGCAGATGCATGTGAAGTATTCAGAGCAGCGTAGGCAGCGATCTGGAGATGAGCCCGCTCACTCTCTCTTCCTTGCACTCTCCCTCCGTCGCCCCCCCCCCCTCTCTCTGGAGAGCTATATTTTTGGAATCAGCCCATTTCATTCAGTCCTGATTGAAAATACACTGAGGATCTGCAAGGAAGCTCATGTCTGCTGGGCTATATTACGACACGGTGCAAGGAATAATGTGCTCGTTGGCTACAGCAGCAGAATAACATTATGTCTGTACTGTTCAGACAAACAGAGCTGTGCTCGTTATTTTAGAGCTGATGTGTTTAAACCTATATGAACATTATGCAGGTAGTACTGAAATAACTACAATACAGGGGGTCAAAATGAATAATATAAGGAATGGGAAATAACTATTTTAAGTCTTTAGATGGCCCCACTAAATAGATGGTTTTGTTGTTGTAGTTTTGAATTATCTTTTATCAGTATTTCTTGCTTTCAGTCATATAAAGTGCAATCATAAACCATTAACTGGGGGCCAACAAGTCTGAGCAGGCAAAATAAATTCTGATAAAAGAAAATGAATAAGAGTATTTCTAAGCTCCAATTTACACTTTGAACTATGTAGATCTGAAACGTGGTGAACTGCACAATGACCGTATTTACGAGGCCCCTCACAAAGTGATCTGCCTCAGGACTCAGCTTTAGACCAAATTCATTCCCACTTCACTGTAAGTAGTCACAACAACGGCCTTGTTAAAGCCCAAACTGCTGCTCATTTTTCATTTTATTTCACCAGTGAAGTGGTGCATCTTTCCAAACATCAATCAAGTTGGCTATTAAGCCAAAATTACAACTCTGATTCAGGTAAATGACAAACATTTAGTTACTGTAATCAAGTTCATATACAGTCACAGGGTGTCTGCAGGATATGATATGTGTCACATGGAAAAAAAAGCAAAATTACGACACTGAGTGATACTTAATAGTAATACTTGATAAAAGAACTGATCATCCTATATACAGTTTAATAAAAGGCTGCCGTTAACACAGCGTGTCCCTTCAGGCATTTTCTGATAAATTAATCTCAGAGAACAATAAATATGAGTATGATGAGATTACATAAACAGGAATGTTATGCATATGTTGCAGGGAGTTTTCTGATATGACAGATCAGTTCACTCAGATGAGTGTTGGGAAACGCAACCAAAGTGTGACATACATACTGTAGGTACGGTCTGAGCTATTTTAGATGCACGGAGAGCATGTATTGTATGAGATTTTCAAGAATTAAGTATTTCATTGTGCTTTATTAGGTTTGTAGCACAGCATGTAGATTAATAACTAATAAAATTAGCTGTGGCAGTGGTAATATAGAAATGATAGAAGTGCAGGAAAATGTAGGTATATTTTCTTCTCTTGGCCATATTTAGTGCACAGTAGAAGCATCATGCCAATCAAACCAGTTACTGCACATAAATGGCTCAGGAGGAGAGTGATCTTATGCCCCTCTGTTCCCACTGATGCCACCTTATCAGCTCTGTCACCAAGCATAACATACAGTCAATGTCATGTGCCGTGGAGTACTTTAGCTTTAAAAGACTGTCCTGTAAAACAACGGCACACTTGCTGGGATTTCAAAATGCTACCTGCTCCACTCATCTTATTTGCATTTTAGCTGATTAAGGGTGAAAATCAATGCCATAACCAAGTGACAGACATCACAATTTAACACATTTCCACTCTGGAGGCTAAGAATTCTCATTCTTATTATATGAGTTGGGTTGTAACAGAGACGTTGCTGGACAGAGTTGAGTTACTGTTACTGTAAATCTATGTTGTTGCAATTCCCACTGGTGGACAACAGAGGGTGAGAAAAGTTATACACTACACAAAACACCTTTGGTAATTTGGTAGTTTATAAAAGAGCACATCAATCCATCCATGATCATATTGATACAGTATCGTGGTTGTACAATGAAATACATTTCACAATACAAAACGGTTACCTGTGAATGCACGTTCCATTTCAGTTTGCCATTAATTTATACAATAAAACTTCATAAAAGCACAATTTTTCAGCATTCAGAGTGTTGAACCTTTTGCTTTGCAGCATAGTCTAACAAAAGCAACTAGATGTGGAGACAAGACAAGGATATTCAGTCTCAGTTAAACAACCACAGCACTACATCTGAATCAGTTTTGAAGCCTAGGATGACGGTGTGCCTCTGAGTCAAGCCTCTTCTCTATGTGTTATCCATACTAGTCAGATAATCACACTGATTTTCCATTTTGTTCTTACTACACTGTTGAAAATGTGGGCGGCAATTACATTCCCAGCATTACGTCTCAATTAAACCTGCAGTAGGCAGAAGGTTTTTGGCATCATTGGGCAAAAAGTCCACAATAACCTTTCAGCATATTGTACTTCAAGTGTTCCTCCTCCTGTTTTCAGGTTTTACAAAAATCTAGCCTGTGTGAACCAATCACAGGTTACTTCAGAGAGAGAGAGAGAGAGCGTTCTTATTGGCTGTTCATTCAACGGGGCAGCCGTCAATCACTCGCGAAGCCTGATCAAACAGTTAAACTAGCCAATGCTGATCAAATATGAATTAATATTCCGTTATTACAATGCCTATTTCTCACTTCAAATGTTTTCAGAAACATCTTGTAGTTACTGTTTAGCTGTTAAATGAGAAAGTTTGCTCCAGCTGGTGGGCGGTGCTTGGTTTTTCTTCAACAGATCTCAACATGGCAGCCAGGTCACAAACTTTCTCTTTTTACAGCCAAACAGTAACTACAGGATGTTTCAGAAAACAGTTTAAGATGAGAAATAGTCATTACTGTAACAGAATGTTGATTCATATTTGATCAGTGCTGCCTAATTTGACCGTTTGATCAGTTTGTGAGTGATTGACAGCTGCTCAGGGACGGCAGGCTCCAGCTCTGCTCTGATTGGTTGTTTTCCTCCCGTCTATGAAATCTTGCAGATGCCATTAGGGGCACTGGAGGACGCAGAGGAACATGACTTTTTTCAGATTACCTGTCTCATGTACTACGGTCAGGATATAGTGACTGTTTTATAAAAATAACTTTTTAAAAATCATATTTACTCTAATTCTACCCACTGCAGCACTGCGGGTTAGTTCATATTAGTAGTACTAAAAAGAAAACCACTTCTGACTTCCTTTTCATTGCGAAACTGATTTTAAAGTACTGTTGATTTTTGTCTTATGGTTACTAAAGACAAACCTTTTAATTCACCCCAAATTACTGTTAACAACTATGTCATTTGTGTACTATAAAACCTGGTGACAACGTATAAAAAATTCCTCGTGATGCATCTCTTTCTAAATGTGGATGCTGTTCCCTGAAGGTGACACCATTAGGACAACTTCTCCTCCACGTCTCTACACTGACTACTCCCTTTCCATAGGATAACATATTTATATGCTGATCACTGAGATCCAAAAACAGGAAACTGGTTTTATCTTTCCTCTTGGGATAATATGTATTGTCTTTCCAACTGGCAATTCATTTAAGATGGTCTGCATGGGGCAACACAACACAATGTTGTTTGTGGACTAAATTGGTTTTACTCTGATGGAAAATCACTGTGGTATTTTTATAGGGCATACTAGTAGAGAATACTACCCTGTTTTAGTGTCTGACTACGGGCACATTTTACATGCATTATGCATTAACTAAAATGCTATCAAACATGTATTAAAGCTATTCATGCAGCTTGCAGGTTATTATGTGGAGGTGCAGTAATGAACCTACCTGTCCCGTATGCTTTGGCCACCAGCCATGTGAGGCTGCAACAGATTTTGGCTCGGGAGAAGTCATAGTGCTCAAAAGATTTTATTGATGGAGCTACGAAGGTCTTCTTATCCCTGCCGTCCTGAACTTCGCCCATATTTCTCTCTGAATTGTAGCCTATTCTTCAACCCTATGAGGCAACACAAGGCGAAAGCATCCCACCACTGGAATTTCTTGGAAAACAATAAAATGATGAAATGCGGCGTCTTTCCGCAGACTATTCACAGGTCCTTTCACTCATACAAAGCTAGATTGGCTGCCGGTTTTTCGTCTTATTCAGTTTCGCTGACACAATGAGTCGCTCGTCTCATTGGCGTTTTCCATCCATACTGATGTCTACCAGTTGAAATGGGCTTCGTCAGACCAAGCTGGGAAGGTTTCCTTGGATTTCAGAGGAAAAACTGCTCTTCAGCTGGAAGGGAAACAGACATATTTCCATTTTTTGGGGTTCTCTTGAAGCAGACGGCTTCTCCCTTTCATGTCCATGTATTCTTGTATGGATAACGTAAGCGTTTGGCATTCCCTCCTCTATTTTATCCTTTGGTGCCGTGGTGCGGTTTTCCTGCCGCACTGTGGCTCTCCTAGCCCAGCACCTTTGTTGCGAAATGCGCATGCGCGAATGATACCTTCACGTCTCCGGGAATGTTAAAATTTTTGTTTGTTCGTGTATTTTTTGGCCCTGTAGTGTATTGTATTTCGCTACCACGTGTTTAAAGTACTGTATTGTTGAAGAATGCACCGTATCTCTGTGATATGTTTACCTGATGACAGCGCACTAATTCAAACCTTGTCATTTAATGCCCTTATACCACATGGATACACAGCTTCAATCTAAGATTTGAGTTTTTGGTGAGCATTTGAATGTAGCACGAAAAGAGGACAGCCTGCCTACAATTAGAAAACAAAAAACCCTGAAGGGTTTTAATAACATAAATCCACATGTTCTCAACTTGACATACCTCGTTTTTGAGTTTCTGATTAACGTTACTGCACTGTAGCCTACATATGCCAGTAGTTTAATTACCTTGTAGACAGCTATGTTCAGTTCTCTAGCCACACCCCGCACCCTCAATGTAAACATGACATCCGATTAGACTTTTAATTTACATAACGCTGAAATGTTTTTTTCCAGATTTAATCAAAAACACGCAAAGAAAGCCTGTTATAAAGGAGCCGAATGACTGACGCGTATGGCAAAAAAAAAAAAAGTTTTTCCCCGAACCACATTTCCCAACGTGCAAAGCAATATTACGTCATCAGTCTGCGCCAGTGATTGTTTTGAACTGTTGGAAGGTAAGGCGTTGGAAGGAGGTATGTGTAACGTAAATACTGTATTTTTAAGTTAATTGAGATATTCATGAGTCAGTTATGGCCGAATTGCGGATTTACAAATGGTATTTCAAAATACACGAGAATGCGAAAGCTTTTGACTCGTTCGCAATGGCAGCCAAGAGTTAACGTTGTATTTGTCTTTGTGAAACTGTAATTTCGTCAATGGACGAAAATCTCGTTTACAGAAGGAAACCGTGGTTCGTTTATTCTTCCAGGAATATGGCTTTTGGCTGATATTTAAGGTGGATTTAACATGCGTTTTAAATGGCAAAAAAGCAAGGCAAATTATTTTCATTACTATTAATAACTATGTTATTGCTTTAACGTTAAGCAGTACAAACCCAAACCAGAGATTCCACCTATTTTGAGAAGTTGTTGTTACAAGAAAAAGCTAAGGCTAAAAATCTTTGACATAAACTTAATGATTGCATCTTTTTCTCTGATGTTCACAGGTTAAGAAACCATAAAACATGTTTATGCCAAGAGCCCTGAAAGTAAAGAGACCTGGCCAGGTCTCAGGCCAAGTTTTGAATAAGAGAATCAAGGCAGGTCAGGAGGAGAGTAAAGATGAAGGCAGTTCGGCGACACCTGTTCAGAAGGAGGACGCATGTGAAGACATCAAACCACGGGATGAGACAATACAAGCAGTCATAGACTCTGCAGGTTTGACAGAGGGCTCAGTGCAAGAGGATGGACATAAGTCTGTCTCAAGTGCTACAGAGGATGAGGAGGAGGAGGAGGAGCCTGTCAAATCATTCAAAAAGAGCCAGAGATGGCCAGAGCCAGGAGAGCCCGTCTGTGTGATGTGTGGTCGCTATGGGGAGTACATATGTGACAGCACTGACAATGATGTTTGTAGTCTTGAGTGCAAAGGCAAACATCTGGCCCAAATGGGGATGGGGATTGGGTCAGATGTGTTTAACCATAAGGACAAAAATGCTGATGAAAGGACTCAAGAACCAGCAGCTGACACTGGTGGAGTGTGTGAAAGTGAGGCAGGCTATTCCTACAAGGACGATCTGTTCATATCAGGCCTAACAGAGGAGCAGGTGCAGAGGATTAAACAGGAGCTTGGCATTGAAACCCAGGGGAGAGATGTCAGGAGACCCATCATTGAGTTCCAACACTGTGGCTTTCCTGCCACGCTCAGTGGCAACCTTAAAAAGGCCGGCTATGAGGCGCCCACGCCGGTCCAGATGCAAATGGTGCCTGTTGGTCTCAGCGGCAGAGACGTGATTGTCAGTGCTGACACAGGCTCAGGGAAAACTGTAGCCTTCCTGCTGCCGGTGGTAGTTAGGGCAATGGAGGTACAGTAACAAAATTAACGTCAAATTCTCTCTTTCAAATTCACACCAGGAAACTGCCACTTCATACCCAGAGAAAGCTGCTTTGTAATTTATAAGAAACTTCTACAGGGGAATTGTATCTACAGGCAACACATTTTGGCAAAACACAGGCAACTTGCATGTCACAAATCCATCTTTTAAAAAAATGTTGACAGTCTGATTTCTCCTTTACATGTCTGCTGGTTGTAAAGTTAGGCATGTGTAAAACAACATATAAGGCACAGTATATCTTGGCCATCACATAATTTTGGCCTGGCTTGAATTGATGTATTTATACAACTTGGAAAAACACAAACAGCTACAGTTTTAGCTGCTAAGGTGATTTTAGCACGATCACCATGATTTAGTTGTGCTGTATTAGAGCTGCAACAATTAATCCATTAGCTGTCAACCGTTAAGTTAATCACCAATTATTCTGACAATCCATTGATCTGTTAAAGTAAAGATTAAAATTTTACTGGGGGAAAAATAGTCAAAATTCTCTGATTCCAGCTTCTTAAATGTGAATATTTTTTAGTTTGTTTACGTCTTTATGACAGAAAACTGAATATCGTTGAGTTGTGGACAAAACAAGACATTTGAGGATGTCATCTTAGGCTCTGGCAAACACTGATCAACATTTTCACCATTATCTGACATTTTATAGACCAAACATCTCATCGAATAATTGAGAAAGTAGCTGATTAATCAACAATGAAAATAACAGCAAAGATATTGTTTCTGTCTTTGACAGAACGCTAGTACAGAGAAATTCTTAGAGACATTTTATCTACAGCTAGTTTATTTTTTAAACAGAAGGTTCACTTATGTTGAAGAAAAGTCAAATGAAACTCTAAACTGAAGTAAACTTCCACCAAATAGTTGCATTGACATTTTTGTCCTCTTTATTTTTCTTCTGGTTGTTTTATCCTTTTTTTCCTAACTTACAGAAGAATTAATAGACTTTTCCTAAAGTGAAGTTCCTTAATTACCAATACTACAAGCAGCCAGCAGTAATGAATGCATAGGTAAGATAATTTTGTTCTTTTGGGCAAACTCAAAATGAACCTGCAAATTCTAGAAAATCATCACCATCATCATTATCATCATCATCATTATTGTGAATCGTCCTTGACCAGAGAAATTCTTAGTCGACAAACACTCTTGACCAGTTGATTAGTTGATTTAACTGACAGATCTGTCAGTTCTGATCAGATCACACAAAAATAAGTGGAAATAAGTCATTCAGCAGGAGAAAAGCATAAAAACAACTTATTATTTAAAATAATCTTAGTTGACTGAGACCAAAACGGCAGATTAGTCAACTAATCGACTAAGAGGGGGCAGCCCTACATTATTATTATGCAGGAGAGTGTTAAGTAGGTAAACTCAAGTTAAAACAGCCTGATTTTATAGCAATCATCTGCTCTGCTGAGGTATCCTTTAGCAAGACTGTGGACCTCCAGCAGCTAACAGAGCAGCTGTCCAGCAGCTGGCCATGCAGGGGAAACAACTTAATTTCAAATAAAATAGTAAAATATTAGCGTTTAACTATTGACAAAACATATCTTGTATATATGGACTCTGCTTTATGGTTAATTGCTCTTGGGCTTGCATATGTGTTAAGATGTTTTATTATGTTTTTTGTAGAGAGCAGCACACAGTATGAGCAGCCCCGTGGCTCTCATCCTGACCCCCACCAGGGAGCTGGCCATCCAGATAGAGAGACAGGCCAAGGAGCTGGTGATCGGCCTCCCCAACATGAGAACCGCCCTGCTGGTGGGCGGCATGCCTCTCCCCCAACAACTCCACCGCCTCAAAAGCAGCATCAAAGTACAGTCTGTAATATTTTTACAGTCATTTCCTCCTTAACTCCTTTAACTTTTCACAGCATCATGCTCTTTTTCTATGAATCCCCTGTAGGTCATCATAGCCACCCCTGGGCGACTCCTTGAGATCCTGAAGCAGAAGGCAGTGCAGCTGGACAAAGTGAAGGTTGTGGTGGTTGATGAGGTATGACGAACTGGAAGTTTAGCACTCAGAGAGGTCTCCAACCAGAACAGAAATTGCCTAAAAAGTTAAATTAGTGGATTTTAAAAATATTGGTACTTTGATTTTTTTTTTTTTTTTTTGACCAAATGAAAATGTATCCGCCAAAGACTGTAATGTTTGAGCTCCTTGGAGTTCTCTGCATCCAAGGATCAATACTTAACATCCTGCAGAAAATGAGGATTTTTATGATAGCTTATATTGATTTAAGTCATGTTATATGTCAAAATATGCTGTAAAATTGAGCAAATAGCATAATAATAGTTTTCTAAATATTCAATTACAATATGGTACATGCTGTTAAGCGAGCAGAAATCATACAGTTTTGAAATGGAGAAAGTCCTGGAACCATTATGTATTTGTGGTGTATTGTAGGTTGACACTATGTTGAAGATGGGCTTCCAGCAGCAGGTGCTGGAGGTTTTGGAGCAAGTCCCAGAAGAGCGCCAAACTCTGCTGGCGTCGGCCACAATCCCAACGGGGACGGAGGAGCTGGCCGCCCGATTGGTTCGTGACCCCGTCCGTATTGCTATCGGAGAGAAGAACCAGCCCTGTGCCAACGTGAGGCAGATCTTGCTGTGGTTAGAGGAGCCCTCCAAGAAGAAGAAGCTGTTTGAGATTCTCAACGTTGGTTATAGACTTTTATTTTTTAGGTTTATGATTTTTAACAGTGACTTGACGTATGTTTAAACAGTCTCCTTTTTGTCAGCAAGTCTGGTTCTTACTTAAAGTCTCAAAATATTTTGGGTGGAGTATCACTTTCACTGCCAACATAGGCTTTCTTTAAGAGGTCAGCAGTTTTCTCAGTTCAGAGACAAAGTGTAATTGTACTCTGGAGAACCAGAAAGATTTGGTGAGGACAAACCCAGAAAAGTGGGCTATTATATCAATTTAACTTTATGGTGGATTTATCACTTGATACGCACTAGTACCAGCTTGGTGTTTTATTAACTGTCTGTTTTAAATGTGGTAATTCCTCGAGCTCCAAGGACCAGTGAGTCTCCCCACTACACCATATTTAGACAGCTAGTACTGCAGCCCTGGCCCCCGTCTGGAGGAAATGGGTGGGCCCGGAGCCATGGCCCCACTCCAGGAATCCCAGCAATGGCTTGCAGCATTTACACAGGGCAGGACAGGAAGGGTCTGCTTTAGTTAAACCAGTAAAAATGTGTTGTTAGACCACTGAGTGAGTTACAGGAGCTACCTCTCTGTGTAAATGGCAGTTGTGATGGAGCCATGTTATTCATGACTACTGTTATTTAATGCAGCTCAGAGAGTATAAAGGCTATTATCTCTGAACTGGGAAGTTGCAGAGTACTGTGGAATTGGGAGGGTTACTACACTGGGATTTGGATGGGACACCCCAAGAAAAACAAAACTTGACATGATTCAAAAATCACTCGTAACACTCATTTCATATACTGCAGCTTTTACAGCATAAAGTCACAAATTGGAGCTAAAGCAGTAGAAATAAAGCTGAAAGAAGCCCCCCATTATCACTTTACCTACCCTGCGCCTCTAGGCAGAAACACTTTATTAGTCAGTGTGGGAAAAAAACTATTTAGAAAAGGGACAGATGCAAAAGCCTACTTTTAAGAGCATGTATTTAGGCTGTTATGTCTCCTGATGAACACTTTTTAGTTGCAGCAAACCCTAAACGTAGCCAAATGTGATCATTTTAAACATGCTTGTTGCAGTACTTTTTTCCTCAAAAGTGTGTGTTGCTGGCTGGAGAGTCATGACTGCAATCTGCTGGAGGATTTTGACCTTTTGAACAAGTTAAAAAGTTTGAAAAGCCACCTCTAGCAAGGTGACATTCACTATTTTTTTTTTTTTAATTTTACATTCTGTGCTGCCTGATTAGCAAATCATGAAAGAGTTCAAAACTCAAATAGTTAATG
This sequence comes from Pterois miles, assembly GCA_947000775.1. NCBI lineage: Eukaryota > Metazoa > Chordata > Actinopteri > Perciformes > Scorpaenidae > Pterois > Pterois miles. The sequence continues at coordinate 2,666,178 of CAMQGK010000552.1, forward strand.
CACGTAGTAGTTCAATCTGTACAGAGAGTTACTGAAATATCAGAATGTAAAAATATATAAATGCAGTAAGGTAAAAAAAATCTAACATCACTCATGTGTTTTCCCTTGTGGCTTTGCAGGACAGTAAGCTGTACCAGCCCCCAGTGGTGGTGTTTGTAGATTGTAAACTGGGCGCTGATCTACTGTGTGAGGCGGTCGCCAAGGTGACGGGCCTCAATGCTGTGGCAATCCACTCCGACAAGAGCCAGTGGGAACGCAACCGCATCCTCAGGGTGAGGCCAGCGGCAGCCAGAACATGCACTGTCAAAGTGGATAAATAGCAGTTCTCCCATGTTTGGTGTCCAAGAGTGTTGCTCCTGAGTATTTTTTAGCTGGAAGATCACAGACATATAGAGCAGAGAATCAAAACAGTTTTATTAGTATATTGAATGCAGAAGGATGCTGTCAGAACCACCAGAGTTCATTTGGATGCCATTCAACATCCTCCCAGCTAAAAAACAAGTACTACTTGTCTACTTACTGGTCAAAATAATAATAATAATGATAATAATATGATAGAATTTCAAGATTTCTTTTTATCTTGAACATCGTATTTAAAGAAATCTTACCAATCATATTTCCACTAATTCCATTGGCCGATTTTTGTACTTATTACCAGTGAAAACACCTTGTATTTGTTGTTTTTTTAAACTTATTTTTGAAGTGACTTTTTTTCCCAGGGTAAAAGTACAAGTTTCTACACATTTAGAAGAAGAATTCCTCACTGCATGGCAGTGTGTTATGTTTTGTCTCTTAGTTCCGACACGTCATTGAAGCTATTTATACTCACCGGTACACCGAGGGAATATTCAAGCTGATGTCATTTTTATATGGCTGCACCATTACATCAGATGGAAATATACTAGGTGTCTTTGGCATCATTTTATGCATATTTTGTTGTGATAACATATATTTGGGAACTTTGGAAGCTTCTTAACCATAATGTAAACTAAATGTCTGTGATGTGATTGTTTATAAAGATGGACCAACTATTATATCCAACAGAGTTCATAATTACATTTGTTAAAATCCTGCAGCATACATATTGCTTTCTCCATAACCATAGTAATATTTATGTCACATTGTATGGTGAAAATGAAGTAAATCATAATGTTTGCATTCTGTGTAGGGTTGTGACAATACCTAACATGTCTGACAGTGTACTATTTGCTCCATTTCATCCTCAGGGTCTTCTAGATGGAGACTATGAAGTGGTGATCAGTACCGGTGTGCTGGGCAGAGGACTGGACCTAGTCAATGTCAGATTGGTGGTTAACTTTGACATGCCAAACTCAATGGATGAGTACGTTCATCAGGTTAGTAATACCTGGAGTAGAAAAGTGGTTAAGTTCAACTTCAGAGTGTGTGTGTCTTTTTGTTTTTTAAAGTAACATAAGACAACATCTCTTCATTTCCTCCCATCCAGGTGGGCAGGGCAGGTCGGCTGGGACACAGAGGAACAGCCATCACCTTTCTCAACAACAACAACAAACGGCTGTTCCTGGAGGTGGTGAAGCGGGTCAAACCCACAGGGTCCATCCTGCCCCCTCAGCTACTTAACTCACCCCACCTCCACGAGCAGCAGAGGAGGGAAAGACAAAAGGCCAAGCAGGGGTCTGATGACACACTGGTCACCACGAAGAACAGCCTCATAGACATCATAAGGAAACATGACCGTCGCAAGAAATAATGATCTTTGAATCTTTCATGCAAAAGTGCTATTTATTTAGTAAATGCTAAATGTATATTTGTATATTGTTTACTGAAAAAATAAATGTGAATTTGGCATATTCTGAATAAATTGCTTGTGTAATTAAGGTATTCAAATAGAGGAATTATCCTCTAATCCAAAGACTAACAGAGGGGCAGTCTTTCCTGCCCCTGCAGTGGTGCACCTGTGGTGTACAGTATTTATTGAAAGCAAGTCCATTAAAAATAATACTTTCTTTGACTGGATTTGCTTTATAAATATTCTGAACAGCAGATCTTGATATTAAAATACTTGTATAACTGTGTGGTTTCAGGTTGATTGTAGTATTGAGACTGCAAACGTGACCTTGAGCAAGCCACTGAATCATCCAACCTCTCTAGTTGACCATGCCTGTAATTTACGGCCCAAAACTTATTGTGTAAAAGTTAATTCTTGACAAGAAACAACTTCTGGAGCTTTTTTTTTCGTCAACTATCTCACTTGTTTACCTCAGCAGATAGACTTTGACATATTTTGTTTAAACCATGGAGTGCACGCCACTTCATGAGTGCTAATGTTAGAAAGGAAAACATGAGTAGCACAATTCTTTTCCACTGAGAAACAACCTTTGCAGCTGGCTACAGTTTAATAAGGGCAGGTATGATGCATAAAACCACAACTGTTTTACATCTATGATTACAACCTTGATTATACTGCCACCCAGCGGCAGCCCAGGGTAACTACATGTGCTCAAGTTGTGACGACACGATTTCCGAGAACTCAGCCAATCAGCTGTCACTGACGAAGACGATTTGAAATTGAAGCGGGCGAAGGCGGAAGCGATGAGGAGGGGACAATAACAAACACAGGGAGCTCTATTACTTGAACACAACTCGGCTGTTATGCAGATGGATTTATATTACCAAGATACTAAGCTGTACTTGTGTCCGTCTTACTTATTTTACATGTCGTATTGTATTGTATTGTTGTAGTTAGCTAGAGCAACCGGAGTACCGTTGCCGTTAGCTAGCTAACCGGTAAGCTATTTTTTATTTTATTAACAGCCGACAATCATGTCGTTATTTAGCGTACAAGCGAGGAAGCACACAACTTATTATGACCATCTAATGGCAACATCCAGGACACCGGGTAGAGAGCGCCCGTTAGAGCGAAAAGCAACGGACACAACGGGAGGCAAAAGTGACATAACGTCGGGAGACTCTGCGTGTGAAGACAGCATCAGGTCATCTGATAAAAGCCGACAGATCAACAGGACCTATGTCATCTCTGCGCTGTCAAAAAGCGGCAGCGGGCAACACACTCCTCACCGTGGCCGACTCACTCTGCAGAGGAGGTCAAGGAGGAAGACTGGGTCTGAAACAGCGGAGAAAACGATTGTTGAAAGCAGCCAGAATACCACACCAGCTCCGGAGAAGAGGCTGACCCTGCAGCGCAGGACCAGGACTCCCTCGATGGATAAAAGCGCACATGGGCAGCGTGGGATTACCGGCACTGGGCTGCAGCCAACACCGAAAGTTCTCAGTGAACCAAACGGTAGGGCAGCTGGTTTATTCAGGTCTACGAGCTTAAGAGAAAGTGCCTCTAAGAGCAAAGGAAGAGGAACTGCTGCTCCTGTGGAAATCCAGACGCACACCAAAACGCCCTCCTCTTCCACAGGTAGGCAGCTAGAGGACCAGGCCCAAACCTTTAAAACTCCCACCAAAAAGACTCAGTTTGAGAAAATCGCCGCCAGGAGAGACGTGTTCGAGAAACTGGCAGGTAAAGACGCTCCTAAACCAGTGGCAGTCAAATCTGCAAGTCTAGAGAGGCCCAAATCCAGAGCACAACAAGCGGAAGACGCAAAACCTGTCCCAGCCCCTCGGGGCAGCAAGGCGTCCTCAGGTGTGCACAAGAACAACCCCGTGCTGCAGGTGAGAAATACCTCCACCACAAACCAGAAGGGAGACGTGGTGACTCAGGCCAGGACCTCCATTCCTGCTCCAGCACCTACCGAGCAGCTCCTGTCTCGTACCAGCGAGGCTCTGAAGCATCAGGATTCATTTAAGATGGAAAACAGTGCAGTGACTGTTGCAGTCCGTGTGCGCCCTTTCAATGCCAGGTTTGTCATGCGAGATTTGTCTTAACTGATGAGTAAATAGTGTAGGAATAGATGATGTCTGTCAGCATTTGAGTCTGGGTCTCATTAAGTTACTCCTAAGACTTAGAAATGTGTTATGATGGTCATTTTCCCAATTTTGTGACATTAAATAGACCAAAAATCATATGTCTTGTCATCATACAGTATGAGCTGGGACATGACCATGACTATGACTATTTACAAACTATAAAAAATGTACATCTTTAGGTAATGGAGGTGCTCAGATTTACAATCTCTCTGGTTAAAAAAAAAAAAAAAAATCTGAAATAATGTTTGCAAATACTTCTGCTCTGTTTATAGGGAGAAGGCAGAGAAGGCAGTGCAGGTCATCTTCATGAACGGTCAGGAGACTGCTGTCCAGCATCCAGACTCCAAACAGAGCTACTCCTTCACCTATGACTTCTCCTTCTGCTCCGTGGATGAGCGTGACCCCAGCTTCGCCAGCCAGCAAACGGTGTACGAGACACTGGCCAAACCTTTGCTGCTGAGGGCCTTCGAAGGATTCAATACCTGCCTGTTTGCTTACGGCCAAACAGGCTCTGGGAAGTCATACACGTGAGTACCTTCATTTTTTATTTTGCTCTGATTGTGTTCCCTTGATGTGTATTTTAAATTGTAACCTGTCAATTTGGTGTATTCAAAATCGTTGTTTAGGATGATGGGTTTTGGAGAAGAGGAGGGGGTAATCCCACGATTCTGCCAGGAGCTTTTTTCTAGATTGGCATCCATGGAAAATGAAGAGGTAAAATCTCTTTTCAAATGATTTATACCTGGTTAAATGCTTCTAAATAATCTGTTGTTCTTTTACAACTTTTTAGTTAATTCTTTGTTGGAAAAAGTCTTAAGGTTTTGCATTTTTACTCCAGAAAACACTAATAAAAAGACAAACTTGAATGTATACATGTCATGTACAGTCTTTTTTTTTAAATCTGGGTGCATAACGATGATTGGGTTGTTATGTTTCAGGTCAAATGTCATGTAGAGATGAGCTATTTTGAAGTATACAATGAGAAGATCCATGACCTGCTGGTGACCAGAGATGAGCCAAACCAGAGAAGGATGCCTGTAAGTAGTGTGCAACTACTGGCGGCTACATTTTCAGATAAACCAGCTACTCTGCCTGTTGGAGAATGCAAACATCTCGGAGTGCCCTGTAATTCATTATCAAGATAGAGTTTAACATCTGATAATCACACAACTGCACACTTGCTTGATGCATACAATTTTGTATGGTCATTGGTAGGAATGAATAACCTGAAAATATATACAGTCAACTCGGGCTGCATGATTATGACCAAAATGATAATCAGGATTATTTTGATCAATACTGAGATTGTGATTATTCATTGATTTTAACATATTTTATTGCAATTTCACATTAAAATATTTATTTTTCACTTCTGTGTTGTGCTCCGTCCCTGTTAGGGCTGCATGATGTTGGAAAAAAAACTGACACTGCAATATTTTTTTTCTGCTAGACTGTATATATATATATATATATATATATATATATATATATATATATATATATATATATATATATATATATATATATATATATTGCAATTAGAGCCGTGTTAGAAGACAAAACATCTCAGTCCCCAGCTGGTGGCTTGCTGTTAGTTTAGGAATCAATTCATCTGATATGCTGCAGTTTTCTAAGAGAGCACGCATTTTAAACGTCAATATTGCAGTCCATCGTGTTCATGGTCATTGTCGGAAGCCAAAATTGTGATCACGATTAATATTCCATTAATTGTGCAGCCCTGCAGTCAAGATAAATAAACCCTGTTTATTTGTGTTTCCAGCTGAGGGTGAGGGAACATCCAGTCCATGGTCCGTATGTTGCTGACCTCTCTGCGTAAGAAACCTTTTAAATTTTTTTGCTATATTAATCTTCAGTGAAGGCTAAAACAACATTGTTGACTGTGTGATCTGCAGAGTTGCTCACTTTGGTATTTCTTCACAGGAATATTGTGAGCTCCTACAATGACATTCAGGTAGGTTGTAACTGCTTTTTTTGATCCCCTACCTTTAGCCGATGCTTTCAAGAACAGCTTTGAATGAGTGAGCAAGTCAAGGTCCAGTGGCAGCGTAAGAGGTCACAGTGATATTCAGACATCAACGTTTGACTGAATATTAACGTCTTAAAAGAGAGAGAGAAGTGCTGTCTGAGCATCAAAGATACAGTATGTCCAAAGCTTACTGTAGTATAGAAAATACTAATGCTGCTGATAATCACAAGAGAAATTCACACCAAGAGATTCAATCATAATATTCACTTGTTCGTCTTTAGGGTTGGCTGGAGCTGGGCAACAAGCAGAGAGCCACAGCAGCTACAGGAATGAATGACAAGAGCTCCAGATCTCACTCCGTCTTCACCCTGGTTATGACCCAGACTCAGGTAGGGCCTCTCAACACTGCATATCAGACAACATGTAAAATTCATTCTTAAATATTTATAATATTCTGCAATGACGTGCTAATGAACTTGGTCCGCTATGTGTTTTAAGCTCAGTGTTACACATCGAATGAGTTTGTCTGTGTGTGCTTGTGTACAGACAGAATTTGTGGAGGGCGAGGAACACGACCACAGCATCACTAGCAGGATCAACCTGGTGGACCTGGCGGGCAGCGAGCGCTGTAACTCGGCCCAGACGAGTGGAGACCGATTCAGGGTATGCACACACAACTGCTACGCTATCCTGGGTTATTGCTGCTGAATATCTTTAGTAATCAAATACCACGTGAGATTAAGATATTTGCTCACATGTTATTTGTCATTGTAAGACTTGTGAGACCTGCAGATGCCCAAACCTAAGTAATAACTTGATTAAACTAGAAAAGCACTCGGAGAGTGCAGACCTCCGCCAAGCACCATATATCAGTGGCAAACATAGAACATATATACAAGACACAACATAAAACTCACAATACATTAGGCCAAAATGTAAGACTACCCCCATTTTTATATAAATTGCTATAAAATCCGCCATCTGGATCAGATCTGGATCAGCCTTTGGGATTTGATAGAAGTACACATTGTAAATCCCTGAGTCAAATTTCAGGAGCTTTGGGCAACAATTACCAGAGATATTGAACAATTTTTTGGGTCCCATTTACCCCAATGTTAACGAAAATTTCAAAGTGATCCAGAATCCAGGATTTCTTCCGGATCATCCCCAAAATTAAAGTTCTTCCTTTTCACATTTTCGACACGCCCTGAAAATTTCATCAAAATCCGTCCATAAGTTTTTGAGTTATCTTGAACACAGACAAACAGACAAATGCCGGCAAAAACATAACCTCCATGGCGGAGGTAAAAAAAAACTAGGCTGCATGAATCAATAATTGGTTCATCTTTAGTTGAATCCTTAATAGGCCTGTATAATTATGGCCAAATGATTATCACGATTCATTGATTTAAGGGACAAAATATTTTACCTCACATTCAAATCAGCAGTGCTTGTTTCACTTCCATGCTGTGCTACATTCCTGCTGATGTACAAATCTGTGCATTAAAATAATACTGGTTCTTACTGACAGATCATCCCTGAGAAGCAAAATAAAACTGTACCAAAACTTTTGACAAATCAACAGAGCAGTGCTTTCACTTTACACTTTTTGTTTTTGTTTTGCTTGTCTGCTCTCTGTTAGTACTTGTCAACTCTGGGCTGCAGCTGCAACATTAAGAACATTTTTCACCGGCTGACACCGCAGAGTGCATGTGCAGCGGCATGATGTCTCCCCAAAAGCGAAGCCAAAACATCTCCATTGCCTTCTGGCTGTCAGTTTAGGAAGCGCTTGATTTTTATATGCAGCTGAGTTTTTTATGAGCGGAACACACATTTTAAATGTCAATATTGTAGTCGATTATGTTAATTTAATTGTGGGTAGTCAAAATAGTGATCGTGATTAATATTTGATTATCTGTGCAGCCCTAATCCTCAATCCTCCATTGAGATTTTGAAAAGATTTGGTTGTGTTCAGACCCATTTGCTTGTCATTTGGTCCTGCTTTTTGCATTTTCATAACAGCACTTCAAAATGAGAAATGCCAATTTTACTGTGTTATTTTTAGGAAGGTGCCAGCATCAACAAATCTCTGCTTACCCTTGGAAAGGTCATCTCTGCCCTGTCAGAACAGGCACTAACCAGAAAGAAGATCTTCATACCATACAGAGAGTCTGTCCTGACGTGGTGAGACATCAGAATGCATGTGCTCTCATTATTATTTTTTGTTTTATTTATTTTTTACATAAGAAACAAACAAAACTGCTTCTCACTTTCATGCAGTGTACCAAAGGTTTGTCTGATTCAGTATATACAGTATATTTACATCTAAGACAGACTTAAACAAGGAAAATTCATGCATATATGGCTTTCACAGTACAAAATGGAGAATAAAAGGCATTAGCTGAAATTAATTGATCATAAATGGGGTGCATATTCTATAACTGAAAAGACAATATTTTTTTGTATTTTCTCCAACTATCATAGTTAAGCAGATCTCTTTTCCAAAGTAGAAGGATGATCCTGACCAAAATCCCATTTTCCTCTTCCGCAGGCTGTTGAAAGAGAGCCTTGGCGGTAACTCCAAGACGGCCATGATTGCCACACTGAGCCCAGCCGGCAGCAATGTGGAGGAAAGTCTGAGTACTCTGCGCTATGCCCAGCAGGCCCGCACCATCATTAACGTGGCAAAAGTCAATGAGGACACCAGCGCCAAGCTCATCAGAGGTCAGACACCATGTTCAAAAATCTCTGTTGGACCTAATTGAGCTCCTGGATCATATTACAGAAACTTCCTATCTTGAATCTTAAGTCAAGATAGGGAGAGTCTAAGATAACCTTTTTCCCAATTTGGTATTACACAAGCAAATCTGAACTAACTTTATGAATCTTATCTTATCTCTGTTTAGAAAATCATGAATACTCAATCCAACATCACTTCACTTCTCATCCTTTTTTGTCTGTTACCTATCAACCTGTCCTACTTTTCTCATCTCGGTGAGCTAAACAACTTTATAACCGTTGTTTTTCTCATTGAAACATACTGGAGCAAAAACAATGGCGGGCACTAACTTCAAATCAGTTGATTTAGAGGTGTTGGCTTCTGTAACAGTCCCTGCTGTGTTATATGTATTTTATTATGAACATTTTAGTTATTTTCATTTCATATCATTTTATTTATACAGCCTGATTATTTATTTAAACCAAAATAGTAGTTAATTGTTTTATTATGTTTTATCAGTATGTTTTCAAAGCTATCTGTACATGCGTGAACCCCCTTACAGCTGCCTGTAGCTCGGTTTTTAGTGATTTTGGTGCGTACACTTCCCATGCACATATTGTGGATGTCGCCGGCTGTGAGGTAGATGTGGCCCAGGTGAGTCCTTGGCCACCAAAAAATTGATTTTTCCTTTTTAACATCAACTAAGGCAAAAGTGGATGAGGACTAATAAAACACCTTCCTGCATTGAGAAAACAGTTTTGATCTTAAAGAGATTTTTTTTCCACTTCTCCTGCGTATACAGCAGAACAATAGGTTTTTCACACAAGCGGCACCTGTACATCCTTATTCATGAAGCGGTGTTATCTCCATCCTGGCATCACAGATGTGAACAGTATTTGTGCACTGGAAGAAACTCACAGTACGAAATGATGTTTTAAAGCAACGGAGCATCATGTCTGTCTGTCCATTATCCCCTTCTTCATCTGCCTCTCTTTGTTTCTGTCTCGCTGTCTCTGTCTGCATGTTTGTCTTTCTTTACATCTGAATGTCTGTCTTTCTATTTGTGTCTTGCTCTTGATCTCCTTTGCTCTCCTTCTCTCACTCACACCCTCCTGTCTGCCCATCAATCCATCACTAGCTTATGCACTACCCGGTTCAATTAAGGCCTGGCCCTAACCTTGCCTCCGGGCCATATTTATGCACTGTCAGCCGCACATGGCGGCTAACTGTCATGCAAGTATTATTTTTCATAAGATGATTGTGCTGCTCTTTGACATTTTTAGCACTAAGGGGAGCTCTTGCTGTGGATTTATTTCCCTCACATCGCCTGTCAGTGTGTGATACTCAAACTTCAAATGACTCAAACATTACAAATCAGGTCACTGTTGCTCAGTGAAATGTCTGCAATAAGTGACATTGTTGGGTTGTTCACTGACGAAATCTGAATATTTCAGTAGCCTCCATTAAAGTCAAATCCTAAAACACTTTCAGGACTTTATGCAACTCCATTGAGTTTCACATTGACTGGTATTCATTTGAATGCACAGTATATTTGCTTTACACTCTTGTGTTTCCAGAGTTAAAGGCGGAGGTGGAGAAGCTGCGATCGGCCCAGATGAGCTCGCAGGGCATTGAGCCAGAGAGGGTCAGGCTGTTCCAGCAGGAGATTGCTGGCCTGAGGAACAAACTCTGTCAGCAAGAGAGAGAAATGGCTGAGGCCAACCGGTCAGTAGTTCTGCAATAATTATGACCTTTGCATTTCATTTATATGACGCAACGCACCCAGATATTAGGAGTCTTATTTTTGGGAGGTTCAAAGTGAAAGCTGTGGTGAATTTTTCCCAGTTTTCCTATTTGATAAACTTAGGTCAGTGAGAAGATTTCTAAGTGATTATAGCAGTGATTCTCAAAGTAATGAAAGGACATCTAAAACCGTAGTAGGCCGGTGGTAGACCGATAGAAGATAACAATAAAAAATGTACGTTTGATGTGCCAATAAATTGCACTCTAAGTGAGCTAATATGTGCGGACTTTCCTCTACTTTTTAATTGCTGTGATTCTCAAAGTGAAATATTTTCGGTTTCATTCATTTAAGTTCCGACATTATATTTAATAATGCTGATTATTTATTTATCTTTTAATAAAAGGCTTCATTGTTCAATGAATAATATTTATTTTTTTATAAATAAATAGTAACACATCTATAACTCTTAGAATCTGTAAATATGTCTTATGCTGTATATTACTAATATAATTGTGTTTTTTTTTTCATATCACCTATGTTAGGCTAAATAAGGCTTGTCAAATTATTCCAACGGACATACATGGGAGTCCCCGGTACATTGTCCATCTTTTAAGTGGTCCTTAAAATGGAATAGGGGATACATCTGAGACATTGCAGAATTTAAACTGAGGTGATTACATTTGTTTTATGTTATATTTCATCTTATTATCTGGCAGCGCATGGAGAGAGAAACTGGAGCAAGCTGAAGTCCGTAAACGTGAAGAGACAAAAGAGTTGCAGGTACATTTTTTAATTTTTTTTTTTTTTTTTTGTAGCATAACATTGTTGACATTTTTACTGTACATACTGTACTTTTGACTTTACTGTGTCAAGGCTGTCGTCCACTGTGTCCGAGAGGAAAATTATCTTTTCATTTCACCGACCACGATGACCTTAAAAGGTCAAAGTAACAAAACACGTGACGAGCTGCAATAAATATTCTTGTGTTCGCACCTTAATAACAATGTTTATTTTCAGAAAGCAGGTGTGACATTCAAAGTTGACAATCGTCTTCCTAACCTGGTGAACCTGAACGAAGATCCTCAGCTGTCTGAGATGCTTCTCTACATGATCAAAGAGGGTCGAACCACCGTGGGCAAGCTCAAGTCTGAGTCCAGGCATGACATCCAGCTGACAGGAGCCCTCATTGCCGACCAGCACTGGTAAAATAAAATATGAAACAGTTGGAGGAGTTTGAAAATCACAGGCATTGAAGGCATTCAACATGAAAATTATATATATATATATATATATATATATATATATATATATATATATATATATATATATATATATATATATATATATATATATATATATATATATATATATGTATTTCTTTGGCTTGTTTTAGTGTAATAACCAGCATCAAGGATACTGTCAGCATCACTCCCATGGACAACGCCAAGACATTTGTTAATGGAAACCTCATATCTGAGACCACTGTCTTACACCATGTAAGTAGATCAAAAACTGGTTTCCTACCCCATCTGAAGCTTAGCATTACTCTATGATATGAAGCACCTTATAGTAAGATTTGTGCATTGACTTTCTTTGTACTTATTTGTACTTTGCTCTAATCTAAACTCACCAGTTAAATTAAACCTGTTTATCCGTTTTGTCAATGAAGTTAACTCTTCTCATCTCTGTTTGTGGTTTCCAGGGCGACAGGGTGATCCTCGGCGGAGACCACTACTTCCGCTTCAACCATCCAGCAGAGGTGCAGTCTGGGAAGCGGGTGTCATGTTGGACAGGCGCTGGTGATGGCCACAAAGACTTTGAATTCGCCAAAAATGAGCTACTTGCAGCTCAAAGAGCTCAGTGAGTGCAAAAGATCAGATAAGAAAAAAATCTGTTATACCAGTTATCCTAATCTTTTTAAGAATAATTCTTTCAGGGTAGCATCTACTTGTACAAACATAATCATAATCAGAACCCCTCTTAACCCTAAGAGACCTGCGGCACCGCAGTCCATCCCAGCTGACTACTGTCTTTCAGAGACTGTAACAGGCTCAGTTTTAGGGCTAAATTTTAGCAAAGTAAAACTGTCATAGCCATTTTCAAAGGGGACGCTTGACCTCTGACCTCAAGATATGTGAATGAAAATGGGTTCTATGGGTACCCACCAGTCTCTCCTTTGGAGACATGCCCACTTTATGATAATCACATGCAGTTTCGGACAAAAACCATAAACCATAGTATAAATGTGTTATTTTTGCCTTTTCTAAAATGGTGTGTTTGAATATTTCCACATACTGGGGTCCCTAAACAGTCTTGGAATTGCATATATTGGCTTTCACTGTAAAGCTCAGACACTTGTGGATCTAAAGAGACTAATTATATTCATGTATGATAATGTTAGTCCCCATAGTAGCCATTTCATTGTATTGAGACCATTGTTTTTAAATTTGACCTCACTGTATAAAATGACCTGTGTTGACTTCTAGGATAATCATAGCCTCATGAAAGTTTAAATCACAAACTAGAGACTTAGATCATTCACAGTATGGATTGCTTTCCTAGGTAGATTCCTAGGTAGACTGCAGTGGTCGCCACCCAATCGCTGAAATATCCAATTCCTGCAGAAATCTGCAAATGTCAAAAGTTTTTGATCCCAAATCACAGCATGGCCTTTTCTATGGTGTTCCTCAAGGTCTTGATGTCTTAATGCAACCATAATAGAGCATGAGGTTGGACGTCATATACTCTGATCATAATGTTCTAAACCCTTACACACTTTTACCATTAATTTGAAAAAAAAAAAGTGTGTTTATTTCTGATTTATGACTAGAACAACTTGACACAGTGCTGAGCAGCATCAAATTAATCTTCAGGATCCCAGCTTTCAGATGATGTACACCACTTCTGTTTGACATCTACTGCTGACCTGCTATCTCCCCCTAAATGACTCCAGCACCCCCTGAAAAAAAACAAGACAAATATGGGTCTATTATGGGTCTCAGAGGGTTAAGTCACCTTTCTGTGTCCCAGGCTGGAGGCAGAAATTGAAGAAGCCCATTTGAAGGCAAAAGAGGAGATGATGCAGGGAATCCAGATGGCCAAAGAAGTGGCCCAGAAGGAGCTGTCTGACCAGAAGGCGCTTTATGAGGATAGGATCCGAGCCCTGGAGAGAGAGCTGGTACACAAAACTTTCAATTCTTGCATTTTAATGAAATGTTCTACCATACCTTTGTACTGTATTGGTAGTGTGTTGCCACCAGTGAGCTGTACTACAGTTGAAGAAAAGATGACAAGCTGACAAAATTCATGTCTCGTCTTATGTGCTGTATTGCATTATTACAGAACTATCAAATAGTTCTTGTCATGTACTGCATAATCTTTTGTATATTCTGATTTTTGCAAGTAATGCCAAAATATAATTTTAATTTAGACTGAGGAGACTGAGCGGAAGCGTCAGCAGGAGCTGGATCAGCAGAGAGTGGCCAGCCAGATGGCAAAGCTGAAAATGGACAAGCTGGAGCTGGAGCAGGAGGTGGACACCCACAAGAAACGCGTCCGCCTGCATATGGAGGCCAAGGTCAGGACTCAGAACGCCAGGGAATGCTAAATTTCTTTCTCACTGTAACGAAGTTTTATATTTTAGGTTCCTGGAAAGATTTTTTTTTTTTTTTTTTTTTTTTTTTGTGCTGGACAGGTTTTGCTCTGTCAAAAAATGGACTCACACACACACAAAGTTATCTGTCAATGTCTATTAGCATTTTCAAAATATTTGGAGTGTTACAGATCTCACTTATTTTATAAGCTAATCCCTTTTCTTTACCTGTGTACACTCAGACAAACTTGATCTACATTGAGCAATACAGAGTTGTGATTGGTAGAGCTGCAGTATGCTATTTTAAACAGATCTTATTTCAGTCTGCTTTCTGCATTTTTCCCCTTCAGAAGTCAGTCTATTGGAAATTTGGTTTATTCCTGTAACTGTAAATGACATCATCTCCTTTGCTCGTGATTTCTGATGATCTAAAACACTGACATCAGGTTTTGTTTAACTGATGGGCCATTTGGGATGTGTTTTGAGTCGTGGTGGAGCTTGGCTTTAAGGCGTAATGTCTTGGCCCGGTGGTTTTTAATATTGTGTATATTACCATGATTCATTCCAGGCGATGGAGGAGCACCGCGTGTGTCAAGCAAAGATTGTCGACGCCCTGGAGGCAGAGAAGAGAAAGATCAGCAAAGAGCTCGAGGAGATGCAGAAGAAAAGAGCCTTAAGGGAAAACCACGCTCTCCGACACGGTTAGAGCTTTCATGTCACTGCTGAGCACACGCTGGAACTATGAACCACAATGACAATTCACAGTATATAAGTGGAGTTCCAGATGAGTTTGTCCTTTTAAGCCAGAAACATTAGAGTAGAGATTGCCAGGACACAATATTATCAATGGACTTAGCATCAGTTTAATGGGAGCAAAGCAGGAGGCCATAGAACATATCTAATTTAATAATTTATTGTGATTGGGCTGTGCAATTCATCAATTTCCTCTACATAAAAAGGTTATTGTGCCACATTCTGTTTCACAATGGTGCTCTCGTTTTGTCTTGTTTTATAAATCCACAATACCCATTTGCTGTGTCATCACCATGCATATCTATCCATACAACCATTGTGTTTATGATTAAATTCTTTACTAGAGCACAAAGCTCTTCATTTGATCTAACCTCTTCATTTTGCTCTCCAAATGCACCAGATTGATGCATTTAACTTTAAAATGTAGGCTCCGAAGTGTTCTTTCTAAATGCATGATGTTTCCAAAGTCAATGAGTAATCGTGATCTCAGAATTGACCAAAATTATAAGGATTATGTTTTTTGCCATAATCAAGCAGCCCTGTATTGTCAGGTGAAAGACAACTTTCACATAGATTGGTGGTTATTCTAGTACAATGTATAGAAATAATTTAAATCTCACTTAATTGCTAATGATTATTATGTATTGGATCAATAGATTTTTCAGTTGAAATATCTCCAATGGTATCTTTCTATTTGTATTCTCCTCACCTGCACAGATATGTCCCTACAATACTTTATAAGTGTGACACTCACTCAGGTTAAAGCGAGCAGAGAGTCAAGGATTTATTATTAGTTCCCAGCAACATTTATAGTTGTTTTTATTGCAGTCTTGACTATAACTCTATGTCCTTTCCCTCAGTGTTGGTATAAAGTGAGCTATGCTGAGCAGTATAGTGGAAGTGATGCAAGCAAAGTCAGCAACATAATGTGATATGTATCCTAGAAGCCCCACTACCTTCATTATCAGTGTAGAAAACTGTTCCAGAGAGGGTTGGACATCTTAGCAGCATCATTATTACGGCTACAACTACGATTATCACCCTGCTACAGCTCCATCACAAATAACTTCATATGTGTATTACACTATAAAGCAATGCATTTCTATTGCAAGATACAACAGTACAACAGAGTAGCTATTACCATAGGTAACCTATCAGCAGTACTTCCATAATATGCCATAAATATAACAGATAACTTGCATAATGATAAACTAGTAGAAAAAAGGTTTTAAAAAAACACATATCAGAAAATTTAATAGCACGCTAGAGTATGAATATATAATGAGATGCATATCAAAAACAGTAGAAAAATCATTTATCAGAAAAAAAGGTATTCTACTAAATACATGTTAATACATTCAAGAGTTAAATATACAGTAACTGTCTAAATAAGAGACAGGAGGGAACGGGGTAGTGCCAGGTGAGGTGTATTTAATAGTCACCTATCTAACGGTATTTAAACAGTTCTTATAGGGTGAATCTCTTCCATCTAGTGCTACCAAATCAAGCTGAAATAAAGACCATCTAAGCCAGATGCTCTTTGACTCAGGGCTGTTGGCTGTGATAAAGTGAAAGTGTTTCATTTCTGTATTTCAGTCTCTCCTCAGTGGGATGCCATGAAGTTGTCCCTGATGATCGAGGAAGCTAACAAGATCAGTGCTAAACTTAAGAAAAACACAGTCTTCAGCAGGTATGGAAATACAAGTTTGGGCCACAGTTTGCACATGACATGATTTATGAGATGGGTTACAAACCCATCAAGAATAAATAAAGCTATTGATACATCATCCTCAGTAGCATAAGCCGAAATCATTTAACTCTCCTCCATTGTAGACACGAAAGCTCTGAAGATGAGAACCTGGTGCAGGGCGGTCTCCTGCAGGTGCGGGTTCAAAACAAAAAGCTGGGGATCTCCACTTTCTGGAGCCTGGACAAATTCCAAAACAACATCGCTGCCATGAGGGAACTCGATCAGGTCTGCTTTAAACCAGTTCTGCCTTTCAAGTCATCATTTCTTAGAGTTAATGAATGTATAGAAGAAAGTCTGACATCCGAAAATTCCCTTAATTAAAATGAAAACTAGAGTGAAACAGAGCTGATTCCTGAACCCTCAGCACACAGGAAGGTCCTGGGTTTCCTTCACCTGAATTAAGACTGGGAGATTAGATGAAATGGAAACTCCACATTGCCATTAGGCGGGAATGACTTAGCTCTGTCAGGCTTTTTGTGTGTTCAGGGTGTTGGGGACAAGGGATGCAGAGAATACATGGTTGGATAGACAGCATTTATGGTATTTTATTGATTGCAAAATGCTTGAATATTCATGGGGAGCTTGTGCATACTTTTGTATTTAATTTGATCAGTACTCTATTAAGCTGAAGTATGATGCCTGTTGAGTGAAGCGTATTCAGCCAGCCTGTCTATTCCTCATTCTGCATACTCAGTGTGACATCAGCTCAAGTGCAACTGCCAATTTCCCAGGCGTTTGACCTTATTTACAGTCCAGAATGGGTTGTTTTATGCCTGATGGAGGGATGCTGGCTCACTTTGCTGTGCTTTTCTCATTAAGCTGAGTAAATGAGACTAGTGGGCATGTCAGTAATAGTTTACTCTCTGCAGGGGGATCCCACCTCTAAAGATGACGACGTGTTTTATGACCCTGATGATGAGTGGGAGCAAGATATATCGGCCTCCTCTGCTTCCACCTCCTCCTTCTCACGTCGAAGGTAATTATCCAGCTCTTCCTCTCTCCTCCTATCCATCAATCCCTCCTACCAGCACATTACCTGTACATAAAATTGTGTAAACTTAATTGGTATTCTTATCCAGTTACTTGAAATGGGGGGGAGTACAGGACTGTCTCTCTTCAAGCGCCCACCTTACTGTTGTTTACAGGATCGACACTACTGTTGCCTAACAGTGTGCAGATGTTAATCTCATAGCCCTCATGTTCAACTGAACTCATGGCCTCTTGCCCTCTCTTAATGTGAACAATGTGTCAGGCAAATGGATGTACTGTATATGGAAAGTTGAACGGTACGTGGATGGAACACGGAAAATAATTTTTGTCAAACCGTTTGGAAGATTTTGGTTATTTTCACAAAGTCCTCCTGGTTTCCACCAATGTGATTTACAACCTGGCACATATTTTTTGACATTCAACACATCCTTCTTTCTCTCATGAAAAGTTGATGTGAAGTTGCTGCCCACAGAATATTTCCTTCTTTATTATTTTTCCTCTGTTTATTAATTTCATTTCCATGAAGGCCAGGCCAGGGGGTTTAGAAAAGGAAAGGGCACCAGCCAGTCCCTGTGTTTCTCACTCTACAAGCCATAATCCAGCCACGCACGCACCTGTGGTACATGCAGAACCCCCAATATTTTCCCCTCACATTGTTGTTATTCTTGTCATGGGGCTCCTGGTGGTGCCTGAACTACTAGCAGACGCAGCCAAATGACACATGGCACAGGCTGTGTGGTTCTTTCATCCATTCTCTCTCTGACTCCATGTGGCCACAGTCACGGCTGTTTACTCACCTTCCCTCCTTGAGGTTGTTCATAATAATGAAAGTGTATTCTGCTGCTGAACCCATTTAACCCCATATGAGTTAAACATGCATCCATGCAAAACGACACCAAACTCATGTCTAACTGTGCCCATTCCACTCTTAAAGTCAGATAGGGGTAAATGCAGTCCATCTCCAATCCCCTCATAATAATGTCAGCAAAATAATATGGCTCTGAGATCCGGTACGGAATCCATACTAATGAACACTGGCATAACAAACTAGCAGACAAACATTGAGCTGCAATGAGTATAATGGTTTTTGCACTTGATTTTGCAAGTAAGTGAATACATTGGATCACTGAGTCATCCTTAATGAGAGCATCAACACGCTTAATAATTAAAAATGTAGTATAAGGTGTTGGCAGAGTATTCACAGGTTTTTGCTTCTGGTTTGTCTGGTATCAGGAGCAGGAGCATGTTAAAAAGCAGGAGAATCTCAGGGCGCCTCTACGAAATCCGGGTCCATCCGATTCAGAGCCTCCACAGCAGCTCCTCACAGTCAGCTGGTAAGGCACTGAACAAAATGACTTGAATATTTTCAGCTTTCTGATTGACAACATAGTTTGAATAGGCAGTCAGGTCAGACTTTTTTTTTAAACAAATCTGTTTGGATCTGATTTAGCAGTTGTAGGACAGAAGGGTGCAATTTATTTTATCTGCACAAGAAATGTTGAGTTTGCAACACTTGATTTTGCGACAAATGCATTTTTACCCTGACACAGTGTTGTAAGAATGATGTCATGTCTGCACACTCCAACTCCTCACTGTGTCTGTCCCAGGGCTGATAGGTGTGGCCAAACCACCCTCCACCCACTCCAGCAGCACAGACTCTGCCATGCCTGGCATCTGCAAGGAGCTGATTGGTCAGTCACTGGCCCGTCTTCGGAGTTGTAGTGGCACAGAAGAGAGCATGGCAGACAGGTTGGCCTCTGATCTGCACTTGATGTATGTAGCAGTCCAAACCATATCTGACCTATACGACTGCCTGGATGATGACAGCCAGGAGAACGGTGAGCTTCAACCTGAAATTTGTCATTTATGAGTAGGAATCTACTCTCCCGATATATGTAGACCATTTCATATCTCGATAATGATATACAGTATATCACGATACAGCATGTTTTCTGGAAATTCAATAAATAAATAACCAGTAGGAATATTTTGTTGTTTATTAAGAACTTAAGTGCAAACTGAACATAACGGCTTCAAGTGAAATTATACAGAAAAATATAAGTAAATATTTCCTGCTATACACTATGTTTACATGCATGCACCCAAATACAGAGCAATCAGATTAAGACAATAGTCTGATTTAACTGAGTTTGATCAGATTTTTGAGAAATTTGATTTAGCATTTGCTTGTTATTTTTCAATTTAGACAATTGTGTGTCACGATGTCTTGATATATGATTTCATCAAGATATGATTCCACTGAAATGTGACAATTATCATACTGAATTATTGCTCAGCCCTATTTATGAGTGAGAAAAGGAGCAAGCATATTGGGATTGTATTAAATGAACAAGCTGGTGCTTTTATTTTGATAAGTAATTCCTTACTACGGTCTAGTCCTGCTCTATATCAAAAGTATCTCAAGATAACTTCTGTTATGATTTGATGCTATATAAAAGTAAATTGAATTGAGAGTTGATAACTAGGTATGGCTATGTTTTTCTTCCATTTATTCAGTTTAATAAACTTGAATATTTTAAAAGAAATTGTCCAACCAATATGCAGACTATTCTTTTAATAAAAAGCCCAGGCTCACCTTCCTTTTCCTGATTTACCGTGCGAGTGAACCAAACTGTTATTATGGCTTTTTCTCCTGCAGTGTTTGTGTGTAATTTGGTGGCCCAGACTCAACTGATCAAGGCCACCACAGCCACAGAGAGTGCGGTGTTTGTCACCATGCAGTGGTTGGCCAGCGTTAAACCCTCCTCCGGCCAGCTCTACACCGTCGCGGAGGAACTCAAGAGTCAAGTCAAGAAGATGGGAGGATTCTTCCAGCTGCTCATTCAGGTAAACACCAAAAACACTACACTACATTAAAGGCCATTTAGCGACATTATATTGTGCTTTTTGTGGCATTTGCAGTATACAGATTACTTGAAAAGAGTGCAAAGTCTGAGCTGAACAATGATTTTGAATTTAGTGTTGTTTGGACAGGGGATGGCTGATCAAAATGCAGAGCATTAATTGACGTGTCTTAGCTCAGAGCTGTTTGAGCTCTGTCTATGGAACTGGCAAAGTGGGGGAATTCTCAACCTTGAGCCCCAAACAGAACATGAATTTATGGAAAATACATCTAAATTCCTTAAACCCTAAACACACAATTTTCCTCTCTCACTCCTGATATTTCAGTCTCTACCATTTTCATTTATTTACTGACCCTTCAGACTATGTGACCATGACTGTGCTGTTGGCTTGCTTGCATTGATTGAGTGTTCAATCAATTTTAATTCAAACTTATTTCTCTGTTTGTTTTGTGCTGATGATGTCGAACCCTCATCCAGGGCTGTGAATCCGAGATCACATCAATGGTGACGGAGGCACGGAGGAAGAGCAGTCAGTGTCTGGATGCAGCGTTGCTTGCGCTTGGCCACCTGGCAGCGATGACGGGCATGCCGCTGAACGCTATGGAGCGGGGCGCCCAGGCCACAGGCAAGGTAACACCACCATTAATATCGCAGCAGCTAATATCTACGGTCCGCTGTAATCAAGCCCCCACTCCGTAATACTAGAGAATACAATATTAGCTGTGTGGATATCATAGCAAGGGGGGGATTATTAAGCTAAATAAGGATACAGCATGGATTATTCATTGATGTACAAATGCAGTGGTATCTCATATTATATTGTTTAAACGCATGGTAAGGAAATGTGTAGAATTGTCTGTTAAAGATGCATTTAGTGCAAGCGGGGCAGTGAAGGACATATGTTGTTATGATATTGTATTCTGCTCAGTTATATTATTCACACAGTGATAAGCATATCTGCACAGATTTGTATACAAAAAATAACAAAGAGACAATGCCAGAAGCTCACCTACAGAAAATCCCTTTTTAAAAGACTCTCAATGCTGTAGATAGTTTGCTTGACAGCCAAGGCATCTCTAGGATATGTAGCATAAAACATCACAGCAATGATCAGTGAGAACCAGAGATTTCAGAAAGTGCAGAAAAAGGACAATATTAGATTATTGCAGAAAAATCTGCATTTGTTTATGGTTGGTTGACCGGAGATAACTAACAAGAGTATTATTTACACTGTAAAATGTACCACTCATTGACTGTACATAAAGATGGACAACACGTCTTCACTTCCTCCCACTTTACTGAGGTGAAGCCAAAATATCTTGGATACAACAGCTGGCATTTTGAGATTTTGACGTCATTTGGAGTCCAAGTCTGCACAGTAGTGATCGGGCGGTGGAGCCGCGGTGTCAAGGTCACCCGCCCGAACCAGTTGCGAGCTGAGCACGGCTGCAGCCTGCTAGCAAGACAGACTCACAGTTGCCAATCATGACGTCTCACCCCAATTTTATAGCAAATTAACTAATTAAAACCAAACTTATCAGAAAAAAAATGAACACTTGAACATACATCAGCAGAAGAATTACCTAAAATGACAGAAACTATCTTTGGGGGGAAAAAAAATTGTACTGTGACATTTTTCGTTTAGCCTATGTTTCATCATTAAGTCAAACACATGTCAAACACATCATTTTTCAGTTGTAGCACATGAAATACACAACAATACACTCACTTTTCAGTTCATTCCTCTTCCACAAATCCATCAATCCATCAAATCCTTCATTACTCTAAACTTTCCGGGATATCCTGTTGTGTGTGTTTATTATATCTTGTGGCTTTTGGTGATTGATTATGGAAGTGTTAGCAAACATATGATTTATGTTATTATATGATTACATCTTTTCAGCCATCAGTTGTCATGTGTCTGCTGAGAGGGACCAATAAGGGCGTTGGCTCTCTGTTAGAGGAAAGCCTCACCATCACCAGAGAGATGCTGAGAGAGGCTCAGCTGGCCTACCCCAGGAATCCAGTAAGAGATCATACTGTAGTTGATTAACTGTCAATGTTATATAATTAGATTTTGTTTTGCTGATTAATTCTCGGTAAAGGTGTACGTAAATATTCTTAAAATGAGGTGTCGTTGTGTATACAGTAATCCATCTGTGTTTACAGGTCCTGCAGAGCCTAAAATCCAAGGCGCTCGACTTAGCTCGTGCTCTACAGAACTACATGCACTGCCATGTCACGGTGAGTTTCAGCAGCACAGACAGCGGCAAACTAGAAGTTTAGAAGAAGGACATTGTGAAAAGGAGCTTCTAATTTCTACTTTGGATAACATTTTAGGAAACTTAATCATAATACTGCCTTTGCAGTTGCATGGGTGTTACTTGTGTCAGCCCTCTAGACATGTGCTCAACAACTCCTCAGCACGTCCCTCCCATACTTAACCTACTTTATTTCATGGTGCAGTCATGAACTGCAAAATCAATTCAAATAGGGACTAGTATGTTGTATTGGTGCATTTGTTTTGATCTGGGGTTGGGAAATTTATTATGAAGGTAGTTGGACTTGGAAAGGTAACACGATGAAGCTTTAATGATAGAGAAATCTTCCACTAGTCCAATGCAATTATTAACTTTTATTTTTAGATGTTTTTCAAAATAAAGGGATTTTTGATTTTGTATTATAATTCAAGATACAAATTCTGAAATTAAGCATTAAAAAATTAAAGAATTTTCTTAATGGCATTAGCTATCAGCTATCTACAGCTTCATTACAAAAACTGATGGTATTTGTTTTGGTAATCTGTGGCTGAAAGACAGAATACACGCTTAGCGAAGCTTCTTTGGTTATGTAAATGTTAAAAACAATCTTCCATCCTGACACAGGCTTAAATGTTACAGATTAATACCCACACACACAGCAGCCCTGTTAAAGATGTCACTCAGCCTTTATTGCTCCTGTAAAGCTCAATGCTCTGGAGGCTTATCTCTCTGCAGTCGCCCCTTGACGATCGTTCAGGTAATGAATGTGTTGAATGAAGTGGCATCAGTCACAGCTAACAGGCTTGTTTGCTGTTATCTTTGCCACACAAACTAGCAGTTTTTTTTTTTTTTTTTTTGTTAAAACCTATTCATTGACACATATAGGCGGCGCAGGGGCGTTTTGACACCCACAGTGATATTGTAGTCAAATAAACCTGAGTTATAGCCCGAGGTCACTACTTTATTCTTATATTTATTCATATACTTTATACTTTACATTGTGTTTTTTGAGGCATTTAAGTAACGCAGGACTGCACGTGTGCATGGTCATGGTTGTCAATGCATCTGCAAATTACTTTATAGTTTGTGATTTTCAAATGTTGGTATAAATAGGAAAAACTAGCCTTTTTCATCACCTTATGACCTCATTACCTTAATCATTACAGTTAGTGAATGCTATTTTATTTAAGCAAAATGTAGGGTTCAAAAACTACTTAAACGTGACGATTGATAATTATACACTAGGATTGCACAATTATGGCCTAAATGATGATCAATATTGAGATCACAACTGATTATCCCGATTATTCACTGATTTTAGAGACAAAATATATTTATTGCATTTTCACATTTAAATCAACAGAGCAGTGCTTTCACTTAGATGTGTTGCACTCAGTCTTAAAATAAGACTTAGATAAGGTTCTTTTTCACCTTAATTCAGTGCATTTTTGTTTTGCGTATCTAATCTCTAAAGTGAGTAATATACAGTATATTACTGTATCCTCATCTGAATTGCCCCCAGGTGGCTGGCTGTTAGTTGCAGCAGAGTCTTCCATGAGCGGAGCATTTTAAATGTCAACATCACAATTGATCACGTCCATTTAATTGTGGCAAGCATCGGCTTTAATATTCTGTATAACTGTGCAGCCCTATACTACACAGGAATCTGTATTTGCAGTTAAACCTGTTAAAAGTAACTTGCATACAGAAATGTGTACAGCAGTAGATGCTTTCTTTACATTTTCTGCTGCACTCTAGTGAACTGGGAAGGAGGCTGCAAGGTGTATATCATAGAAAAGAACACTTCACCATAGAGGCCCCACTTATTCAGTCGCAGCATTTATATGTGTGTTTGCTGAAGTGGCATTAGGCTACATACAGAATTGTAACTCGCATCTAAAAGACCCCTGGTGAATATATCAAGACCAGTTGGGAGCATGTAGCTGGAGAATACTAGGATATGCTAATTTATTGAGTTTTGGCTCTGTTGTTGTAAGTGAGTAAGTGGTTTTTTTTTTTTTAATTTGTATATTGGCCAGTACTCTTGTGTGTTTTTGTTATGTAATTGTTGGTTGTCTTTCATTTAGTCCTATTTATTTGCTCTGTCTTGTATTCATTATTTGGGTGTGTTCATGTTTTCAATCAGGAGAGAGAGACTGGCCCAGAGGAGGGGGAGAAGGGGGAGGAGGAGGCCTCAGTTTCCCATTTACAGAGACTGAGGATTACAGCGACCAAGCTGTTCCAGCTGAACCAGGCCATCAGACAGCTGCATTCCTGTCTGTCTACCGCCCTGCGAGGTGACGCTTCTGACATACACACAAGCTAAAACTCTTATCCAGCATCACGTACATCATACAACAACAGTATACATCCCTTTGTCAAAAGCAGTAGAAGAAACAAACTGCCAGGAGCCAGCTGTTCTTGCTTTTTGTCCTTCACTGTTTTAACATAAAGATAATTGTCCAAATGCCCAGTTACAGTATAATACAGCAAATTGGCAATTTCAGGAAAAGCTGAATAATCAAACTTTACTAATATTTCACTGTATTAGTTCTGTACAAGCTTAAAGGAACAGTGTAATATTTCAGGGATCTTTTGGCAGAAATGGAATATAATATAGTATAATATATAATTAGTCCGTAGAAACTAAGAATCACTGTGTTTTCATTAGCTTAGAATGAGTCCTTCATATCTGTACAGGGAGCAGGTCCTCTTCAGAGTCTCCCATGTTGCTCCACCATGGCCTCACTTATCAACAACTAGAGATTGACTGATATTTTTATTTATTTTTTAAATTTTATTTTAATAAACTCAGGACAGCCGTCTTAGCCCCTAGTAAAGTTTTTGTTACCAGTCCCAACCCCCCCCCCGACCAACCGTTTAATATGTTTATTAATATTTATTTAACATTTTCACAGTGAGGGCAGTGTATGCATTTATAAGTGCCAAATGGCTTGGTCAGCCAAGTACCTTTATTATCTACCGGGATAAATTAATGCATGCATGAGCCTGTCCCTAAGAGTAAGGGGGGTCTCATTTACATTTTGCTGGTTGGTTAGCTGGCAACATGGACAAAACCACCCTCAGCCAGAATGAACCAGACTATTGTTATAGGTGTCATTTCACCTATCTATCTGTCATCCTTGTTCCAGGAAAAGGCCGAGACTCCGACCTCATCAGCTGTAGAGGGCAGATCTCTTCCTCTGCCAAAGCTGTTGATGAGCTGATCACCGGTCTGTCCAAGGAAGACGCACTGATGCCGTCCCTGCAGCTCCCCTTTCTTGAGAATGTCATGGCCGCACGAGACGAGCTTCACTCTGCCCTCCAGTCCCTGTCCTCCTCCTGGACCCAGCAGGGAGCTGGAGAGAGCAGAAGCTCTACCGCTTCAGATAAGAGCACAGAAGATGAAATATTGAGCAAAGAGACTCACAGTGCTGTTAGAAATCGAGTCGTGAGTAAGATAGTGTACACTCTCCCTCCAGGTGTGTCATCCAAAGGCAGCCTACACTGGGTATGATTTATATTCTTTATCATGTGCTCACGTTATTATTTACTGTAAGAATTAAGTGCTGATATAGAGAAAACTTCTGCTGGTAAAGACAAAGGGGTTGTGGGTATTTTTTGTATCACTAGCCTGACATCATGGGCAACAAACACTGCTGATTTATTTAGTGTTGCCATCCAAGTTGGTAAAAATATGTTATACTCAAATACAACCAACTCTGCTTTATAAATGTGGGCAATATCTGCATATTTTAATAGGCTATTTTTCAATTATAAATGTGGGCAAATTCACTGTGGATTCTTCAAAATTCCTATCACTGTGTCACTTCTGATATGACGTAAAAATCACTGCTGTCATGATATGCTGTAGGTTTTTTTCTTTAATATAGAGCTTTGAAGTATTGGGCCCAAGACTTAAAGGAATAATTTTGGTGATTTGAAGTGTGGTTGTATGAGGTACTGATGAATTGTAGGTGTATTACTTACAGCAAATGGTGACTGGCATGCAACCAGCACTGAGAAACAGAGAACCAGAGCAAAGCAATACAGTGCTGTAGACGGGGACGGCAGAAAACGTATTTTAGCCACCTAAAAGAAAGGCGCTCTTGGAAAAAAACAATAATATTTGATTGAGTGTACGCTACATTCAGAATATTTCCCAACAGCGAACTGAACTGAAAGTGAAATGTATCTAAACTGTTTTTGTCACCTGAGCTTACTGGCTTTATAGAGAGCATAGATACAGTAAGTTTCAGTTCAGTTCACCATCGGAAAGTGGAAGCATAGGGCTGTCTGATGGCAAGATAAGGCCGTGAAAATACAGGGACAGCAAATGGCTCTAAGGAGAAAGCTGAGTTATGCTGTTTCAGAGCTTCTCTGTTCTACTGTATTTTGTGTCTGACGCCACTAAATTATTCTTTGTTGCATTTTTTTTAATTCAAACATGAAAGAGTTCAATATCCAGCAGCTCAGGTAGTCTATTGTAAATAAATGACAGGTTTTCTCCCGTCTCTGTGCTGTATAGGATTTGTTTCTTGCATGAAGGCATATTTTGTTCTCCCATTTGCATAAAGATTTGCACTATGTTGTATAAAACACACTGCAGCTAGGATAGACTTGTATACTCAGTTTTTTCTTAATACATGTAAGTTTTATGTCCTTTTAGTCTTTTGTATCACTTGGTAACAATTTGATCTGTCAAAATAATACAGCAACTTGTACTTCTGCAATAAATTCATGTGGCTTGACTTGACAAGAAACCAAACTTTTCATATTGGATATCAATATTCAGTAAACTGTGGACTCCTGGTAAGGACTGCACCTACAGTAGAATGAGAAGATTTTTATTAGTTGTGAATTGTCACTGAAATACAGCACAGTCTACATTGTGAATGGTGGGAAATATTAAACGTCTATCAAAACATGTATATACACATTCCTTAAAGCTGCAGTGGGTAGAAAAGGAGCAAATATGATTGAGAAATGCCTATTTCTCTCCTCAAATATTTCCTGTAACATCTTGTAGTTACTGTTTAGCTGTAAAATGAGAAAGTTTGTGACCTGGCATCCATGTTGAGATCTGTTTAGAAAATACCAAGCACCGCCCACCAGCTGGACCACAGCCAGTAGGAATGCTCAATAGAAACACTCTGAAATGACCTGATTGGCCAAAATGTCCCACCATGGACTACATTTTTTAAAAAACAGCCATGACGAGGTGCAGAAATCTAGTTACCTCTCAGAATACTTTAATTATAATATGATGAAAGATTATTATGGATTTTTTTGCCCAGTGGTGCCAAGAAATGTCTGCCTACTGAAGCTTTAATTGGGTTACCAGGTAGTGAGTAAAATAAAACAAACTAGAAAAGCACTCGGAGAGCGCAGACCTCCGCCAAGCACCATAGTTTCCCCCCTGGCGGTTTCTTCTGGATCTGTCTCCTCAAGTATTAAAGGTAGATCAAATTCATTGACATACTTCAGATGTGGAACTGTGTCAGCTACACAATGCCGCTTGTTAGAAATATCTATCTAATATTAAATTTTATGAGCTTTGGGCAACAATTACAGAGATATTGAGAAACAATTTTTTGGGTCCCATTTACCCCAATGTTAACGAAAATTTCAAAGTGATCCAGAATCCAGGATTTCTTCCGGATCACCCCCAAAATAATTAAATCACTTCTTCCTTTTCACATTTTCGACACACCCTGAAAATTTCATCAAAATCCGTCCATAAGTTTTTGAGTTATCTTGAACACAGACAAACAGACAGATAAACGCCGGCAAAAACATAACTTCCATGGCGGAGGTAATTATATGACAAAAGTCCACAGATGTACACAGACATGTGAAAACTTGAAAATGAATCCACATTCATCTCTATTAATTTATAGGAAGTTAAATTGTGGCGTAATTACTGTATTATTAGTAATAGTGGGGAACTCCCTGTATCCTATGTTTTCAACTACTGCATCAGGCTAAATGATCTTAAACTTTATAGTAGGAGCTCCTAGTTGATAGGCTGTAACCATTCATTTGAGTAACCGATTCACATTCATTTGAGTATTATGTACAAAACTCGTTTATTTCGAGGCCCTGGCACCCACTCAACGACCCCAGCGCGTCCTTGAACCACACTTTTGTTAACTCTACTCGCTGCAGGTTACACCCACTCCTCCTCCTCCTCCTCCTCCTCTGCATCCTCCCTTCATGCTCTCTGGAGTCAACCACCGCCAGGCTTCCCTCTGTACTCTAAGGACGGTCTGATAGATCACCGCTGGGAAGAAAACACACTTTAAACTTTGCACGTAGTGGATTAAACACGCAAAAACCCGTCGCTTTAGTGGTTGAATGCTGCGTTCACTGACACGACGCGATTGGAATGAGAAGACGCGCAAAAAGTTTTTATCAAGACGACTAATTAAGGTAAAAAACAAACGGAATTATGTAGCATTTTTATGCTCCACCAGTATAAGAATACGATTAAATTACACTCCATTCTGAGCTCATTAAAACGTTTTTTTTCCAGGATGCACTGGTTATTGTTTCCCAATATAGGCCTGCTGGTAAGTATTTTTGTATTATCATCAAACACGTCGACTTTTAACTAGGCGACGATTTTCAGAGTTGCGTAAAACACCTCAACCTGTATCAGCTTTCCGTTTCCCGGCCATTTATCTGAATGCAATGGGGCTCACATTGTGGAATCATTGTTTTCTTAGAAGTCCTTACAGGTTGTGAAGATGTAGCCTAAAGAAAAGCCATAATAACTTTAGAAACTATCAATTCATATTGTCCACGTCGTTATGGATGTTCGTCTGCTTTTGTATTATATTTGCGGATGTGTAAATATGCCCAATAATCGCCTTATTGCACTGTCTCTTTTATTCCTGGAAGAAATGAGTTCAATTTCCTGTTATATATTAAACTCAGTTTAGAGAAAATACTCGCGTTTGATTGGCTAGAAAGTCAATTAAAGTCAGAGCAGTGACGTTCTAAATTAATGCGCGAAGTAAAATGCAGCCAATCAGCTCTTTTTTTGTGCTACAGTTATCTATCACTGTGGAAATGAATCACGGATATCATTTGACATTTAAACATAACGTGTTTTTTTTTTTTTTTGGTGAATGACTGAAAATGTATGGGGAGGTGCTTTGTTAGAAAACAGCTGGAAATAAAGGTGTTTTTTGGCTCTAGATAGGACACTTGGCCCATATTGGCTTATCTTAGTAAAGGATACTTCATCCTTCATACCTTCAGCAATGAGCTAAACTTCTACTCATGTTTCAGGTTTGTTTCCACAGCTATATATCAGGTGAGTCATTTTTATTTCTCCTTCGAGTTGAACAGTTAGACCAAGTAGGTAACCTCGCTAGTCTGCCTGATGCATTTAAGTGAATGTTTACATCATGGCTGACTCCTGTTTTGTGCACTTTTTTGCTGAGATAAAAAGTGAAAATGCGTTGTTTTAGTGTTTCCTTGTAATACTAATAAAAACAAACCCATAAGGGTTACTAAAGCTCCGTCCCAATGAAGAGACAAAAAAAAAGTCGGGAGACGAAAGTGTCAGATCTTTGTGGGCTAATGAGGAGACTAACGTTCCTCAACATGAATAATGCTAATGCTCTTTTAATTATGTCGTCTTGTGGTGATGCTGCTCTACCACTGGTTTAAACCCAGATGCCAAAACGTTGATTATGGGATGAAGCCCCAGATATGATCTGAACAGATTAAGATGTCCATGGGACGTCAGAATCAAATAAAAACTGATATTTTAGCCTGACTTATTTATATATATAATTTTCTACCAATGCTGTCTGGGGTATCTCTCCAGTAATCCCCTTTTCTGTCTATTGAACAGCCTTTACACTGGAAACTAGAAACCTGACATATGATGAGTCCTACTACGAGTATGTGCCTGATCGTCTGCAATGGGACAGTGCAGGAGACCTGTGTAACCAGCGCTCTGGGGCCTTAGTCACCGCCTCCAGTCCAGTAGAGAAAGAAGAGCTGACCAGCTTTTTAAAGTCCTTGAACATCTCTCAGCCTGTGTGGATTGCCAGGAAAGTCATGACACGTATAACAAGTAGGTTCAGAGTGCAGTTTGTAACAATTTATACATAATATAAGCACAGCACCCTTTCTTTTTACATAGTAGGCTCATTGTTTTTCTTGTCCAAGACAGCTTTAAGCCTACTCACTGGTTGAACAAAAGGGGAATAGAATATGAAATGGGAGTGACAATGCTGCCATAATTAGTTCTTTTATTGACACAAAAATATAAAACTCTCGGGTCCAAACAATATACGCAACAAAGAAAAAACATGACATACACAATTAACCCATTACAAAATATAGAGAAACACTCTTACAACACTCTCAGCCACAGTGAATAAATGTCTCCCAAGTGTTTAAAGTAGGTAAAGGTTCACAGAGTGGGATTTTATTATTAGCTTCCATCTTTTCTGAGAGCTGTGGCAGGATTTTCCTTCATAACAACACCTCTTTTTTCTCTCTGTGTGGGGTGAAGCCAAAGGTTCCTCAGATATCCTGATTCTGGAGTTCACTGAGCGCTCAGACAGGAAGCATGCCCGTCTACTGCACAAGTTCTCCTCCATGGATTCAGTGACCGTTTGCACCCATCTCCGCTTCGATCCAAATTGCTTTGGAGTTTCCACCATCTTTTCTTATTCCATCCAATCTTATATTAATGAGTTCCAGCTCCGTGTGAACCTGATCAAGGGCAAGCCTGTGCAACTGGCTCTGCTGGTCCATGGCATTCATGGACCTTACCAAGATGCCTTTGACCACGACGACTCCTGGCACTCTGTGTGCGTTTCTTGGAGCCAGAACAGTGGACGTTGGGCACTATTTACTCACGGCCTTATGGTCTCAAGGGGTGATGGGTTAAGTTCTAACAGCATTGGCCCTGATGGCCTTTTCATCATTGGACAGGAGCAGGATACCTTTGGGGGTTCATTTAAGAAGAATGAGTCATTCTCAGGGAGCATCACAGAGTTGCACATATGGGATCGCGTACTGAACAGCAGCGAAATCTACACCATGGAAAAGGAGTGTTCACCCATTTCCTCTGGGCTGGTGTTCAAGTGGAGTGGAGCAGCCATGGAAATAGAGTCATCCCTTACAAAGCTGTGGAGAGACAGCCCATGTCAAGGTACATTTGTTAGGATGCAGCATGAGGATGGGAAGAAGCTCAAGGGGTTACTAGAATCTAAATCAAAGCTTATTTAATCACCAAGCACATGGAAGTACAGGAATAGTTTACACCATGAAAGCTGGAAGATACTCAAATCTATCTGCAAGGTCCAGTGGTATAGTAAAGCGTTACTTTCAAATGTTTACAGTTTCGATAGTTTGGCACCACCGCTGGGTGGGGTTGCTATGCAGAAAAAACAATCGCATAGAGACCATTTGAAAGTCATTTTGGACTACGAATTTTTCAGTAACCTGCCAAGATCTGAGCTGGCCTGCTGTGTAAACCACACCCATCTGGCACCCAAGCAGAGAAAATAAATGTTGTGAATTAATTGCAGCTACAACTAGACCCAAATCTGCTCTGTCTCTGTTTCATCCCCCTCTACGCCCACTCTCCTCTCATCTCTCTTATCAGGCTCAATCATGATATGATTTACATAGGTGTTAACTTTAAAATACCTGGAATAACATGCTTTAAGTATTTGTCTTAAATAATGGGGTCACTACAACTGTTGTCAACTAATCTAATTGAAATATGGGAACAGTCAAATGGGGAAGTAGTTACAGTGAGGTACACACTAAGAGAAAAGTAGTTCATAAAGTGTTCAAAAAGTGAATTAAATCTGTTATTTAAAAAGTACATTTAAGACATGAGCTCAATGTGTGAAAACATACAGTATGACTGCAGGACTGTTTTATTGCAAAAGACCAAGACCAAGGATTTTGGCCAAGTGCTTCCTTGGCTTTTTCTGATCTATTCCAGATCTTATTTTCCAGATCTGGTCCAGACTAACTTCAAAAAAAAGTCCCAATCTTTAACTACAATGCCCCAGTGTTTGAAAGAGACAGATAAACTGCCAGATTCACATGTTTTATTTGCTTCACTCACTGTAAAATGACTTGGATTGGGGTCAGCATAAAAGCTTAATCAGGATATCCCTAATTCTTTCTGAATTTGTGGCATCATGCTTTGGCAAACTTACATACAAACAGAAAACAAACACGCTCACATGAGCACACACTCTTTTTCTTTCCAGCATTAAGCAGTACTGGAAGTTTAAAGAGAATGAAAGAAAGAGGAAATCTGTCTTTTTTGCTCTTCTACTCCATTGAATAGGGAAGATGGTGACTAAGTTGTAATTGGCAAATGGTAGGACTCATAATGGCTCTTGTAAATGTTTTGTGAATCACGTCACTCTGAATCCCACCCTTCAAAACAACCTTCTCCCGCTCTGACATCATGCTCCCCGATGAGCAATGAGAGCCCAAAACACTCCTCCTCCTGGAACTGAGCATGCCGTCTTTCTTTATTTTGTATCAGACAGAGTCAGGGCATGGACAGTAGCTGCTGCCAGGATTGGTCTTTAAGTTATAGGACTTTAACATGGTACCTGGTACCCGGTCAGGCTCCTTAAATCTTCCTATTTCTCATCAGACCAGTTCAGACATGCATACAGTATATAGGCCACACTACTCCTTAGGGGTGTAAATCACAAGTTTCATCACAATCTGATATTATACAGATCCTATGGACAAAAATACGCTATTTCACGAATCGCAAATTCTGCCATGATACGGTTTAGATCCGATTCTTTAAGGGGCCTGTGATCAATATGACAAGATGTCATATTTCATAGATATTTAACACAGTCAGTTACATTTCTATCACCACACAAAAAAACAACTAAATTAATACAGTAATTTGCAGATTTCATTAGTGGCTCCTCCAGATTTCTTTTTTAATTATTATATTTATTTATTTAAATGAAAAACAATCTATTTTTTTAATAAAAAAAAAATAAAAATAGACCCCCTGTTCACTATAAAGTGCCACATTTCTCATTTTTAAGGGTGTTTTTTATCAGTTAGGAATTTGACATTGACCTAATGACATTAGGTCATTGATCACTGAACTGATATATCGATCCAGATCAATGTATCGATACTGGTACAGATCCAATCCTTGAAACAGCTAGTCTTCTGATCGACAGCCGTTCCAGGGGTCGTCACATAGCAAAGTATCCTAGACCAAGACCCACGACCCTTTATCTGTTCATCCATGAATAGCAGCCTTATGCTTACAACCACCATACCGGGGTTTTAACCAAAAATAACACCTTTAACTTGTCTGTGACAGATCTTTCCGTAACCATGACCACGATTGTTGTATAACTTAAGTTATCGTTGCCTAAATCCCAGGATCAGAATCAGGTTTTTTGCCAAGTACATAAAGGTGATCACATACAATAGATAAATAGATAAATAGAAAAAAATACAATTAAAGTACTTTACTTTCAACTGAAAACTGAAAAAAATGACTGCATGTTATTTGGCGTGATCGCAAGCTTTTCCTATCCTAAGTTTGACCAGTTTTCTGTTGCACACACTATTTTACACTAGCTGTAGGGATAGCAGATCAGAAAGTCATTCACAACTCATTTACTTAATACTTCAAGCGTCAGCTCAACAATAACGATATGGAGTTAATGTTGGGTTTATTATGTCACATTATATATCCTGCCTTGAAATACATCTTGATGTGCTGTGTTTGGCTTTAGAATACTTCTGAAGTGTAGCATTACCCACACTACTGAAGCTGACATGGCGTTCAGTCTTGATGTGACCCTCTTTCACTTTCAAGAATTTCACATGAATAATAACACTTCGGCATTTCCTCCACTAGGAAACTTCACCGTGTTAGCTAATTCATTCTTGGATTCCCTCCTGGATGGAAATTCTTTGCAGAATCAAACCTTCTCCTTGGAGTTGTTCCACAGCTCTGAGTCTGACTCTGAGACTGAGTCTGAGTCTGAGGATTGTGGCGTCTTTGACCCCGTTACTGGGAGCTCGGACCTGGTCAAGTGTGACTCATCCAGAGGGGCCGTCTGCCAGTTTAGGAAAGGTACCAATAATAATAGTGTCAATTTATTTCATGCATTTAATTCTTGATGTAATTTAATGACTTACTCTGCTGTATCTAACTCTGAGAGACAGTGAAAAGAG
Organism: Pterois miles; assembly: GCA_947000775.1. NCBI lineage: Eukaryota > Metazoa > Chordata > Actinopteri > Perciformes > Scorpaenidae > Pterois > Pterois miles. Next base: position 2,700,978 of record CAMQGK010000552.1, read on the forward strand.
AGATAAATTAATAAGTTTGGGGGAATTAATAGGGAGGGAAATCCAAAGGGAAAATCATGCAGAAATATATATACATTTAAATGATGATTTAATGAATAAATATGTTAAAAAAAATCTAAAATAAATAAAAAATAAATGCAAAACTCTATCAATTTAAATGTTAATACAAATAAATAGATAAAAAGGAAATTTAAATATAAGAGTAGATATGGAATTTAATACAAAGATAAATAAATAAAGAAGCAACCTAAAGCAAACAGCAGTTTATGTCACATTTTCTGAATTGTTTTTAATATTATATTTAATACATTTAAGGGCATATGTCTTAATTTTAGCCATTTATTTGCTTATTTTTGATTTGTATAATTTAAATTTTTTATTTGTTTTTGACACTGTCAGTATAGCAAAGAGTATTGGATGTGTGGAAAGGTCTATGTCTGTGCTCTTGCTGTAATAGATTGCAATGTATTGAATATTATTTTGTCTCTGTTTCTGTCTGCAGAAGTGCTGGATGTTATCAGTTTTCCAAAGACATCATTCTTCAGTAGATTGAGCAAGGATTCTCTGACCAAATCTGTGAGTTGGATACTTTAGCTGTAATTTAGTGGTACAGTACAATAAATTAATAACAACTTACTTATATGTAATATATGTTATGTTGATATGTTGGTGCATTGGCAGCTCAACAACTGAGAATACAGAGAAGACAATTCTCCCTGATACAGTAAAAAAAAAAAAAAAAAAAAAAAAAAAAAACAAAACAGGATTTCCCCTCTTTGCAGAAACACCGAATATTTCTATCTTTGTGAAGTTTAATTTAAGATGTGTAGTGTAGGAAATGTTGGCAATGTTTAAGGTAGAATTGATGCCTTTCAAAGAAAAAACTCAGATCTACATGTCTGATACTGGATGCACGTATTGACATGCCATAAAGATTAGATACTCTTATGGAGGACAATGGCTTTTTCTGAGTAAGCACCCCAACACTGGATGTGTTTCAGGACTAATTTATGGGGTCAAAATCTCAGACAATCTGTTAATACAGTTCAAAATCTTCTTTTCCTCAGGTGATGGTTGACCTGAGCGTGAATACCTCCTGGGACAGAGATCTGGCCTCGCTGCAGCAGCTGACCCAGGCTGTACTGCATGCGGTGGAGGCCGGTGGGCCTCACCTCCTCACCTCTAGTGATGTCCTCTACCTCACCCAGATGATTGAGACGGACCTGACAGCACTGGCCTCTAGCTCTCATCCTGCTGGAGCTGGCACAGCAGAAGTCATGGTGTCCATTGCTACCAACTATGTAAAGGTGGCGAGTGTGATGCTGGAGCCCCACATGGCTACACAGTGGATGGGTCTGTCAGAGGATGGGGTGAGGTGGTGATCTGTTTTTATGTTTTTGCTAGTGTATCCTGGGCAGTAGTTAGCATTGTATTTTAATCTAAGTAAAGGGGTGAGGTAACATCATTTTTACAACCTTTTTCACCCTGGCAAATCATCTTTTGTCCTCCATGAATCTGATTTTTTGTTGTTGGGTCTGTCTTACTTGTACAGGTCAGTGTGGGACCTTTTACTGTTGTCCAGAGCATCGACAGTCTCACTGAAACTCTTGCAGACATGTTATCTGCTGAGAGAAGAGGCTTCACCCTTTCTACCAAGAACATAGGTAATAAAAACATCAGTTCACAAGTACAGGCATAGTTTCAGTGGTAAGCCAAGCTAATGGAGAAATTGTAGAGAGATGAAAAATAGCAAAAATAGCATTCTTGTGATGTAGACTTTTTTAGTTGTATTGCACTCCATCTCATTGTTTTTGCACCAGTTACATGTTCAGAATTCAGGGAATCATTTTTGCTACACTGATAAGTCTACCGTGTATAATGTTGTCGACCAAACCCTGGTAGCTCTTGGCTTTGTAACTCTGATGAAAAGAGGCTGTTCTTCCATTTCTTCTTTTGGCTATTGTTGCTGTTTATCTGTCTCTATGGTCTGGCTGTCTTCTGCTGTCTTTGCTCTCAGATGTGTACATGACGTGGCAGAGGCTGACTAAGGACAGCTGTAGTCAAGTGTTCAAGCCATCTGCAGTCGGCTCTCACACCGCCAGCAGCAACAGTCAGGATGAGTTGCTTATCCCTGACACTGAGCTCCAGAAGATACACACTCTGGGTAGGAAACGCACACACACGAAAAGGCAATTGTCATAGAGGATAACAAAAATGAGAAGAAAAAAATGTGCTTAAACACTCCAATTTTAAGATGTACATGTGTTTTATATGATTCGGTACACAAACAACATGCTCATGTGCCCACACAAACTTGTCCTTACTGCTCCCAGTTACACACTGTGGTTGATCTAAGTGTGAATCCACATCCAAGTGTGACGTACCATGCCACTGAATAAACACGCATATTCATTCTTTTACACAAAATCTAACCAAAATCTAAGATATTTGACATTTTGGAAACAGAAGTTCGAGTAGATGGGCCACTAAAACTCCTTGTAACTGAACAATGTGTTTGCACCTGTCGCCTGGCGTTTGTAGTGTGACACAGCGAAACTGAAGAGATGCTCAGCAAAGCATTTTGTATTACTAAAGAATGAAAGTAGATGTGGTCTACTCCTCCTTTCTCCCTTATCTTAGGCTATGAGGAAGTGATGTTCATTCATACCCACTACAGCCATCTGAGTGAGATTGTGTCTGGAACGCAGGAGCCTCCACAGAGTCACCAAGAGAAAGTCACAAGGTTGGCTGTACATTGCCTGTTGTCTCATCTTACGTTTTACTTTAAATTCTGCTGACTATTGTGAGATACAGTCAACTCACAGAAACAAACAAGCTCAGCGTCAGTAGTGCATTTTATTAGCACCTTAGCCTAACTTGATTTCACTTTGTATAGCTTTTATATGCTGTATTTTATAATAGCTCATCAGTTCTGGAAATCAGTTGTTTCAAGCAATTAATGAGCAGAAGCCACAATGGTTGACTTGAGGTACAGTATAAATAATTTATTAATTTGAAATGGCCTGCAAGTAGTCTAAGTAGATCTAAGTGAAAACATCTAAAATTTATACCAGTGCATGTGAAGCTTACTTTCAACTTTATGTTCCATTTTTAGGATCTTTCTTTTGAAATATCATTTTTCTTTAATAATAACATAAAGTTTAACCAAGTTCAAAAAAATGTAAATCAAAAAGTTAACACGGATGCTCTTATTTCAACCAAATAACTTCATAATTTTGAAAGAGTAGGGATCATTCAGACAGTGGACACCAGTAGATTGGATTGAAGTCTTTCTTTTTTAGTGTATTTATGACCTTTACTGTAAGTCAGATGTAAGTGGAAACAATTGTGTGTCTTCCCAGAGCTCTACCAGGTCACCTGGCTTCTGTTGTCATCTCAGCCACCGTCCGCGATGCCTCCAAGGCCCAAACCATCCCCGTTGCCATCAAGTACACTCTTTCCTCATCACAAGTGGTATAGTCCATCATTCACACAGTATGATTATTAAGACCATCTTATCAAGAATATATATATACGTATATATATATATATATATATATATATATATATATATATATATATATATATATATATATATATATATATATATATATATATATATATATATATATATATATATATATATATATATATATATATATATATATATATATATATATATATATATATATATATATATATATATATATATATATATATATATTTGAACTGGTCCATCCAGGTTGGATTTTTGACAGTTGAGTGATCACGTAGTATTTGAGGTTTAATGATGCCAATACAGTGTTGAACAACAAAGGGCGACATTCAGCTCTGGTTTGAAACGGAAATTGATGGCAGACATTTTGTAAAAAAGCCGCCATTATTTGGGAATAGCGGTTGAGTTGTAATTAACCTGTTGCCCTTTGATAAACTCACAAAATGCAATATGTCGCTACAGAAGAATTTTCATCTCCCAGGAAGCACATGTTTTTTATCCTTTTGTTTTGGCGGGTTAGAGTTCAAGGTTATTAATAGGAAAAGAAAACAAGTGCAAACGTGTTTCTGCTTGTAGGTGGAGTATTCACAGCGAGTTACTCCTGTTTGTGCCTTTTGGAATTTCAGCTTGATGTAAGTTTGACCAACAACACAGTCACATAAACCCTGAAACCCTGCAGATTTAAGCTATTGGGTAAATGATGAAGAGGTGGTCTCTTATTGTGTACTATTAATTTTTAGGACAATTTTTAGGACATATTTCACTCTTTTGATGCTGTATGTATCTTAATCTTGAACACAGCAATCAAATCTAATAATTGTACCTGATGTTTCATCGTAAAATTAGATATCTTTGGACGGATAGAACGATATGAAATCCTTTACATATTGAATTCTTAATGCTTAATACGAAATGTCTTGGCTCTCTGAAACTACTTGATGAAGGTGTTTGTGTGTCTGTATAGGCATAATCACACCAGTAGCTGGTCCAGTGATGGTTGCAGGGTGACCTTTGCCGGCTCTGGTGTCACTTCCTGTCTCTGTAACCACACCACCAACTTTGCAGTACTGATGAATTACATGGAGTCAAAGGTAACTCATGAAATGATCTGTAATGCCGTGAGTTAAATCACATGTTGAATGAGGAAAGATGTTGACTGGTGCTGCAACTGACGATAATTTTCATTGCCCATTAATTTTTAGATTATTCTCTCAATTAATCAATTTGTTCTTTGATCTATAAAATGTTAGAAAATGGTGAAAAATATTGATCAGTATTTCCCAAAACCCAAGATGACTTCCTCAAATGTTGTCTTTACTGTCAGAGAGGAGTAAAGAAACCAGAAAATATTCACATTTAAGAAGCTGAAATCAGAGAATCTAAACTTTTTTTCCTTAGAAAATGACTCAAACCAATTAATCAGTTATCAAAATAGTCGGCGATTAATTTGATAACTGATTGATTAATCGTTGCACGTCTAATGTTAACTGTAAATTCGACAGTTGAAGCGAGTGAGTGGTGTAGTGAAATTTCATGTCATACTCATAGTATGTGAAATTTGTTTTTCCCCTTCCTCTGACAGAAATGATGCATCTAAATGTCTAAATGTTGCTGCTGTGAAATCTCAATTCAGGCCATTATCTTTGACCTCTAGGATTTGTAGTACATTACATTAACCAGCAGGTGTCACTCCCAGTGTGCCTATCCTTGATGCATGGATTAGTAGAGATGTTCTTTATGTCTATCCAAAGCACATAAAAGGTAGTAAAATAAACAAAAATTTCAAACATTTTTGGCTTTTAGCTGTTGCACAAATTAAGCGACGAAATAGGAATGTTTTCATCAAAAATGATCAAACCTGTGATAGTTTGCTAACTCGCTCCTCTTTCTCTTTCTCTATCTCCATCTCCCTCACTACTACGTTTCCCTTCTGTCCCAGTGGAGTCCTGAGGAAGAGCTTATTTTGACCAAGCTGACGTTCATCGGCTCTGGTGCGTCTCTGTGTGCACTAGTGGTGACCTTGATGCTGTTCACAGTGCTGGAGTGAGTAGCTGATTTTCCTTTTCCCGTTTACCTACAATGCCAACAGATCTGCCTGCTTTCTCTCTGTTTGAGCCAACGTGCACAACTCAGCCGCAGCCCCTTTTTCTGCATTGCTAAATACATTTAACATGTATATGTATGAAAATTAATGAAAAATGAGAGCTGAATTACAATCTACTGGATGTATAATTGTGCTTGTTTCTAATAACTTATACATCAGGTCAGTATTCATAGAGCATAACAATTCAATGCATTTTCAAATAAGTTTATTCCTGTCAGGCAAAAGAAGCTCTAGAAATCAATTAAACTATGTTAGTAATAATAATAATATAGCACTCATAACAGCAATTAGCCATATGTGGAATCTGATCAACCATTAAGGTCTTTACACACAATCTCACTCAGATGGCTGTAGTGGGTATGAATGAACATCACTTCCTCATAGCCTAAGCTAAGGGAGAAAGGAGGAGTACACCACATCTACTTTCATTCTTTAGTAATACAAAATGCTTTGCTGTTTTTTGCGATTGATTCACACATCAATATATTTTATGAACTGTTGTTTTTTTGTCATGAATACTTTCAAACAAAATGCAAATATTACGCAGTGAAAAAGCGATCTGCTCTATTTTTTCAGAACAAGGTGGATTTTCTGAGCTTTCACACCATAAAGGTGTCAACCAGTGAAGTTGTGTGGAACAGGCTGAGCTGCATTTACGTTTATAAAACAACAAAACGGAGCGTCTTTATTACTTCTTTCAACTGTGGAAAATGTAACATAGATGAGATGCACTTTTCACAATAAAAGCCCTAGACATGTAATATTCAGTGGCAAATATTTCACAATTTTTCGTCGTTTATTTGTTCAATCCCCAGTGTGTACAGGCCTTTGGAGTGAGTTCAAGGTCAGGGCTTCCCCTTGGCCTGTGTAGGACTTTCCAATTAGTTTATTTACTCTGGATTAAATTCATAGAAATTTGTTCTTGCTGCCATCCTTGATGAAAATAACAATATTTAGTTTTAATGGATTAACATGTAAACCACTTGTTAAGTTCATAGTATATAGATTTTTTCAATTTAGTTATGCTGAAATTAAAATCAGCAATCCACTGCTGACTTTCAGACCTCCTCATGGTGTTTGATGTGACACTCTTTCCCACGCACTTAAGAGAGAGAGAACTTACTGCCGCTGTATAGCTCGCGCTCTGTTCCTAAGGCTGCTATGAGTATTGACTGGTGCTAATCCAGTAATTACTGTGGTCTACATGTGAGTCCACTCTGAAGGTTTATGGTGGCATTCTGCAGCCGTTAATTAACATTAGGGTCACTGAGGGATCACAATCAGCCGGAGAGGAGCTGTCCTGACAATTTATGACTGTCCTGAAATCAGAGAGTGCAGCCATGCATTTCACACACGTGCTGGTGTATGATGTACATGCATTTGTGTGCTTAAGTACACACAGCACACACACAAAGGTACACATGTCTTTAGACGGATGCGTAATCACACCGTGAAATTATGGTGGCCACAAGCAGTGATGCATATATGAAATGAGTCTAAATAGGTTGAACCCATCAGGCGGTAATGAGAGGCTCTTCATTTCATTTACCTATCTAAACCAGTTTCAGCTGTCCATGTCATTTATGTTACCTGAAATGGAAATATTCAACCGAGTAATGCCATCTAAAAACAGTGAGACTATCTGGTATATGAGCCATACACTGCCCTCCAGCATAATATTGATCAAATATCTTCCCGGTAATAAAGCATACTGAAAAACAAATTGAAGCAGTAGTTGCAAATTGCAGTTTTAAGTGTAACAGTTTCTTTGGGCGCTTTCACAAGCCATAGTCCGTTTGGCTAGTCCAGATCAGAGTGAATTTGATACTGCTGGTTCATTTTCTGTTTAGTCTGATTCGGTTTCACAGCGCATAAATTAAATCATATCAAATAATAAATTGTCTTTGCTGAGGGGCGTTTATGAAGGAGCAAATTTATCTTTTTTGTCTTGAGAGCTGCCACTTCTATGCAGGGAATCGTGGACTTTGATATATTGCTGTCGAAGTTTGACTCTGCACTGATCCACTGTATACACCCTTCTCCTCCAGCTTAACTTGAATAAATCTTAAGTCTCTTTCATGAACCTCATTGTTCTTGTGGACTTTATTTAGCATATTGTTGTGTTTTCTGCATAAGTCCAGGTCAGTCCACTCCCACTCTCATGTTAACCTGAAGTTTACCTGTGTCCATCTCAATATATGCCAGCTTAGGCGGCCTGCATTTTGGTTCGCTTGGAAATGGACCGACACCACCTCTCACAAGCGGTCTCGGACCGGTTGTTGTGGTCCGCAGTACAGTATGATTTCTGTGCTCACAACTGCCCAAATGAAGCGCACCAGGGGTTGATTAAAACTGACTAAATGTTGGCTTGTGAAAGAGGCCTTAACTAACAATAGAAAGAAAGGAATAAGAAACTCAATGCTAAAAAGAATCAGGTCGTTTTATATACTTGGTTACTACAATTTATAGTCACTATAGCAACGGACATATTGCTTGAACAACTTGGTGCAGTCAAATAGCTAATGGATGGATTGCTGTGAAGTTTGATACAGACAGTCATGGTTGCCAGATGAATCCTACTGAGCTTTGTGATCCTTCACTTTTGTAGGGCTAGCAGCCCTAAAATTAACACTTGTCTATGACTTCTGAAAGTAAGGACTGAATTCTTGTCAGCCTCAGCTTTGCTTTGAGAATAAGACTTGCGAACATGTTAATGGTATTATGCTAAATGCTGCATGTAGAATACCTGCATACATGTTAATGTGCTAACTGTAGGCCTGTTAACATACTAATGCTCAGCTCAAGGCTTAGCTAAGAATAAATACAACTCAGGTAACTGTCCTAAATGTGTAAAATGTCCTAAAGGGTATAAAGGATGACATTGTGGTGTTTCCGTTTCCATTTTTTAAACATCCTTCAATTTTATTTTCTTGTTTTCAAGCCTCAGTTGGCTGTTTGCATATATGCAAAACTATTTACTATGCTTTAAAATGTACCATTAATTTGCTAACATTTTTGTCGTCACTATGTTGTAATACTATCACTTATAACCATATCTACTTTTAAGACAAGATCTGCCCAAAAACTTGAAGTTATCCCTGTCTGTCCGTAGTATCCCCAAATCCGACCGGACGTCCATCCATAAGAACCTGTTCATTGCTCTGATCTGCGCCCAGGTGATCCTGCTCTGCAGCGGCTCAGCCATTCACAACAAGGTACGGGTTCCTGATTTTAATTAATACATAAAAGTGAACGACGGCAGTAAGACAGAAGTCACTTGCTGACTGTTCGTTGACAGATTTAGTGTTGAATTCAGTCAAATGTTGCATGAAAAGTAGATCATCAGGCAGAAACCGATGCAAAAGTGACAAAAGAATGAAAGCGCAACAAAAGATACCTTATTTTGTTGCACATTTTGTTCAACAACATTTATTATTGTTTGTTTTTCACAATAAAAATTAGCAATATAAATCAATATTTTAAAATGGTTTTAAATATAATCCTCATTTAGTTATTATCCATGGCACAGTAAAGCCTTTGTTGAAGGTGGCTGTTAAGCTTTTATCTACCTTCATGTACATTCAAATATTAACCCACAGCACTGTGATTTAATTGACGGATGGATGGACGGATTTTATTGATTTCAAATTGGGAAATTATTTTGTTACAGCAGCAGTTTATCCAGGCACTGCACAACAGTAAATATAGTAAATGAATGGACATCTCAACACTATAAGAGAGATACACTGTATATCTATACAGTACCTATATTTTTAGAATACACTATAGATATACAACTATTATAACTAAAATATAAACATGATGAAATACTATATAAATGAGACTTGAAATCCAACTCCATAGCCTAGCAAAACAAACGTTTTGGTATTGGATGTTACATAAGTGGCCACTAATGTTGTATCCATCAGCTATAACACATGGCTCAGTCTTGCAGTAGTCACTCAATGGCCTGTAGTTGGTTTGACCCCTGGTCCTTTGACCCCAGGTCATGTCAGGGTGGGCTTTACTCCTGGGGGCAGGTGGCCGCTTCATCAAGTGGGTTCGTATGTATATATAGGCTGACTGACCGTCAGGAAGGTCATTTATTAGATTTTAACAAGGTATTTAACACATGCTTTCGATCCAGTCCAGAGCTGTTCATAATGAATTAATCTGGGGGGTTTTAGTGTTCTGCTAAGGTTGCTTCAGTAGGATATATTGTTGTTGCATGGCACATTTGGTAGTTGCTGGGATTGAATCTGCGATATTACAGGTTTTCTATAGTCTTTCTCACCATTAGACAAACTTCGTTCTAAAAACAAATTTGTCTACTCTCCTACCATTGTATGTGGATTTAATTTTTACATTGTCCTGTTTACCCTACTTATAATTGCCCATTTTAGATTAAACACAACATACTTTCAACACAGTTTATCAGCACTGTAAAATCTGTTCCATTATGAATGAGATGTGAAGATGGAAATTTCCTTAACTTAGATTACATCTACTAAAAGCATGCCTCAACAAAAATTATTTGTCCATTTGGGAATGTAAATGGAGTAAATGAGATGTTAGTAATCACTTGCCTCCTCATTCATCATCCACGGTCATGAGCTGCCCTTAAACTATCCATCAACTGGATGTAGTTATTTGACCTCTGACATTTTGTGCTTGTGTGTTTCAGGACAGAAGCTACTTCGATCTGTTATTTTCAGTTGAAAAGTGAAATGCTTCACATCCACTCTTTCATAAATTCTAGTTGAATATTGTAGTGTCAGATGAGTAATTTGTGATGTTTGTAGAGCTGATTATTGCTTGTTTGGGGACGGCAGTAGCTCAGTCTGTGGGGACTTCGCTTGTGAACTGAAGAGTGGTCGGTTCAAGTCCCAAGTGCCAATTCACCTCATGGGTAGATGACTAGATGTATATTTCTATAGAATATACAGTCGGTCAGCTAAACTTCCTTTTGCTTCCCACAACTCTTCTTGTGTCTGTATAAATTTGGATTGGATTTTTGGAGGGAGAAAAGTGGCCTTTGCAAATAATGGTCCAGAGTAATGTGCAATAAACCAATTCTCCCTCACGTACAATATACCAAAAAGGACTAGTTTCTTGGAAAATTGAAGTTAGTTAAATGATGTTATCGTCAAGGCGTGCCACTCAGGAGCCTGATCTGAATGCTTGAAATGTAAAGTGTATCTGCCTGCGTGCCTGTGCTGGTGTGCTTCTAGGTGGCGTGTACACTCGTGGCAGCACTGCTCCATCTCTTCTTCATGGCAGCATTCAGCTGGATGCTGGTGGAGGGTCTGCTGCTCTGGAGCAAAGTGGTCGCCGTAAACCTAAGCGAGGATCGTCACATGAAGTATTACTATCTCATCGGCTGGGGTACGACAGCTCAACAATAGCCAAATCGCTTTCTTCACATACGTGTGCAGTGAATGTGCAGGATTCTGCTCAGGATATTGTAATCTACTCTGACATAAAGCTGATGATTTAAATCAATTTTATACAATATAAAAATACACCATATTTGCAGGAAATATAATACTGTGTGCCTGGTGTTTGTAACCATTAGCATCACAATGGTCTCTTAATGTGGCTCTATTTTCTTCTCCTATCTCTTCCTCTTCCTGATTATCTATCTGGCTACTTGTATTCTTTTCCCTTCTTCTCCTCCTCCTCTCTCTCTCTTATTCCCTTCCCTCCCTCCAGGTCTGCCGGTGCTGATAGTCACCATCACGCTGGCATCAGCCTCGGGCAAATACTCGGCCGACGGCTACTGTTGGCTCAGTGTGCAGAATGGCATTATCTGGGGTTTTGCTGGGCCCGTCATCTTCATCATCATGGTCAGAAAATTAAATCCTAATCGTACCATGTATTCTGATCTGGCTGAAATGGTTAAAATACAGAATACAAGGCAGATTCAGCCACTATGTACTTTTAATGCTTTCCTTCCATGTAGTGTTCTACATTAGGTTTGAATATAGAAGCTAAAGTTACCAATAAAGCAGGAAACGTGATGTTTCCTGCTGTCTTTTTCAAACAGCATTATTTGGTTCGGTAAACATATCTCTATTTTCTTTACTTGCTCATTTCAGTACACTTTTCTCTGTTCATCTCTCTGTCACTTTGTCTCATCTATTTTCTCATCCTTCGGTTTTCCAGGTGAACGTCATGGTCCTGACCAGGGTGGTGGTCATCACCATCTCCACAGCCAAGAGGAGGTCCATCATGTTGGCCATGGGCACCAGTCCTGTGGATCAAGCCTATGAGCAAATCAGGTACAAACCACAAGGAGGCGCAATTTGTCCTCCTTTTTTTTTTTTTTTTTAAAGATTATTCACCCAGGGCGCAGGCCTTGGAGCAGACAAGCTGTAGTCACTGGGCGTCAAATAAAAAGCAGCTGGAAGATTTTATATTGGATTTGTCATTTTGGAACAGTGAGCCTCATTCATCAAACTATGTAGGAGTACATTTTGAATGCACTGCGTTAGTGCTTTTCATATACAAGAGCTGTTAGTGTTTTGGTGTCTTTCAGTGCTGACAAGACACAGAAATTATTTTTAATTTAAAAGGTCTTTTTGACCTGTCATATGAAAACCTGAAACCTTGCATCAAATTATTATTATTAATCAGAGGGTCTTATCCTTATACTGAATTGCTTGTAAGGGCAGTGAGTCAGACAGTTGTAGTGGTGTTATTATTATTATAATGAAGACTGAATTTTAGGGTGGACCTCTGAGAATGGATTAAAGATATATAATAGCAATGCAATACCATCTCTCGGTAGCTGCAGACTGAAATTAGCTGCAATTTTACTGTCTTTCAAGAAAACTTTAATTCATCATAGCTTACTGTTAGGATGCTATATATATATACACATTTTTATTGTTCATTTTATATATGTTATTTAATTATCTATTACTTGTTGCTGTCTCTGTTTGAATGATAATTAATTTATTCCATGTCTGTTGAATTATTGAGAAGAATTGTGATTGGTCAGTCACCCTACATGTTATTTATCATCTGTAAGATTACTTGTGAAAAGTTAACCTACTAGTTTTAGTGTTTACTGTGGCTAAACGTACCTTGTTATATTACGTTTTTTTGTGAGTGTTGCGCTGCGATGTCGTTGCAGAAACAATATCTCCCTCGCTTCCTTTTTTTCCTGGCACTTGAAACTCTGCTGCGTGTGATGGAGTAGATTTCCCCCAGCAGGCTTGTATATGATCCTATCAGTGAAAGTCATGTTAAAGTGTATATGTTTTTTCACTACCTCAGCCCACCGGGGCTCACAGTAGGGGCTTTATGAAGGTTCTCAAAGCAGGCCTTGAACCATTTGGCACCCCTGGGTGGCAGCCATCTCGGAAACTCAAACACATTCCTCCGCTGAATAAACTAGGGCTTGCCGCCCGCCATGTCACACACACACGAACACACACACAGCTGGTGCGGTTTGGCGGTCACCTGAGGGGGAAGATAATTCCACTCTAAACAGAATTAAGGTGGATTTAAGGTGGGAAGTTGTCACCCCATGAGCCTTTCCAGCCACACAGTGTTGTATATGGAAAAAGCAGCCTGCCAAAGCTGTTCAGATTTGTCCAAAGGGAGCTGAGAAGTTGTGAAACACAGAATTGAGTTCAGGACGATCAGGGAGGAAGTACAATTTTTAGGGAATAGCTAATTTCATTTTATCTGGTAGTAGTTTTTGTGTGTTTGCCAGCATGTACATGTACTGTATATGCTTACATTCTTGTGCTGTGATTTGTTCTGTGTGTGTATGTGTGTGTGTGTGTGTGCGTGTGCGAGCACAGGGCTGCAGTAAAAGCAGTGCTGGTGTTGCTGCCCATCCTTGGATTGACGTGGCTGTGTGGTGTCTTGGTGCCTTTCTCCATTGTCATGGCCTACATCTTCATCCTCCTCAACTCCCTGCAGGTACACACACACACACACACACTCACACACACACAGTTGTTGCCATCAAGTGAAAAATTACATTTTCCATTACTGAGGAAGTTCAGTGCTCCGTAGGTTTTATGAAAAAGTTTTAAAACCTTTTCAAAGACAAAAAACAAGCACATTGGTCATATGAAGGCAAAATAATTTTCGTTCATTGTATGAAATATTGATATTTTGGTCATACAAGGTCTTTACCTGACTGCAGAGAAATGCAGGCACCAAATAGAAAAGAAATAATAAAGTACAGGGGGATCTATTAAAAGTATGTTTTCATTAGTGTATAATCACCTGAAAATAATAATGAGAAGAGTTGTTGTTTTTTCGTTAGCTTATATTGAGCCATTTATATCTACATACCAAGCAGGTCCTCTTTGTAGAACTGACTGCCATGTTGTGCGCCATATCTCTACAGTATTTCCCAGACTTGGGCTGGAGTCGATAAGCTTACTCGCTCCTGTTGCTGCTGCTGTCTCTCTGTCTTGCCTTGCCACTGACTTCCCACGTATTCACACTCTCTACACACTGCCTCTGCTCCAAATGACCTACGTTACTCTAACAACAACTGGCTTTAGAGAGGGCCATCAGCGTCTTCGCGTCTGCTGCTGTAGCAATCCCACATGCTTGGCACACGGGACAGGCTTCATTTGGTTGCAATCTCAACCTCCCCCCTTGATAACGGCAGACCCTACGCACTGTTCCTTTAAGGGCATTGCTACGACCCCGGAAAACGCTCATTAATGATGAGGTCAAACATAATCACAAGACTCAAGAGTTTGCAGAAAAGTTTTTATTCTCAATAAGACCAAATGGAATGTTATCACAACAAAAAACAAAAAAACAAAAAAACAAATCAAATAAAACAGGCTAGCTATCACTCAAAAATTATCCCACTATTAACCAACCTGGTGAGCTGGCAAAAAAAGAAAAACAAAAGGGGAAGCCACCTCAGTCCAGCCCTTACAGGGCCGGCGGAAGTGGGTGCTTCCCTCTACCCCTACTCACATAATCCCCAACTAAACCCTAACAAACAGAAACAAACCGCGAAAACTAGACCACCAGCCTCACCAGAAAAGATAAAGAACCACAACACAACCAACTACAAGTGGTCACATTACCACTGATGCCTCTGCTGCTGCTGCCAGACCAGAGTGAAAACAGAGTGAGCACACGTCCCCTCCCCCTCTTTATTGCTTCTTGATCACCTGAGCAGCCACACCTGGAGAGAAAAACACAGAGCAGGAATGAGGCATCAGGATCAGCACGATCAGAAGGGGGAGGAGCACGTAACAGACATAATCAGGGTTCATCAATCAATCTGTTTTTCTAAGCAGACACTGTGGGGCCTGGACTTTTTGGCCTAATTAGCCTTTTTAATATTTTCACTTAATAACAAAAGTAATGTTATTTTTATTAGCCTATATGAGACTCATAAAAACATGGGAAATTCATAATGATATATACTTAACTAGACCTCACTAATAGGAGGCAGTTCACTGAGGAGTGATGCTTAAAATCTGTAATTATGGAAATGTAATTGCAGAATGCAGCTTGTGGTCGTTTATACAGGGCAGGCACAACAGACTGACTAAAATGCACATGTGAAGGCACATTATAACGGGGCTTAAGCACTTTGAACTAGGGAAGCTAATTTTGAAAAATGTTCTTAACCGATAACCGACCCTTGGTTATCGATTATCGATTATTAACCATTAACAGACAAGATTAGTGCATCTCATGCAGCGGTGGGCACAACAGACAACAGCTGCTAGCGTTGCCCGTTGCTTCGTCCCCGCTGGAGCTTAACTTCAGCGAGCGTCCGACAGACTGTGTGTGTGTTTGTTGGTGGTGTTATAGCTGTGAATGTAGTTGTAGCAGACAGTGTGTGTACAGTTTGTCAGTGTGTACGAGGCTACAAGCTAGGGCTGTCCCCTCTTAGCTGATTAGTCGACTAAGATAAGTCGTTTTTTTTATGCTTTTTTCATGCTATGACTTATTTCTAAGAAATGTATGAGCACATCTCTGGTAAACACAAGATTTAAAGTGGTGCTTTTGTGTGATTCTTTGTGATCGAAACTCAGTTTTATAGATCTGTTGGCTAAACCAACTAATCAATTAGTCGACAAAATCATGTTAGTCGACTAAAAATTTCTTTGGTTGGGGACAGCCCTAGTTTCCTCAATACTAAATTCATTAAACACAGGACTGAAACATTGTTATTGACTTATTTCAATACATATACTAACAAGGAAACTGAATAACAGGAGTAATAGTATTGTTTTTACAAATGTGAATATACTTGTGATTGCTATTATCAAAACTGAATTTTTTTTTTAAATATGTGATCAAACATGCATCACTGTCGGTGATAGAGGTGGCACTACTGGTAACAGAGAGACATCTCGAATTTTGCTACTTAAACATTCTTGAAAACAGCCATCTAACATGTGTAGTAATAAAGAAGAACAAATGTAAGACCAAATAACGCCGCAGCTAAAACTAATGCGCAACTTCAAATAAACTTCAGCAGTTTATAGGCCGTAAACTGCTTTTTTTTTTTTGCTTCAATGAGAAACAGAAAGGTTTTCCATTATACATTGTAATTCTTCCCTTCTCTCGAGCTGAGGGTACACAGACTGTCAAGGTTTTTATTTGTCAGTGACAAGGCTGAAGCAGAGAGGGGAAAAAAGAGCCTTGGTCTGGCTTGTGTTAAGCAGGTGCCACATTTTAACAGGGAAAGTTGATTTGTATTGTTTGTTTGATTATTCCTGCTTTATGCATTCAGAGGTCAGCGTTATTGTTGTTGTTTGTGACTTATCAGCGTTGATTTTCTGCTTTTAGTGCTGAAACTCAACTTGTTTTAAGAGGAATATTTTTATAGGCACTGTATAGATATACATATAATAATTATAACGCATACTGCCAGAAGTAGTATACCTGTGTGGGCGTCACAAATCCATCTGATTTTAAAATTGTCACAACTGAAATATTGGTTTTCGCATGGAAAAAGAGCCCCTGTAGCGTATTTTCCCACTGCACTGCAGTGATTGAATGTGAGGATGAAATCATGTAATTCTCTGACTGCGGCAGGCAGCCCCGCATTACCCAGCTTCCCCAGCATGTCCAGATCCGCCGCTCCGATTTGTAGTTGTCTTTTAATCAGCTGTATCTTTAATTGAGCTGTATATTTAACGAGAAAATCAATAGAGGTTTTAGCTGCAGCCTGATCATTAAGCAAGTCCCCTCGGTTGCCATAAATAGTTTCTGTTTCGCCCTCATATCTAATTATATTTTTTACATGTCGACGGTAATTAATACCGAAGGTTTTCTGGGCTCTTACTATATGACTTCACTGTTTCACATGTTAACACGTCATTTGGATTTCTGTTCTTTTCCTGATTCTGTCTGTCTCTGTTTGGTCAGCTGTCCACTGCTTGCCTCTCTTTGTCTGTTTGATTCTCTCATTTCGTTGTAACAGCACAAAACAGACGGCGTAATTCATGTTAATCTTCTCCTATCCTGTTAGTCACATCATTTATCATAATTTTGGCATGTCACATATTGCAAATAAAAGCATACTACAGAAAAAACAAGCACCACTTTTTAGAGTTTTTAGTTAGAAACATGTTGATGGCATTTTTAGTCCTCCCTTTAAGACCTGGTCCTCAAACAGCTCTACATTAACAACCCAGAAAATACCAACACCTTGTCCTATTCTACTTCATTTGCATGTTGTTGCATTGATTATTCCATCCGTTGGTCATGCATCCTCTACAGGGCAAGGAAATGCCATTAAATTCTTTACATAAACAAGTAGATAACCCAGATCATTTAACATGTTTTTGTGTGTGTTGACGGGTTTCTGGGTAGCTGTAGGAGGCCCCTGCAATAACTAGCTGCTCCTGCATAATAGGAGCTACATATTGTGTCTTTAATAAGCCTCAACAGGTCAGGACACAACAGAAGCCCCACCAGGCACCAAGCTGCCCCAGTGACACAGTCCATTGACCCCACTGCTCTCTGCTCCGCATGGGGTCGAGTGACACTCGTAGTGGCAAAGGTCCTGTGTGTTTTGGGAGGATGTCCAGACATCTGGAGCTGTGTTTGCGTCCACAAATTCAAATAGTGTGGTCATGACTGTGACGTTCTCCTTTAATTTGATCTAGTTGGCATTCTTTTCTTTGCCTGTTCAGCCATGATAGTGACGGAGGAGCTTTATAATCACAACTACACAAGATCCTTTTCAACTTCTGCTGAACACAAGGATAAGATAAGATGACCCTTTATTAGTCCCACTGAAGGGAAATTTGCAGGACTACAGCAGCAAAGGGGACAGTGCAACAACAAGCGGCATCAGTGAATTAAAACAAAATACATGAATAAGTAAAGATATAATAAATATGTAAGTAAGCAGTAAAGATATAATAAGTTAAGTATGGCAGATTAAGTAAAAAAAATATAATAAACAAAGTAATATTGCACTGAATGTTGATACAGCACAGTTTAGTCTACATTGATACTGCACATTAATAAATGAATGGTCAGTTTTTGGTATGTTCATTCTATGGTAATGTAAAACATGAATTAATGAGCGACCAATGATTTTTTTCCCATGAAAAGTCTTCAGTCAAATAGCAGTAAAAATACATTTTCAAAATAGATTTTTCTTTTTGCTGTAGCAGGTAATATAGGTGCTCAAACACCTGTGCTGTTTAGTTTTGCTTTTTAATCTTTTGCATTGATAAATGACTCACAAAACTTGTGGAGGAAAGGAGTGCTGACATAGTTTTAACCACCATGCTAGTGTCATGGCTCTAGGGAGCATGGCTCTAGCGTGCTGCTTGATTAGACAGTTAGTCACTTTGGTCCGGACTATGACATCTGCAGATTGGATTGTCATGACATTTTGTTCTGAAATTCATAATCCCCAGAGGATGACACCACTCTGAGGTTGGTATTCATGGTTCAGAGTGAAAATCTATACAGGTGTTGGATGCTTAGCTGCAGACTGTTTAGCGGGCCAAACTGTTTTATTAACTGAGAGAAATATCTTAATATTTAGAGTGAACAGTGTGGACGACTGCACGATTATGGCCAAACTGATAATCACAATTATTTTGATCAATTTTGAGATCACAATTATTTATCAAAATGAATTTTAGGGACACAATATTTGTATTGCACTTTCAAATTTAAATAAACAGAGCACTGCTTTCACATTCACATTGTGCATCTAAATAAGACTGGTCCTTATTCATAGTGCATCTCCTGGAAGCAAATTCAGATTGTGCTAAAACTTTTTATGCAAAATTAAATCAGCAGAACACTGCTTTCACTTTCATGTTGCACTAAAGTCCTAATTTACAATTTTTTGCAAAAGTGAAGTCAGTTTAGGAAGTGCTAGACTTGATATGTAGCATTGCTTTCTATGAGTGGAGCTCACATTTTAAAGTATCACAGGCGATCAGATACAGACATTCATGGTCTCCAGAGGATGAATTGTAACAATGTTGATCCCTAACCTTCCATCTAGCACCATCGTCTGGTTTTTGGTCAGTGCTAATTAGCAATCGTTAGCGTGATAACATGTTAACCAAGATGGTAAACATACCAATTAAACATCAACATGCTAGCATTATCATTTTGAGTGTATTAGCATAGTGATTAGCTGCTTGGCTTAGCATGGCTGTTAGCCTGGCTGCAGTCTTGTCGTTAGTGCTGTTGCAACATTATTTTTTCCTTTTCCTCTAAAATTAGACCCTACATTACAATAGACCACCGTTGTCTTATAGAAGACAGTCTTGCCTCTTCAATGCTATTGATCCCGTTGGGAGAGAGAGAACAGTTGAATATAGTCCCACTATAATGGCTACTCATAAAGATGATGAAATGTGTGAAACCTTAGCAACACTGCATGCAAAGCCTGAGCTGGTAGGCGAGGAGGTAAAAAAAAAAAAAAAAAAAAAAGATAAATAAATAAAAATGCTCAAGTTTTTAGGAAATCGTTTTTTATTTGCAGCTGTTGTATTTTCAATGGGACCAGCCAAAGCAACATAAAGCTTAAGCGGCAAGCCTTTACTGTTAAATCAATAAAACAGATAATGTTGACAAGCCTTTTTCATTGCCCTTCCTCCTCTTTCCCCTCCATCCTGACAATGCTGTCTGAAGTGTCTCTGCTGTTGCTGTTATTTCTCTCAATAGAGACCTGAGCCGGCCGTTTTGAGCAAACATACTGTAGACCTGGCATAAATGCATGTCTGCCGCGCTGACCTCAGCAATCAGGGGTTTGGGATTTTTATTTGTGTTACATTAACTGATGGCAGATGACGCTCAGTTTGAGTGAGAGTCACATCCAGGACATGGTATCTATTACACTCCATCACTTAATGTGCAGAAGGTGTTGACAAAACAATAAGACAACAGAGCGTGCCTGCTTTTTCTCTTAACTAGTCTGCTGGTGAAGCACCAGCCCATTGTCATTTTCAATACAGAGGCTTTATTACACAGCATTGTAGTGTACTCAATTCTGATTGGTCAATCACGGTGTTCTAGCAGACCGTAGATGTATAACAGACTGTTGCCATGGCCGCAGTTCTGATGCCAGACTCTGGCGGACTGTTTTTGTGTCATATTATTGATTGCTTAAGTAAGTAGCTGTGTAGTAAGCGGGATAATGCACAGCTAGCTGGTCGTTGTTGTGAAAGAAACCCATTCAGGGTGATGAGAGACCTCGTGTTGGGGTGCGGCATTGCCCTGTCGGGGTTTCTTTCATAACTACAACCTGCTAGCTGTACATTATCTTTTACTTGTCACAGGCACCGGTGTCGGGTACCACCGCACAAGGCACCCCTTAGTGTTGGTATGAAGCGCACCAGGGCGTTCCATTAACTACAATTTCACCCATCCACAGCGAAGGTAACGCTCAGAGAAAGTGTGACGGGAATGTGGTGACATAGTTTAAAGAGCGAAAAGACACACAGCGGGTGGGTGGGAGGGGAGGTGGATGGGTCCAACAAACACACGGCTTTAAGATAAGATAAGATAAAATATTCCTTTATTTGTCCCACAGTGGAGAAATTTACATCAATCAACAATCAACGATCCACGTCCTGTGTGCTGAGTTTCACTTTCACGTTACAATCAGCTGTTTGTTCTTGTCTCATGTTCACAACGTTCAGTGTCATTTTCACTGTACAAATGTAGCAGTTTTAAGTCCAACCATTTAGTTCTTTCCTAAACCTAATTGTAATGGCTTTGTTGCCTAATCCTAAATTGATGCCAAGGGGTGTGACAAAGTGGTGCTATGTGAGGAGTTGGGATGTGAACGCATAGGAAGCACTGTATTTGCATCTGTAGTTTATGCAGCTAAAATGATACTGTATGTTGTTATTTAAGTTTTAGGATTTTCAATCCTCAATTTTGATCAACGCAGTAACATTAAAAAGTCAAACAATGCCTTTTTTTTTTAGGAAGCAGTGAAATTATTATTGTATCAACATTCATGCATCTTTGAAATTACTGTTTTTTTTAAAACCCAACTGGCGAAAAATAACAAAACAATAATGTCATGTCACGCTTCATTTCAAACAAGATCATCAAAAACACAAAGCTGTATTCATGTAGTTTGCATCGGACAGCATGAAGGTGGTATATATAGAGTTTTGAGCGCTGTTCCTCCGAGTCGATTCTAACTTCCTACTCTGAGCCAGTAGTTTTTATGAACATCTTCACCATAAATACAGGCATGGCTCATCTGCTTCCTTATCAAGCTGGAGATAAATAGCATGGCGTGTTGTATGTGTGTGTGTGTGTGAGAGAGAAGAGGGACTGGGGGCTCTTTGGGTAGCCCATAAATCGCTCCACCCTTCGTCATCCAATCTCTGGGCAATGTCATTCAAAACCCCCGCACTATCCATTACCTGGGTATAATAGGCTCCTGGCCATGCAGTGTCCATCTTATTATTAGCCCATAACTTTAAACTATCAATAACTTTGAGCTGCAGAGGGAGGCGGGAGCAAGGAGGAGAGGGGAAAACAAAGTAGAGAGGTGAGGGAAGTTAGGGAGCCGGAAAAGAAAATGTTAGGGTAGCGATCGTCCTCTGCAAGTTGGTGAGAGTGCAAGTGAGTCCCCGTGGTTTGTTTTGTTAATTTTGCAGGCGATGTATTTGTCGAGAATGTGTCCTTTTACTTGTGTTATTTCAGTTTGCTGCCTGTGGAGGGCAACCCTGTGCCTTGTCATCACAGTGTGGAAATACAGAGAAATCAGTGAGCGGATTCATCCGAGCCGTTTCATTCATATCACATTAAGGTCTTTCATATCACAGGAGCTGGTGACAACAATGTTTTTGTATTTCTTATGAAATGAACAGACCAGCTAGTGGTAATGAGATTTTACAGGCATTCAGCGAAGCTTTAGAAGTGAAAATTATCATTCACTCAGGGTTAAATCTGACTTTAGGAAAGAAACTGTATATGTCTATGAATAATGCAGTAATTGTATATTAGTTTAGTAATTCAGAAATTCAAAAGAAAATGGTACACAGTGCTGACCTGACATCACTTTCTGTTTGAAGTGGGAACACTATTTTAATATTAAAAAATAATAAGCACGTTGTGAAAGAACAGCTCTCCTTCAGGTTTATATAGGACTTTTTCAGATAAACAAGCACATTTTGTTAATCAGGGTTATTATTTTACTCTCCATGTTAAAGTCCCTCCTTTTAACATTTACAAACTCTTTTTCATTTCCATAACAGTTTGTTGCATCAGTGCATCCTTTTCATTTCCATGTGGGCATCTGTTGTTCATTCATCAGACCATCCAAAGCCATATTAGACACTAAATAATGCAAAGAAAAATTGACTGGAAAAGCAGCGTTTTACCCGGGGCATAGTTTTATCTTAAGGCTTCAAGTGAATATTGTTTCCACTGAAGCGAATACAGAACCTCCTTCTTCCATAAACCCACTCTCACACATTTGGCTAGTGGAGCATGACATCAGAGTGGATCCAAGATACAGATATGATCAATACAGTGTTGCTCTGCTTATTGATTTTTGCCATATGGGAGATTTGTTGTGTGAGTAAGCAGTGCTTTTACAGCATCAGAAGTGATTGTTTGAGAAGGGGTGATTTTTCTTTTTTGTCCGTCCTGTAGCTCAGTTACTGCAAATTTGTATTCGTACTACTGGAGTCAGTGGTTCTATTCCCAGTTTAGCTTCATGCAGCTTCAGTGGCAGTTTAGCAGCCTTTTATTAAATATTACATAATGACAACCACCTTTGATATCACTGACCACAGCTGGAAAATCTGAGATAACATTTGTTCTTTATGCATTTACTTTGTCATTAAATTTCACTGACATGTTTTTTAGTATTATTATTTGAGTTTAGCAATCATCTAATATTATTGAGTAATTTATCTGAAAATGATTGACTTGGAGTGCACAAGCTAACAAAATGTGTCGCAGATTTCTTTTTTTTTTTTCCATATGAGGCATTTGCCTTAGTAACTCTTTTGCTAAATAATAGAAATTGGGGCAAATTTCTGTCAGGTATTGTCAGCTACTGAGCTTCAGACTGGACGTTGAGGTGAGAGGAGCTGTAACTCAGAACCATCGATACCAGTGTCAGCCTTCCACTACCCACAGCCATTCCCACTGCGATGGGCCCCCTCAAGGTGAAAAGTCGTAGGCTTATCCAGACCTCACAGCAGGCCTAAAAATATCATATGCACAGATTAAATTAAGTCTGCTTATTTTCTCATTATGGGATTCACTGATTATATTCTCATTTCCAAAAATGTTAATATTAATAAACTAAATTGTACAGATGTTATGGTTTGCTGTGATTTGTAGGCCATGAAATGGCAAAACAGGCATCTGAAAAAAATCCAATAATGCTAGTATTTTCAGCATTTTATTTATCCAGATTAAAGTTACAGGGATGGAGCATTAATAAACATTTCTGTAAATGAGGCAGTGTTAGCCTCTTCAACTGCAGTCCCTGTGCAGGTGTAATGACAAAAGACGCATGAAATACGTTAAAACAAGAACGTTTTGCTCCATGCTTTTGCTTAGACTATACAGTAATGTACTTGATTTCACATGTTGCTCAGACTCATCTCAGTTCTTACAGAATAGTTTTAACCCTGCAGAGGTAAAACAGATATGGTCTGCACATTGAATTTGACATTTTTTTCAAACAGCGAGGGTTTTGCCAGTTAAACACCTTTGTAAAAGAAAAGAGAGTTATATTTATATACAGACTCAAATTACAGCTCAAGTTTCGGTTAGATGATCACATGATGCAATAAGAGCCAATAAGACCAAAGTATTAACTGTATCCATAAAAAAAAAAAAAAAAAAAAAAAAACTTACAGTACTTGTCTTAAAGGTCTGTGAATTAATCATTTTAAAAATTTTGGTGGGTCCAAAATTAATGTTTTTTTTTTTTTTTTTTTTTATCTCTGGAAGATATCTGTGGGTTTGGTTCCCACTTCTAATAAGGCTTGTGAGCCGAAAGTAAAACAACGGTATCATGTGGCATCTCTGGGTTACCACTTAATGTGGAAAAAATGCATAAATGGCTGAGATTAAATATTAAAAGACGCTACACACCTATAAAAGACACTAAGTGTAAGTGAAAAGACAAGCGTCCAATGAGACGCTTTCTGATGTTTAATTTCCACACAGTTTTCTCTGATTGCTGCCTGTGAACACAATTTTGTGGGTGCGTACTTGCGCTAATGATAGATTAACAGTTGCTCATGACATGCCTCCATTTTTAAGGTCAGTTCTGATTCCAAAAGATTTTCACATGTGAGAACAAGTCAGTGATCTGTGCAGATGTAGGATTTTTTTTTTATTCTTCTGTTTTTGCAAACAGAGTAAAAATAACAAAAAAAAACATCTGTGAATGAGGCCTGATGATATTTACGGGGAGCTCTTATTTAGGTATTTAGGCCTTAACAGGTGGCAGGCAAGAGTGAAAACTTTCCTATATACTGTAAGTGGTAGAAAGTGTGCCCTTAATATTACCTTGAGTCAACCTGCAGTTTTGAGGCTCTTGTAAAAGCCGGAGTAAAGCCATCTCCATCCTTGTTGTTGATCTCTGGAAAACCACATAAATCACATGTAAGTGGATCCATATTGGGGTCTTTGCTTTGCCTAACACTGTCACATATTAATCAGCTGTGATTTGCTGTTGTGGCTGCCTCGTAGCCGTGTGGTTCATGAGTCCCTAAAAAGCAGCTGCATCAAAAATATTCCCCCTACAAATTATAATTTCAACCTTTACTTTAACGCTAACCCCATACTGTCCAATATACTGTAGAATTAGAGAGCAACCACTGTTAAATTGGCCAGGTAAGTAATAAACTGAAAACAAAATGCAGAGAGCAAAAGCAGAGAATAAACCAGTGGATGAAAAGAGGTTTTGGTCGGCTTGTGCTGAGCATAAACCAAAAGCCTCTAGCGGGTGATAGAGGGGTTTGTGTGTCTGTGTGATCTTGTACTTACTATTGTAAGTGTGTGTGCATGTGTGTGCATGTAACCACTTGTCACCACTACCCTCAACCCCCTATAGACCAAGGAGTTAGAAGCTATTTTAATTTCTCATTTGGCTGAAGAAACAAAACAGAACTTGGATCCAGTTTCCCAGTCAGTCATATCCAGTCCACTCATCTGGACCACAACTGCACAACTGGCCCATTCAGCACCGCTTGCCCTCCATATTTCTTTTTTTTTCCCCCTGCTTTACCACGTTGTAACTGAGGCTCACTTTAATTAATTAATTTATTTTTTTTGCAGTGGCTGATATTTTGCCAATATTTAGTATTTCTTTTACATGTAATTTGTATAATGCTCAGCAATGACAAGAATTCCCCCACATTGTCATTGCTGATAGAGTGGAAAAGCCAATGAAGCAGCATTTTGTAAATGAATTATTTTAGGGTAAGCAGCTGCTTCAGACTTTACTTACTGCCAGTACAGAAGAGGTGAAACTATATATATATATATATATATATATATATATATATATATATATATATATATATATATATATATATATAAATAAAATTATGTACTGTATAATTCTAAAATAATATTTTAAAAAATCACATTATATGGACGTTTTAATGTTGACATTAGGGGTGTTGTCATACACCGGTATTGACAAAATGAAATAATGGTATCATGTTAATTTTACCCATATGTTTATATTGTGCAGCACCTCTTAAATCATTGTATATATACAGTTAAGATTACAGACTCTCTCTTGACCTCTTCAGCAAAAAGAGACCAAATGCACAATAAACAGAGTTTAAGATGAATTTGACTGATAGCATTATTATTATTTAAAATATTCTATATTTTTGCAAGTTTTTTGGTGCATATTAAAACCAGCAAGTTCAGTTTTTGTGAAAATGGGATTTATAAATTTTAGATCAGACGTAACCCAAAAATGTTCACAGACTTATAAGGAATATGATTTTGACGTGATTTTGTACACTGGTAATTCAAGATTGTTCACTTTTATGTAGATGGATTATAGTAAGTGACGGTGAAAAGGTTGTTTTTGATTTAAATGGACAATATCAGCACCTTTAATCTGCACGGGACTTGGTTGTAACCCAGTCTTTGCCGCCTACCCACACATGGTGAATGTATACGTACACATACGGGGACACGTGCAAGAGCCACACACACACACACACACACACACACACACACACACACCCCAAACCTCTCATCGGTCAGATTATGGAGGGAAATGTTTTTCATTTTGGATTGTTTGAGACAGCAGGAATCGTATTCCCTCGACGTTCTCACTCAGTCGGCTGCATCTCACATAACGCAGTTTAAAACGGCGGGCATCTCTCCCAGTGGAGTGGAGTTTACTGGACGTACTGGGACAGTTGTATGGCGGATATCGTTATCAAGATCCTGTTTTCTACTGACGTACTAACAATTACTTTTGAATAGTTTTGCTTTTCAAGACTGTGTAATACAGCATTAAATTATAATTAATCTTGCGCATAATACACAAATATTATTTCACATTAATAGTAGCCATTAATTTCAATTTTAAATGTTTTTTTTTAAAAATACACAATTTAATAAATTTATTGCGAGTAATGCTTGAAAACAAAAAGAGTTTCAAGTGTTTGCTTAAGGAATTATTAAAAAAAA
Source organism: Pterois miles (assembly GCA_947000775.1). Lineage (NCBI taxonomy): Eukaryota > Metazoa > Chordata > Actinopteri > Perciformes > Scorpaenidae > Pterois > Pterois miles. The sequence continues at coordinate 2,727,725 of CAMQGK010000552.1, forward strand.
CAGTGCAAGGGTGATGAAAACTTTTAAGTTAATGTAATCATAGGTAAAATCATGGAGATTTATTTATAAATCCATATTTTAATTAGTAGTCTTGGATAATTATGAGGTGGGGTTGAAAAACAAACAAATAAATGCACGACATGATTGTTTGCATTCCCATTGCCTGGAAAAATAACTTTCCCTTTGAAAAAGAGTCCACTGTTTGCATTGCATCCTCAATTACCAGCCGCGGCATTAAAACAATATTCAAACGGGATACCAAGGTCAGCGCTGGCTCCCACCACGCTTCTCCGAGATGGCACTCATAATGAGGATGTAGCACAGCTTTTTTTAAATAGTGTATTTATAGTGTGTTTTGTCTCAACATGTACTTATTTTTCCCCCCTTTTGTCTCTTTTCATCTTTTGCTGTATTTTTATTTTAACAACATTAACATTAGAGCTCTGTTGCACATTTCATAATGCCATATATTCACCTACTTGAAGGGAGGATTTCATACAGACAGAGGCTTAATCCAACATATTAGCATCAAGGTTTTTGAAAAAAAAAAAAAACCCGTCGTAAAAATGGTCACCTTGGTACCCTTGAAACTAACTGAAAAGAAGTCAGTGAAAGAAGCTGTTAAAAATATCAGTCTAGATTCTCTTCAGTGAATATTAAGTCTGGGAGTGAAGACGGACAAGTAAAACTGAGCAAGGAGCGACTGTAATTCAGATGAGGAAGGATTTTTTTTTAATGGGGGGGGGGAGTGAAATAGTATCGGTGAGATCAGTTTTTAAAGAACTGGCCTGGGAAAATAACGCGGTGAGAATAATAGGCTTCCTGTCAAAAGAGGCAAGAGAATTCCTGTCATTGCTCACGCCGGCACCCCTAAGACCTCTCCTTGTGTTAAACCTGCCGGCATTTATTTGCCTTAGAATTACCTGCCAGCTCAATTTAGTAATAGCCTGTGTCATAAGAAAGCAAACCATCCCCTTTGCCCCTTCCCTGCCATACCTGTATGTCTGCACTTCTGTGTGTGTGTTAGAGAGAGTGTACTCTGATTTGCCTGCTTATTGCACTTTTGTGTTTTCATCAGTGCTTTTTTGATGCATTTAGTGAAACGTGTCTGGGATTTTATGTTTGTGCATGTTCATATATGCATGTCAACAGGCGTGTTAATCCCATCAGCAGACTACCAACTTCATGACCACACTTCTCCGCATCCCCTCCTCCCCGTCGCTCAAACCCACACAGGAACAACTCCGACACACAAAATTACCCACGTCGTAACAGTGACCGTTCTATTTATAAGTTCACCGCCTTGCCTTTTGTATTGGCTGACACCACTTCACATGCGCTCACACACACACACACACAGCAGTGATGGCTGGTGTGGCTAGGTTACGGATAGTCCTGGTTTCCCTTACCCTGCCACGTCGCAGCAGATCTGTAGATTTGCCCGGCTTTGATGTATACTTTGCGGGTAATTAGCGAGAACTGGGTCAGCACGGGGCAAGAAAGCAGAAACCCTGTTGTTCTTCTAGTGGGTGGGTGGCAGGGAGGTGGAGGAGGGGACGAGGGTGCCGGGAGGTTAAAAGGCTGTCGAATATCAGTTCAAGTTTATACGTGAGCCGGTTTCTTTTTCGCTGAATTAAGGTTAAAGCAAGTCAACGCTGCTGCCTCTCAGCCCTTTCTAGATTATCTCAGTGGATGGAAAACGTGATCGTTTTCTGCAGCTTTTTATCAAGTTAGATTCATAATTAGTCTGGTTTATAAAATGAGAGGTTTAGCTAAACAAACATAAGACAAATAGAAGCAGCTGAACTGATGCCCATTAAGTGAAGGTCTACTGTTCTTAAATCCCATATTACTGTTTTTATGATTATTATTATAATATCTACCAGTGTTCATGATTAAATTAATATTAGAAGGTGTATAGCAAATATACTAGAGACAAATCACTATTTACTGAATGCATTTCAATAACAAATTTAGGCTTAATAACTTTATTTATGCTTGGTCAGCTGGCCAGTTGTCTCTGAAAAAGAGAAAATGGGGTATAAGTGTTAATGTACATCTGTACATTTTTAATGTCTATAATGCATATATTATGATATAGGGCTGTCCTCGACCAAAGCAATTCATAGTTGGGTAACACAAAAGCATCACTTTAAATCTAATGATTACCAGAGATGTGCTCAGAAGTTTCTTGGAAATAAGTCATTCAGCATGAAAAAAAAGCATAAAAAATGACTAAGTGACTAAAGAGAGAAAAAGACCAAAATGACCGACTCATCGACTAAGAGCAGGCAGCCCTCATATAACATAATGTAATATATTAATGTCTGCACAATATGATTTGATATTTAGTCGCTTTGATAACACTTTGGACCTGCTTAAAACAAAACTGGCAAATCAGGTGAAATAATATTACTGTGTAATTGACTAATCAAAAAAAAAAAAAAGTGCACCTGATGTTACTTTCATGATGCCCATTTATGAATAAAAAGGTGGGACATTGCAGAGGTTAAGTAGGGCAAGCTGTGAAATATATAGAGATGTAGATTTGTAGAGAAGCAGCTGTCAAGAGCTTCAAGCATGAATTAAATGAAAGACCTCACCTATAGAATAATCACAATATTAAGTCCTTATTAACTGATAGTTTGATTGTACAATAGTGTTAATTTCTGAATCACAAGTCTTTTTATATGAACATATATTTCAAAATGCAATAAATTCTAATTTTACGAGTCAAAAAATACATTTTTGACAGTAACTCCATTCTGACGTGACAAGGGCCCCTTTAAAACTGTGATTTACGGTACCAGCATTAATCAAGACAACTACCTGTAAACGTGGGCAGATCATTAAGAGAGCTTTTAGCACAATGTAAATCCCATGCAGAAATGATTTACTGACTGTGTGGCGGTGTCTGGGGAGCAGGGCGGCTACCTGTGTATTTTACTGCCAGTACAAGCATTGTGTGAAAGTAAACAAAACCGTGGCGATGGGAGCTGGGGAACAACAGCTCTGGCAGCAGGACACTGATTGGGATGTTGATCGTCCCCACTGGCCTCTTGCCCTTCCTGCTGTGGCCCCCGGCTCGTCCCCGACAGATACCTTGGGTCATTTCCCATGCGTGTCGACGCACAGAGAGATACACTCTTCCCTGTGAGTGTTTACAGCCACATGCTGATTCCTATTAATCTGCTTCTTGTCGGGACTGGGTGGAGGGAGGGTCCTGGTGGGTTTGTGTTGGACTGGGAGGCAGTTGAAGGTGGGTAAAACATTCACACACACACACAGAACCTGAAAGCCCCGTCTGACAGATTGCACCAGGCCTGGACTTCTTTTTACACTGAGCAGATGTGGTCTCCCACTTGTTTTCCTTAGTAATTATCCCTCATTAAGTGAAAGCATGTGCCAATCAAACAGCTTGGAGAGTGAGAGCAGGGCCTGGGCCAGGGCAGAGAGAGAGAGAGAGAGAGAGAGAGAGAGAGAGAGAGAGAGAGAGGGAGGGAGGGAGAGAGACCTATAGCCTCATCTCCACAGTGTTTTAAAGCCCAGTGTCATTTCAGAGTCATTACTAGATTAAAGGCAAGCCTCGCCGTGGTGCGAGAGAGCTGCAGCAGCTGCAGCGCTGGCATTATTATGGCTCATTTGACTTTCTAGTGGTTACAAATTTGATGATTATCACATTTAACACTTGCCATGTTCAATTATAGCTTAATGCCATGTAGACTTCTCAATCTTAGGCAGGGGCTCTCTGTCATTATCTGCATTAGCATTAATGCGTTTGATTAAATATCAACAGTATTGCACTTAATTTACATTGAATAGGGCATTTTTCTTTTGGAAATAGCTAAAGCTTAATTAAATGTATTTCTTATATTAACATCTAATAAAAGGACTTCCTGCGATATGAAAGTTGTATTATTTTGCTGCATGTCATAGTAAAAATAATCAATAATCAACTGTTAAACTAAAACACAGTTTTGGGTTTATCCATCTGTCTGTCTGTCATTTTATTAGTTATGCTTTGCTAGATTTAACCAGAGGGCTACCTCCATGTCTTAAAAATGACGCTGATGAACTTAAACTTGCACTCTTTCTAACAGCCAGCAGGGGGCGACTCCTCTGGTAGCAAAAAGAAGTCTGATTGTATAGAAGTCTATGAGAAAATGAGCCTCCTTTCACGATTTATTTTCTCAGTAAACATTGTAAACATGAGTTCATGGTCTCAATCACTAGTTTCAAGTCTTCATCAATACAACATGATGTTTATTTAATAAATTATGGTCCCATTTAGAGTCAAATAGACCATAAAGGTATGCTTTAGGACGTGGCCTGCGTTTTCCGAACTGGGAGCTGTTTTTATCTAACAACTTTAAACCTTTCACAGTCTGTTTTCAGTTTATTAAAGTTAATTGTAACATTTTGGTCGTCTAAAAATGTCTTATTTAGTTTTCGGTTCCACTCTCTCATGTCACTTCTGGCAGCGGCCAAAAATCAAGATGGCGACGGCCAAAATGATGAACTCAAAGCTTCAAAACAGCAGTCTGCAAACCAATGAGTGACGTCACCTAATGCATCTTAAAGTCTGCCACTACTTCCCTCAAACTGCATATTCTGTACCCCAGTCATTCCCAAAGACTGGGTCGGGTCCCACAGGTGGGTCGCAGGAGATTATATTAGCATCGCCAAATAAATTTTGTTTACATTTATATCCGCAGTTCACCTTTGAGCCACTTGAAGGAGCCTGTATTGTTCTGATAATTGTAGCCTACTTATTAAATGTTATATAATTACGCTAGCACACATTGTTTTACTGAAAAACCGAGAGCCTGTTAACTGACTAAACGCATTTATTTGGTCTCATTTATAAAGTATTTAACATGTGTATATATATTTTAATAACATGCACAAAACTTGATGGTTATGGGTGGTTTGCCCATTCAATACAATATAAATTAGCAGTAACAGTAATCTTCTCATGATATATTGCTATTGAGATTTGGGTCGCGATGGGTTTGGGAAACACTGCTCTGTCCGTGACCATGGGCTTCATTGTGAACTGTGACTGCAAATATAGGGTGAGTGAAGCCTCAATTCCTGAAAACCTTTTTTTGCAAACACTGTCAGACTTGAGTGAAAACCTGAGAGTTACAAGTTTTAAATTCCCTGATAGAAAATGATGGATGGAAAAGCTTTTTTTTTTTTTTTTCTTGTCCCAGCATGCATTTCAGACAGTGACAAAACCACCAGTGATCCTCACACCAAAAGGGGGCTGGGAGAAAAGAGTCTCCTCCAAAAAATAAAAGAGAGAAAAAAAAAAGCAAAAAACAAAAAGGAAAAACGAAGATATATGAAGTCTTCATGTCGATGAACTACCATTCATTTTCACTTTGAAGTCCTGCGAACCGTAGTGAAGTGTGATTGCATGTGACAGTTGCCGAGTCTGCCGGTTTATCATGATAGATACACCCTGCCGCCACGGTGGTGCTGTAGCACACATGTACGCTCATGCACACGCACATGCACTTGCACACGCTCATGTGCGCACGCACAGTTGCATGGACACAGGGACACACAGAGGTGCTTTTACGCAGGTATGTGCACATGAACGTAAACGTAGAACCACACACACAACCCGAATCTCACACTCAGCTCACAGGCAGGTCCTCTTTTAAATTGACTTAATTTTTCTTTCAGCCTTTCTGATCTACTGATCTTTTATCTTATAGTTTAAAAGCATTCAGACTTATTTAAATTCATTTTTGTTTTACTTACATTTTGAATTTTAGTTCGAGAAGTTTTTAAAGTACAGCGTGTGTTTGGGCTATTACTTCAACGTTTAAAAGCAAGATACGATTATACTAAGTGATTAAATGGGTTGATTTGCAACTTATTATTATAATTATCTGTTATGTAAAAAAAACTTAATGACAGGAACATGCACTGAATTAAAAAAAAATATTATCACTCATGTTTAGAAATTATTCTTATCGGTTTAAAGTGCATCATTTCTTCATATCCAAATAACGTATCTGTGGTTATTTACATGTCCGACAACTACAAGGTCACAGATGCAGCACAATAATGTATCATAAGACTCACCCGTTGACAATTCACACCACTAAATAAGCCAAATGTACTCTCTCTCTGTGTCTCTCTCTCACCTTCATGGACACACACTCACACTTCTTGATCTTGACACATGCCATTAACCTCAGCTCGGCTCACCTCAGCTGGGAAACAGCAGAGCAAACGCATCCTATAACGGTACCTGGAGCAATCTTTTTCCTGTTTTGTACCCAAAAGCAACTTGTTCAGACTTTGCATATTGCATCCATTTGTCATTGTTAGTCAAGGGCACCGCAACACAGTCCTGTCAGCGGTGCAATTTTAGGTGTTCTGTTCAAACGTTACTGTGTATGCGTACAGTGTGTGTGTGCACATGTATCTGTCAGGGGATTTTAAATTTGTTTTTCCTGCCTATGAATGTATGCATATGAATAACTGGACACATTGCATGGACACAAAACTCAAACAGAATAGACCAAGGGTAAACATCCCATTGTTCCCTGAGAAAAAAAGTGTACTCTTTATGTAAAAAAGCTTTGTGCCAGTATTTGTTTCTGCAGGTTAGGCACACTTGAATAGAAAAAAACTGTGAGCTCAGGCTCTGGTGGCATACAGGTAGGGGCAAATTTCTGACCCACCACCACAGAAATCTGAGCTAGCGGCAGGTGATCAGCTGTTAATATATATAATATATAATAGCTGTCAGCTAATATATATAATAGCTGTTAATAACCTTGCATCAAAAGCATTATCACCTTCATTCATTAGTCTTTGTCCCCTGACCCTCTTTTTCCTCATACCATAGTGAAGCTATGAAGCTTCGCTGGCCACCTCCAATGTGCATGCCAATGTGTATTGCAGTACAACCCCCCCAAAAAAAAAACAATGAAAATTTATGTTAATCATGTAATTTGTGCACACTGATTATTCATTTAGGGTGCAAACTGCCTATTGCATATTGCCATATCTGGTATCTGCTGGACTGAAGCATTTAAACTTTAAACCACTTGTAAACTTGTAGGTTTACAGGTGGAAGATTTCAAGGTTCGGAAACATCTACCATTTTTCACCTATCTATTTATGTGTGTAAGTGTAGGTGGAGGGGAGTGTGCATACCAGATTTGTACTTGTGTATGTGTGTGTTTCTGTCATAGCCCATATTTAGGAACTGTTGAAGAGTTGGGAAGACTTGCCTGCTTGGGGATAACGTCATTGTACCCAGTTGACCAGTTTGACATAACATGGTTGAGATTAAAGGGAAAATCCCCCACCTTTTTTGTGGATGTCCATTCAGTGTTGATGATAAATGTAGTCAATTGAAGCAGTAAATTCCTGTGTGTTAGAAAGCTGCTCTCCTCTCCTGCTAGCAGAGTGCCTACATGTACCAGGGTGCATTGCTTGCAAGCTCCTGACGCCCACAGGGTCCAAGTTGGCCATATCCTCTTGGGAAGTAATGTTTCCATTAACAAAACTTAACATTTAACTTCCCCTCCGCTGTCCTCTCCCTCTCATCTCCAGACAGGTTTCTGTATTTTTCTGTACGCTTTGTCTCAAAGTGACGGTTCAAGTTGTATTCTTTCTGTTGCAACATAAGCACACAGCTTTACCGCCAACCTCCGCAAAAACAGTCCAAAGAGTTATTTTAGACGTGCCACATCAGCAGGTGACGCTACTTCAAACATCACTCACATCAATTTACGTCAATGTCAAGCGTGACAGGAAGAAGCACACTAACAATACACAAGCATTTCAAAACAAAAGCTGTTTTCTTTATTGATATTTTAGCTTCATAAGTAAAAATGTGTGGTTTGTCTGAGACCTCTCGGGCCGGGCAGAACCATCTTGAGGGCCGGTTCCGGCCTGCGGGCCGTATAATGCTCAGGTCTACTCTAGGTCTTTCTTGCCTCCAACTATGTCAAATGACTTTGCTAGGTACAGGAAAAACAACAGATTTTCCAGCTGTAAACTCAGCTGTCTCGCTCAATATAGCACACACTGAGGAATTTATTGCTTCAACTGACTACATTTACCATCAGCACTAATTGGACATCCACATAAAAGGTGCCACATTTTTTTTCAAGAGATTCATTCCCGCATCAGTATATTTTTTTGTTGTTTTAATCATGAGGACTTTCATAGTGAAGGTGACTATTACATAATGAAAAAGTTAATTCTTTTCCCAAAATGAGGTCCATTTTTGGCGCTTTATCATCGCCAATAAAGGCATCAATCAGTCACGTTGTGCAGAAAGGGTTGAGTTGCCCCATATTTCTAAAACAACAACACATTTCAACCTTGACAAATTCAGCGCAGGCTAGATCCACTCCTTCTGTTCATACCTTTCACAATAAAAGCCAAAGACATATATTATAAAGTTTTAGTATTTCACATTTTTATTTCATTTATTTGTCAGTCCCCCGGTGTCAGACTAGAAGTAAGTATGTGTATATCTGCATGTATACACTGACATCTATGCGTATATGCAGTATATATGTTAGTGTCAATAACCCAAGCACCTTATGTACAGTGCAGCAGAGCATGTGTGTGTGTCTGCACGTGTGTGTCCATGTGTAAAGTTCGTATAAACCAAACCCGGTCCCCAGCTGCTGTGTCTCAGGACTTGTTCTCTTCCAACATTTTTTCCCCCTCTCTGTCAGTGGAAAACTATGCAATTAGAAAACACCCTCGGAGATTGACAGTGGGATCACATACAATTTGACAAGGGGGCGCCATAGAAAGGCCCGCTGGATACCTAAGTATTTTTAATTAAACAGATCTCTGCACTCGCCGCGTGCTTTCCCTCGCCAGTTCAAAGCCTCCTGCTTTGACCCATGTGTTAAAAGTTTGTATCAGTTTTCCATGGCTGTGTTTTGCTTGGCGCCTGAAGACACGCAATCCTAAATTGTCTTGTTTAAAAGCTAGTTTGTTTACAGTTCACTCTCTTTCTCGTGCTCTCTTTACCACCACCCCCCATTACATTACCACATGTGTGCAGTGTGATCAGGTTCAGGGTGTAGTTACCCACTCCCAGCAGGCCCGGTTTGTGTAAGCGCCTCAGAGTTGAGTTAATTTAAAAAAAAAAAAAAAAAAAAAAAAAAAAAAATTTAAAATCGTGTGTGTGGAAAGTTCTGCTACACAAGTCGACCGCTTACTCCCCCATCATTCTGGTTTATTTACACGTTAAAACAAGTAAAATGGAGTGCTCATCTGTTACTCAGGCGCTTCATCAATAACATTTGTCTGTCTGATGTAAAATCGATATGACATACACTGACACAATGCCAGAGCAATGGCAAATGTGCCGTCATTTGTCATCGACTGGCAATAAAGATATGTCAGAATTGATTTTAGCCCATTTTCCCCCCTTTCTCTCTCTCTCTCTCTCTCCCTCCCCCCTCTCTCTTCCCTGCTCTTTTGCAGTAGCGGTAATAGAAAAAAACTAAATGAATGTTATTATGACTGAGGCATGGTCAGCCTTGCCAAACTCAATTAATATTGGAGCAAGGGGCTGTAATGATTTGAGGGCCTGTGTGTTATGTTTTCATTGAAATGCCCTGCCAGAGATGTTAAAGAAAAGAAAAGAAGAGGGATGGATGGATGGTTTGGGTGGGTGGGTGTATTCTCGGAGGGGAAAGGTTTTGTTTTGGTCTCCCACTCAATATAGATGTTTTTAACAGACTTACAAAATCTGTCCTGATTTCTTTTTTTGTAACTTTTCCTCTTAATTCCATTTTGGGGTTTGCTGCGATTGCTTTATACTCCACAATGACGAAAAAAAAAAAATATCTAACCTTGGATTGATCAGTTTATGGATCCTTAAATACTGTTCAAACTGGAGGGTAATGCCCAGCATGTGTTTGTGTGTTCATCATTAGACGTTTTAGTTTAACAAAATATTTTGATGTAATGCATTTTTATTGTGTTGTGGGGCATTAGAAAGAGTATCAATTCTCAAAAACACTGTATCAATCTAAGTTTTTAATAATAGTTTAAGATGAAATCAGTTAAAATACTTTATTTTATTTGCAATGCACATTCTCAAAATTGTGCTATTCATGGGCTGTGATAAATGCAAATGCAGATCCCACTGTTCTGATTGCATAAAAAAGTAAACCTTTTTTACACATGGTAGTGTTTGCTTTCTTTTTCCTAAAATGAAATTTAAATAATTGCAAAATATATTGCGTTGCTTGCAATATCACAATATATCTCAATATACTGAATCAGAGCCCCCGTATCATGATATGCATCGTATCACCAGATTCTTGCCAAGACACAATCCCGTTGTATTGTGTCGTTATTATCTGTTAAATATAGCGGCTTTATGGTTTGCTATAATTGTTATTTATTTAAGCAAGCACTAGATGATATATTAGTATTTTTATAGTAGTTAAAAAGGTGAAAAAATGATTACAAATTTTGATTTGAGGAGTACATTCAGCCAGAGACTGATCCACCCTCGGCACACTACAAGTCCTTTCTTTTGGTGGCCATCAGGCTCCATAACCAAGGTCTGACCCCCATGTGACTCTGATCATCTGCTCCGTATTTATTCCTGGACCAAATGTATATAATTACATATAATTATATAATTACATATATATATATATATATATATATATATATATATATATTATTTTTTATATTATATATAACACACACACACACACACACACACACACACACACATATATATATATATATATATATATATATATACAATACCCACCACCTGCTGCACCTTAATTAGTATTGTTAATTATTTATTTTATTTCCAATTTTCTTTATTGCACCTTCTTTCCTTCATTGCACCTTCTCTTTTACATTTTACTATACTGTATTAGTCTGTGCTGTTGTTGCTGCTGCTATGACACCTGACTTTCCGCCCAGAGATTAATAAAGGTTCATCTTATCTTATCTTATCTTACAACATTTTAAAAAAATCAGGATTAAAGTCAGATTATTAAAATGCCAGTAGCATTGCTGTAAACAGCACCACCTTTACTTATGCATTGTGTATTGTGTACAAGTTATGCGTTTATGGACATTTCTGGTGATTTTTCTGTTTTTTTTTCCCCTTTGATCGTGCAGTTATTGTACTGTTTGTTGTGGCCCTACAGTGTATGTGCGTGTGTGTGTGTGTGTGTGTGTGTGTGTGTGTGTGTGTGTGTGTGTGTGTGTGTGTTCTCCACTCGGTGTCCGCTGCCGTGTGTGTGTTTGTGTGTCAGATTTGCCATGGCGGTTTGTTGCCGCTGGGTTGTGTGTACCCAAGTTGCGCCGGTGGTAGCGAGCAACATCTGTTTCGGGGTTGTTGTTCCTCTTGGCTGCTTTTCAATTGGATTTCCTCAAGCAGGGCCAAAAGCTGTCACCTCTGCCAGGCTCTGTTAGCAATCACCGCCGGCCCCTATATTAAGTAGGTGGTTCAGGGCTAAGCTAATAACTCTCCCTCCTCTCCTGAGCCATCACACACCGGTACTGGTGTTGCTGCCGGCCTCAGTGTGTGCCTGTTTGTGTGTGTGTGTGTCTGTGTAGCTATACACCCTGTAGAGGCAGGCTGGCTTGGGGGTCCCCTCCTCAAAGTGACAGCCCCGCTGGCTGGATGTGTATGTGGGAAAGAAACAGGGAGAGTCCTAATAGCTCTTCTCAAAGAATGACTGATCTGCTTTCTCTAATAATGTACAACAGGATGGAAACAGGAAGAAATCTTTGACCCCGTCCCCACCCTCGGACACAGAATATACTGTATACCGTAATGCGTCATTGTGAACAGAACCAAAGAGAGAGTTTAATGAGATTGGATGGACATTATGGCCTGTGCATTGTTTTGCAGCCAAGTCCAGTTTCTCAGGATGTATTTTAGGGCTGTCATTGTTAACGTGATAGTAATGCAACTTGCAATATTTAATTAACCCATTAAAAAATCTGGTGGGCCGCTGATGTTTTGGAGGTTGTAGCAGGCTCAGGAGGAGGAAGGAGGCTGAATAACCATTCAAACTTTATGATAATCACATGCAGTTTGGGGCAAGTCATTGTCAAGTCAACACACTGACACAGCTGTTGCGATGTTATGATATGATCATATTGTTTATGCTAAATTCAGTACCTGTGAGGGTTTCTGGAAAATATTTGTCATTGCTTTGTGTTGTTAACTGATTTCCAATAATAAATATATACATACATTTTTTTTCTAAAGCAAGCCTATTTTCTGCCTGGCATGTTGATAAGTGTTGAATACTTGACAAATCTCCCTTTAAGGTATATTTTGAACAGATAAAAAACATGCATTTATTTGTGATTCATCTTGATTAAGTATGGACAATGACACGATTAAACTTTTTTGAATGACAAAAGTTTGAATGACAATATAATTTCCTCTCTTTGAAGATTTCTAACAGTCCGAGATCCACAAATAATGAACCCAGCGTAACATTTTTCAAAACATTTCAAAATATGTAGAATATACATTATATTTGTAGAAAGACCATGGCTGCACTTAGGCATTATTATGCAGGTTCTTATTAACTTGAACAGCATGATATTGCTTCAAATGCAGCATTTTTTACTTGAATGTTTAAATGGCCGATCACAGTGATGTTGACGTCACCTGGATTCTTTTGTCTATGTTTGGTTTGTAATTTGATTTTTCCACTGACATCAAACTGTCTTGACTCCGGCTTGATTTGAGCAAAGCCTAGCTGGGTGTCGCAAAGCTTTTATTGGGAGGTATTTACTTCATCAAACTGCCCGTCTACCTGCCTGTCTGTCTGCCTCCGCGTCTCATTGCCAGCTTCTCTGGCCAGCTGGAGCCGTTACACAGAGCTGGATTTGAACTGAGGACCTGCAAAGTATCAACTCCCTGTTTCGCAGCTTTGACGGACACTTTGATTTGACATGCCATGAGCAGTTAAAGTGAAAGTTATGTATACATGTTAATTAAACTGTTTATGCGTGGAGGGGTCAGAGACATTAGCAAGCCCCAGCGCAGAAGTGTGAATTTCTTTTCTTTTCCCCCCATCACAGCGTTTTAACCTCTTCTGTCTCTCATTTCCGTAATGATTACCAGGTGCGAGGGCAGAATTTTTCCTCCCTTTTTTTTGCCAAGTGGAGATGCAGATAGCTCTATTTGTGAAAAGTGTCTCTGTGTGTTTGAATTTAGGCCGGGGTATTTGACGTTGGGTTGAACTTGTTCAAATAGCTCTCATTTTTGGCATTGGGTGACGCCGACGCCTGGCATTCTCTAAAAGGATGTGGAGGTTGCGGTCTTCAGCTACTTAAGAGAAAGCTGTCGGCCCAATTGAAAAATGCCATTTGTGAAAAGTATATCTATTTTGATTTTTGATGTCGGGTTAGACAAGTAGAAATCACTTTTGACATTGAGCAATGGCAGTGTCTGAAGTCCTCCTAAAAACCGTGTGGAACGTGTGGTTTATAATAACTGTCATGAAAGTAAGCAAATAAAGCTATCTCATTTATGAAAGGTTTTATTTAGACGCTGAGATGAAGTAAAACTTTTTACTTTGTGCCAATAGAGGAAAGATTCTTTTGAAATTCTTTTCAGTTTCAGAGTCTGGAGCATTTTAATTTGCTGACTGTTTACATGGTAGACTTGTCTGCATTACTCTAATTTCTGACATTGTATGTTTGTAAAGGCTGAATTTATTTCCCCTAACAGTCAATGTAAAGCAAGAGGTTTTAAAAGACCAGGCCTGTCTTTTTGAAGGTTTCGCCCTTTTACTACAAATCATATAGATGTGCCTTCCTGCCAACCACAATGTACTGCTCACCGAATTAAACTGAAAATGGGCAGATGACAAAATTGAAGTCATGCAGCTAAGGGGGCGTAGAAAGCCAACTTTGAGCTTTAACCGTAGAGGTAGGGCTGGGCAATATGGAGAATTTTTTATTTTTTTATTTTTGACCAAATATTAATATTGCAGCAATATTGTAGGGTTGAAAATTGGTGCTTATATATTTACACAATGATAAATAATCATCGGTAATATTAATGTAATGACTAGGTGGGTAAAGGCAAATAATAGAACAGCTAGAACAGTCTGGTGAGTTCAGAAAATTAAAATAACTGTATAGTAATACAGCCTTGAAAACAAGGAAACATATGATATTACGATATCCAAAATCTAAGACGATATCTACTCTCATATCCTGATATTAATATACTATCGATATACAGTAATGCTCATAGAGATGATGGCTGATGACAAAACAGACTTTTTTGGGATCCATATGTGTAAATAAATGTATTGCCGCAAAAGCACCATGAATCCATTACTGAACGGACCAACCTGCACTAAACATGAAACTTAAAGGGTGAGGGGTTCCCTAAACCACAGTCCCCGTGTTAAATTGGAGAGGACTCAGTCTTTGTCGAAATAATAATTTATGAAATTCTCCAGTTTTTGTCCTGTACTACTGGACTGACATTGAAGACAACTTATTGGCTGTGCCCATAGCTGGTGACAAGCCTGACACTAGCGTACCTTTTCTTTTGATTAGTGGAGCATACTAAGATTATAACGTTGTGTGTAGTCATTGGAGTGACTGTCAATATAGACTGGAAGGCGTATTTCCCAGAAAGGTGGTTGTTTATGGCTCTATGAGTCGTGCTACCTTTGTACTCGCCACCAGTGCGTCTTGTCGAGTTTCTGGGAAGCAAATCAGTTTTTCCATGATAATTTCAAACGCTCGTCTCTGAGCCTGAATGACAGTAAACACAGAAAGCAGTCAGCTAAAACTGCCATTATGGCTAAATGTAAGAGGCCTGTACATTTGGAAAGACGGCAGGTTGAAATAAACTGGAATTATCCTTAAAACATTCATTGTACTAATAAAAAGAAAAAAATGGTATGCACAAAAGTGATTTGAAATCTAATATTTATCTTCTTATACCTACATGTCTGTACATCATGGATAAATGCTTATGTTTGCTCTTCAGCTTTGTTTTGTTTTTAGCTGTATTTTTTATTTCTATGTAAGTTTGTTCAGAGTCAAATTGCTGGTTTGTGTACTCGTATGGCCAGCGAAGCTGATTCTGATTCTGATCATCATACCTTGTATTAACTTTTTATCCCCCCTCATATAAAAAGAAGTGCTAAGCTGACAGCAGCAATATATCCAAAGAAAGAAAGAGAAAGCTGCCCTGCCAGTCGCTCTCTCCTTGCCAGGACACTACCCTCCCTCCTTAATCATAGTTTTCATATCTTTACACTGAAAATTCGTTTCCCAAGGACAATATCATAAACTTACTGTTTTCTGAGGCTTTTACCTGCCAGTGCTGCACTCACTAACTTTACACATTTGGGAGGTTGGTGCAGATGAGGAAATAGGGGTGTGGAAAGGTACTCTGATACTCTGCCCGAGTATCAGAGGCAGGAGATCAAAAATGGGAGAAATGTATCTTTTTCCTCGAGAAATTAGTTTCTTATCTCTCTCTTTAGCTCTGTTAAGACAGGACTAGTTTTATATGTGGCGGTCTCATGTAATTAATTACAGTCAAATAGCATTCACAAATGAAAATTGCTGAAATCACAAGAGCTGCAATGATTAGTGGATTAGTTGTCTTAAATTAATCTATTACTGTTTTGATAATCGGTTTGAGTAATTTTTTTTTTTTTTTAAGAAAGAAGTTCATTTTGTGACTCCGTCCATCCATCCATCGTCAACTGCTTATCCCGTTAGGGGTCACAGGGGGGCTGGAGCCGATCCCAGCTGGCATTGGGCGAAGGCGGGGTTCACCCTTGACAGGTCGCCAGTCCATCACAGGGCACATAGAGACAGACAACATAGAGACAGACAACCATTCACGCTCACATTCACACCTACGGGCAATTTAGAGATATCAATTAACCTAAACAGCATGTCTTTGGACTGTGGGAGGAAGCCGGAGTACCCGGAGAAAACCCAAGCTTACACTGCACCACCGTGCAGCCCTCATTTTGTGACTCATGCTTCGTAAATGTTTTTGGTTTCTTAAATGTTATGGTTTCTTTACTCCTCTGTGACCGTAAACATTTGAAGACATTTTTCTCCATTTTCTTATATTTTATCGACCAAACAACTAAACGATTAATCAAGATAATAACTGACAGATTAATCAACAATGAAAATAATTGACTGCCAGTTCCACTGATACCCTTTTCCAGTACAGCATTACTTAGATCTGTCATATAAAATTGTACAAAACCATTAGAACAGGGATATTGAAGTTGTGTTTGTAGCAATAGAAACAGTAGAATAAATTTTGTACACTTTGCATGTTATAGCAGAAAGTTCAGTCTCCATTCATCATATTCTTGGCTTTATTATTTTTTATGGCAGATTATAGTAATGTTTTGTAAGTTTTACGAAAAACACATTGCATTTTGTTGTAAAATGAAATGAAAAGAACTTAATGTATACTTAACATTGGTGGTAAGAATAAAATATATGCTGCCCATTATATGTTGGTTGGTAATAATTGTAACTGAAAGGTCACAGGCTCGATCCTGGCAGCTACAAGTGCATCCATCAACAGCCTTGCATTCTATGGAAAGCGTCCTTCAGCTAAACACTGAACTCCTACAGGCTCACAGTCACTATGACTCCTCATAACATTAAATAACTAAATATGCGAACGGCCTCCAATCGGCTCCGCTCTCTGGCAACCGATTCAGTTAACTGAAAATGGGAATTCAGCAGTCAATCTAAATACACAGGGTATAAGAACCTTGTTATCTGCCAAAGATCTTTAGCTTTTGACATGTGAGGATAATATGCTTTTTAATTACTTTTACATTTCATCCATTGAAGCTATTAAACACTGAGAGTTTTATTACTAGTACAGTATTAACAGTGGTTGATGGATTGGCTCAAACTTTTAATGCGTTCAGCTGATGCTTTTAGGGAGAGTGAGTTACGAGGACACCAGAGGTAGAATGGAGTAAACTTCCAAAAGTAGGTTGCCAAATCACAAGCAGCCAGTCAAGTATTCATCTTTTATTATATAAACTATTAACCTTTTAGTCCAAATCTCTGTCTTTCAGAGGCTGTAGCAGGCTCAGTCTTAAAGCTGGAGTGACAATAATGGTATCATATGGAACTGGAAAATCGTCTACTAACCGCGTCATGTTAGCTTGTTGGGAAGGACTCTAACTAAACGCTCCAAAGTTCTGCTAAACTTTGGTGAGGAAAGATTAGCACGGCCATTTTCAAAGGGTCCCCTTGACATCTGACCTCAAGACGTGAATGAAAACTCTGAGATGAACAGTGTGAAAACTGTATCTCATTAGATAAAACAGCTGTTGACAAGCTGCATAATTTGCATTTGAAAAAAGGTAATAAATCGCATTATACCGCATAATATCTTACGATACTCAGCTTATCGCAAAATGTTTAAAATTGCAGTAAGATCGTATTGTGACTTAAGCGTTGTGATAATATCTAATTGCCTAGTAGTAAACAGTACAAGGGTTAGAACGGCATCATCCTGGTTTAATTGAATTGACTTAGTTTAAGTAAATTGATCTCTGACTTTGATTCGTTCTTTCTGCTTTCTCATTTAAACAAATGCTATTTTCTGTCTTGCGTTGCAGCATCTCTCTGGGGTAATGATGTTTTTGGTCATAACAGTGTTTGTTGGCTTTAACTTTTTAAACATACAATTGTTCCCTAATTAGCTGGATGCTAATTAATTTATGCTCCCCTGTTTGATGTACAGTATAGCAATACTTTGAAAGCAACCGCATCCATTCTTTGAATAAATTTGTAGCATTTGCCGCCGAGTTCAAAAGAAACAGGACCGGGTTTAGAAAAGCACACATGCATTTAAATAATGCGCCCCATTTTTTGTCTCTGTTTGTTTTTAGCGGGGAATATTAATGAATTAACATTTTAAACAATCCATCATTATTGTTGTGCTGCCACTTATTTTTAACTCAATTATATTTTAATAGATCATTTTTCCTAATGTGCACAGTATGTTCTCCCCACTTTGTTCACTACACAACAAAAGATTAATTACAAATAAGAGGAATGATCAAAAACATGATAATCAAATTGCAACAATAAGTTGGAAATTGCAATTCTAATGCAATACAATAGGGTATGTGTTGCAAATTAACCACCCACTGTCTGTTATTGTATGCGTGTGCCTCTGTTCATGCGTGTTTGTATGCAGTATATTGTGATAGACTCTATATACAATATACAACACATTACTTCATTGCCTGTTTAATAACCCAAGTAAATACATTTCCACTCTCATAATGACACTCCATTAGAAGCACTGCCTTTATCAGGTTCTAAGACCTTGTTGGTGATGTGTAGTTTTCTTCAATGGAGTACTTTAAAATGTACTTTAAATGTAATTATTACAGTCAACCTTTATTGTATACAAAAGTGTATGGAGCCATCTCTCTTGACAGTATCTAAGAGTTTATTTCTAAGACGGGGTGCAGTAGACTATTTTCTGAGGATTTTGTCCTAGTTTGATTTATATCATGGAGAACTGCCCTCCAAAATAAAAAATCAAGTCAAACGTGTGGAGGTAAATGGTCCTTTAACTAGGGCAGAGCAAAGCTGATATAGGGAATTCAATAATGTAAGCTTGCGTTGGAAATCAGTCGATCAAGTGGATGTAGTCACCGTGACGTCACCCGTTTGGTTTGTGGACTGCCATTTTGAGGCCATGAGTTCAGAATTTTGGCCGTCGCCATCTTGGTTTTTTGCAACCAGAAGTGACACAAGAGGGTGGAGCTAAGTCCAACCAAACACTGAGTAAGTCATTTTTAGGCAACCAAAAAGGTTATAGTTAACTTTGATGAACTGAAAACACACTGTGAAAGGGTTAAAGTTCTAATACGAAAACACAGACAACTCCCAGATCGCCACTGTACAATGCCACGGTAGTGACCTGTCAATCACAGGATAGCCACGCCCTAAAGCATCCCCTACTTTATGGTCTATTTGACTCTGACTGAACAAAGAAGGTGGCATACCAGTAAAAATATAATATGTCTCCTTGCCCACACATATAATATACCAGAGCAGCCAAATCACTTTATTACATGCTGGTTGTTCTTTTGCAGTATCAAGTATCACTGAGCATTTGAAACTGAGAAATATTATGTGACTTGCTGAGTATGAATCAGAAGATGAGTTCTGAAAAGCAGGAATCTCAGCTTTAGTTGTACTTGTGCAATTCCTTGGTCATATTGCGTTGGAGCAGCAAGATTCTTTTTTTGTTTTAAATTGATGATATGCTGTACTGTGCTAGGTTGTACTTAACATTACCTGCAATTGAAAGTTAGGCCTTTACATACCGGTGGCGTGACGAATAAAAAAACACAAAAATACTCGCCTGCAAATGCATCCAGAGGCCAAATCTGGGATCCTATCAACCCAGAACAGCCTCTGGCAGTGTGTGTGAGGTAAATTGTTATATAGCCTGAGCTAATTAGCTATTTTAGCTTCCTTTTAGTCAAAAGCTGAGTGAGTTTTTCTCTGGTTAAGAGTTACACAGTGAATATGTCTAAGGCTTTTATTGTGAAAGGTAAGGGCAGGAGTGGATCTGGTATTTGCTGCCTTTGTCATGGTTGAAATGAATAGTAAAGTTTGCTGTCTTGGTTCGGACCATGGAGCCTTTATATTATTGTACACTATAGTGTACGTTTTGAATATGTCCATTCTGCACAATGTAGTTGATGCCTTTATTCGCAATGAGAATGCTCAGAAAAATTAACCTTGTTTCGAAAAACTATTTTTTTGCTTTTTCACCTCGTAATAGTGTTCTGTTTGAAAGTTTTCATGACAAAAAAAAAAAAAAAAAACAGTTAAAAAAACGAAAAAGCTTAGAGATAAAACCGCCATTCTCAGCTTGAGATCCCTTGTTTTGATGCCTGTTGTCTTCAGCATGTCAGAGACCGGCCGAATTGTCAGTTTAAAGAGGATGGATGTCCCAAGATGTCACCTGACAGCCCGACAGACAGGGCAATTCAGTCCCTGGAGGACAGGAGAGCAGCCAGTAGGAGGTGAATGGGCAGTAGCTTGGGCTAGAGGTCGTCACCGTCACCGTCGCCATCGCCGGCCTGTCACTCTGAATGGGCCCCCCAAATCATGTTGTCAATGGTGATGCATCGAGATCCCCCTCTGGCAAAAATTGGATGCTCCAAACTCGACTTGATTGATGCATTGACCAGGTTGTGCCTGCCTGTCCTCAGGATGTGTCCTCACCTTCGTTTAAAGATGAAGCAACACAGACGCACAACTGAGCAGTGAAAGGGGAGAGATGTACTTTTAAAAGTTTTTTTTTTGTGCTAGCTAGACCCGCTGTGGATGCGCTGTTGGCTTGTCAAAGAATCTACTGTATCTATCAGCCTTGAAATTTATAGGATTTTACCTGCCTTTTCATTTTTCTCAGCACATCTTTTGTGGCACAGTTCAATCGGTGCTCTGAGAATGTAGTTCTCACTGTTTCTATTGAGGCAACGTTATTACATTATGGCTCGAAGGCGAATGCACAGCTTGTACATTCAATGGATGTCACAATGGATTGGAATGAAAAATAGATGTTTTTCTGTGACCAAAAGTGCAGCCTTTATGCGTCCAAGGGCATGGCATTCTTGGGCCATGGGTACTAGCCGTGGAGTTTGTGAACATGAAATATCTTCTTTTATGTGTCATTTTTTTCATTATGCTCCCTCTGTCTCTCTCTTTCTCCGCTTTCCTCCAATGGTTTTCCTTGATAGTCTCGTCTGGCCTGAGTTGCTCTCTTTATGTGCCTGTGTGTGTGTGTGTGTGTGTGTGTGTGTGTGTGTGTGTGTGTGTGTGTGTGTGTGTGTGTGTGTGTGTGTGCGTGTGCACCATTTAATATGTGCGTTCATGCTGTCTTTGTTTCCTCATAATTTGCGGCTATTTGTGTCTGCTTGTGAATGCATGGACTTTGTGTGGATAAATACATGTGTGCACTTGAACTCTACGTATTATTTGTGTTTATTGGTACTCAATCATATATAGTATGTTTGTGTGTGTGTTTGTGTGTGTGTGTTTCTGTGTCGCAGAACACAGGCTGAACACAGGCTGAACACAGGCACTAAAGATTTTCTATTTCGATAAAGCTATGTGGAACCTTGGGTTGGAGCCTTTGATGGCTCAGTGGGGGCTGGAACGAGGAGCTCGAGCATTGTAGACGAAACGAATGCAAGCTGAGCCTCACGGAGGTGGCCCAGTTTGGACTCTTTCAAGTCCTGCTTCTTCTCTCGTTACTTTTCACGACCGTCTACTTCAGCTCTGGAAAGAGTATGAATAACTCATACATGTCGCTCAGCTCATTACCTTTCATCTTTTGTTTTTTACAAGAGGATAAGAGAGAAAACAACTGTAACAACTTTGTCCTCCTCCTCTTTCTCTCTGTCTCTCTCTTTCTTTCTTTCTCTCGCTCCTTTCTTTGTCTGTGTTTGCAGGGCCTGTTCATCTTCCTGATATATGGAGTGTACAACACAGAGGTAAGTCTGCATTGTGTCTCAAGGCTGTCGGAGTGAATGAGAGAAATGACAAGTTTCTGATGGGCTCCTTGCTTAAAAGCTGTGTGGGTGGGGTGCGACGGTGGGAGTGTTTATGTGTGTGTGGATGGGAGGAGGAGGAGGGATGGGAAGGGAGGGGAGGCGACGATCGTTTCCACGCGAGCATCCCACTGCCCTTCATGCTTGGACTAACTTATATGCATCCGAGTCCGACCATTAAACACTGACACGCCGCGGTTCTCAGCCACTCATTCCTCACCCACATTGGCTAATATTTCACTGCCTCTTTAAGTTTTTAAACTCACGGCCCTCCATTTAGCATCCTGACAAAGCCGCTGGCCAGGGCTTCATGGGGGCCCCAGGCAGCAACTGTAGTAGGACAAAAAATAAAAAAACAACAATATGCACCCAACAATATGCAGCGAAGGAGGACATATTGTATTGAGATGCTGCTTTATTACCATTTAGATACACCGTAGCTGTGTAAGGTTGGAGGGTTTGGTTGAGTGGCGAGAGACGGAGAGATACAATTTAATGGATGAGACTCGAGTCACGAAAATCACTCTTGGTCAAATGTGGCTCTTAGTCTATGTAAATAGGGTTAACTTTAGATGCGCATAAGTGATATTGCGTCTGAGCCTTCTTAAAATACAGCACTTTCTTCTCCGCACTTGTGGTCTATTTCTCATTTTAGACACTTCCCATTCCAAACTTTAAGTGCAAAGTGGGATTTACCTTTTAGCGCAATTCAAAATGTGGAAAATTTAGCCCAGATTTAACAATAATCTCTAAAAAACTAATATTTGAGCAAAATATATCTGGTAATTTTTGTGGAGATATTTGCAAGGTATTAATTTAATAATAAAAAAATGTTAATATCACCAAAAAATATAAATAAAACCCTGTAAATTCTGTAAATACAGTGTGCTAAAGTTAATCCAACAAACTGTGTCTGTGGGTAGAATGAACCACGCTTGACGAGTCTCCAGTTCTGATGAATACAAACATACCTCATCTTTTCATTTGTGTCTTGTTGCTTTGACTGAATAGACAAGGTCACCGTCGCTGTATACAAGCAGCTTTTTTACCATTATCTTTGAAGAGCCGGGTAACATATAACTGTGTTACATTAGGCTCCCCTCTTCTGTTGTGTATTTCTTATCTGTTTTTTTCTCCAGACTTCTTGATTTTCACTTTTCCACCGTCATCACCTCCGTTCATCTGACCATCGAAGAGGACATCTCATATGTAACGTGTCCTTTGCTATTTCACATTTTCTCTTCTTCATCCACGTCTTCTCCACAGTATGAAGAGCTGTCCCTGAGTCACAGGCGATGCACTGACAATGCAGAGCCGGAGAGAGCTGACCCTTTGCTCTGTAAAATAAATCAACACGGCATTCTTGCTTAAGTGCCTTTTTTAGTTCCTGGGAATTCATTTTCTTACACTCAAGTTGCCCTTGACCCTGGGAGCAACTCATGTACATGTTCCGGTTTTCAAAAGGACCACATTTCTTTGTTAATGTTCAAAAAAAAAAATGTGGTACTTTTGCCATCATTCACATCTAAACATTTCTCTTTTTTTCCTCTGAACTCTCGGCACCTCTGCGGGGCGCTCCTCTTGTTCTCCCTCAACTTGCTCATCCTTTGTTTTGTGTCTTTAAGTGCCGTGTGACACAGAGCACCGCCGGCTTCAAGTTTCACCCTTCTGATACCTGAAAGGAAATATATTCTTAATAGAAAAATTACAGAATGGGAATGATCAAAAGTTGTTGTTTTTTGGTTTCTTCCCTGTAATTGGAGTGGCAGGGGAAGGCCAATGTGAGACAGGGAGGTCCCTATTCTGTCTGTATTCACTGGAGCTAACCTGCCTTGATGGCTGGGGATGGTAACCCCTCTTCAAATTACATTATCACACACATGATTCTATAGAATGATGAAAAAACTTTGCAAAGTTGCTGTAGGTTGTAAACCTGATAGAACAGATCAGCCTTTAACCGTCTCAGTGTGAAGAAATTTTACTTTGATATGCAAAAGAAAAGTGTGGAATTAACTTAAGTCACAACATGCTCCATTCATGAGGCTGGTTTCCATACGCCATAATTACCAATATGGTGTGGAAGACAGACTGTGTCTGCTGCTATTACACTCAAAATGCGGCGTTTTAATTGCTAATTACCTGACAATAGCTCTCCATTATTCATTGCAATTAGCTTTTCCTTGGTGGTCACCTTGTAATCCCATGCTTTGATGACCTTTTATTTCCATCAGCTCCAAGGATGTCGGCAGGTGTTGTCGGGCGCGCTGCTTTCATATGGTAATCGCTTAGCGCCCATTTACATGGGAAACCACGCTTTGCATCATTGCGAAACCTTGAGTGTGCGCAAAACCCCTTAAACACATAACAATCATTTAAAACAATGCCCTTCCCCTCATTGTCAAATGATTAATTAAGTTGTGTCATGTAATTGCCTCAGCACGCCGGCTGCTTTTGATATCAGTGAAATCCCCAGGACTTACTTTCCTCCATTAAATTGTGTTAAGGCGCCGTCTCTCCAACATCTGCACGGCGTCGAAGGCCTTCCGCGGATCTTGTCAGAAGTAATAGGAGTGTTTTGGAAACATGTTGCTGGTGCTGTTGATTCTGCCCTGTCACAAGGCCCGGGCTCTCTTCATTATGTGGCCCTCGGTAGTCGGTATTGTATGCAAAACATCCTCTGTGTACACACGCTGTCTCTGAGACTGTGTGTGTGTGTGTTCAGCGTGGTGTCATAATTTATAACACGCTGAGACTTAATGAAGCCATAAGCCATAATGCATATTCACTAACGTGGTGGGCTGGGCTGGGACGGGCTGCAGTGATGAGTGCCCATCCGCTACAAATTTACAGTGAGTGCTGACGATGTGCGCACACGCACACACACACACACACACACACACACACACACACACACACACACACACACACACACACACACACACCCAAATAAACATCACACAAAACGAGGTACAAGAGAAGGGGGAAAAAAAGTAGAGAAACCCAACCAGCACTGCTCCCAGTAGACCACAATCACAGTCAAATTCACAACAAACTCACCGGACATAAGTGCAATAAGGACTTTATACAATTATATCATTGATATGATGGCACATTTTTTTGTCTTCTTTTTTTCTATTTTCTATTATGTATATACTAATTTATTTTTATTTGTATTGCTGCTGTAACGTGTAAATTTCCCCACTGTGGGACTAATAAAGGAATATCTTATCTTATCTTATCTTATCTTATCTTCTTGTTTACAGTAGCTAATAAGACAAGATAAAATATCAAATTAATAATTCTGTTAATTTTCCCCTTTTTTAAAATTAAAAAGCTATTATCTGATATTAGTAATTAAAAACACTGTACCTTTCTAGCAGGGAAACACATTCTTTCATAGCTGCTGCTATGTGACAAAAAATACATTTTTGTATATTCCGTTATTTTCATTAATCCACTAGCGTTCCTTAAGAAAATTCAGGAGCTATCCTTAATTTTGAATGTTATTTTATACTAAAGGCATTCTGAGTAACACTTTATATGAATTAAGCGACCTTTCTTTTTGATAAAAA
The DNA here is from genome assembly GCA_947000775.1 of Pterois miles. Lineage (NCBI taxonomy): Eukaryota > Metazoa > Chordata > Actinopteri > Perciformes > Scorpaenidae > Pterois > Pterois miles. Next base: position 2,752,917 of record CAMQGK010000552.1, read on the forward strand.
AAATTATATATATATATATATATATATATATATATAACAAAAAATATATATTTTTTGTTTTTTGTTTTTTTTGCGTAGATTTATTAATGCAGAGTTTTATTCAAGTGACTAAGGACATACTAAATTGCTGCATTGCATAATATACATGAAATATTTGTTGATAATATTAATCATTAGTCATAACTATTCAGCATACAATTTATCAATTTCAAATAAAAACAGATACATAAAATTCACCAGTTAAATATCCGCAAAGGGTCTCAGCATTAATTTCCACAGTATTTCAAAATGATTTGTTGTTTATCTATCTAAGTGTTAATTAAAAAAAAATACATAAATAAGGATTTTAGTAAATTAAGCAGGTAAATTACAAATTAGGGTTGGGTTTGGTTTGTTAAATTGGAAGTGTATACTGAAATTTTATACTGCATATCTTCTGTAAAATCTATGAAATTCTTGTCTGGTATTGTGTGTTAAATGACGGCGTGCAGTACACTGTTTCATCCAGAGTGTAAAAATGTAATCTGTTCTGCTAGGGCGGTCCCTTCTCCTCCAATAGCTCCATTTGTTGGTCCCGGCGCTCTATGCTGACAGATGATCGCTTGAAGTCGTCTCCTTAGTTTGCCAGCTCTATGTGTCACTTTCAAGTCCCATTAGCCACTGGGACATACTGGAACACCCTCACACACACACACACACACACACACACACACACACACACACACACACACACACACACACACACACCTCCCCAGCTGCTGTCAGTGCTCACAAACTAACCTCTCCAAATTTGTTATTTCCCTTCCATGTCCTCCTCTCCTTTCTCCATTTTACACTTTGGGTGTTCGCAGTAGTTGGCTGTGAAAGATTTTTTTGTTTTGATTCATTGTAAGAGTGTTTCATTGAGTGCCGTGTCAGATACACTTATCTCTTTCTGGCCCGTTTTCTCTCTTTTCCTTTCAGGTTCGGAGCACGGTCAACAGGATCAAGGAGAGGAGAAAAGCGCTTAATTTTTCAGTATGTGATCCTCTTTTCTTCTGTTTTTAAGTGTGTATTTTCATATGTCTTTGTTTGTGATACAAGAGACTAAATTTTGCTTTGCCAATGAAAGCTGGCCACAAAGCAACGCTGTACATCTGCTAGCCTCTCGCAAGTCGACAGCCCATGTTAGATGCCCTTATACATCAAACAGAGACCCTCGGTAATAGCTCTCCCCCTTCCTCACTCTGCCTTGTGCAGCACCTTCATCCCAGCAATGTCAAGCTCTGTGGTGGGTTACAAGTTTCTAATCCAGGACAAGCCGTCCCCTGACATTAAAGTGTCAGGCCAGTATTTATACCTCGTTGGACGCTGCCGTTTGGCTGAGGCAGTGGGATGCTGCGTGTGTGTGTGTGTGTGTGTGTGTGCACCATAGAAGATCATACTGTAGCCAACACAAAGCACTTTAAAAGTACTTAATAGTCTCTAGCACACACAAACAGGCTCATACCACACACACGTACAGACAATTATAGACCCCAGCACCTTGACAAACACCCACTCTCATCATTCCACGCTCCTTTGCCCCCGCTATCTCACACACACGCACACACATAAAATGCATCTTGTCCCTTATGAGTGATCGCATTAACTCCACTTCTCTTTGGCCGGCAACACTTTGTCCTGTCCCTCCCACTGCACCCTGACCCACACATATGCACCCCCTCAATATTCCCCACCTTCACACACTTCAGGTCATAGAAGAAGGGATGAAACCATTTCTGACGGCAGATTGATTTTTAAAATATCAGGGTGCCCCTTCATCCTTTTGACCCCCCACCTCAGGGATGGACACTGTAAGGATGGGAAGAAATGAAAATAAATAAATAGATAAATTAAAGTGGGTGTGTGTCTGTGGGTCGGTTGGGGAGGCCCCCTGGGGCCCCTTGCCACCAGGTGCAGTCTGATATATTGGTTGCTCATGTGAGCCCCCCCTCATCTACCGTCATTTTTACTGCTTCCTCTCCCCTCTGGTGGTGGCAATTTTCCAATCTTGCCAGGTTCCGCTACCAGAATGCGTTTTTTAGCCATCACTGCCGCCTGACGGTTTTTAGCTAATGCTATTTTGCGCCATAAATCCTGCTTGAAATACTGTATCTACCTGTCCTTTGGTTAGATAGGAGACATTTGGCTCTAGATGACCGCACATGCCCCTATATATCCCCTTGTTGTAAAACATAGGATTGGGTATCGCGCCTTGCCGGCTGAGGGATAAAGAGGCTCTGGCGGTGTTACTGCATATGGGGTCATTTGAAGACGAATGGCACTTGTCGGAGATAGAGGGGTTTATATGTTGTATTATTTGCAACACCCAATGGGATAATTCACTGCAACTGGATTTAAAGCGGTTATTTAAATTAAAACACATCATTTGAAACGTCCATTTTCTGTTTTATTCCTTGTTCACCAACATTTCAAGCTTCGGCTGAAACTAAGCCTGATCTTACCTGTTAGAAAGTCCAGGATGATACAGATATTTGAGGAAGGTCAAGCATTCACTGTATGTAAACACATGACACCAGATTAAATGTGTTTTTTATAACCTAGCACAAAACATGAAAATCATTTAAATATTGTGGGAACAATTTAACTACATATTGCTCTCGGTACAGTGACGTGACACACCTCTGACCTTGACGACCTCTCGTATAAATTCCACCAAACCTAATCACACACTCTGCCCTCTTAAATCCCACTTCCACGTCAACCTCGCTAGCCCTCTTCCTTGTGGCAGCCCTCTTCATGGGCGTGGGTCATACATACAGCTTTTTTAGCCTCAGGGGGTGGGGTTTTATACGCACATACACACACTTTGACCAGTGTAGACTGCCTGTTTGATACCAAGTATCTCCTGACCCACCCTGACCTCCCTCTCTCTCTCTCACACACACACACACACACACACACAACACACACACACGCACTGCCAGATTGCTTTATGAAATAAAGCTGTCAGTTGTAGGACCCATATAAAAAACACCCCACCCCAATACTCCATGCCCCTGACACCACTGAAATATAGATATAAATTGGAAGTGGATTAGTTTTTTTTGATCTTAATTCAAGTTTTGACAACATATAGGAAGCAAGGAGTCTTGGTGCTAGAAAAAAAATATTAAACTTGACAGTAGAGGGTTGATGTTTCTTTTTTTGTCTTTGTCTGGCACCACCAAAATAGCTGCAAAATAGCTGCTTGTTATTAGACTTCTCTGAAAAAATACTTTAAATACCATTTATTTCAGTTCCTGGGACTCCTGGTTGGAGTGACTTACAGTGATGTGTTGCAGTGCATGTATTTGTCTCATCCCACTTGTGTGTGCGTGTCATATTCACTGAAGCTAGACATCAACAACACACAAAAGCAGCCAGAATGGCCGGCCCCAAGTGTTGAGGCATTCCTGCCTGATAGAAGTACAGTATGAAATATAAGAGGCCCTGGAGCCTGTTGAAGCCCCCCCAGTCTGTGTGAGAGCCGTGCAAACAAATGGGTTCTCTGTGATTGCCGTTTATTTTGGTCTGGCTGAAAGATGCGTGTGTGAAACAAGAAGGTCTCTAAGTTAAATTCATAGAGCAGCTGCTCAGGTTTGGTCCTGGAATTATAGGAAAGACAATCCAGTAGTATTAAGTAACATTAATCCATCTAACTGATGAGTTCTTCAGTGTACAGCACAGTTTATTCTTGTATGTTCTCTTTCGGTACACAGTGCTGACTTTAAACTATGTGAAAATGTTTCTTTTAAATAGTGTTTAATGCAAACACAATTTGAATTTGTTTTCTATATCTCTATAAAACGTGTCACACTGGAACGGACATAGAAGAGGGAGTCATAATTAGGCTAAACCAAAGTGGCAGAAACAAGAAAACGACTTGTATTGTTACATCGTACTCCCCACCACCTGAAGACTACTTTTGCGAGAGGAGAGGGGAAGCAGTACCCGGAGACAGACCTTCACTTAGCCGAACTGGCACACAAATTCAGCCAGCCTAAAGCCCAGTACCGGGCGTCTGATCCAGGGGTAGAATTGAAGCTGCATTGACTCACTATTGCCTCTTGAGGTACAAGTGGTATAACAAGACAGGAAGGGTTGGGGCTGTTTAGCATGTTCATTTCAGTAGATATCGCTGCAACACAATACATAGTTGTCTTTGACATAACATCAACACTGTAAACTTCCTATTCTGTTGATAATGACTCATTTTTTATGTTTTAAACTAATATTCTGGCCAGATCTTTTCACATTGTAGCTTTAACAAGTGTAACACCATACAGTGATCTCCTGCAGCTGACACTGCCTTCTCATTTCTTACAGAACTGCGCCAGTTCCCGGCCATCCAGCTCGGTTACCACCTCTCGTCCTGTCAGTTTCCCACTAGCAACTACCCCAAGTCAGGAGGAGGAGGCCACCCCTACCAACGCCTGCAGCAACACCCCCAGGCTGGCGAAGGAGGAAGAGAAGACCAGCGGTAAGTCAATACCAATACCTTACAAATCCGGTCCATAGCCTCTCCACTTTTAACCCTGTGTTGGCAACATCATCTTTTTTTAGTCACTGACATCAACATTAGTTTGTTACTAGTTACACCTGTGCTTTTCCTGCTTTGGCAGGTAAATATGTGTGCTGAGAAAAAGATCCAGAGTAAGAGCCAGAAGTGTTATTGTCGTTTTAAATTTGAAGGTGCAGTGATAAGACAAACCCTGAAACAATAACATGCTAGTTCGATGCAACACTATGCGGAGCCCTAGTATTTGCAGAAGTCAGATTCATCTCATGTCTGCCTCACTGTAATCAGGTTTATCTGAACATTCACCAAAAGACAGTCTGGTAAAACACAGGGCTGCACAATGCTGACACACGGTCATGTCTTTTCATATATTAATTTGTAGCAAAATAATAATTTTCAGTGGAAAGCTTACAGATTATGCACCAGCACCTTCTCCTGTTTTAGATATGCATTGTGAGTGCATACTGTACAGGACAGCAGCTAGCTATAGTTTGACATAGTGTTGACGAGAAACCTAGCAGTATAACAATTAAACCCATTATACTGTATATACTTGTATTCAACCTTTTTGAAAAGTTTTTGGAATTACTGACAAATTACCCCAGTATTTACCTCTACTACTATTACTATTACTACTACTATTATAAATATTATTTAATATTTATATTTCTCTATTTCCCAAAATATGGTTTTTAATTTAATACATTTCCAGGAAAAAAATACAAAGCTAATTGTTATGCTTTATTTCCATGCTGATAAATAGATAATAATTAGCAAATAACTTATTTGAAATTTCTTTAAATACTCTCTGTATCATTACATGAGTGCCTGATCAAAAGTGTCCTGAAGTGAAGTTTTCTGATGAAGAGCAGCGGGCCCTATTTTAACCATTAGCATATAATTAATAAATAATGTTGATAATAAAGTAAGTTTCAATACATTTTGAGTAAATATTGGAATAATTTGGTAGGTAATTCCAAAGAAATTTTGAATAGGTCACTTCCTCATTATCACCTTATTACCATGAAATTTGCAGACTCGGACGTAAAATGAAGTGTTACCAAAATTCCTTCCCTTGGTGCCATTGGGTAATAGCATCAGAAAAGACAGACATATTGGCAGATAGCTATGCACATTGGTATTCTCACACTTCAGTACTATACTCTCATGTTTCAGGCTAGACTATAATTCAAGTGAGTTATGGGCCAAACAAAAGAGCCCAGAAAAATGTGAAACTGAGCAGCTATCACTGGAATGAACCGGTTGCCATCTTGATCCAGTATTCAGAATACAGCCATGTTTCGGCCTCCACTTAATTCAAAATAGCTGCCACTGGAATCAAGCAATTAATACTGTGAGGCTTCTGTCTAACTTCTGAATGCAGTTACAGTTTGCTCTGTACGATAATCAGAGCATTAGTATGACATCAAACAACTTTTTGCTATGTAACGATATAGTGGAGTAATGTCCAACTGAGCGGAGAGTGAAGTCTCTTGAGTTGTATTGGCCACGCATACTTTTAGTACATGTGAGCGTGCCCCACTGCTCTCATATGGCAGTTAAAGCTGATAATGCTGTCCCGACCAACAGCTACATCGTTGAAGCATAGTGTCCACACTGTTAGCTCTGTCAGCACTGCTGCCGTTAGCTGTGGGCCACCGGCTCAGCTGTTGAGACTGTGTGGAAGCAACACAGTCGAGTAGTTGATCAGAGTTATTTGAACCATTTTTTTCTGGAAATGAAAATAATAGCAAGTTACAAGATTGTTGATTTGATTACTCTGCTGGCCTTGCTCCGCAAAAAGCACAACCAACCCACTGTCACTTAAAAAGAACAAGGAAGGCTGTCATGTGCTATTTTTTTTAATTAGAATGAAAGATGAAATCTGAATATATAAGATTAAATAAAGCATTTTGCAGGTTATGTACCTTTTTTTTCCTAATGCACGCTCTCTTTTGAAGAGCACCTGCAGCCTTGCTTTTTGAAATTTTCACCTCAGAAGTGGTAGTTTTGCCCGTGAAGGATTTTCATTTTCACTGCACAGTTTCGTCTCTCAAATGCAGCCAAGCCTTTTTTTTTACTGATTAATTCAATGGAATTGACAAGTGTTGACATTTCATGTGTGATGCGTGCATGCACAGTTTGTGGGTGGCAGACTAGGCTGCACCAAATCCATCTACTGCATGATTCCCACTCGATAACTCCTCTCACATTTTTTGAGGTAATATGTTTTCATAAAGGCTCATTTTAAAGTTGATACCACTTTCACAAATTTCATTTTTTTCCCCTCTGTATAAACTTTTTATATTCACTGAGCTGCGGGGCATTAGGCACATCTAGCTAAAACTAATGCAGTCAGTTTTGTTGCAACACTTTTGGAGAGGCGTTGATTCAACATAATGATTATTTTGGAAGCTATAGTCAGTTTGTTGTGCTTTCAGTTGTATTGCATTGTACAGAGTAGTGTTTGTAATATTTAGTCTACCTGCAATGATATAAATGTATATGTATATGTATATGTATATATGTATATATATATATATAGATATATTCCCCTACTGTTCCCCCACTGGCATATCTGCAAGGCATTACTGCAAAGCACTGTGAAACAGAGAGTAGTGTCTGGCCTGTTGAGTGAAATCAGACATCAGAAATCTCCTGTTAAACTTGAACACTAACCAGACACCCTGGCTTCAATCTAGCGGCCTGACCCATGCTGCACTCAGCAGAGTTAAGAGTCATTTGGTTGTGGAAAAGATTGGAGACACCAGTTTCAAAGCCGGGGAAGGAAGAGGGAGAGGTCGATCCCTGGTTTCGTTCTGTAATTTAAAGCCGGTCTTAGTGTCACTTGCTCCGTTGTATTAGTTAATGCTGTATTATAGCTTTAAATGTTTTTTAGTTATTTGCAAAAGTGATAAAAACAGAAAAATCAAAGACTGAAATAAGAAAGAGAAAAATATGCAGAGGTTTATAAAAATAAAGTCTTTGTAAATGAAAACTAAAAAAAAAGTATATCACTGACAATAACCAAAATGACAGATGCCAGACAGGTTATGCTCCCCCATTTATTAGTTTTATTTGTTGACAATGAGAACAATTTTATCTAAATTAACGCTCAGCATCTTCATCTGTTAAATACTATGTGGGTCATGGTTTATGACTTGAAAAATAATGATATTCGTATTTGAATAGTACATGTGCTGTGTGTTATTGCACCTTGTTGCCGCTCTGTGCACCTCTTGCACTGTGATTTACAGCGTTTGCTCTGCAGGTGATTTGCATGGTCCTCAACACTATTACTGTCTCTTTCATTCACTCAGCGTGCAGTAGTTAAATCAGCCCCCACGCCACATTTACGTGACTGAACCTCCAGTGCAACCTGACAAATCAAACATGGCAGCAGACATCATGTTTGTGATGTGATACAATAGCAGAAATAATTGATTGTCAGATGATATTATTCAGCCCATTTGCTACCCCTCCAATCTGCTTCCGACTCAACGCTGCAACATGCAAATGCGATCGGCTCCGTGTGATTGAGTGCTGGGAATGGGCTGGCGGCCGAGTGCTCATACACTACAAAGTGCTACTGTATGAGTGTTATCATCCAGCAGGGCACACCCAGGCAAACATGCACTTTGAATTCACTGTAGCTAATTATCATACTGAACCCAGCTCACTTTACTATAATTTTACTTTAGTACTTTTTAAACATGTCTGTGGTGCTGTGAAGAGGATACAGCAGCCACTGGAGGGCAAGTGGACAGTTTTATTATGTTTGATCATATCAAGTTATGATACAGACTCTAAAATATCTTAAATGAATCTAGTAGACCTACAACTTCTCAACAATTAAATTAATCACCAACTATTTTGATAATAAGAAAAAAAGTGTCTTAAATGTGAATATTTACTGGTTTCTTTACTCCTCTGTGACAGTAAACTGAAAATTTTAGACAAAACAAGACATTTGAGGACGTCATCTTGGGCTTTGGGATACACTCACCAACATTTTTCATAATTTTCTCACAACTTATAGACCAAACTACTAATCGATTAATCAAGAAAATAATTGACAGATTAATCAATAATGAAAATAATGGTTAGTTACAGCTCTAGAACCTAGACTTAAGCAAACAGTGCAATATGCCCAAAAGTTTGTAGTTTCTGTCATTTTTGATCAAATAGCATTCATATAATTAGAAAAAAAAATACAATAGCCAAAATTTATTTTGACTGTACACTCCACATATGGCACAATATGCCTTCTCATCATAAAGCACAAACAACAAATAAACAGATGGGCCCCATTTTTCTTAACAATAACCACACCATCTCTTAAGTGACAGTGGAAGCTTGCTAGTACAAGGTCAACCCCTTCTTATGCCTTTTCCATATTTCTGTTTACTCAAGTTGGTTGGCACAAATGTCCAAGGCAGACAGTGGATTATGTTGAGGAACATGGTGAAAAATGTGAACAAAGTAAAGCACATATTTGCTGTGAGCACAAGAGAAGGACAAGTGCATAATGAAGGAATAGGGGTGTGTGTGTGTGTGTGTGTGTGTGTGTGTGTGTGTGTGTTTTGGGGGTGGGGGTTGAATTGAAAGGGGAAGGGTTGTGTGGGTGTTTGTGTATGTGTATGAGTGTTGCATTCCTGATGAGATGGACCCATACAATGGCTGAGTTGAAGGTTGTGAGCCCTTTTAAGCTGGAATACTACACTGGACCACTAGTGTTACCTCACATCATGTTCTCGCATTGTTAAAGCCTCCTTCTTCCCCACAAACAAAGCCGGCCGAGCAGTTATCTTTCTTTTATGGGTAATTTTTTTTTAATTCAAAAGGTCATCGATTTTTCCTGTCGGGGTCTCTTTGCTTCAGTGTTTGACTAGACTGTAGGTATTGTGTTATATATAGTGAAATTCACCTGATTCAACTGTTATTGGGCCATTAAGTAGGCGCTGTAAGCACTTTGCATGAGCGTCATCAGGGGCTTACTACGTTGTAAAAGTGAAAGGGAAACTTAAAAGAAACACGTTTTAACATAAAATAATGAAATAAAAAAATGAAACATTATGTTTTGAACACAGACAGTAAGTTTAAAATGAAACTCAAGGCTGAACACAAAGACAACTACTTATCAGTTTCACACAGGATGTGAACCCCAGTCTCTTGGGTGAAAATCCACTATATTGTGTACCATCCGTTGCCCCTGCCTGACTTCTGCTTCTGCTCCCGTCGTAATTACCACGTTCACTAGAGGTTGCTGTCGTGTTCTGTTACACCTTTTTTGGTGATCTACCATGCAAATATGTGGTAAAACCTACTAGTGTGTATAGTAGGCCCCTTTTAACCCACATCTATGGTGCTTATAGTGACTGATAATGTCTATTTAATGGCCTGCTATGAAATTTGGGTATGTCATGCTGTTTCATATCCAATTTGTGTCAGTATCTGATGGTGCAATGGTGATAGCACTTACCCTTAATGTCTTCTTAATATCACAACGTCTCCAAATGTGAGGGTCACATTCATGTTAGAGATTTTAGTGAGGATTTTATGAGGTGTACTGTCCACATAACCTGTTCGCCAGGTGACCATAATGAAGAAGAGATACAGTATCATGCAGTCCTCACAAGTTCATCGCTGCGAACCTGATTTTTGGTGTCATTTCCAGTTTACGTAACCCAGCTTGTAGGAACCATATGCTGACATCTGACACCCCTTCCCCTTCCTCTCTTCCTAACATGTGTTCCTCAGCATCCCTCGCAATTAGGGGCCTTGTAGATAAAGTAGTGTGGCGGTCTATTGCATGCATCTTCTGCAGATTACACACAGAGCCTTCGCTGACACCACCATGGGGTTGACTCCCCCTTTGCCTCCCCTCCACCTAACACACCATCACTTGTCATGCATGTTTAGTGCAGTTCATTGACATGCAACAGGATCTCCTGCTTCAAAAATACAAAAAAAAAAGAAATAGTCCCTTGTGTAATGACAGCATGTTTGTAGCAATTTCATCTGGGTGCTGGCTGTTGAATCAGTTTCTTCGGTTACATAGCAAGTATACCATGTACCATATACCTGTATACCATGCACTATGAATAGAGCTGTGCAATACAGACTGAGTAAAATGTCATATCAGATATTATCAGAACATTACCTTAATATCACTATATATCAAGGAAATTGATAATGTTTTAGGGATAAATATTGGTGGTGTCAGAAGATCTTTACACACAAGAATATCTGTACGTCCAATGACCAGATTGGTTGAAGTGTATAATGCCCAGCAAGAACAGTGTGAAAGGCTCGTAATGTCATTTTGTTACGTTATGTGTGGTGCAAAACATGGTGAGTATTGCTCCGTAATGGCTGCAGGAGATTGCTGTTTGCATGACTGTTTCCAATTAATTTCTTCATCCTCTCTGTTCTCAGTTGTCAATGCAAGTTCTTTGATTTTTTTGTCATATAGTCTGATAGTGGTAACAAATATGATATTTCTTGAGCACTTAAAGGTGCTGTGAACACACCACACACTCTGGCTTCCCATGTAACTCTGAATAGTTAGGCACTGGCCCATTTTTCTTGGAAAACCAAACATTTTCGAGCAGCGGCTCCTGCAGCATGATCCCCAGTAGACAAGAGCAGTGCTTTTTGTTTTTGAAGAAGTGGAATTAGTGACTTCTCTGAAATTTTCCCACTTTTCAAAGTCATTTGACTTTGAAAAGTGGGAAAGTGGGTCGGATTGGACCCTTTGGCAGGCCGGTTCTGGCCCTCGGGCCGTATGTTTGACACCCCTGAGCTAGAGCATTTATTCTTTGTTACCTTACATGTGGAAGATGTGGAAGACAAAACTGTGAAAATGCTTTGCCCTCGATCTGCTGATAAAAATGTGCATATCTACAAAAACTACAAAAAATGTGCACAGTTCAAATAACTTCTGGAGTGTTAAGAAATATTTTAATCATGTTTCTACATTTAAACATATTTTGGATCAATATGTTTTGTGTGTTTATTTTGTAACATTTCATGAAAATGTCATGTGTGTTAACATTTATGACTGATTCAGTACTTATTCTTGAATTATTACAATTTACTGGCAGGACAGTACAAGGCATATATATTACAAAACTATAACAACTAAGACTCTGTATTACATGTTACCACATATCACAGTGTCAGCAGCATATACAGATGTCTCACTACGGGTGAGTGATGTTTAAAATACATGAGGACTGGTTTGTTGAGGAATAGTCTAGTCATGCAGAAATGAAAATGAAAGCAGCTGCTAGGTGACTGCAGCTTGACCTTTTCTCTTCTCTGTTTCTTTTCTGTATGAAGTTTGCTCATTTGGATGTGCATGTCTGAATCTGTTATTGTGTCAGAAAGAGTTATGATTTCAAATATCCTTGATTGTCATTCAAGTGTACTAAATGCAGGAATGTTTGATTGAGCTTGTATGTCTTGCCCAGAATATTAAGTGATGATATCTTTGTACTATGTGCACATATCCTGGTACTGATATACAGACATTATCTATTGTCTTTTTACTGTCTAATTGTATTGCCTATTTGCCCTTGTTTCAATGTTTTGCATTTTTAGCGTTTTATTATAAAGCACTTTGAGCTAAATCTCTTGTATGAAAAGTGCTCTATAAATAAGGTTTATCAATATTATCTCCGCCTGAAGGATCATGAGATCTGTAGCTTGTTTGCGTGAGTGAGTGAGCATCTCTGTGTCGGTCCATGGCTAATCTTGCATAGTGTGTGATATTTTAGGTGCTCATTTATGACTGCATGTTCCAGAGACCTCTCTCGGTTGCAGTGATTCACACTTGCTCAAAATACCTCATATTTCCTGTTGGATACTGCCATTGATTGACTGCTAGCGTCTGACTCCCCACCCACTACTCAACCTTCCAGTCGGTAGGGGCTGCAAGTGTAACACGGTGTGTTTGGCTATCGGCTAACAGCTACTAGAGCTACGTGCACAGGTTTTTGCATTGCCGGCAAACAGCTGTTGCTCTGTGGCTAGAGGCAGTTCTTCCGTGCCTTGTCAATGGGCATCAACCAAACGTTAACACATGTATTGCCGAAAAAATAGGAATTTGCCTCATGAACCTGGTGTGTGGTGTAATATATGATGAAATGCCAGCAGGGACTGTGGTCTAAAAGAATTCATGGTTTGGCATCATTTATATCATTGATAGCTTAGTATGCAAGTTTTATGAATTTTATGATTTATGAATGAAGTCAGAATTTACTTTTTTTCCAAATGCACAACACGGTTTATCCAACAAAAATTCTGCTTCAGTCCACGTTTTTTGGTGTTTAGCCTTTCAAAAGCATCTGTTTTCACCACAGGCAAAAACCTGTTTACTCTCCTGCATGCACCTGTATTAACGGGCCTCTCTGGCATAAAAGCACCACAAATTACATTTATATAATCGTAATAACACAAAATCTGATTTTACCCATTTCTTTTAGGGTCATATCTTCATAAAATATGACGACAGACATTTGAAGATTCATTCAAAAACCTCTATCAAAGTTTTGAATGTAAAAGAAAAAAAGACATTTGATACAGCCCTAACCAGTCCAGTTGATCAGGAGATAACCAGACTAACTGCTGGACCCAGTCACTATTTGAGAAAGAGGAGGTGGTGACAGATGGGGGCTGGATGAAAACGGCGTAGTGGAAGTGAGTCAGGAGCAACTGATGTGGCGGCTCTCCACAGCAACAGCTGAGACAGCATATGTAAATTAAATATGTATATATATAAGATTATAATAAGTTTAACTGTCTAGTATTTCTGGTGCTTAGTAGCGAGGGTAGCAACGTTTTATCGAGTTGAGTCGAGTTGACTAATCACACATTCGATCAAACATTACGGCCGTGGTGGTTGGAGACACACCTGGCGGAGAGCTGCACCTTTCTAGTTACTATTGTTATCACTATGTGCAAGTACTTTTAGTGCAATTTGTTATGAACATTATGAAGTACTACCCTTCAGTACTCTTCTAACCGAAGGATTACTGTATTCAGATATAACTTGAGTGTCTGTGTGGTCTGAAGTCTGTTTTGAAAATTGCAACAAATGTTTGCTGTCAAGTGTGACCTGTTTTACCGATCAGTTTAAAAGCAGAAGTTAAAATTCACATGCTGGCTCAAGGTGGTTGGAGTAAACTCGTCTTCCAAGCTTAAAAGTGGTACACAACTGGTTTTGTTTTCTATTAGTTTCAATGTGTAACAGGCTTCTGGTATTTGGAGACACCAAACATGCTTTAGGAAGAACAATATTGAGAATTTGTTGCTGTGGGAATTGACATCACATTGATGATTACCACAGCAGATTCACAGACACTAGAGGTGAAGAGTGCCTGTGTGACAGAGCGGTATTTGGCCTCTGAGCGGCAGCTCGTGTTCAATGTCTCGCTGATGCAAAGTGATGTGTACTAATTCTACATCTGCTCAAACCAAACAGGGCTTGAAGGTTCAGCCAAGTCCCAAAAAAATCACTTCCTCACAACTTATCTCCCCCTGCCCTCTCACTGTGCACAAATTCAGTTTTGACGATTCCCCTGCATCCTTTTTGCGTGTTGAAGTGATGGACAAATAAGTGGATATGACTTTGGGGTTTTGTGTGTGTGTATGAGTGTGGATTGAGAGTTGGCTTGTCGGCTTGGCTGTTTAAAGGATACGTGGCCCTGAAATGGGCTCTTGTCATGTGGGCTGATGCTTTGAGGACTTGATTGTAGCCTCAGTGTAAATACCCAAACAAACAGGCCACAGTCAAACTGTACTATGGGTTTGCCATGTATTTACATTCCTCTTCCTCTCTCCCACTTGGTTTCTTTCACTCTCTCTTCCTCTTATGTCTGATTTGTTAATTTGTATTTACTCGCTAGCTTTCTATTCTTCTTCTCTGACACACAATCCTTCCTTTCCCTTTATTCTCTCAGTTTGTGAATCATGTTTGTAATATGTGTGGTTCCAGGCGTCATGGCTAAATTAGGAGAAAGACTTTGTGACAGGAATTAAGATTTAAATTGTCAGTTAAAGCACTCATCCACCATTTCTCACTGCTGTGTGAAAAATCTCAAAAACATTCTTAGATCATTTGAAACACGTTGAACGACTGTGTTTTCTGTGTTCCTACTACATTCTGGCATTTCATATTCATCACACCCAATGAAACAAATCCAGAGATGAAATATTGAGCCCATTTGGTTGTTCTTAAGTGGCTTTAAGCGCAACTGTTTATGCATATTCGCCCAGCTGCTGCAAAGCGTACCAGGCTTCTCGAATTTGTTTTCCGCAGCTGTTCTGCATAACAACGCCACGCTACCACGCACAGGCGGAAGTCTGGTGAAGGGAATCTATTCATAATTCAAAGAAACAACAAGGCATGAGCTCAGGCGTTGTCAGATATAACAAATTGAGGAGGAAAAGAGTTGAATTTGTATCTGCTTACAGAGGTTGACTGCATTATACATACCGCGGGTGCCGCTGAGTGCGTGGTAATAGGATATATGATGGATGGCCAAGCCGCATGGGCTCCCATTCCTCTGGGTTATTCATCTATTTATCTGCTTATTTATTTATTCCTTCACCCAGAGAGACCCTCACCAACTCAGGATTTGCCTAAGGTGCAATAGCGCCTAAAAGAGGTTGAGCATTGGCCAGTATGGAAATGGGGCTAAGCACGCAGAGGTCTGGAAGTCCTCTGCTGAGCATGTGTCAGGTGTACTGATGTCTGTGCTGATGTTCATTGGTGGTGTTGGTGGTTAAAAGGGGCCTGCAGTTTGTTGAATCTTGAAAACCATGACACATTTCCTCCATAGGAGCATCTCAGAAACCACAATTGAAACTTATTTTGAACATGCATGCAAACTTGTCCAGACAGATTTCAACACACGGTAGAGCCAGGCTTTTGTCTCTTGAAGGATTGTTATTAGTACTGAATGTATCCAGAGATGGTGCAGTGGTTAAGACCCCCCCCCCATCTTGACGCACACGTATCGCTTCTGGTGTAGGAATGAATACCACCACATCCTTCATTGTGTCTGCGTGTTTCATTTTGCTGCTCTCAGTTATCCTACTGTCTAACTCAGGGGTAGGCAACCTTAGACACACGTGCCACCATTGGCATGTGGTAGGTTAACCAATGGCATGCAAGCAAGAAGTGTACAGGAAGTTGTCTCTGACAGTTGCCTCTGATTGGCTAGTAAACGTTGCCTTCATCACCGAATTTGTTAAGTTTATTGCTGATGAACAAGATTGGTCGAAGGTTGTTAGGGTTAATGATTTCACCTTAGATGTGGATGTTTTCATAAGGATGGCAGTGTTCTTGTGTAGTGCTTACATATATGTATAATTACAATGTCTTGATTATGGGAGATTTTTTTTTTTTTTTTAAATGTTGCTATCCACGCTTGGATGGGTGGATGGATATGACTAGGGCTGTCCCGAATACTGTTTTTTGGGCTTCGAAGCTTTCGATGAGAAATATCCAAAGGCATTCAAAGTTTTGTGGCATATATATGTGTTAGGGGTGGGCACGGTTTGGGTAAAAAAACGAACCATTCGGTTCACTAGTCATGGTTCGGTTTGTGTATGTACCGTTCGGTTCATTTGAAATAGCTTAAGAGGCTGATTGTGTATGTTTTTCGTTGTGTTTATTGTCACACTAGAAATCAAGGCTTATGGAAAGAGGCTGGGACACGGTGGACAGGGTTATGGGGCATAAGACATGCGCAGTGTAACTGAAGCTGAGGTTGTGCGTTGTGATTGGCTCAATTTCAGCGAGGGCGGACCAGATATTTCTGCGCATGTCTCTCACTGCCACTATGTTAACAATATAGCGGCTGTTAACTGGCCACCGCATGTTAGCTCGGCGGCTAACAGCAAACGTGTTAGTAAATGACTTTAGTTCCTTCTAGTCAGCAGTGTTCAGCGGTTGTTTAAGGAGTTTATTGTGAAGGGAGGAACAGTAGCAGTGAGGCGGTGATGCGCTGTTATTGACAAGGGTCCAAACTACAGAGCCTCCTTGTTATTAATATATTATCCTCATGACGTTTAGGAGCAACGTAACCCTCGACTACACAAGCTGAAACTGAAGCTGGCAGTAGACTCTGTAGTCTGACTGTTTAGGTTAGTTTGTCATTTATCTTAGTAGTAAACTGATCAGTTGGCTGAGACAAAGCAGCTCCTCCTCTCTACCAGCAGGACCTGTAGTGGTTCACATCAGCAGAGGGAGGAGGACAGGAGGACAGGAGGAAGGACTGATACTGACTGATGTTTCTTTTCTTCAGTCTTTATAAACTTCACTCAGGAATATGATTTATTTTATTAATATGTCAGATTGTTTCCAGTAGATATTAATGAGTTTCTAATGGGACTTTTCTGTTGTAAACATTACTGTTGCTGCTCTAGAAACAACATGTGTCCTAGTTGTATTAAAATATTCAATTCTAATCTGGTTCTGACTTTAAAAGCAACCAGACTGACATTAGTATAGCTAATATACACACTTCAACATTTGTTTATTTATCACAAGTCATCTCATCATTGCAGTACTGTGTTATTGCACATGGCAGATTTTCCTCATATGATGCTGACCTTTTTGTTGATGATTTGTTTTGATTTAGTAATTCTTTTATGAACCATCCCACTATATATATGTATAAATATATATATATATATATATATATATATATATATATGTATTTATACATACATACACTGAAATGGAAGTGATGGAGACAGACAGAAGAACATGGCAACTTGCCGTGCCGCAAAGCTTCGAAAACCTTTGAATATTTCTCAAATTAGGAAATTATTTAAAATGTTCATACACAGTATATACTATATATAATGTTTATATTATATATATATATATATATATATATACACACACACTCACCGTTCAAAAGTTTGGGGTCACCCAAACAATTTTGTGTTTTCCATGAAAAGTCTTATTTACCACCATGAGTTGTAAAATGAATAGAAAATATAGTCAAGACATTTACAAGGTTAGAAATAATGATTTGTATTTGAAATAATATTATTTTCCTTCAGACTTTGCTTTCATCAAAGAATCCTCCATTTGCAGCAATTCCAGCATTGCACATCTTTGGCAGTCTAGTTGTTAATTTGTTGAGGTAATCTGGAGAAATTTCACCCCATGCTTCTAGAAGCCCCTCCCACAAGTTGGATTGGCTGGATGGGCTCTTCTTGCGAACCATACGGTCAAGCTGGTCCCACAACAGCTCAGTGGGGTTTAGATCTGGTGATTGCGCCGGCCACTCCATTACAGACAGAATACCAGCTGCCGGCTTCTTCTCTAAATAGTCCTGCACAGTTTGGAGGTGACTTTCGGTCATTGTCCTGTTGTAGGATGAAATTGGCTCCAATCAAGCACTGTCAACAGGGTATGGCATGGCGTTGCAAAATGGAGTGATAGCCTTCCTTATTCAAAATCCCTTTTACCCTGAACAAATCTCCCACCTTACCAGCACCAAAGCAACCTCAGACCATCACGTTACCCCCACCTTGCTTGACAGATGGCGTCAGGAACTCTTCCAGCATCTTTTCAGTTGTTCTGGGACTCACAAATGTTCTTCTGTGTGATCCAAACACCTCAAACTTTGATTCGTCTGTCCATAACATTTTTCCAATCTTCCTCTGTCCAATGTCTGTGTTCTTTTGCCCATATTAATGTTTTTCTTTGATTGGCCGGTCTCAGATATGGCTTTTTCTTTGCCACTCTGCCCTGAAGGCCAGCATCCCGGAGTCGCATCGTCACTGTAGATGTTGACACTGGCTTTTTGTGGGTACTATTTAATGAAGCTGCCAGTTGAGGACCTATGAGGCGTTAATTTCTCAAACTAGAGACTCTAATGTACCCATCTTCTTGATCAGTTGTGCAGCGGGGCCTCCAACTTCTCTTTCTACTTGGTTAGAGCCTGTTTGTGCTGTTCTCTGCAGGGAGTAGTTCACATCGTTGTAGGAAGTCTTCAGTTTCTTGGCAATTTCTCGCATGAAATAGCCTTCATTTCTACGAACAAGAATAGACTGTCGAGTTTCACATGAAAGTTCTCTTTTTCTGGCCATTTTGAGCGTTTAATCGAATCCACAAATGTGATGCTCCAGATACTCAACCTGCTCAAAGGAGGGTCAGTTTTATAGCTTCTCTAACCAGCTAAACTGTTTTCAACTTTGCTAACATGATTGCACAAGGGTTTTCTGATCATCCATTAGCCTTCTGACGCAATGAGCAAACACATTGTACCATTAGAACACTGGAGTGAAAGTTGCTGGAAATGGGCCTCTCTACACATCTGTAGATACTGCACCAAAAACCAGACATTTGCAGCTATAGCTATAGCTAATAGTCATTTACTGTGGTAAGCAATGTATAGAGTGTATTTCTGATTAGTTTAAAGTTATCTTCATTGAAAAAAACTGTGCTTTTCTTTCAAAAATAAGGAAATTTCTAAGTGACCCCAAACTTTTGACCAGTAGTGTATATATATATATACTTTTAATAGTTTAGTCATAATTATACCTAACGTTAATGTTGATTTGGCACAATGATTAATGAAAATTTAAATGATTAATAGAAAATTAAGACCCCTGGTCTAAATAAACAAAAACGAAATCCAAACTTTTTATAAACTGAAGCTTCACCTTGTAAAAAAACAGACAACGTATTCCTGAAGTTGAAATCAAACAAGATTAAATCAAACTGTGTCACTTTAAAAATAAATAAATAACTAAAAATGTGTGAAATATTTGAAGAAAGTTGGATTGATAAAATTCAGTTGTAGCCGTCAGCCTCCCGACATGAAACCAAATCCACAGGGACAGCGACCCTGTGATCACACACAGCCATCAGTTAACTGCCGTTCATGTTTAACCCTGTCACTGCTCCCCTATCAAGGGTGTCACACGAGGACCTGCATGTGCCCCAGGGCAGGTCACCTCTCCTGGGCCAAGCTGTCCCACAGTTTACCACTCCCCCCACCCCGTGTCATCACCCCGAGGGGACACTACACTCTATCATTGTAAATATGCATTGTGAAGAACTGCACTACACACGTATTTTAAGCCTAAATCACACATTTTGTCCATCCTCCCTTGTGTGTTCACTGTGCATTTCCATACACACCAATTTTTCCGTGAGAGTCTTTACACAGTACTAAAGCATTCCCCACTACTACCATCGCACCACCTCTAAACCAATATCAGCACCTCCATCCCTCCCGCCCCCTCGGACATTTTTCCATCGTCCTCATCTCAACAGCCCATGGCAACGACATAGCCAGCAGCTTACGACAACGCAAAGTGGGGATGAGGGAGGGAGGAATGGGGTAAGGAGGGGGGGAGTCAGGCCGTAGATCAGGGCAGGGAGGATGGCGGCACGACCAGGGGGTGACAGGGGAATAACATCCCTTTCTCCTCAATCGACAGGGACCATAACTCCTGCCTCTCCAGGGACAGATTGAGAAAGGCAATAGCCCAAGGGGCTGTGAAGCACGGATGCTTAGGAGAATTGAAAGTTAAAAGAAAAACGCAGTTTGCCGAGCCACTGCCACTGATTCAGCCGACAGCACTGCTCTTCGCCGCTGGAATTTCTTGTAATTTTTTTTTTTTTTAAGACAGCAGTAGAAAGGCCCAAGTGGAATACTGTCCATATAGATTATCAAACAATACGTCTCCATGGGTTGTCGGGTAGTATATTCCCCCATTGTTTGTAATAATTTTAAAAAGATTTATTTGGAGCAATTCAGATACAGTTGGCCCAGAACTGTGAGGTTGTAACTGACTCTGAAGTTTAGGTGATAAGACCTCCAGGCAGCCCTGTTACCCACAATGCAGGTGTGTTTCTACAGTGTTGGTGTGATGTAATAGTGTTGTTTCTGTTTGGTATACCCCATAACTATATATAAATGGTGAAACTGGAAAAAGAAGAGAGGAAATACATCTAGATTATTGTGTATGTGCTGTAGAAAGCCTTATATAGTGATCAGCGAGTCACAACTTCTCTGTTTTATTGTGTTTGTTTCAAACTCTTTATCACACCGTTTCACTCCCTAAAAGTTCTCTCCGTCTCAGCTTCAGTCTCTTCCTCCTTTCTTTCTCTTTCTTCTCCTTGGTCTTTGTCTCTCTCTGTCTTCCCTCCATCTCCCTCCCTCTCTCTCTCTGTCTTTTTCCATACTCCGTCACTCACTCCACTCCTCCGCGGCCACATTCTCCTGTTTGGAGTGGGTGGGGAGCAGGCGGGTAGCAGTTTTTATAGCCTGATCAATTTTAAAGTGGCTTATTGAATAGCTTTTAATGCCCTCCTTTACTTTCAGCTGTAACCCGCAGATTGTCTGCCGCTCCAGGGCGGATGGGATGACTCACCAGAGAGAGAGAGACAATAAATTTTAATACATGGTCTCTGGAAAATTACACGTGTTTAATCATTGATTTTTATTGGCTCATCATGATAACATTATCCCAGTGGGCGAGGGTGGACAAAAGAGCAACCCATAAAATAAAAGAGGTTGAATTAGTTATGCCAGTTTAAAGAGCAAATCCAAAATGATACATTGGCATAACCAACTTCCTTTATCTAATATACAGTGTATTGATTGGTACTGTAACTGTTATATACAGTTCATGCACAATTTGATACAGTGACCCTTCCCAAGTTTTTTTTCCAGTGTGTCATTTTGTTGAGACAAAAGATGATTAAATAACTGGATGATCTGCCCCAAGTTTCTCACCAAAACCTAATTTTACAAGAATACATTTGAACGTATCATGACGTTATAGTTTACCATTGCCCAGTATTCATTTTTACTGAACTGAGCACATCATAATGCACCTCAATGCCTCGGTTAACGTTAGCTGTTAGCTGAACTGTGCTGCCCACCTGCTGCTAACAGCTAGCCCTCCTAGCTCTGCTCCTGCTGATTTCAACATTCACAACGTAGCATATCAGGGAAATTATTTATTGTCTCCGGGACAACGGGATGACTTTAGTCTCGAGCCCTGATCCCGGTACCTATGGCACTTGTGGTACTGTAGAAAATCGATTAACGTAACATTTTCAGAATTTTGGCCTCAACTTGGTACCAAAATATTGGTTGTTATGACATCCCTAATGTTAACTATGACTGTATTTTAATAGTTTTAATAGTGTAGTTTAATAGTACGTGATTTCTTACAGGGCTGTATGGTAATAGTACATAAATCATTTTTCTCAAGGATTTTCAGACATGGTCTACTCTTGAATGGTCAAATATTCGGAGATGTATCTCTACTTTTTATGAAAAAAAAAATACAAAAATGTGTAGAATGCATTTCCTCCAATGCATTTGCTCTCTACACACATCCTTTATCCTATTTTTTTATTTTTCTCTCTTTTTTTATTATGCATTTTTAATGCCATGAAAAATTAAGCGTACAGAACTGACTTATAGATGAAAAAATAACCAAACAAAAGTGTAACTGCAGTTTGATTTTATTAAGGGAACGCATGTAAAACTTGCATAAATGAGCAACTAACATCTAATGTATCTAAACTACTAATGTCTAACTTGAGTTTGGTCTCCTTTGCTCTTTGTCACATCTATAATGATTCCACCTCAACAACTAGAGTGCAAGAAAGGTGAAATTTGAATGTGTGTGTGCCAAGATTTATCGTCTGCATATAAAATAAATATCAGGATCATTAAGTCCAACTCTGCTGCCATCAAGCTGATGAAAGCTGGCACACACATGCAGACTTCATAATGCCTGGTGTGTCTGCCAGTGTGTGTAAGGGCTGTGATAAGGTAGATTGACTTCTAATATAAACGGTAGAGGTGTCTACTGACATCCGTATAGCAGTGCCCTTTGTGTCCCTGCCTTGCAGCCTCATTCTCTCCTTGTGTGTGTCAGGGAGGATATGAGAGAAGGGGGAGATTGTTGTTGAGTGTGTGCAGACAAACATACAACATTTGTATGTCTTTGTGTTTGAAAGATCACAATGCGATATGTTCCCATACTTGATTCTGCGATGTTTGCAAATGTGAAGGTTTCTGAAGGTCTGCGGGTGTGAGACGATTAGTTTGGGTTTGTGAGGAGCAAGTCAGTGGACCGTCAGTGTATGTGTATACATGTACATCCACTCTCCTCTCTTTCTCTCGCACAAAGCGCACACACAAACACACACTGGGGCAGGTTAGCCCTCCTCCACGCCGGCACCTGCTCCGTTGAAGGTGAAAGAAGTGCTCACTTGAGCTCATTGAAAAGTAGATGTGACAGTAAATTTTTCAGGCCCTTGTGAGATGGGAGATCTTGTTATAGCAGTCAGGATGGGGGTCAGGGCAGTGGCTGCTTGATGATTGAGGAAAAGAGAAGTAAATTCATTCTGCTTCGGGCACTTTGTCAAGTGCCAGTAGCTTACTGTTGAGAGCCACTCACCCATCACCGTGTTACGGCCCCAGAGGTCACCTCCACCGCCATAAATCTGCCTCGCCTGCTAAACCTACTGCCTTCCCCCGGCTGAGCACGAGCGGGGAGAGAGGCTGCAGCTGCTGCTCGCTGCTCCTCGTAGTCACTCAAATGAAAAAAGACAGAGGGGAGAATATAGATTCTCCTTTTGATGCTGCTGATGGTGTAAGAGCAGGACATCGGGTGTGTTGGGCCACAGGGGGGTTGTGTACGTTTGGACTAATGGTTGGGCTGTGTGTGTGAGGATGGATGGATTGCATATATATAGATATTTTTTGTGCGTTACAACAGGGGCTTGCATGTGTTTGCATATCCATTTTGTTTCAAGGAGTTTGTGTGTTTGAAGCTGCAGTTGGTAGAAATGGAGCAAAAATGATTTTTAAAAAGTTATTTTTATAAAACGTCACTATATCCTGACAGAAGTGCACAAGACAGGTAATCTGAAAAAAAAAGCATGTGCCTCTGTCCTCTGGTGCTCCTAACTGCATCTGCAGGATTTCACAGACCGGAGGAAAACAACCAATCAGAGCTGATCTCGAGTCTGCTGTCCAGCTTCTGTCTGAGAGCTGGCTGTCAGTTACCCGCAAACTCTGACTAAAATGGTCAAACTAGGCAGCGCTGATCAAATATGCAAATATGAATCAATATTCTGTTACTGTAATACCTATTTCTCACCTCAAGTGTTTTCACCAACATCTTATAGTGTACTGTTTAGCTGTAAAATGAGAAAGTTTGAACACTTTCTCTTTGAAATGACCTGAAAATAACTTTGAAATGACGCAAATAAAAAAAAAGAAATGTTGCCCACTGAAGCTAAAGGAGGATTTTTGCAACTTTTCTATGTAAATCCAAGTTTTAAAGACCACCTAAATGATGAAGACCACCTAAATAATGATGATGATTGAAAAACAGGTTGTACACAAACATCACAGGGACAGCAAAATGTAACAACAGAAGGCTGACGTTAAAAACTCTTCTTGTAGTTGCTTTTTAGTCAGTGTTTGTAAATGAACTGCTAAATTAAAAAAACTGCATGAATGGAAACGCCAAAATCAGCCTTGCTTGTATCCAAAAAAACTTGCAATTACACTATTGGTGTAATACGCATTAAACAGTAGGCCACGGTAGTACCACATTTTTATTTTTTTTCAAATGGTGCTGATTTCAGTTTGGGCTGAAGTCCACTAAAACTGGTTGATGTGGAGCCATTTTTTTTCTGATGAAATATAAGATTGCTGGTTGGAAGTTTTTTTTTTTTCCTTAAGTGTTTTTGCACAGCCAACATGCTCTCTAGACTTCATCAGAAGTTGCTCCAAGGTACAAAAGAAGCAAACGACTTTTAATACTTAATGAGGACTAAAAAAAAATCTTATATCACGAGTCAAATACTAATGTGTTAGCTCATGAACCATTTATACAGAGTTTTTTTTTTTTTTTTCGGGGGTCAATTTTGTTTGCAACATTTAGACTTAGAAAGGTTTTTGAGTGTGGGTAGGACGAGAGTTTTTATGCTTAGCCTCGTATTCTTTCATAGAGTCTCACCAACCATACCCAAAACCATAGGGGATCCTGTTCGGTCTTTCTAAATTGATAATTGGTATATCACAAAATTATTCATATCTTTTGCCATGTGCTAACATTTTTCTAGGATGGTGGTAAAAGTCAGAAGAAGGAAAAAGGATCTGGTGTCTGTGTGTTTATATGTGCGTGCGGTGTGTTTTGTACACATGCTTGTCCACATGTGTACAGATGTGCAAGTGATCGCTTCTTTCTGAAGTGTGTCATCGTGCACCATAATTACACCTGCCCTTGCTATGTGTGTGCACATGTATTCAACTCCCTGTGTGCGTACATGTGGCGAGTGTGTGTGTGTGCGTGCACGCCTTTCAAGCTTGTAGTGTGCGAGCGCCAGCCTGCTTTCAATATAGCCTCTTATTAGGTGGTGATTATCCTGCCTGCATCTGGCTTCTTTCAGCCTTTGACTGGAAGTTGGAGAGGCCAGGGGCACCCTGGGAAGAAAGGAGTGAAAACTTCCTGAACCTAGCTTTCAACCCCCAACCCCCCCACACCCCTCAACTCCAGTGTACCCCTCAACCTCTTGAGGAACCTCCTCACATTCACGCCGGTGTTTTTTTCTATAAACAATAGAACACTCTGAACTGGGTGGAGAAATGTCTAGGTGGTGCTCAGACTATGTTTGCAGACAAGGATGCATGATGTAGACTGGTGAAGATATTGTAGAAGTTACCTTCCAATGAAGTTCTACCTGTCCTACTGTTGCACTCACTGCATCATGTCTGTCCTTCATTATATTTGGGATTAACACTTGTGCACTTCTAGTTCACAACTTTCCTGCATTTCTACTAGAAAAGTATTTTGATCTGTGTTTTATTTTGCTAGTTTACAGACTTGCTTTATCTTCTCATGGCTGTAAAATGCTGTGAAATTTTATTAAATCCAATTTTGCGACTAGGTGAAATCACATTATAAAATGGGTAGCTCAAATCAAGCATCACGGAACAGGTTACAGATACAACATTAGATGCTAAAACACGCTACTAATTGGAAACATTTAAGGTGAACTTAAGGTGACGGAGCGGTGCTCATCTCGCACGCTACGTAAAGAGGAGGTTCCACAATGTTGCCTAGAATATGCAAACAAGCTGCAACACAATTGAAATACACTGACCACTACCTTCGCAACACCACGTGCGGGTCTCGAGTGAGATTCTGGCCGTAAATGGCCACAAATGTGAAACCTGTTTCCGCAGCTGTTGGCAACGGAAACTCAGGGACCGGAGAAAGTAGAGCAACATCCTCGCCACGTCCTACTGAAGCTGGACAGTTTTTCAGTAGTTGCACAATAAATGGCAACATACAGATGTTAATAAAGAGCAAAATATTGACATTTCAACATAACCAGCCTGTTTAAAAATGAAATAATGCTAGTGTACATTCCATAGCAACCACTATTCCATTGCAACTGCCTTGGTATTTGCTGGCAGCTAGCCAAGGAGGGCCTATTTTATTGTGAAAATCCATCCATCCATCCATCTTCAAACACTTATCCCGTTAGGGGTCGTGGGGGGGCTGGAGCCGATCCCAGCTGACATTGGGTGAAGGCGGGGTTCACCCTGGACAGGTCGCCAGCAGGGCACATCGAGACAGACAACCATTCACGCTCACATTCACACCTACAAGCAATTTAGAGTCATCGATTAACCTGCATGTCTTTGGACTGTGGGAGGAAGCTGGAGAACCTGGAGAAAACCCACGCCAACACGGGGAGAACATGCAAACACAGAAGGGCCCCAAGCCAGAGCCGAACCTGCGACCCTCTTGCTGTGAGACGACAGCACAAACCAATTAATGGTCATTTTATAAACGCAATTAGCTCACCTCAGGCTGTGATATCTTGTGATTATATCACAGCAAACATAGTAATTATGGCCGAATAGTGCCCCTTAGCTGTTGTGATATAGCTCAAATACAGTAGTATTTCAGCAACCATCTTACTGGCTGCATTAATGTGGGGTCCATGCATTTACTTAGTCACAGTCAGCCACAAGCTAGTGGAGAAGTGCATTGATATACCATTCCTCTAATGGTACATGCTGATATCTCTGACTGTATTGAGCTGACAAGGTCACCGACAGCTTCTCTCAAGAAATATTTTTTTTTTCATTTGAGGAAAATTAATTTTTTGCTCATAGAATTATCTTAGCCGAACCGCCAAAAACACAGTTGATGCGTTTGGCGCTAATCCTTAGCTTGCCCGTATAACACAGACCCGACTTCTACTCCCATTTCTACTAAACTGACATTGCACCACTGGAAGACTGTAGATTGCAATATCATGATCCAAAAACTTACTCTGTGAAGCGGAAAAGGGCGAGGAAAATAAGAAGACAAAACAAAAGAAGAAGATAGTAGACGGGGAGAAAACAGTATGGCTGGATCCCGAGGGCCTGGCTGGGGGCTTTGTAAGAGCCCATACATCAGCTGTCACCCAATGGGCTTCCAAAGAGCCACAACAGAGGAACACAATAGACTGGACAGATGGTCCCAAACAAACTGCAGTGGGTTTGATGCTATTAAAAGCTGTTTACCTCATGCCAGACGCCAGCAAGTGCAGTGGATGTATTGTGTGATCGTTTCTGAATGATTGAATGTGTGTGTGTGTGTGTTTGTGTGTGTGTGTGTGTGTGTGTGTGTGTGTGTTTGTCTACCAGCTTCTGGTGTTTCAATAAACTCTGGTGTGTTTTTAGCCACCAAATGACCATTCGTAGCCTGATTAAGACGAGTGTAGTTTTTTTCATAATTAAGATGCAATCAAAGGCAACACGTGCTGAACAGTTTAATGATTGATTTGCACAACATGGATGCCAGCCAACTCTGTAGGCCATGACAAACTTTTGGCTTATAACCAATAATAGGACAAATGTAAAACAGACCCCCCCCCCCTTCTCTGTTACTCCCTCCCTCCCGTCCTCTCCCCTTCATCTGCTCTCCTAAAGAGCGTCTCTGACACCTCAGAATGATGAACTCCTTCAATGCGCTGACCTTTCTCCTTCGGACTAGTCACCCGCCCTCCTGCCCTCTTCCATGTAGATGAGACAGAGACAGATGAAGATATTTTGCGATGTGTGTGGATGACAGCGGGGACGGTGGGCGGGGATGTCATGCAGTGACACAGTGAAATTAGTTTTGGTGTTGGTGGATGGCGACCGACCCACCTTCAGATCAGCAGTCAACCAGGAAGATTAATCCAGACATGGGAGGCCTGTTGGAGAGCATTCATGACAGGCCCTGAGCGAGAGGAGAGAGACAGGCAGGTAGACAGACAGATGGGGTGGATGGGTTCATGACAATGATATACCTGCTGAGATTGTGTCCATATATCTATCTGTGTAACTTCCAGGTTTAAGATTCCAGGACAGATTGTTGGACGGCTGGGGACATGAATAATCAAGTTTCTTTAGCTGACTTGGAAGATTAGCTCAAAATTCAGTATAGTTCCTCAATCATTAACCAATTTATGTAGGTCTGGTGTTGCTCTAGTGCTGGGGTGGCCAAACTATGGCCCATGGGCCATCTGTGGCCCACTGCCTGCTTTTAAATGGCTCACAGGGCATTTTTTAAAATAAAACTAGAATATGGCTTGAGCATATTTTAAATAAATTACACTGTACATACATTGTACATCCTAGTTTAAAGACATATTGACTAAACTCAGTAAAATTATCTCTGTTGGCACAAAACCAACATTTACCAATATTTTTGCCTGTTCTGTTTGTTATATCTTACCATTAGACAGATTTACAGTACATCATCCATTAACATTTGCATCATAATCTTTTAAATGCTTAAGAATATTTGACAAGTTCCTGTTTTAACTTTATTTAGTGCTGAATTAATTTAAATTGCATTTGAGAGCAGCAGATACAAAAATACATTTTAATAAAATCAATAAAAGTAATATATGGGAACACCAATAAGCTACCGTAATGTCAGATGTTAATAGTGCTGCATAGTCATTTTGATAGAAAATTTATTTTCTGTGGTACATGGGGTTTTCTTGTCTAGAAACACTGATCGGTACCAACTTTGTCACGGCTTGTAGCGAAGTTTTGGCGAAGAACAACTGACATGGCAATTTTCAAAGGGGGCCTTTGACCTTTGACCTCAATATGAACAAAGTGAAAACTATATATTATTAGATAAAACAGATGTTGATAAATGCAGTTAAAAAAAGGGAATTTATAGTGAAAAAAGGGAAAAAAGTGCAATATATTGCAAGATATTTTATCCCAATACTCATGTCGCAAACTGAAAAAATAAAATAAAATTGCAATAAGATGGTACAACATGAGAAACTAGCTGATGTAAAGGTGGGAGCACTAACAGCCTCAAATAAATTAGCTACATTTCCTTGTTAGCTTGCAAATGTTATCAGGCATTAAACTCACACGGGTGTCCGTCAGCAGTGATCTGGCCTTTTGAATTGTCCTTGAAGAAGCGTTACAGAACCTGCTCACTCATTGTAAGACAGCCCAGATGAGAGTAACAGCTAAGTACCTGAAATGTAAGAAGAGTGTCAGAAGTTGATGAATATGGCATCATTAGCCACACTTGTCTTACCTTCTTCTGTTTCTGCTTTAATTTGCTTCAGTTTATAATTCTCCACCTTTGAGCCGTCCTTTATAATCCTGTCTTGTTTCCCTCTGTAATTGGTTTAGATCAGTGCATCTTACAGGTCACATAAAGGGGAGACATCTGTGGATCATTTTTTATTGTATATAACCTGACTTTTGGCTCACATAGACCCTAAGATAATTTTTTAGTTTTTTTTTTAGTTTTTTTTTGTTAGTTATTTACAGTTTTGCTCCATTTCTGCCATTTTATGCCCTCTATGTTCATATTGTGCGGTGCTGAATTATTTGCTTGATGTAATTCAAGATCCTGAATAAATAATTTTGGAAGCGAACTCATAATTTTTACTCAATAACAGATGATATAGTAGAGGAGAGGAATGACACAATTTAGTTAAATTGCTAAAACTAGGATAAATTAAATTTCAACACTGTAGTGGTGTGGTCCATCTCTAGGTGATGATTCTGAAATTACAAAAGAACTTAAACAACGCATGCATGTAATCGATGCTGTTATCCAAGTGCATGGTGTTTGGGGCATAAAGCACATGCAAATTAATCGCTCAGACCACATCTACTGTACACTCTGTTGAATGTTGCTGTATCATTATCCAGAACAAATATGAAATGGAAAAATCACACCCATAATGTTGAGTTAGGATTTGTCAGCAGAAATATCTGAGTTGTAAAATATGCATGCAGCTCTGTCTCATTAACTCAGATATGTAAACATTGGTCTTTTATATGTTATTATACATTGAAGCGTGACTTTAAGAAACCCCTGCTGACTTACTTGCTCCAAGCATGCGTCCTTGTGTGTGTAAAATGTGCATGTGTACATATTCGGTTACTTTTCAGTGGAGCTGAACACCAGATTTGTTCATCTAACTTTGTGCGTGTCTGTCTTCAGGTCAGCTGTCCATTCCTTGTGTTCCTGAGAGACTAGAAAATCCCTTGAGCCAAACCTCCAAAGGCACTCATCTGCATAGAAAGGTAACTGACTCCATGCACACACACATTCACACAGCGGGGTGTATCGTCACTGTAGCGTTTTGGGTAACAGGGCAGTTCAGGGGGTCAACGGTGGCATTTGATCTTTGACCTCAGGACAAAAACAGACTGAAGTCAGGAGTTGAGCGATTACTACGTTGGGTTAACAGCAGCAGGTCTGTTAGTCCTCTCACTACACATCATTGAGTCAGTTATTAAGCATTCTCCTGTATCAGTGCTATAGTAAATTAAGAAAGAAACATGATTACATTAAAAAAAAAAAATGTAGCCTTATGAAAATGTATTCAGCAAAAAGCAGTTAATTAATTAATAGCATGCACTTCTTAATGTTTTAGTATTAAGTAAAGGACAGTAAAATGAGAGTATTCCACATTTGTGCATTTTTCTGCTGCACAATAATTACTCATTCAGAATAGTAATCTTTTCATTAGGCCACATTTTTCCATTTCATTTGAATTTTATATTGTTGAATAAAATAAATAGTGTTGAAATGATTTGGTTAGTGAAGTAATTGCTTTTTTGAATATCGTTAGTTGCTTTTAATTATCTTAATTGCAATCAACATTTTTTTTGCAAATTACCAGTAAAACAACTGCTTACAGGGTTTAGCAGATGCCTCATATCTCTCTCTCTCTCTCTCTCTCTCTCTCTCACTCACACACACACACACACACACACACACACACACACACACACACACACTCACACACACTCACCAGAGCTTGACCGCCTGTATCTCCACTGCAATAAATCGAAGCCTCATACTCCCTGATCAGTCTCTGCACATCCTTGTCCCCCTGGTGGCAAACATTAGAACCACATCACATATCACCACATATCTCCTTTTACTTGTTGTTTTAATTTGAGCTAAATCTGAAGACTTTTGTATTCAAAATTGTAGCGTTTCATACTGTTGATAATGTATAAACGCTATAATGCAGGATGTTGCTGAAATAACAGTTTAATTAAATAAGAGAGAGCACTTAATATGAATTGCATTTCCTTTGAGAAAAGTCTGTCTCTGCCTTTGTTTACCTAGACAGGAGTAAACTGAGCATCCTTTGTGCTTTAGATTCATACACTAAGAGGTTAAGTACCTTGATCAAAGGCATGAGTGGGTGTCCTGAACAATGGTGTGAGAGTGCCAATCACTTTACCTTTGTGGTTTTTCCGGTTGATCTACTAATTCAAAGCCGACCACATCCACTTCTTGAAACCTCCAGTCCTGTTTTTGTTTTCCCTCCTAAAAAGTAGTTGAATTAATCCTTCAGCATGGTGTGTACAATGTTGGGAGAAAGATGGACACAAAAAAGTGCGGTCTGAAGAGACGCCCAGCTTCTCGTTTTGGGACTCTTTTGATTTAAAGGGCTGTTTTCATTTATTTCTTTCCTATCCTGAATTAAGACATTGTGAGCTCAGAATTATAAGTGAAAGAGTAATAAATGTCATGTGATACACAACTGAGGAATCATTTTCAACCGTATTAAGAAAAAAAGACCCAAATTGACGTAATAAAGGCTGATTACACATTCATTTGATTCTAAAAGAGGCTTTATCTAAACAAAATAGCAGATTTATGACGTCTGCTTTGGGACAGATGCTACTAAAAACAGCCTTTTTTCAGCTTTCCACTTTCTCTCTGCCTCGCTCACCCTTGGCGAACTGCTACCCCACAACAATGTCCAACTGTCCTACCTCCGACGTGATCGAAGCTGACTCTGCTCTCCACCCAGCTTTGTTTTTCTTCGCAGCCGTTGGGTGGTCCGTGTCTCTCGCTCCCTCTCTCTTTCACTCTATCTCTCTCTCTCACTCATTGTCAAGTTCACGGCGTCTGTTTCTCTTTGAGCGCTACGGGACCCAGGCATGGTCCGAAACTCAACACCAGAGTATACACAATTAAGTTCACACCAGAGGTTATTGGGTGGAAGTGTGGTCTCATTCCACAAAATGTGCGAGTCAGTCAAAGGATAGCAGGGTGTGAGTGTTTATGTGCGGCTGGTTAGTTGGTCAAGGTTAACTGAGTGACGGGAGGTGGAGATGGCGTGCGGGGGTTCTGGGGCGGTCCTCTGGTTTCAGCACAGGCAGGAGTACGAGACTCTGTACTGGTTGGCTGTTGCCATTTGAGACTTTGTCTTGACAGGTTGTGCTGTTCAATCACAATCAAATCTAAGGATTTAGTGTGTGGCGATTGTGTTCAGCTGTGTTTTATTAATGATTTCATTCATGATGTTATACTGTATTTTAGCTTTTTTGCTGCAATATTGAGAAGATCAAATAGTACATTAATGGTTTTATATTGTCTTCTTATCAGAAAACCTTACCTTAGTGTATTGCTGATCCACGAGTAATGTAGCAGTCCCATGCTGTGATTTTATATACTATAAATCCTTAGTTTAGGATGGTTTGTATAGAACAGTGTACTTAGTAGGGATGCATCGATCTGACTCTTTCAGTCCTGATACCTGGGCAAGTGTAAACATTTTTATTGCAGCAACAAATCAGTCAAAACTGATGCAGGAATTAAAATTTCAGTCCAGCGTCTGGTCAGTATCAGCCCGATTTCCAATACGGTATTGGTATCGGTGCATCTCTAGTACTGTTTCAACGAAGAACTTTGAGTTAATTTCCAAAACATTATGACATGGAAGCAAGTGGAAAGTAATGACACTAAATCCAAACACTATAGTAGATATTTCTTAATTTATCTTTCAATTGCATGAGACATAAAAATAATTTTCCTGGTTTTGCCCTGCTGAACTCACCCCAGTTGACCTTTCCAGCCTGTTGAGTGTTTCAGAGTTGGACCCGTTCGCCATTGCTCCCTCTGAGTACCATTCACACGCAATTGGGAGTCCCATGACAGGCCAGCTGGAACCTTCAATCCACCCCCCCACACACACACACACACACACACACACACACACACACACACACACACACACACACACACACACACACACACACACACACAGACACAAATCCTCCACTGGCCAGCCAGCCTGTCAGTCATTCAATGGGAGGGTTACTGTATGAATGTGTGTGTGTTGGGGTGTTGTTGGGGCTTCCTGTTTTGGCCGGTGTGCTTCAGTCCTTCCTGGCAGGACGACTGCTGTCTGTCAGCTATGGCAGCCAGCAAGACACATAAAATATACACATCTTTAATTAAATATCAAAAATTTCATATTTTTATATTATTGCCAGAATGGAAACTTCTCCAGAACAGCATTTAGGCTAGTTCATAAGTTCTCCATAGATATTCAGGCTAATGAGATTTTTCTGGATACTGCACTGGAGTTATTTCTCTAGACACACAATAAAACTCATTTCTCCACCTGTGGTCAGCATTTCATATCGGAGATGGATGAAATCAACTTGCTATTTTTCAATTTGTGTTATCAGTCAGGTCTATATTATTAGTAAATATCAATGTATCCCTAGTACTTACTCATGCTGTTTCGACTTTGTTTTTTATGCTCTTATTTTAACACACTCACCTAGCAAAAAACACAGGCTACACACCTACAATCAGTCTGTCACTGACTCTTAAATGTAACTCACAAACACAAACATACAGTCTGATGTCTGAGATTTTACTGTCATTTTACATTCCTTAAAGACAAAACATGAGCATTAATTCATCAAAGAGAAGTTTTCTAGTTTACCACTAATGAGTGGTTAGTCAAAAAGCCTAAGAGGAGAAATTATTCTTTCTGGCTCACTCTGAAAAAAAGCTTTTAAATTACCTACCAGAACATCTACAAGAATTTAAAACACTGTGTAAAACATGTAGGAACCTTTTAAAGACTCACATATATGCACGCATGTGGGAGGAAGGCTTCTCTCGATGAGGCAATTAAGAAGCTTTCTGTATATGTGTATATTGAAGGTATAAAACGGTAATTCTGCTTTCATTTAAGTAGATGTTTGACGAAGCATTGTACACTTCCCTGTAAAGAAAATGCGTTCTTCACTTCAGTACAAGTGCACAAGATATAATCTGTTCCCGCAATTGTTAAATCGTTCCCACATCTTGGTTAATTTGTGCACACAAGGTAAGTGTATATACGGAGCGCCAGCCCAGCGCACCCCGCTGCAGTCTCAAACTGGAGTGATGTTGCGCGCTGTCAAGCTACAATTATGCACGACACATCAGCTGGTTACATTTTGTACAAGGAGCATCAGACTGTTGTATAATAACCACAGACGTGTTTACATGCACATCAGATGTGTCGTTTTGATTAATTATTCTGCGCATCATCATCAGGCATGGAGGCGAAAAATTGTGAATCACTTAAAACTTCTCACTCCACTTACAGCTCCCTCAGGACTGTCCGTTCCTGCCAGTCTTTCACTCAAGCTTCATCTTTTTTGTAACGAGGCTAACTAAAATGTTGTCAGAAGCTCCACAGTACCGGTAGATGTGTGGCTGCTATGAGCAGCATGATATGATCGAGATCATTAGTAGGAGCTCTGTAATTGAAGGGGGTGAAAGTAGTGAATGTGATAAAATGTCACAACCTCCAATGCGCCCCCGTATAATAACGCCGTCTTTCTGATCCCACCCCATGCCCAAGTGTGCCACAGGTGCACCAAGTGAGCCTGACCGACGCACTTGGCAGGAGGGATGTCACAAGAACCGATACTTTGGTAGAAAGTCGATGTCAAAATTTTGAAAAAAAAAAAATTGGTATTCGTTTTTCTACAGTACCGCAGGTACCGTACCAGGGATCAGGGCTCGAGACTATTGGCACCCTTCGTCCTGGGGACAATATAAAATTTCTCTTATATGCTACAATGTGAACAACAAATCTGTGGGGAGAGCTAGTGACATTAGCTGTTAGCAGGCGGTAGGCAGCACAGTCTGGCTTGGCTAAATAACAGAGCTAACAGAGGCAGATCATCAGAGATTAATAATACATTTGCAAAACCCAGTATGCAAACGGATTTTATGTTGAAGTACATGGGATCTAATGTTTTGTTATTGTTTTCTACCGTGGTATTGAATTCACGGCTCGAGAATCGTGGAATTTCACTGTTACTGGTATTGACCACTAAATCACACATCCCTACCTGCAGGATGCACCTGACTCACCGCTGCTAGTATTACCTTACTGTAACACCTGAAAGAGGGGGACTAAAAGTCTTGCACAGTTGGAACAGGTAGCTGTAAACAGAGTCATCAACCAACATGTGAGAACAACTGAGACCACAAATGAAATCTCATATGCCTAAATTAGCAAATTGAGGCCTCAATATCTATCTATATACTGTATATATACCGTATTCTCTCTATAGCCACTCCAAAGAGATTTGGTGTATGGTTGGTTTTTAGAAGAAAATGCCAAATTGTGCCTTTTCCACTCCTGCTCTCTCACCTATTCACACATACACAGACAGTATGCACAATATAAATGTTGATATCTCACACACATACACTTAGCCATTAGAGGTGGGTATGTCTTGTGGGGGAGCGCCAGTCATGTTCCATTAATCCGAAGCAACCAGTGGTGATTGATCAATTAGCCCTGCTTAAAGCCGGGGCTCAGGCTGATCAATAGCACTGATCACCAGCCAAAGGTTTTTCATTAAGACCTGCTGCTCTGCATGAGTAGACTCCATTAGCATAGACCAAATGGGCTGCGAGGAATGCAAATACTGAGGAAAAAAAACACACACACACACACACACACACACATAGGCCACACAGTATTGGCATACAGTATTTATATGTGCAGGAAAAAGGAATATATAAAATCACATAATTATAGTGTGATGCATAAATTGAAAGATATGATCACAAATGTAACATTTCTTCAACTACTCTACCCTCCTTGTGCAGCAAAAGTAAAGTTTTTGGAAATTGGTAAAATATTTAATGGTGAAATAATGTGTCTTATTGTATGATATAACATAACAGAGGACTTGAATTGTTTAAGGAGCCCTTCTAATTGATTAGTCAGCGACCATACAGTCACAAACAGCACTCAGAAGCTCAGAGTATTGAGACGCTGTGAGGAAACCCTTCGTTGCTACTGGCTTATTCATCGTAGGCTGTTCTGGATAAGAATGGGCAAAATACAAACATATATGAGTCATATTGCCTCAAAATAGTCTTTATGGTACCATAATGAGCATGTCTGGCACTATTTCCCTTCCAGCCCATTCATTGTCAGCCTTTTTGTTAGTTACCTGAACAACAGCGGATGTTGCTGCGCCACAGCGATATTTCTGATCTGCAATCCCATCGAACCCACGGGATCATCCGCAGCTTAAAACAGAAAAACACCACTGTCAAACTCACCTTTCTCACCCTTTCCTAACCCTCAGTGGGGCAGAGAGCCATTGTTTCACTCAAACAATCCTCATTGAATTAGAAACTGGCCGCTCGCTTTGTTCAGTGAGGCCGATGCGTAGTGCTGTCATGGGTCCTATCGTTAATGTGCCATCACCGCACCTCACATCCTCAGCAGACAACAGGCAGCGCTGAGCTTATTTCCTCCATCTGTAGGTGAATGTGTGAGCACATATGCATCTATGTGTGTGTGTGTGTGTGTGTGTGTGTGTGAGAGAGAGAGACTGACACTATACAAGTGTGTTGGTAGATGGATGAATGAGTAAGAGAGGAGGTCGGCGGGTGGGTCATTGTGTTTTTGTGTGTGATAGCATTAAATCGCTCAACAGAGATGAGCATTGTGGTGTGAGGTGCTTTGGTCATGGTACCACACCACAGAGACCTGGTGACATCTACACACCCACACAGTAATTCATTTTTCTATACAGAAAAAGGCAAGCTAAAAACTTGTACCCTATCTATGTGTAATCTAACCTAACCTGGGACAGACTGGGACAGAACATGACGGTAAGGAGGATGATGGTAATTAAAAAATAGCTTTACTTTTTCCGTTTTGAATGTTAATTAGTATTTGTTGTTAAATATCTGTATGATTCAATCAGATCTCTTAATGGACAAGTTGGAACATTCATGTATGATTGTGTATCTGGATGTGGTGCCCAGTGGTACCACTGATAAGTAAAGTATGGACATGCTAGCTTTATCTTTGAAGGATTATTAATAAACAAGTTACAGGGAGGGATTGGACCACTAACAACCCGCTCTCACTCCCAACACATCAAATACCACAGTTTGGTAAGTGCCTCTCTGCATTAGGGATGTGCATTCCAAGAAAAAGTACTATTCGATAATTACTGAGAACTAGATGATTTTTTCAAATATAGCATATTGTTGGAACAGTGGAGGAGGCCAGCAGAAAGACAAACTAAGATGGATTTGGTGAGTTTTATTTTATTTCTGTCAGTTTTGAAAGATGACTGTTCAAAGATCACTGCTTGAACAGCTGATCTGAAATGACAAGGGGCATGACGTCGCTTGCGCACATGCACACACACACACACACACACACACACACACACACACACACACACACACACACACACACACAAACACACACACACACCCCTATGCTGACAGAAAAGAGCTAAACTGAACGTGCCGCAGACGTTTTACTGGTAGTAACGTTACTACCAGCGCTGGTTAAAACAAGAGAAAATATCTATATTTTTAAGACAAGACGATAGTCGCATAATTAGGTGATTCTTTCTGATTTAATCACTGTTCATAAATAATCTAAACTCATGACCCATCCCTACTCGGCACCGGATACCGATGCATGGCGGCACCCTTTAGTGATTGTGATCGTGGTGGTTGGGTCAGACAAACAGGACTTTCAACCAGAAGACCGTTGTTCGTTTCCCATGTGAAAATAAAGTAACTTTGACTTCAGTTGGT
The DNA here is from genome assembly GCA_947000775.1 of Pterois miles. Lineage (NCBI taxonomy): Eukaryota > Metazoa > Chordata > Actinopteri > Perciformes > Scorpaenidae > Pterois > Pterois miles. The sequence continues at coordinate 2,790,922 of CAMQGK010000552.1, forward strand.
AGTCACGTGTCTCAGTATCATCAGTCCTGTGAGTCACATGAGTCGTGAGTCAGTGAAGTTAACGTCAACCATGACTGTTTCCTAACCCTTAGAGGCTGTGTTGCCTAAACCTAACTTCCTGTGAAACATTTATTTTGAAAATATGACACTGTGCATGTGAGGAGTATATTTTAACATGCCGTCCCTGACACGTCCAAAAGAAACATAAGAGGGATACCTCGTATGTCGGTCTCCGATGCTAAGGGGCACTTACCAAGCGGTGGTATTTGATTAGTTGGGAGTGAGAATGTGTTTAAAATACCTCTAACTGCAACAAATGCAATACTACCTTTGCGAAGCCCATAATGTTCATTTTTGTTGATACAGTTTGTCTGATGTATTAAATCACCTTGACAGTAGGTTAACTTTCCAGTGTTTATATTGGATCGAAATTATATTTAATTCATCCTAAAAAGAAAAAAAAAAAACAGATAAAACCAAGAGTGGCCATTAGGCAGAGTGTCTTCAAGAGGAGATGCTCAGAAGTATGGTAACACAAATGTGTGTGCGTGCGTGCATGAGTGTTGTGTGTGCTTGCTTGTATCTCTGTGTGTTTTAGCGGAAAGGAAGGGAGTTGGTCGCAGAGATACTGAGGCAGACAGGAAGAGATCATCCTGGTGTTACCATGGCTGGGGCTGAGCCCTCTGGCTCCCCAGGCCCATACATAGTGCACACACACAGGTTATTGCTCACACACACATGGTTGGGGATATCAGTGTGCGCAAAGTTACAAATGAATGCCTCCTTCCTCTTGGCCTACCACCAACCATGAATTTTTACCATGTTGGTTTGTGTCATTTTTATGGTCTGAAGATTGAACCTTTTTAACTGTTTCATTCACAATGACTCAGTGTGTGAAAGAAAGCCTCTGATAAGTGTTTAAAATATTGCCTGCCCAGCTACATATACACACACACGCTTGTTGTGAACATTTGTGCTGATGTCCAAAGAGTTTGATGAGTATTTTTGCAGGGATGGCATGGCAGCAGAATGATATTTCCGTGAGCCATGTGGGGGCGGGATGGATGGATGGATCGACGGATGACACCCGTATCCATCCCCACTGGGGAGAGGAAGTCCCTATCAGAACACAACAGGAAAGAGACTGAGCAAAAACAAGTGCATGTCTTTTTGGACATTAAATCACTTCCTGTAGGGCTGTGGGATGCCTCCCCCCTCCGTCCTCAGCCTCCACCTCTCAGCCCAGTTTAACCAGACAGAGAAATTGATCAAGCCTCTTCATGTGTGCGTAAAAAAAAAAGGGTGCATGTTCCTGTGGGTGCTGCGTCTCTAAGGTATTGGACAGATGAGTGAAATAACTCATCAATGACGGAGAGAAGAGGCTTGAGACCCCCGACTGTATTTTTATCTTTTAACAATATAAAAATCACATTTACTCCAAAATCAGCCACAGCGTATATACTGTATGTAATGTTGTGCAGCCTGCCAATCTGATTTATCGCTGCGACTTCCAGATGTGATGAGTATCGTAGGATGCAAGTGCCATATAAATCCCTGCACCCTGACAGATCGCAAGTCTGGAGTATAGACCCGGTGCTTTGATCTTCATCCAGGAACAAAAACAAAAGGTTTGTCTGTAGCTGGCGCAGGAAAGGGCCATTTTAATGGCGACAGGAAAAGACAATGACCAAAACACCAGCCTCGCTCTGCCTGTCTTGTCATTTTTTTCAGGTTGTGTGTGGTACTGAATGGCTCATTGCAGACATCAGACATCTTGAGTAAACTGCATATTGAAAATGCAGCTCTCACACAATGCTGTCCTCGTCCAGGGCACAGCTGTAAAAAAATATGACTTCCTTCCTGTAGGCAATTTCCTGTTTATGACTGAATTCAGGTCAGGAGAGGGGGATAGTGGTCCCTACCTCAGCCACCATCATCCTTCCCCAGAGGTGACCCCAGTCCTGATAGTGCAGGATGCTATGAAGCCCATTATCAATATATTGAACAAAATATGTCTCTCTACTAATGCAGTTTTTCAGTTTCTTCTCACAAACACTGAGATACATCTTCAAAAATAAACTATTCTTTTACTCCTTCTTCCAACATGCTAAAATGGATAACACTGTATAACAGCCTCTTTTATTCACAAAAAAAGAGATATGACATTATTTGCGTTTTCTGCTCTCTGCAGGACTTAAGAGACCCCCCCACTCCCCTACTCTTGCCCCCCAAAAATGTCTCAATTGCACACACATGGATCTTCATGAGGCACCCTGTTTGTCTCATTTTCTGCTGATTTGCCTAAAACAAGCAGCGGCCGCTGCTGTGAATGTTTAATTTAAGAGCTCATGTTCCCCTCTGTACGATATGTGGTGGTTGGGAGCATGGACGGGCTTGATGAGGGGGGTCCGATGGTGGGGTTGGGGGAAATTGGGGGAGGGCGGGGGCTGATAGAAACCCCCAGGTCTCCGGGCACAGTCATTAAGATGGCTCCTCGGTTTGGAGATGAGAAAGCGTACTCGGCACTCTGGGCTCATTGAAGATGCTCCCCTGCCTTCTTGGAGCATCCATTATTTATGAGTTTTTACAAATTCCAACTGACATTTATATCAGTTGTAGATGTCTGTTTCTGATTTGGCTACACTGGGTGTGTCTGTCCTCCCCCCAACAAGATGGAAATGTTGGTCAGATACAACTGCTTGGTCTTACAAGGCAGCAATTCTACTGTTAGGTGCATGTTTCATATTACTTTTACATGTGTGCTCGCTTTTTTGCTTTATTGACAGTGGTTTCAGAGTGAATAGGAAATAGAAGAAGGGTTATATTTCAAACGGTGACATATTAGAAGGTGACTAGTGATACACGAGTCGAGCTTAGCAGAATACACCACAGGTTCAGACAGGCAGGTCAGAAAGTGACAAAGTAGCAGTCAGAGTAATAATAACTTACAGAAACACCGTGTGCGATAATCCCCATCTTCTTCCTCTTCCTCTTTCTCTGCCGTTGCGCTCAGTCCTGACAAGTGTACTGCTATAATGCATAAGGTTGGCAGTTTGCGGGTCAGTTTGGGTGAAGATTGACTCTCATAACGGGTCAAGTTAGTGCGGGTATTAAAAACCCTGACTTCACTAGTGCTGACACAAAGACCAGACTTTTATTCACCCCTGCTTTATTACCAGCCATGACAGCGTGTGGCTGTTTTCACCTTGTGTGTGTCTGTGGACAGATCTTGTCAACGTGATAGCATTGCAACCGTGCAAAATGCAGTCCTGAAACTTTACACGGGAGTAAGTTGAGATGAAAAGGAAGGCAGGGATCAAAGTTGGGTATGGTCCAAGTAAGGGCGCCAGAAGTACTGGGTAGAAAGCGAGGAAGGGGCCATTGGCCCTGGCCTCATTTGACTTGGTGGCTGGCGTGATCCCATCACAAGTTTTAAGTCATATTTTTTATCACACCAAAATCAATTAATGAGTCCTGACAATGTGAAACTGCTGCTCCTGTTGCCAGATCCAGTGAACAATAATGCCCAACTCCACAGCTCTATGCAACTGTAAGTTTTCAGCTCAGTCACCAGTTGACATGCATATATACTTAATAATTACATAGTAATTGATTATACATGTTATTTTTAATGTAGAGCACTGTGTGTGTACGTAAATGAGGAGCCCTGGTCTATGAGGAAGCGTCATCTCGTTGACTACCACCCCGATCCCGTCCGTCTGTGCCTGAGCCACTAAGGATCCGACCGCTGCCCTGTGCTTTGGTGTTCAGCCTCAGGCTCCACACAGCCTCACCTCACCTTACATCACTCAGCTCACATTAGACTCTGAGCTTGATATGCGCTGTTAGGCTCTGGTACACTCCCAGAGAGAGAACTTGTCAAATGCCAGTTAACATGAGCTCTACCAGAAGGCTGCCCACTTGCTGTCAATCTTACATTGGGTGCTGGAGGCCAATTCAACAATGCTGTGCCATCTATTATGTGTTTTTGTTTTTGAGACTTATATTTGGTACTTTGCACATTGTTGTTATTGTCAGAAGAACCTTGATTAGACACAGGAAAGTAATGTTCATTGTTGTTTCTATCCCCGTATGTTTTCACCAGCTCTGATCTGAATAGTTACAGAAAGGATAAAGCATGTTTATTAACATTTATTTATTTCAGGATTATTAGCTTGTATTTTCCTTTCCAGCGACCACATTTTTTACATTCACACATACACACAGTCTCAGAGCAAGTGTTTTATATGCTCAATGGCACCTTGACAGTGATTGTCTAACCCAGCAGATAGTATTCGTCTCTCCTTTTATTATTTTAGTAGGGATGATAATTTTGAGAAAATTCTTAACTCATAACTGATACTCGTTGACCGTATTATTGACCGTTAACCGACAAGATTTGTGCCTCGCATGCAGTGGTGCGCCAGCTGCAGTATATGAGCACAACAGACGACTGAGTCAACTGTTCACCGTCAGGAGAGCTACTGTAGCAGCCACGGTGCTGTGTGCAGTGTCGTGGATATGCAGCTACTTTCTCAGTAGAAGTCTCCACCGCACATTTAGTTTAGTTATCAGGTTGTCAGCTGGAAGTCCAGAGGCAACTTCGTGCATCTGCACTGGCTCTCTCTTAAGGTGGACCAGCTTTGTTTAGCAACTGGGGAATTTTGTCAGATTGAAATAATGACCCGGTTTTAAATCTGAAGAGGCAAAGGACGGATCATGCACTGCCATTTAGGGCCACGGTCTAGTGGCTGCAGCTGCTTCAGCTACAACGAACCAGGCATTATAATGAACTCCAACAGAGGTTCAGCCAACACAAAGCATGTACACACAAACCTCCTTCCTGTTATTTCCTCAACCAGGAAGCTAACAGTATGAAAAAGAGGTGAAAATTTGTGATTCAGTGGAGCAGATCCAGGTCTTGTCGGGTTGATCAACGCCAGCTTGACATAACCACATCTCCAGGTGATGAGAGGCCGTCTTTTCCCTGTTTCACTTAACTCCTGGCCCCTCTAAAACAGATGCTGATGGGATGTTCCCCAAAGATCTTCCCCGGGGCCCACACCTCCTTCTCTTTCATAGCTATGTTTAAGTCTGTGATGTTCATTTATAGGAGCCTCTATTACAGTGTTTTTGCTGCCTCTGGCAAAGGACTCAGCCTCTTCAGAGTCCTCAGTAGCTTACAGAAACTGTTGCTGTCCCAAAGGAGGGACAGCAGACTAAATAATCAGTTTCCCATCACAGTGACAGTCTGAGAACAGCTGTTTGCAGCTGAATTCCTGCCAGCGATTGTCTGTGGTGCTCTGAAACAGAGAAGGAGAGAAAGGATGTATGGAGGGAGGGAAAGATGAAAGAGAAGTTTCTCCCTGCTTGATTCAGTCCTCTTAAGGGTTTTGATATTGATCTCACCAAGAGACCTGCAGATGTATAGACACATGCACGGATACTTACATCCACCTGTGTACACATCAGCAGAGACGCACTTAATTGAAGCTGAATCTTTTGTTTTTGTCATAGGTATGGAATGCACTACATTCAAGGATACACGGTATTTGATTTATGATGCAGATGTACTTCTGTATTTGTTTTGCAATATTTATGTAGCACTTTGCGGTAAAAAAAAAAAAAACAAAAAATTGCAAATAAACACTCATGTTAAAGCCAGTTTGGGAGTAAAGACAGTTCAATGAAAACTCTTGCATTAAGGCCAGTCTGTGAGTTGCGTGTTTTCAAGCGCTGTACATCACCTCCTTAGGCATCTGGTTGAAAATGCACAGAGCCTTGATGGAAAGCATTCAGTCTTTAGTGAAAGCAGTGCTGGCCAAATCATTTGCTGCCTTTGTTTGACAACGTGCATGCCTCTCAGCTCAGTAATGTTTGCTCAAAAGGCATCATTAAGTATGTGTCTGTGTACTCTCACTTCAGTTTATTTCTGTAGATAAATAACTAAATAGATCCTTATATGTGAGTAGTTGTCATTAAGAGTGGAGCAGCTGGACCCTAATGCAGGAGACAACATGCCACAGGAACTAAGGAGAAATAACTTTTCTAGTGCTTGCACATATACATTTGGGTCTCTGGAGTGCATACCAACCCTGAAATCTGTGGAAAAAAGTTAGTTTATTGTGGGCAGCCTAAAAACGTACTTCAACAAGACATTCAGATTTGTCTCCCCTTCCTGTATCACAGGCCAACGTATTCCCAATCCTAACTGCTGCTTGGTCAGTGTCCCTTGGTGTCGGGGACTGATGCATGGGGTGTCCCTCTTGCATTTCTTTTGGATGGACCAGGGACTGCATGTCAATATGCTCCTTACATGTATAATGTCCTTTCAATAAAACCTTATGTTTTCATAGGAAGTTAGGTCTAGGCAACACACCCTCTTAGTAGATTGCCTACTCTGGGCAGGGAAGGAGTCTTTACCCCAAGTGAAGGAGTTCAAGTACCTCGGGGTCTTGTTCGCGAGTGAGGGGACAATGGAACGTGAGATTGGCTGGAGAATTGGAGTAGCAGAGGCGGTATTGCATTCGCTTTACGGCACCATTGTGACGAAAAGAGAGCTGAGCCGGAAGGCAAAATGAGAAGCTCAGCCATCCGTGAGGGACTCACAGTAGAGCCGCTGCTCCTTTGAGCCAGTTGAGGGTGATTTGGCCGTCTGGTAAGGATGCCTCCTGGGCGCCTCCCTATGGAGGTGTTCCAGGCACGACCAGCAGGGAGGAGGCCCCGGGGAAGACCCAGGACTAGGTGGAGAGATTATATCTCCACGGTGGCCTGGGAATGCCTCGGGATCCCCCAGTCAGAGCTAGTTGATGTGGCCCAGGAAAGGGAAGTTTGGGGTCCCCTGCTGGAGCAGATAAGCAGTTAACAATGAGTGAGAGTGATAAGTGACCCTCTTAGTTTGGGTTTGGAAACCCTCACGACTCACAGGACTGACGATACCATCACGTGACTAAAGACTGACATGACAAAGCATGTCAATGTTACTTTTAGTTTCACATGACATGGAAACATCAGTCTCCTGGATGGAAGTCTTGTGTTTGTAATTTTCTTGCAAGCCAATCAAAGCAGACTGGGCTTTTTTTTTTGGGAGTCTAAAGAGACAGGTACTAAAATGTAACGTTTCAGACAGAGGGTGAATACAAGTGTATTAAGACAGACAGTATGAGAAAAATGTGTTGTTTTGAAAATGTGTTTTTTGAACATTAAAGCATGTGAACATTTTCTAGTCGAATCCCAACATACAATTACGAACCTTGAAATAAGCACAATACTGTATATCTCCTTTGATTCAAGGTAGAGCTGAGCACAGAACAAAACCGAAGATCCAACACAGACTGAACTGAAACGTAGGACTCTAGGTGCCTTCAAACGGGGTCGTGTTTACCGTATTTACAAGATGGGAAGTGGTGTACATGATATGCGTGGCGTTCAAGTGGTTAAGTCATGAAGAACACTGCTGCTAAGCAACGGCAATATTAACGTTACTGTCTGAGTCTAGAAGCCACTGAGGCTAATAATTCAGCAATCTAGCAAGTAGGTAATATGGGAAGGCAGGAAAAGCAAAGGCATAATGACAGAGGGGAAAGATGAAGTCGTTGGGAATATCACATATATATATATAGTTATATATAGTTTATATATATATATATATATATATATATATATATATATATATATATATATATATATATATATATATATATATATATATATAACATTTTCTCAGGCATTATATATAATTGCCAAGAAAAACAATATATGACTAAAATTAGAATATACTAATATTAATATATATATAATATTAACTTATTATGCACCAATAATGAACTACCATGGGCTCCACCATTTTTCACAATGTCAACAGATACGTCAAGGCGTTCACAAGCCGTGAACTCTGAGCTTTCAGAAACTTTCCACTTACGAGGTCGTGAATACAACATGAGGGGGACGTTCATATGGGTCCAACTCGTAAACACGGTAACCACGACCCCAACTGAAAGCACCATTACATACAAACTAATGTGACGACAGGATGAAGTGCATGTGGAGAGATGGGCGGAGGTGCTCAGGTGAGGGGAATAAGGTGATTAGGCAGGAAGGGAGCTGATTGGCTGGGATATAGTAACGAGGCTGATTCAAAGTAGTGGTGTGTAGATGGGCAAAGGATCCCTTCTACTACTTAGGCAGTAAATCCAAAACACAGAAAACAACTCTGTCCTGTCTATAAAAAGGGCATGTGGACACAGATCCATACTGTGACAGTAGTACACATGTCTGTGTGTGAGATTGGTGATGGTCCTGCTCTATGTTGGTTCCACGGCTCTTCAGAAGTCAGTCACAGCTCAAGCCTGCCACTGGTCCTTTGAGCTTAAAATGATCTGGTTTTATGAGATGGGATCTGAGGCCAGCAGCATGAACTGGGGCATGTTGGTGGCCTCCGTGCCGGACTTACATTTTACTGCATGTCCATAAATTTTAGTGTGAATGAGCACACATGGACGTCAGGAAGTATTAAGAAGAAGAAGAAGAAGAAGAAGAAGAAGAAGAAGAAGAAGAAGAAGAAGTCTACCTTTATTAGTCCCACAGTGGGGAAATTCAATTTACACTCTGTTTAACTTATACATGGTAAATGCACACAAACACACACATACATGCATTAATGGAGAGGTGTCAGAGTGAGGGGGCTGCTCCTGACAAGCGCCCCGAGCAGTTGGGGGTTTGGTGCCTTGCTCAGGGGCACCTCGGCAGTGCCCAAGAGGTAAACTGGCACCTCTCCAGCTACCAGTTCACACTCAGTTTTTGGTCCATGTCGGGACTTGAACCGGTGACCCTCCGGTTCCCAAGCCAACTCCCTACAGACTGAGCTACTGCCGCCCCAGTATTATAACCCCTTTCACTTTTTCACATTTTGCTGTGTTAAAGAGTAAAAGATAATTTCACTGTAATGTACTGTAATGGTACACAAATCACACACACACACACACACACACACATATATATATATATATATATATATATATATATATATATAAAACCCTTAACCCTATTTCCAGAGAAATATCACAGTACGCTACACTAAACACTACAGTGGCATAAATATCCCACAATGCAATGCAGTAGTAATGACAGCGTTCATAATGGATGTTGACGGACAGCTCTGTAACATCAATAATGCTTCAAGTTAAGTGTGATGTTGCTTTGCCAGGTGTTATTATTAATCAAATTAAGTTATATTAAATTAATTCAAACAGTGCGTCCGAAAAGATGTTTTTTCACACAAATTAGATGATCAATAGTACACATATTGAGTATGTAGTGCATACTGGAGCCGATCTCAGCTGTCATACGGCGAAGGCGGGGTACACTCTGGACAGGTGGCCAGTCCATCGCAGGGCGCATACAGACAGACAACCATTCACACTCCCATTCACACCTACAGGCAATTCACCAATTAACCTGCATGTCTTTGTACTGTGGGAGGAAACCGGAGAACCTGGAGAAAACTCCACACAGAAAGGCCCAAAGCCAAATTCAGGTGACCCCCTTGCTGTGAGGTGACAGTTTTAACACTGTGCACCCTCCATTAGAAACCATATAGGAATAAAAACATAACTAAAATACATTAAATGGCTGTAATATTGTCTGTAATAATGTCTTCTTTGACTAACTGGCTGCTTCGGTCTATTCGCAGGTCCTGAACCTCTTTCCTTTGGTGTTCCACACACTCGGTATGAGGTCTCACATGGAAACTTTCCAAGAATTACATAAATATATTTAAGTAATGGCAGTGTGTGGGTGTCCCTGTTTCCTATAGCTTGCTTTTCTCTGCCAAAGCATCCACCAGTCACACAAACACTTTTATTTTTGAGTGTCAATACAGTCTGTTGTATAATAGTCTGCGGTCTGATCCGGGAAACGGTGATGAGAGCTGTGTAGTTATGAGTAGAGAAAAAAGCTCAAAACCATCGATCTGAAAACAGTCACTTATCCTGTTTTAAGCGTTAAAGTTCAACAATAAATACAAGCAGCTGTCCAGGGGCTGTTTCATGAAAGAAATGAATCATCATTAATAACGTAAATTGTAATGGCACATAATGGCTCAACATTCACTCTGCCATAATCTGTCATCATTTCCTCAACAAATGAACGAGGGCTTCATGTAGCTGCTAGATTTCCCCTCCCCTTCTTGCTTTATAATTATATTATCTGAAAGTTTTGCATTATTGTCTGTTCTTCAGAAATACAATTATTCTTTTGGACGTGTTCATGAGAAAACATTATCTTTAGCAAGGCTTCTGCAGCTGCTGAACAGTGTGGTGACATTCAGGCTGTCATGTTATTAACAGACGCCACAGACCTCTTTCTTTGATGCTCCCGTGGAGCACTCTTTTTGACATTGTCGAAGCAAAGGTCAAGATTCCACGTGCCGTAAAGCATTCACCTTCGCCACTTGGCTGAGGTCTGCCAAAATTAATTCTTTGTGTCATCTCTCTATGTGCCAGGTTCATCTTCCCTACAATGGAGCCAAGCAAACATAGGAGAAAAGTGTGTGCCTGAAAGTGTGTGTGTGTGTTTTTAAAAGACATTGGTGCAACCGTTTTAACAGGGCGACTCTGTTTGAATTAGACGTTCTAACCCCCCGCTTGCTAAATGGATTTCTGAAGTGGCTGTAGTTGGAGGCTTTCAATCGGATGCAACCTTGAGTCCTTTTTTATGTGAGCTGTGTAGGATTTAAGTGCTGGTATAACATGAGCACGACTGAATGCATGCTCCTCATTTTTTGAAATTGAAAAATCTCCAAAGGCTCTCCCCATTGTGCAGGCAATTAATGGAATGCTGGCAGCGAGGTTCAGGTGCTTAAAAGTTGTATTTTTTCTCTCTCTCGCTCTCTTTTTAATGACTAATAAAGGATAATCATCGTGGAAAAAAACATCATAATGCTGTAGGCTTTCTCTTTATGCACAATGATGTATAATGCATGCTTTGAAATGAAACGGCAGCGGCCTTCGAACCATTCCATCTCCAAACCTTAGTGTATTTGCTTTGCATGCCACAGTGATGCTTTTGCATAACAATAATGATTGTTCCCATTAACAATGTCAGCCTATTAATTTGATCTTTTCATTTTTAAAGTTTGTCCATCAGGCCGCCAAACAATGAGTCCCCCAGTCGCTGTTTGGTATAAGTGATTAGAAAGTTGGATAATTGCCTCTCTGAAGAGTAGTGCTGTTTCTTTTTAGCCTCCATGTTCTTCCCTGTGAGCCCCCCACCCCCAGTTTTACCCCTCAAAAACAGATGAATAAACCATTTTATTCATCAATAAAATGTTTTCTTCACTTGGTTTTGGAGATTATTTCCAAATATTTTTAAGACAACCATTAATATGTACAGAGTATTTTACATTAGTGTTTGTTTTATATCAGCACTCTGATATCAGATTGAAATAACTGACAAAACTTTGTGTATTCAGATTCATAATAAATGCCGTAGTACCAGTAATGAACAATAGTAGCCCAGTCAATGCCTGATGCATACCTGCATGCAAATAGAGTTTTCTCAGCAGTGGCAGAGCTTGTTCTGGTGCTGTGCTTTTACGTGAAAATATTTAAATACATTTGCGGGAAGGTCTTTTTTATTTTGCTCTTTTTCATTTGATTTATTACTTCATTAAACATTGTAAACACAAGTTTATAGACTCAATCATTAGTTTCAGTTCTTCTTCAATACAGCATGATGTTCATTTAGTAAATTATGGTCCCATTTAGAGTCAATTAGACCAAATACATCTAGTGATTAGAGATGTTCTGATACCATTTTTGCCTTACTGGTACAGATCCTGATACCTGACACGGAGTACTGATCCAATGCTAGCATAATTAAAAATGTATACATTGTCATTATTATTATTTAACAGAAGTTTACGGCTGACCATGTACGTATTTGATATGATTTCTGTCTTTGTTGTATAGTCTGGCTCAGGTTAAACCCTGTAAAACATGTATAAATACATGGAGAGAATGAATGTACACTTTCTTTTCAGTTTGTTCTTGTTACACAACATAAATTAATGATATGAAAAAAATATAAAATAATCTGGCTAAATAAGTAGATTTTTTTTCTGGGTTAATAAATTATGGTATCGGATCAGTGTATAGATTAGTGTACTCGCGATACTCGATTCCAAATTTTTGTCAGTATCGGACACATTTCCAATACTGCTATCAGCTACACTACAATTTACTACTTTACTTACGACTTTAACCCTTTCAAAGTGTGTTTTCAGTCCATCAAAGTTAATTGTAACATTTCGGTCATCTAAAAATGTCTTCGGCGTTTGGGTGTACTTAGCTCCGCCCTCTAGTTTCACTTCTGGTTGAAACAAAAAACAGGATGGTGACGGCCAAAATGCCAAACTCAAGAACATCAGTCCACCAACCAGTGGGTGACGTGACGGTGATTACGTCCTTCTTATATACAGTCTATGAGTTCAGCAGTAAAAAAAAAAAAAAAAAAAAAAAAAACTGAATACTGAGGTGAGCATAAAGAAATGTAGCCTACATTCAATGTCATGACGTAAGATGACACAACACACAAAGGCATGCAGAATCGGGTTCTTTGTGTCAACATTTGTCTTGGTCGTTTGAAAATAAATTTAAAATAAGGAAGAATTAAGATTGCATTTACAAGAAATTATGTTCAAATGTTAAAATCTATTATAAAGTCACAGATTGATTGGTGTGATAGGCTCCACCGTGTGGCGCTTGGCGGGCGGGTATTCATTTTATTTAGACTGCTTATGCTCTTCTCAGGCCTGTTGAGCCTCCGGTCCTGCCTGACACTGGACTGAAAACCAAACTGGCCTATTCCAGCGTTCACTTGCACCATTTCTTGCAATCTTGGAGCAGTTCCAAAAGCTTTTGTTTTTTTTCTTGTGCCCTCAATCTCTTTGTCTTTGACTGCGCTTTGACAATGCAGGGAAACATACAAGCGCATCTCGGTAAACACGAGTGATGTGGTTCCAGAGTTTAAAAGCTTCACATAACACTGGCAGACACGACTTGGGGCTGTTTGTGTGACGGAAAGGAGAACTTGTGTAGAAACTGACAGTACTGCATCTCTATGTGTGTGTGTGTGTGTGAGAGAGAGAGAGAGAAACTGTGTGTGTGTGTTGCTTTTGGCGAGTTATTCATTTGTGTTTTTTTTTTTTTTTCTTTTTTCTTGCGCTCTCTGTGGTTATCTTTTGAGTTGGTCGGTTTGGAGCTGATGTCCACCTTCGGGGATGCGCATAGCATGCATTTCTGAGTATTTTCACCTGAGGCGGCACTTGTTAGAGTCTGTGGATAAATGTATATACATTATTTATACAAATTCAGGGCGAGTGAAAGCAGGTTTAACACATTTACAGACAGGAGGCCAGGCACTGCAAGACAAGCTCCAAGTGAGGATTGCAATGCTGCGCGCCGGGGATCGAGCTGGCCTCTCGCCCGGCTGTGACCGGCATCCTTAATGCTGCACGAGAACACTATCATCAACACCTCAGCAGCCCAGTAATCCCTCGCATCATTTGCTTCATGGAGAGAAAATGGATAGATTGTCAAAAGTTTGGTTGGTTTTTACATTTACAGGAAACATTTATGAACCTGTTGGTTATTATTGATGGATTTTGGTTTTCTAAAGATCCTGAAAATGTTTTTACACAAAAACAATTCTGCAGACTTTTACAACCTCACTATTATTACACTAATCGAATAAGAAACCTTTTAAAACATTGTTTATTTCGGAAGTGCAAAATGAACATTTTAGCCTCAACATGGATATTAAACAAAATATTAAAAGGAATAAATGTTTCTAATGGAGAGAAAGATAGGTACGGGTTGGATCATTCAGAGGAATATGGTTATGCGGCGTCGGACGTCAGTCTAGTTTGACGTCATGTCTTGTGTCATCTAAAACAAAGAAAATAATGAAAATTATTCTTCATTTATTAGCGAATGTTTGTGTTTTGTTTTTTTTTTTCCACAAAACTACTTGTTAAAAAAGTGAAGGTTTTTACAGTAGATCATTCATTGACCCCATGCCAGAAATCACTTTGTTATAGCAGATGTACTGCGTCAATACATAATGGGATTTATGCTGTTGAGGGATGATAGCATGACTGGAGTCAGAAGTTGAAAAGAGCTGCCTTTTTAAATTTTAATTGATTCCTTGTTTGAAAATAACTTAAGACTGAAGACCTCAGTTCAGGTTAATGCACTCACTCAACAATAAGGGAGGGTTTGATTTTAAAACAATATATATAATTGGAAATATTTTGCTATTTAAAAAATTTACTCTATTTATATGGTCTAACTGAGATTGATAGCAAGACTGAAACAAATGATTCCCATGAAAACACGAGAGTAAAGGCCAATGTCATATACAGCAAGACAGACTTTATTCTACTGAAACACTGATCAGATAGAAAATATCCCACTGAATCATGAGGAAATGTAAAGCAAGGTAACATGAAAAACAGGACTATGTTTAAAGACATGCGGTATACGTGTCCCTTTTTTTTTTTTTAAGTGGATCATTAAAACCTCTAAAGACATGGTATCTACAAATATTGTATACTGCACTTTCCCCTAATACGAAGTAGAAAATGTCGTCCAGCGGCGCAGGAATGACTTTTGAAGTAAGGGGGAGATCTTTGGATGACGTAAGACAGGGTTTCCCACAGAATTTTGAGAGACCGGTGTGGTGCTCCCCGGGAAGAAAATTTTGAACATATTAAAGTTAAATGCATTAATCTGGAGCACTTTGAGAGCAAAATTCAGAGTCTCAAGGAAACAATTTAATCATAAAGGTTGTATAATTATGAATGCTGATGACAAAGAGTCAAACGGAGACGGGGTACCGACATCACCACAGAGCCTTCGCACTGAGGACAGTGCATCCCGGTTTACAGTCGCGCCGGGAATCCCGGGAGGAGGGATGCTGTAAAACTCACGGTCAGGCCTTTCCAAACAGACCTAGAGTAGGTAGTGTAAAAATATTTTTTGGCTCATAGTGAAACTGTGGTGGACTGGATGTCAGATCGCTGTGATTTCATTTCAATTAGACACAATGGTTAATTATGGCTGGATAAAGATCTACAGCACACTCCGCTCCACCGAATGCAAAATAGATATATTATTCAGTGTGTTTTTATTAGGCACCAACCTTGTGTACGCACGTATGTTCAAAAAATATATACAAGAAGCGTTGGTTCAGTTCAGGCTGTGGTTATGGAGCTATGCAGATGGCTGCTACTTCCGGTGCCCATATCTCTGTCATCTCCCAAAATCTACCGGTGTATTGCATGACCTCAGCTTTGTGTTATTACAGTGCAAATAAATATTGTTTTCCAAATGACCTGACACACTCACCTCTACGTCTCCCATCCAGGAGCCTCCTCCCTCAGAGGCGGACGCCTTGCCGGCTGGTTGTAGTCTTCATGTTCCCATGGAGCTGGAGTTCACAGCTTCCTGTTTCCCTCGCAGCCCAGCGCCTCAGAAAAGCTATGGCCTTGTCTGCGTCGACTGACCCGACCGGTGAACGGTGATTGTAGTTTCATATTGTGAGTGGGTGAAGTGTTTTCTTTGTATCGTAGCTCCTTTAACTCTTCGGTTTTCCGTAGGGCTGTCCTCGACCAAAGAAATTCTTGGTTGACTACGATTTTGTGAACTAATCAACAGATCTGTCAGACCGAGTTTCTCCACAAAGGATCATACAAAAGTGCCGCTTTAAATCTGTGTGTTTACCAGAGATGTGCTCAGACGTTTCTTGGAAATAAGTCATTCAGCATGAAAAAAAAAAAAACCAGACTAATCGACTAAATAAATCTTAATTCTCACCTATGATCATTGTAGAGACGGATGAATATTTGGTACATCCATGTTTCATAGTGTTGCATAGCTTCATACTGGTTGTAAGTATTTTCAGTGATCTAGGACTCATTCTGCCTTTAGCAGTGCCTTTATTTTAATGTAAGCTAAATGCCTCAATCCTGATTTTAATCTAAACTTTTCTAAAATTTCACAAAGTTTTTTGCATTTGGGATGTTTGTATGTTTTTCATCGTGTATTCTGTTTCATGGCTTTGTGAAAGCGTTATGTGTATATTGTCCACTAAAGTGTGTAACGGAGTGTATTTTTGACCATTTAGAGTGAGATTTGATACACTTTTATCGCATCCTCCTTTCTTTCCCCTGGTTTTTCTGTCACTCTGTTGCCAAACTATCAAATGAAGGCCAAAATGTCATGAAAAAAAAAAATAATATGAAGCAGAACAGGTGAGTTATATTGCACAACATCTCATCTGATGAGGACTGTGTCAAGTGTTAGTGTGCGCAGGAAGGGAGAATCTGGTGTTATAAGCATAATTATTTATTGAAATATGAGGAAAAATTCAATTAGCCTCAGAGAGACTCTCCCCAGGACGGGGGCAGTGATAGGGGCAGTCAGGATGTCAGCAGGAGAAGCAAAAGTCAGACAAAGCGGGAAGGAAATAGCATTTTGATCCATCGTGTATCCGTGTGTTGACAGCGTACATGAGCATGTGAATGCACAAAGAGAGTCGTCCGTGTTGAGGCATTTATCCAGCGTACAAGTCTGTCTCAACCGTTGCTCTTACAGCTGCAGAATGTCAGACCATTCCCTTTAACCGCTGACAGCTGAAGTGACAGAAAACTTTCACTAAACTTCATCTCAAAACAAGCTCCTGTTGGGGACTTCTGCACTAAGTCATGCACTATTAATGTGCATGGCTGTATCGCCTGCATGTGGTATCACCTGTATGTTACAGGAAGTCCAAGGTAGCTGCAGAACCTAAACACAGAAATTTGAGAAAAGTGGGTGTTAAAAGATTGTCTGATCAATAGACACAATTAATGAGGGTGGGACCAGGAACTGCTTCATGACATGGGATTTTTAAGTGAATTTTCTGTACATTAAACATGCCATTGAAAGACTTTTCATCGTTCTATGACTTAATTGACAAAATGTTGAAACAAATAAACACCACAGGTTGTTGTGGGAGGCAAGTGTTGGGACATGAAAAAAACTGTAACAACAACTACAGTAAATGTTTTTTAAAGAAAAAAAGCCAGTTTTGTTCATTTTTGGACACAATACTAGAAGTCACAGCTCACAGGCAGAAAGATGCAGTCTTTGGTATAAGAGCACACTGGAAAGAACAATGCTGCAGGTTGAAAAGAAAAAGTGATGTAGCACAAATGCCTTTCACACCTACTCCCTTAAATACAATACTCTTTTCAACTTGCATAAACATTTAAAAACATTGTGTTATTTTTTCTTTTTGAAAGCCCATTATTTTTTTGCTCCAGACCTGCATCACTGAACTAGTTATGGAAGCAAAACAAAGAACATGCTACAGTAAACAAATTTATTCTGGCGCGGACACCTCACGTCATGTAACACAAAGATGGAAACCCAGAGACGCAATAAATTATCTTCATTATTAAGCGTAACCAGTGACATACTGTACATCAACAAAAAAAAGAAAGGTAAAAGCACTGTAAATAAAAAAAAGGGAAAAACTACAAAAAAAGGTTGAAAGTGAAACGGAAACCTAATACAGCAACGCTTAAGAAACAAACGTTTGAATGCCAGCAGACACAGAAAGAAATTAATATTTTAAGTGTGATTCCTTTTTGATTTTAGTGTCTCACGACATAATTTAAGTACTGCTCAAAACAAATAAAAAACACTGTACACACACCAAAGAAAGCAACCAGAGGGATCTCTTTTTTTTTTTCATTTCGTTGATTTCATTTTTAGGAAATCATTGCTTTGCAATTTATGCTTCATCACAGTTCTCTCCCATATGACCACATGAATGTAAACACCTGTTGAATTATTCTTTTTTTTAAATTTTTTACAACATTAATACTTTATATATATATTTGTACATATTTTCATTCACATCTGCACGGTTAGCTAGCATGGTAATGAAATAAGGCAAGACTCACATAACTGTGACATCACAAATCTTTTTTTTTTCTCCTATAATACTGATTATTAAGGGGTTTTTTGTAATTTCCTTCTTCTGTTCTGCAGCAAGCTTTGGTCTTTCCGGACAAAGGCAGGGTCGATCCTTCTCCATCTCCAGAATCACACTTTGTTTTGTTCCAGTTGTAATGAAATAATAATAAAAAAGGAGGGTGATTTTTTTTTTTTTTTTTCTTTTTTTTGCATGAAAAAGGGCTATAAATACAATTGTTTCAGCTGACATTATTAATTGAATTTATTTAACACTGGTCTTTCTGAGGTACATAGTTTAAGATGATTCAGAGGGGTGGAATAAGAAAGGGGAACCACAAGGTGACCATGAGGAGCAAATGACTTCCATTTCATGAAAAAAAGACATTTATTTTTCTTCTTATCGGCCTATTTATCATTTTGTTCATTAAAGAATGTTCCTCTTTTTATTTTTTTTCTCTTCTGAGTCAGGTCAAGCTGCCGTGGTGGGCATCTTATGTGAGTTCAAAAAACAGATGTGACGGTGGGTACGAATCTCTGGCCTGGTTGTCCGTTTGTCTTTACAGTACCAACGACGAAATGCAAAATAAGCAACCTCTCTAGTCACAAAGCAGTCTGAAAGATGGCCGGTGTTATGCAGCCTCCTTTCTCAGCACACAAAGCCTCGCTCAGTGTCACCAGTGCTGAAACACTCGAGGTTTGTTAATTCTTTAAGTTGCAGCCTGCCAGTCTTGACGATTCAATCCCAACACGTGCCAAACGTTTGTTTCAAGTGTTTTTCATTTTTCCTGTCAATATTGTCTTTGTCTGTGTGATTGTTGAGGAGATGCGGCTCTTCTTTTTTTTCTTTTTTGTAGAATAAAGGGATCCATATGCTGTTTGGGTGTGGACATTATCTGTCTCTATCTGTGTCCAAATCTGTCCTCCAAGCTGTAACTTGAAGATCAAAATGAGCTCAATATAAACAACGGTTGTTAACACTTTCTGTTCTCCGTCCTCCAGGTCATCACTCAGTCAAGCTGGAGGTTCAAGTTATTTGGAGTTTTTTCGGTGCTGCAGCGAAACTCTCAGGATGTCTGCACCGCTGCATTATGGGTAGCGCAGTTCCTGTCCTAAGCTCTCTTGGCGTGAAGCATTTCGATGAGCAGGTTGTTGCAGGGCACGTCGCCGTTCAGGTGTTTGTAGTAAAGGTATTCTTCGGCCTGCAGGCTGATGGCTCGGATCTCCGGCAGCCGGAGGAGCAGCTGGCCGAACTTGTCCGTCTGCTGTGGGTAGTTGCACATGACGTAGTCCAGCAGCGCCGCGTTGACCTGCTCCTGCACGCTTTCTACCAGGTGGAAGTTCTCCAGGTTCTTCACATCTACAGGAGCAAGCGAAAAAAGAGGTTAGAGAAGATGACACTACTGCAATCTCCGTGAATGATGTAGAGAAATTTAAGAGCAGAGCAAAGAAAAATAATAATTCTACAGCCTAAACATAGACTGATATGGACAGGGCGGACAGGGCAGGAAATGTACTTTAGACCCCTAAAAGAAAGGCTCACCTAAAGAAAATCAATATCAGTTTAAGTGTACTGAAGTTACCATGCCATCAGACAGCTATAAAGTCTATGGAGAACTGAAGCTGTTATCTGTACTCTCGCCAAAGCAAACAGACAAAATTTTACCTCGCAGAACACAGGAGTTGCTGGTCAATTACAGCCTCAGTTGCTTAATTTGTTTGTGTTATTGTGCAACTTTGGATATTTTGAATTCACTAAAGTGGGTGGCTTTCCTCTGATTTCCTCCCACAGTCTAAAGACATGCAGTTTAGGACAATTGTTGACTCTATGTGTCAGCCATGTGATAGTCTGGTGACCTGTCCAGCTGACCTTCACCTGGGCCAACCTTCAGCCACCCCCCCAACCCTAAACAGGATAAGGATAAATATATTTAGTATATACAGTATATATTTATATATTAGGTGAGCATTTCTTTTAGGTGGCTAAAATACATTTTGCTGCTGGCCCCGTCTACAGCAGGCCATGGCTTTGCTCCTGTGCGGTAACTCCTGTCTGCTTCTCCAAACTGGGGGTGTGGTAACTATGGATAAACATCTCATACAACCCCACTTCAAAACACCCGAACTATCCCTTTAATGTTTCATGTTAACTCTGAGGTCTTCATGGCTGCTTATGGCATGGATGAATGGGTCATCCGGTTCATATTTCAATGTTTTGGTTTTTTTTTACTGTAAAGAAAATGCACCACATGACGAAATATACCTCATTTTTCCCCCTGTGTCGTCTCTTGAGACAGCAATGTAGAGGGAATCAGGTAAAGGCAAAAAAATATAAAAAAAGACGGTCCTCCTCCTGGGAGATTCATTCCCCAGGAGTCAATGAATTATGTAGGGCAGAGTTACAGTCATATTAGCGCCACAGCTGCTCCTTAACCTGACGTCTGCACCATCCTTTTATATCATAACAAAACAGAATGTGTCGTAATTATTAGTGAGACAATAAGGTATTTTTTTAAAGCATCAATCTTGTGGAAAACTGTTATCATTTATAATAGAAATGCAGGAGTTCATCTTGATGGGAAGCCTTTTTTCCCGACTCATTCCTTGTGCAAAATACATTCTGCATCTTTCCAAAAATCATACCTTTCCACTCAGCTATAAGCACTTTTCCTTGACAATAATAAGCTCACTGGGGGGTTTGAGCAGATAATTGCAAGACAAGACAAAAATTTGCTAAGTGGATAATGGTGGACCAGAGCGATGTGTGTACTTGTCATGAAGCGCAGGGCTGCAGAATATCTAATCAGGTAGTAGCTCTGTGTGTGTGTGTGTGTGTGTGTGTGTGTGTGTGTGTGAGAGAGAGATCTTTTATTAATCTGTTTGACCCCAGGTTGTGTGTGATCACAGTGGGCTAATGTGGACTGACAGAGTCCCTGTGTCTGTTTGACACCAACACACCGACGCACACTAAAATATACCTTCTTTCACGCCAGATCTCTCAGACACACGCATACAGACACTAATCTGTGGAAATACACATGATATTTCTCACACAGTGCCCTCTTCCCACACTCATACACACCCCATCCACCCTCCCAGAGCATTAGGAGGAAGGAGGGGGAGATAAATCAGCAGCTAATGAGGTCTAGAGAATGAGAAGCAGGTCCTTCAAGGCACTTCCATCTATGATGCACTCTACCATGCTATTACAATCTGTATGCGTGTGTGTCTGTCTGTCTGTTCTGTGTGAGTTGGCGTGTAGTGTGTGCATGCTCACCCTGACCTCTGGGTGACATGGTGGGTGGGTGGTGGTGGGGGACGCTAAATAAGGCCAAGAGAAGGGCAGGAAAAGGGGGAGGGGGTGCTGCTTGTGACAAAGGAGGCTCCAAACAAACATGACATGTGCTTTTTCCTGCTGCCACTCAGCTGTCTGACCCCCGATCAGACTCCTGAACCGGCTTTCACACCACCGACACCCCCGAGAAGCATTGATACAGCCTTACATAAGATCACCCAGCAGCAGAGCTTTAGGCTTCAACACACAGACGTCCCACGCAGGTCAACAAGACAAATAACAGACTTGTTTTTATCTGCACATTTAACATAAATGTTGCACAGAGGTGGAAATAAAACTTCCTGAGTTGCTCAGAAATCCTTGTGTTTTTTGTGTTTTGCTGATAATGGCTGGAGCCAGGATTTCAGCAACTTTAACTTCAACTTTATTCAGATTTGTTCTACTTATTAAGTTCCCCTAAATGTTGTCTCAATGCAGCAACTCAAGAACATACAACTTCTAGCAGGTTTAAACCCCCAAATCCCAGAAAAAAATACAGAATAAATAACTTCAGTGTCATAAAATGATTATATATTTGTTAATAACGGCACTGTCCAACTACTGAATACTGGACAATAATTAAAGGGAAAACCCCTCAAATGCAAAGCCGAACAAGCTAGTAATATATATATATATATATATATATATATATATATATATATATATATATATATATATATATATATATATATATATATATATATATATATAAATTAAAAATGTACTTGGAAATTATTTGATTATGTAATGTAATGCAAGAAAGGCCAAACACTCTCTGCAGAACAGACACATCCATAACAAATATCCCATGCTGCTTAATAATCAATTCAGCCATGTCAGAGCCCCTTCTGAGTTTGATTTAGTTAATTGTGCAGTAACATGACAAGGTGAGCCCAGATCACAGTAAAAACATGCGAGGTGTTGCCATGGTTTCCCAGAAAGAATTTGACTGTGTCGCTGAGTGTGTACGCATGTGGAGGGAATGAGGAGTGTATGTGTGGATGTCAGTGTGTGTGTGTGGTGGGAGGGGGGGGGGGGGGTAACTACCGAGAATTAGTACCCAATGTCTCTGTCAAGCCAATTAGTGGAAAGTGAGGCAAAAAGACAGCATTTTAATTGCTAATTATTAGCAGAACCCCTTTTGAAAAAATAATGAATGAAGGCCCCCAAAAAAAGGGAAAGGCACAAATGACAATAGTTTAATATCTACCAGATACGACCAGAAAACAACAATAAATAATGTTTAATTTTGTTGCTAATCGAATCAGAATTGGATTGATTCTGATTTAAACAGGGCAGGGGGGATGAAGGAGAGAAAAGGGTTAAACCCCAAAATGAACAATTGATCAGTGATTCCCAGACAGTGTCAGGTCGGAGCATTAAGTGTGCTAAGCGCTCTCTCCTCTTCCTTCAATGCTCCCCCTCCTCCTCTTCTTCTTCTCTCTCTCTCTCTCCATCTCATTGTTCAGTCACTGTGGGACTAATTATCAACTTTTTTTTTTCACATAAAACAGCCACAGTTTGTTGCAGCGCCGTGTCTGAATACTCAAATGGAAACCCCGAGGTCCCGCGGAATACATTGTTTCATTTGACGGGCGATCATGCTGGAGCCAGCGACCTAATACAACACACACACACACACACACACACACACACACACACACACACACACACACACACACACACACACACACACACACACACACACACACACACACACACACACACACACACACACTCACTCTCTCTTTCACAGAGCCCCTGAAATCACTGCTGTGCTTTTTAATTAGACTAGATCAGCTCTGTGCTGTGTGTGTGTGTGTGTGTGTGTGTGTATGTGTGTGTGTGTCCTACACTCTTTCACCGCCCCTTGCAATCCACCTGCTCCAAGGACGCACACACACACACAGCATTTAGACACACTGCACTCATGCAAATACTTGCTCCATTACTTCACTCTGAGCTCAGTGATGCCTCACAGACTGGACCCTGTGGTGTGATAAAGAAATAATCTGAAAAATAATTTAAAAAAAAAAAGGATGTCAAAGTTCGCCATTCTCTGCAAAAGTAAGCAGGAGTCACTTTGTATGTGGCATTAAGAAGCTAAAGTGGTATGAAAATACTGCACTGTGAAGTAAGAAGTCTTCTATACATTTATGGTATGGGCCAAAATGTAATTTTTAAAGAAGTTACAAAAATGTGTTACACCTAAGTTGTGTTTAATAAAGAAAAAAAAAACTTGTGGTATGGGGCGTTCCCCTGACATGTCAGACAAACCTTTTACCCCCTCCACACCTTTATTTTCCATACTTCCTCATCACCTATTTCCAATCATGTCATCTTCCTATAAGACGCCGCCGTATGGGCAACAGTTATACACCATGTCCTCTCACATTACACTTTTACTGCCCCAATAAATAAACCTCAGTCACATGCTGCCAAGTCACTGTGTCTTTCAGATTTCACAACATGCGTTTCCTGCCGAGTCCAAAAACAACACATAAAACTCTTGGGTCATAAACGGTTATTGAGTCAAGTGCTGTCAGTAAACTTGGGCCAATTAAACGTGAGTGGAAGACAAACCGGTCACTTCCTGTGTAGGTGGGAATTAGGGGGCTCCCGCTCTTCCAATAGGGACTTTCACAGGCGTTTATACGAGCCTATCAAAGCTGAGGCACCTTTTACTACGGCGGCAGTGCTTCAAAGAGGAGAAGAGTTGAACCTGTGTCCAGGCCAAGTCCTCTTTATTGCACCCTACTGGATTGTTATCAAGTCAACTGCTACTTTATTCATTATTAATCTGCCTCACGGCTTGGCTCCAATCAGAGACGGGGGCGTTGAAAGAAGGGAACCCAGTGACCTTTGACTCCTGGGTGGGTTGGACGGGACAAAGTGAGGACTGCCTACAGCAAGTGACATGTAGAGCTACGTGTTCACTCGGAGGATGTGTATGAGCGTGGTGTTAAAAAACAGGGCAGCAAGGGCAATCAAAGCAAATAAGGTTCACGGGGCAAAGGGGCAATGGCCGCACAGTTAACGTTGTCACTTAAGTAGACTGTTATCAGAGTTACGCTGCACTGCTGGGCTTTGTATTGGAGAAAAGCAACCTCCTTTACCCCCATTTTACCCTCATGCCACAATAAAGTCATGAAGTACACAAACATGCACACCACAGCTCCACACACTCACCACAGCATCAATACTCCACTGACAGCATTTCACGTGGAAGTGTGAGTGTTTTTTTTTCTCCCTCTGCTTCCCTCATCTATCTATGCTTGCCAGCAAACAAGTTTCCCTTCTTCTCCCCGGAGCTCTCGGCTTCCTTGTTTTCCTCCAAGTCCCATTTGGGGAATTCCCTTTCTCAGATACGACGCCTCCACCATGTTAGAGGCGAGTAAAAAATACAGGGGGGGTAAACTGGAGCTGTATGCTCCTTAACATTTAATGGTTGTTATTTGAGACCTGATACACCAAAGGCTGAAAGGAAAAGTAGCATCAGACAGTAACTGTCCTAACACAGGATACAAGAGGAGCATGTATCAGCTGGATTTTGATCTCTTGAACTACAGACAAACACTGCTACATGTTGCGACTGTTTGGGGATTTCGACGGGGATGTGCTCAAAAAAGACGATGACGTGTTGGTAAAAGTGTTTTATTGATGGCCCTTGCCAATGGCCACACACATGGCAGGGGTAAAAAAAAAGCCAGCTGTCATAGAGAGACCTGATAATCATTTAACTATAGGGATAATGGTGCACACTGTCAGACAGCTCTTCCTGACAGACATTCATGGTGCTGCGCTCATTTGTACATATGAAAAGTTACAGAAATAGTTACATAAATAATGAAAAAAAGAGAGGCCTATCACTATGTGAAGTGCGTGTGAATGTTGGATAGTCATTTTCAGAGAGTTACTGAAATTGTTGGACACAGCCCCCCTTATTGTGGCGGGGTAAATGTGTAGGGCACAACCTGACCTCCACTAGGGGTCGCCAAAGCTTCACAGGGGGTCGCAGGGTCTTCGTGATTTTGATGATTAATTTTTTTTTTTTAAATATAAATTTGGCTTATATCTCAGTTGTGTTTTGAAGTTTGGAACATTATTTAACATCCAAATAGGATCGGGGCACAGTGAAGACCTGAACACAAGCTGTATTCGCAGAGCCTTCGTTCTCTGCTGAAACGCCTCGTCCTGCGTTACAAAACAACCAAAGAGCTAATGGAACCAAGCGTGACCAAGCGTCAGCGATAAGAAAACACTGAATCTGTCAAAAAAAGCCCATTAAATATAAATGTTTGTTAAAAATTTTAAAACATATATATATATAATGCAGAGAATTGTATTAAAAGTTATTAAAAATGACAGAAAAAAACTAATTTCTGATGCATTATGCATGCATGGGTTCATTATTTGGGTTAATTGTACAGTTTATCTGATGTTCTGTACTGTTAATGTTATGCATTGATTATAATGTGAAATATCCATAAAATATGTCTTTTAGTCAGTCATTTTACTCAGTGAAAGAAAAGGGGTCCCTATAAGGAAAAAGGCTGGGAACCACTGGTGTAGGGGTTAGAGGTTTCAGATGCTGTTCGGCCAGCCAACGGACACTCTGGTTGGAGCATCCTGGTGCCCAAAGGCTATAAAACAGGGTTAGGTTAGGATTAACATTGAAACACCTAATCCACATTTTTTTAATTACTTTTTTTCTGATCCTTGTTTTCATGAGACAATAATTTATTTCATTTTATTATGAATTAGTGTTACAGTTAGTGCATACATTGTGTACTAGTTATCGCCTCTCCACAACTTTATTCATATCTTTATTGTAGTAACAATTCCCAACATATATGTTGGCTGATCCTACAGAGCACCCAGTGGAGCTAATTGGACTCTTCTTCTTTTCCTTTATATCTACTGAAGTGAAAGGATCTCCGGAAGTATCCTTTACACTCATGAACTTTTTACTCATTTAACAAAGGCCTCATTAAGCCATGAACAGTGACCCTTCATCTTGAAAAGTGACCCTGTATTTCACCAGCACAGAGTAATACACTGTAGCTACATGCCCTCAAGCTAACATAGAGCCCAATGTCCAGAGGCTAAATATCCTCTGTGCTAACAATGCATAATAACAACTGTCTCATAGTTCCTGGAAACAGGCCACCAATGGGGACGGGCTATTGTCAGTGTGTTAGAATAAAGCATGAGGGCTCAATTTGCCCGCCGACTCATCAAACCCTCCCTTTAGCCACTCAGGGGGCCAAACGCCATGCGGCTATGAAAGAGAATTACGCAGGTACGGTCCAGTTGGGGATATATTAAGTCAAATCTAAACCTCCTCCGACAACATCGCTATTGTTGTTAAGCTAAACAGGTAGCGGCTGGTTCAGGCCTGTCGCCCGAGGACGAGTCGGCGGGCTCGGCGGGGCGATGGAGAGAGGTCGAGAGATATTGAGAGGAAGGGAAAAGTGCCTTAGGTCGGATAAAATAAACAAGAGAAAAGGTGCTTGGAGCAGGAAGGAGACAAGCTTCTCTCATTGACTATGCTGGCTGGAAGGTGCTGGGGGTTTATCCTGAGGTGAAGGGGAAAACACATTTACATCCTGTATCAGTTGGTCCGATCTGTGGCTCTGTTATTATGGGCTTCAACAGATGGGCACAGCTAGGGAATAAAGTCAGTGGGAATAAGAGTTAAAGGGATAGTTAACACTTTTTGACATGGTATGTATTACTCTGCTTTTTTTTCCTTAACATCATGGTGGTAGTTAACACAAGGAAATTTAACATGCAAAAATTAGCCTATTAATCAATTATCATAAAATAGTCAGTATAAAACTGAATAACTGATTTACATCACTTATCAAGCAGAAGAGCCGAATATTGTATTTTCTGGTTCCAGCTTCTTGCGTGTCACATTGTGCTGCGTTTTTGTTTTAAATGGTTCCAAATACCTGTGCATCTTATGCTTTCAGACCATTGGTGGGAAAAACCAAGTGATGGGCTGCTGGGACTTGATTTTTTTTACTATTTACGGACATCTTATACGCTTAACAATATTCCTTACTTGTAGCCCTAATGGCGAATTCACACCAGGCAGCGGTGAAGTGCGGCTCGCTGTTCATGTGTTTCAGGTGGGAAAGTATTCATTGTAACGTGGGTCAACATATCACAAGAGTCACAGGTTGTGTTTGCTGATTGGCTGTGGGTCCTCTCTGGCCGCACTTCGCCTCTAAAAGTTCAACTTTTCCCAGCTTTCACCGCAGAATCAAATGTGCGCAGCTCGCTAAGCCGGGAGCGGCTGCTGCAGATTTCCATAGACATTGCGTGGCAGCTTGCCGCAGGCTGCACTTCATCTCCGCTCTGGTGGGAACTTGGCGTGGGCCTAATAGATATTAGGCTGCACATCTTGTTGATGGTGATAACCCAGTGAGCTGACAGTTTGTGTGGCGAAAAAAAAAAAATGTTTTTACCTCAAAACAGCACTGAAAAAAGCTGCTTGTTTAATAGTTCAATATTTTCTGTGTTGTGGCTTAAATATTTTGATCAATCCCCATTTGCTGCTGTTCATTTCTTCAAGCTGTGGACTCACTGGGATAAAAAATAATATTGCTGGGGAGAAAAAAAAAAAATCACATTGTCTCAGCATTATGAAAATCCATTTGCCAGAGGGATACTGGGAGATTTGAATCAACAATGAACCTGTGGTCCCTCTAGTCCCCCTCCCTCCATTTCTTATTGCCCCCTCCTTTAGTCCCCCTGGAGGCGGAACCAAACGCCTTTCAATGAGCCGACCTCGGACAGCGCGGTGCACCCACAGGTCCCTGCTCTCTCACCTTGCTAATGCCATCTGGATTGTACAGACAGTTAACCCCCCCTCACCGAAACAGCTCCCAGTCATGTAGCTACATGCAGCTAATGATGCTAACACTTGACTGACAGACTCAGATCTAATGGACAGCGATCCAAAGTCACTCTTTGGTGTAATTTGAGGAAATAATCTAAGGAGCGGTGCAATGGAGAAAAAAAAAATTAAATTCCAATGAATTTTCAAATAAATCAATATGTCTGTACCTATGAGGTGACTCTTCTGGACCCCCCACTTCATTTGTACCTGTCAGCAACAGTAGAAGCAGGCGCAGTATATGATGTGTGTGTGTGTGTGTTGTTGCTGTCTCTTCCTATCAGTGCATGCGTGTGAACCTCGTTTACATTCAGTGCACTTTTGCACCCCTTGGCTAATTACACACCAGGTTTGTTTGGTGGTGGAGGGAAAGCGCGGGGAGTGGAGGGGCATGTCAGCCTTTCTTGTTTATGATAAAGTGACAGAAAATCATTGGGGGGTCAAGTACCCCCCTCCAACCCTCCATCGCCCCGAAAACTCCTGCAGCAGTACAGAAGGTGCCTGGTGTGGGAAGCCTCCCCTTTAATGAGACCATTAAAGGGCCCGTCTCCCCGTCAATAGATTTCTCTCATTCTTTCTCTGACAAATTTGAATTAATAATTCAGCGCCAAGCGCCTGGGGATGTATATTTTCAGCATGAAGGACAGTTAATCCATAGCGTCATTTTTCCCCCCTCTCTGTCTCTCTTACACCCCTTCCTCCCCTCCCCTGCTCTCTCTCCCTTCTCCTTTGCCTCCCTCTCATCTGATGATGGAAGCCGGCAGGTAGAGCGCAGACCAGTGCGCCGCATGTTTTCCCACAACTTCTTTTAATTTCTTTGTTCGCTGTGTGTTTTTTGTCCCTTGTCGTGTGACAAGTGGAATCAACTTAATTGCAAATTGGGGCTTAATTTATTCAAAAGCATCGGACGGCGGTGGCCGCTCTGTCCTCTAATGCGAGACGACATGTTTGCACGCTGCTTTTCAAAGCTGAACTTGATTTAAAGTGAGTTTTACTGGCTGTTTCTACTGCGCCAAATGTTGCACAATGCAAGGAAATTAGAGGAAATGAGTCATTTTCAGGATAAACCACAAAAGACACTTATTTTGCAGAGTGTGTTCGTCTGTGGACGCATGTTTGTGTTCTGTGCCCACTGTGGTTTGAGAGTATCACCGATTTTATTAGGAGAATTTTAAGGGGCAAAATGGGCCTATATCTGGGTGAGCGCTTGTGTCTTCTATTATACATTTGGAGCAGTTTCTAACTGTAAAAGTGCAATTCCCCAAAATAGATAAATAAGATAAAAGAAAGGAACAAGAGAAAGAGCTAGTGAAGATCTTGGATGTTTATTTTCTTGATGATTCATGCAAAGAGGAAGAAAGATGCATGTCCCTCCAATACAACATGTTATGAACAGAAGTAGGGCTGTAAGGAAATCCTATTTTTTTTCATTGCCAAAAGAATTTAAAACATTATAATGATATCATGATATTGATAGAAAATCTGAAAAACAAAGTCAAATTCATCTTTAACGTTGTTTAGTGTGCATTTTGTCTCTTTTTTTGGCAAGTGAATTACACTCAAAACAAATGTTGGGAGTTGGAAAGAGTCCATAACCATTAAAGAGGTGCTGGATTATTTACTCATCTCAATATTTCATTTTTCAATATCAATACCTGTGTATCGTGATACCCTTAAACAGAAGTATCAGTTGATATTTTAGGATTTACAGAACAAAGTTTGTGTTGCGGACTACGTATTCTCATTTATCATAGTGTTGTTTTTGGGTGGCTTTATATTAAGGTTGTTGCATTTGTTCTCCATGTGTCAGACATCACTGAGCCCTGTAGGAATTTACAGGCTTACAGTGTCATGCCAACAGTAGCTATGGATATCAGTGCCAGGTGGCACTAAAGTATAACTTTATGCTCTGCATTAGTGTGCACAGCCCGAGAGCTGACATGCCAAATGTCTGGCAGTGCCCACGAATATTCCTTTATATTACACAACATTGTTTTCTGATGATATGGGTGAAGAGTTGATTTATTCTCTCTTGTGTTTCAACATGTGTTGCCCCCCTGACCCTTGTTTCTAACATTTACCGGCAGCTCTAAAAGTTACTTTTGCACTACCATGTTGGTTTTTAATGCAATACAAGGAATAGCTTTGCTCAACGTGTCTTCGTGTGTAAGACAGTGGACCCACAGGGCTTTGTTGCTTAAAATATCCTTCAGGACAACAAAGGAGCTGTGATGGGGGTCACAAGGAGGGTGGGGGCCCAATGTAGAGAGAGAGAGAGAGAGAG
Source organism: Pterois miles (assembly GCA_947000775.1). NCBI lineage: Eukaryota > Metazoa > Chordata > Actinopteri > Perciformes > Scorpaenidae > Pterois > Pterois miles. The sequence goes on from CAMQGK010000552.1 coordinate 2,821,467, forward strand.
AGAGTGAGAAAGGCTGCATGGAGAACAAGAGACAGCGAGCCAGAGCACCTGTTGGATTATCTGTGCTTTAAAACGTTTAATCACTGTCTCTGGTTACGCGTGCACACATGCCATGGCATGCACGCACACGTACACACATATCACCTTAAAGCACCGCTGTTCTCTGCCCGGCCAGAAGTATCTCGTAACCACATTGTGCAGAGACAGGCGCACTCACACACACAGAAGCTCAAAGAGCAAAGGGAAGAGGGTGTATAATCTTATAGCGGCCACCTGACTCTATCGTATAGCTTACCGCCAGCGTGGTTTCAACACATGCTTCTGCACTGTACACATTCGCGCAGGAACACAATGGCTGACAAGCCGCATGCCAGGCGTTGCTGCGATGCCAGTGAGCTCCATTTGTGCTATCAGGGCGGTACAGTAGGTGAATGCGGAGGATTATTTTTACTCTAATCGTCAGCGTTTCTTCATGTGTAGGCCCACAAGCTTGTGACGGTAGTCAGTCAGAAATCAGTTTCATTCTTAAAACAAAAACACGTTTAAACTACAAATGGGAGATTTTAGATTTTTTTTTTTTTTTTTTTTTACAGTAGTATCCTAAGTAACTCTGTGTGTCATCCATTTTTATCTTGCTCAACCAGCACACCACTGAGTTCATTTCACGCCTTTGTCTTTTACATTTTGTGTATAGTACTGATTGTCCAATGAGTAACACTAATGACACATCATGAGCTACAGCGGCCATAAATGTCTTGTCATAAAGATTTGTCTCTGCTGCAGAAACGACAGCAGCAGCACTAACACTGCAGCTCCCACAGATACGTTGAATGAAGTGAAGCCATTCACGTTTACAACTTTACAAATGATTGACAAGGCGGGTGTGTAAAGCTGGGGGTCCATCTGATTGCATTTGTGTTTTTGAACATTTGACCTGCGATTATGCTTTAAGAGTGAGGGGCCACACCACTATCCTTAGGCTAGGTCCTATAGTAGTGTGTGTGTGTTTACATGAGTGTCTATCTGTGTGTGTTACATCACTATGTACATCTACTTCACAGGCCTAGTTAGGTTTTTCCTCATCAGATGAGAGCGTTGCACTGAGGTTGTCGGATCTTGTACAGATTGCAAAGCACCTGAAGCAAATTTGTGATATTAGGATCATTTTTTTTGTATACGAATTTTTGTATATTTTTATTGTAATATCAGTACTACTCAGATGTAAACTTCAACTCATACTGTGCAATACTCTAAGGTGAAAATTCATTAGTGCAATAGCTATTTTTTCCACTTTTGCAATTGTGTTAATAGTCTGTTTATTGTCGATACTGCACATATTGTTCCTATTTTTAAAATATTTCCTTCTATTTAAAGTGTCATATTTTATGTCTATGTACCTTTTCTTAGCTTCTTGTTTTTGCATTATCCTCTTTGCTGCTATATACCACAAATTTCCCCACTATGGGACTAAGGGAATATCTTATCTCATCTTATATATATATATATATATATATATATATATATATATATATATATACTGTATGTTCGATACAGTATACATATATGATATGATTATGTTTGATCATATGTGGGATACTTGGGTCACTGGCGGTATCGTGACTATCATATGACCAGACCGTTTACCTTTGGCGTCTCTGTGCAGATTTATAAAGTCTGAAGATGAACTTTTACTTGAAAGCTCACAAACTAAGCTGTGCCAATAAAGTACACTTAAAGGGAGCGGACTCTCTTCTACGTTTTTCACTGATACTGGGCTATACAAATAAAACTGACTTGACTTGTATCTGTGCATGTGTGTGTGTACAGTAAAGTGCGCATGCATGTATGTGTTTGTCAGGGGTGGAAGTAATGAATTACATTTACTCTTGTTACTGTAACAAAGTCCTTTTTTTATACTTGTAATTTTTTGAGTAGCTTTTTCTTTTTATCTGTAATTAAATTTTTTGAGGTAGGCTATTTATTATTATTATTATTATTATTATATATTAATAATAAGAATCATGTAAGTATTGCACTTTTCTACACAAGTCACATGAAAACAAACCCTGAGAGGAAGGAGATGGGTGTAAATCAGAAGCTGCAGGTGAGTCTGCAGCCGCAGGCGGGCGCCAGCGGCTCCACGGAGGAGACACCATGCACCCCGGAAATGATACGTCACAAATGTTTGCGTTCATGCACGAGCGGCGTTCACGGGCTGGGGCTATATCGCTTCATGCACAGTCAAATTAATTACCACAAATGAGTTGCAGTTATAATGAGCATTATTTCACCTCCATATGGTAAATTAATTAATAATTAATGATTTATTGCAGCAGCAGGTGGGCAGGTTCGGTGCCACACTCAGTGTTCGTGACCTGAACAGTAGCGGCTCGCTGGGTCCGGCTAACATGCTAAATGCTAACAGCGTGGGGCTGTGGGCGAGCTGGCTGGTTATACTGGGAGCAGAGAGGCGAGTGGACCGGTTGTGGAGGAGGTGGTGGTGCTGCTCAGACAGGTGAGTCCAACAACGCAACTACGTCATTTCCTGTTAACGTAGCTGCACCTGCAGCCTCTTCTTAGCTGGAGGCTAATGTGTGTATTAGTGGCTGCAGCTGTGCTGGAGTTTATATTTTCATGTTGGTTCATGTTTTATTTTACTATTGATTGTAACAGAGGTGACGGGTGCTGTGGTGTCCATTGCTGCTTTTATTTATTGTCCATCTTTTTATGTTTAATTGTATGAGTTTTGTCTCTTTGCTCTCAGAAAACACAGTGGGAAACACTGGGGAAGGATGATGCACACTGGGGAAGGATGATGCACATGTATGCTTGATAATCACAGTTATTGCTGATTACACATGTATATAAGCTGACATCAGTTCAGTCCATTTTGTAGCCTAATGCAACAGAGGGATGCACCGATACCGGATCAGATACTGACCGAAATAGCTGGATCATATATAAGTGACAATGGGACCGATCTATTAAATTCAATTTTGTATTTATATACTATAAACATGATATACTGGAATTTTAATTGCGTTGCTGTTTCACCAATTCGTAGCTGCTCTAAAAGGTTTACACCTGAATTGTAATTCCTGTTAATTTTGAAGATTTTTTTATTATTTATTTATTTTTTTGCCAAGTTGTGCTGGTGTACAACTGTTTATTTTAATAATAAAGAATGATTACATTTTGTTTGACAGACTTAGGAAAGCGATGTGATGCTTCCTTACACATAAAACAACAATCCCACCCACTTCCACACAGTGAGGCATACAGTTAAACAACCAAAGCCCAGTTACCGCTATCAATATCAGGACTGAAAAAGTCAGATTGGTGCACCCCTAATATAATGAGAGTAAACTATCGTATATAAATATCAGCAAGAGCACATTTTAACTGACAAACTTTTTACTTTTACTTAGGTACATTTCTTAAACAAGTACTTTTACTTGAGTAAAATTTAATTAAAGTAGCAGTACTTTTACTTGAGTCCAGTATTGTAGTACTCATCTAGTTCTACTTGTGTGTGTCAGTGATTGCTTCCTAGAGTGCATGAAAGGGAAAGAAAAAGCAACCAAGAAAGGGAGATTGCTGGTTCAGAGAGCTCCGTGGGGAGGGTTGTGTAACTCTTTGCTGCTGTTCAGGTATGTTTAAGTAAGGTTGAGGCAGGCGCTGTGATCAGTATGCTGCATGATTATGGCACTTGTTTTTTTTTCCCGGTGCCACACAGACACACAGCGCTGATAGTGGATGTGCGAGGCAATTTCATGATGTAGATAAGTGTGGGCCAAACAGTATAGATGGCATGTTGAGCCATTTTCAACCCATGAAATGCCGTTTTTTTTTTTTTTTTTAATAAATTTGGTCAGAAATGTCAATATTAACCCCAGAATTGATGTGTTTTGTCATCACCAGTTGTTTAAGTGTGCAGTGCCTCTTTATAAAAAGTCCCTCGCACTTATTAAGGCGCATGAAATCGCAGCTAGGGAGAGGATGGTCTCCGGTCAACAAATCATTCAAATCAAGAATGGGATTTTCTGCAGCACTCCAATGTATGCACAATTTGTTCTCTGAGTCTGTTTTCCCCGACTAATGTGAGCCAGTTCTCCGCATGGCCTCGGAGAGCCCAGGCCTGTCCTCCCCACCCCGAACACACATCCCTCAGCCTCTAATTGGAGAGGAGTAGCAACCTAGCTAGTACAGCGCTGGGACCCGAGCTGCGGCCACTGAGAATGCATTAGCATTAGCATTGCATCGGACCGACAGGTACATAATGATAACCTCAAGCTCTGGCCACTGGGAGCAGCCCCCTGTTCACACACACACACACACACACACACACACACACAAATGCACACACTCCCTGCCCCCATCTTCCCCTGTACATGCAGTCACGTAAACAAGCAGGTGTAATGCAGCCCCAGTGGTGGGCTGCTCCACGATCGGGGGAGGAGAAAAATCTGTTGCTGCCGTTCGGCTGAAAAGTGTGTGTAATGAACTTGAGTTCCATTGATCGGGACTGAGAGTACAGGACCGGGGGCTGTTTGTCCCAGAAGGGCTGCCGTACCACTGCTCAGTAGCCCCTCATAAATGTTTGAGAGGCCTCAGCCGCTCTAGAGCCACGCTACCTGGGTTACAGCATGCACACACATCCAGGTTGATGCTGATGATGGATGGACGGATTGTGGGTGGTGGTGGTGGTTGAAGGGATCGATCTTCTAGCTTGATGACATTGAGGTGGTGGAGAAGTGGAGGTGTGTTGACGGCGGTGCTCAAAGAGATTCAATAAAAGGGTTGGATGTTTGGCACTTTACATATGTGGGAAAAACTATTCAGCATGCGATTTTTCCATAAAAACTTACATTCACACTTTCAAATCTCTCTGCAGCTACGGAGACTGATATTTGCAAGCATGTACTAATTTATTTGCCATGCTGTACTTTCCTATGCCGCACCGCTAAGTTCTTAGGCCCTCCACTGCCCCCCTGAAAACCCCTATATGCTGTACACAGGATTGATATTACTGCAGATATAACTTAGAAAACACCTGATGTGCCGGGCGGACCATCCGCGCCTCCTTTTGACTGCTAAGTACCAGCTGGCGGGAGGTCCTCTGCGTTATGCAGCCGGTAATAAAAGTTGAACATTGATTTTCTGTAGCAGCTTGTAACTGTTAATGTTGAGACATCAATAGCAAAAGCAAAGCGCTGGTGCCTTAATAGGAGGCAGAGAATGTGGAGGGCGCAAGCAGAGGCTGACTCTAAATCACAGAATCTATCCCGGCCGATCGATAGGACAGTAACTGCAAGTGTCCCTCTGCTTTCCTAATGTTTTATAATAAACTGACAGCCTGTAATAAGGCCAAGGGAGAGGGAGAATGAGAGGGAGGGAAGGGAGGAGGGGGAGAGATGGAGGGCAACAGTTTCTCCATAGCTTGCCCATCTTAAATCACCCCACATGGGAGCGCAGGAGAGGAGCAGAGGAGGAGGTAGACGGGAGGAAAAGGTTTTTTTCTGTAGTGAAAAAAACTTTTACTGGAGCATTTGTCTGGTTGTACTCACTGCTGCGGTAGTTAGTGAGTGTATTGATGGAGCTGGGGAGGAGAAGTTTAGGGGATATGTCCTGTATTGCTTCAGCAGGGCAGTGAGTTAAAGTGTGTATTAAATCCTACTGCCACCGTGCAGATGTCACCAGATTCAGGTAGGAGTGCAGGACTCGGCTGCACATGTTAAGACTGTTACTGGGTGTAGATAGTGCTGAAAAAAGAAAACTGCTTATACTACTATGTGTTGCAGGAGCAGTTAGGATAAAGTTGCAAACTTTGGATTTATTATAATAGGCTAGTTCCTCATATGCTGTACATACAGGTACATACATGAAATTTGACCTCTGCATTTAACTTATCCTAAGCATTTAGGAGTGAGCAACTTGGGGTTCAGTGTCTCGCTCAAAGACGCTTTAACATACAGACAGTAGGAACTGGGGATTGACCTTTGACCTTGTGGTTAAGGGACTTTTACCTAATGTGCTGCAGCCACACAAAAAGTGTTGTCACTTCTTTTTGCGTTTTGCCATTATAACGTATTTGTAATAACAATACTTTCTTAAGGAGATAGTTACAGTGATAACATATATTTTATTAGTACATTTGTAAACCAGGTTCAACCTTGATACATTTGAGCCTTGGGAAAAAACTATGAAACAACAAATAAACCTCTTTATTACTAAGATGCACATCATACAAATGTTGATGAAATGATAGACAAAAATTAGACAATTGGAGATTTTGGAGGCTATACTGTGGTTTCATATTGAAAATATGTGGGTAATGTGGGTAACAAATAGGGCTGTGTATTGACAAGAATCTGGCGATACGAATCGTACCACGATATGGGGGTTACGATTCAATATGTTGCGATACTGTAAGTACATCTCTTTGCCAATGACAAAGTACTGACTAAGTTGATCTTTGAATGTAAAATATGAATTAAAAGTTGATTTAATGTTTTTTAGAATTGATACAGTATCAAAGTACCCGACCCCCAAGAAGAACAACAATGATGTGGCTTTTTTTGTCTTATTTATCATGTTTAATACTGGGGTCTGTAAATTCACAAATCCCTAAGTAAACACCTCCACCCCCCACCCTCCATATTATGTTGCTTTACTCTCTGATAACTAGACTTGTTTGGAACCAGATAAAGACTAGTGTCAACATAATCACCATATAAATCCTTGCACGAGTGTGATAAGACCTAAAAAAAGAAAGAGAAGAGATGAAGGCGAGCTTGAGCTGTAAATTGGAAAGATACTTTGGAGATAATCTGGGAAATGTCGAAATCCATCAGGAAACCCGTAACGTATCTTGGGCGAGATACAAGGCTGAGGCTAAAGGGGGAGTTGGGTCAAGGGTTAGGGGCAGAGATCCTCAATAATCCTCACCGCCACCACCACCATCACAACTCACCGCAACACAACGGCTGCTTAATGACAACAGCCTGCAGTATTGCCAGGTAATAGTGGCAGGCTGGAGACCTGGAGCTTTTATTGCTTGATAAAGTCTGAAAGCCTTTTAGGCAGCCTCATTACATGGAATTCCCTACAAAGTGGCGGCCGGCATCGGGAGCCGACTACACGCCATGTTAGATTTCTTAGGTTAAAATTGACAGAAAATAGGAAGTAAGTATTAGGTTCATTGCTTTAGGGTACACTCCCACCTACTCCTGATGAGATGAAAGAAAAAGTCGGGACACTCAAACATGATGAGCCGGTTCGGCTCCTCTGTCGGGAACAAAGTTTGAGCGAATATTTTTTTTTTTTCCCCCTCTATCACAATAGTGCCAGGAGGAAGCTGATGTCGGGGGGGTGGGGGATTTGTTTGAAAGATGCGAGTCTAATACTTCTCAATCAGCACATGTTTGTCGGTGCACTTCACCAACTTTGAAAACGGAGTGATGAAAATGTGCTAGATGCAGTCTCTCCGTGCATGGATTGCACTTTATGAACCTCATACATACATTTATAGTCTTAGCCCCAGTACAATCACCGCTACTGTATTTTCCATTACTGCTGTCATTGCACTGATCCAGTCACTGAGTCATTTGTGGGACACGCAAACATTAGTCAAGCCTACACACACACACACACAGACAGAAACACATGCTAGGAAGCATGATTCATGCCACATTTCTCACACATGCGTCACAGCATGTGGATATTTTCTCATGAACTTCTAGTGTGGCAAAAATGACATCTGAAATGTGAAACTGCATGTGAGTTAAAACATGTGAAATGTCTGCAAACCAGGTGTATCTACTTCAAATCTGTTGAGGTGAGTCCAAATAGAGTGCTACAAGTATGAGTCCTAAAACCCGGAAATGAGTTAGCATTTTAGTACTTTGGTTTCCCTCATCTGGAAGTCAATGGGTTTTTTTGAATTAGATGTCTGAAATAAGGTCATTTTGTTCTGTGATATAAAATAGGTTTGTCAATAGTTCATCGTGAATTTTGAAGCTTTTATGTGTCTTTAAAAAAAGGCGGTTGCTAACAAGTGGCTAAATGCGAATACTAAACGTCATCACGCCGACTCGTCAGCCCAGTTGTGTTTACTTGCGTTCATGTTACCGTGGTGTAGTTAGCTTTTTGCTTCTGGCAACTGCATTTACACTTCAAAAATCATAAAAGTGGTGTTTGTTTGTGAAGATATTCTTAAGTATTATAAAAGCATGTTTGCTGTAGAGCTTATTTTCTGCAGTAATTACAAGCCCAATGGAAGAATCGGCTTTTAGTCATGGGAACCAGGGCGATCCTAACTTTCTGGATGGTCAACAAATACATCATCCCTGCAGCACTCTATAAAGAAGAAGAAGAAGAAGAAGATCTACCTTTATTAGTCCCACAGTGGGGAAATTCAATTTACACTCTGTTTAACTCATACATGGTACATGCAGACCTGAAACACACATACATGCATTAATGGAGAGATGTCAGAGTGAGGGGGCTGCTCCAGACAAGCGCCCCGAGCAGTTGGGGGTTTGGTGCCTTGCTCAGGGGCACCTCGGCAGTGCCCAAGAGGTAAACTGGCACCTCTCCAGCTACCAGTTCACACTCAGTTTTTGGTCCATGTCGGGACTTGAACCGGTGACCCTCCGGTTCCCAAGCCAACTCCCTACAGACTGAGCTACTGCCGCCCCCTAAAAGAGAGGTTTTTCCTAAACCAAATACAGCATGCATGCACTGTTCCCATTTGTGAGGGTTATACATTAAGTCTCCTCAATGTGAACACGTTTTTGTCCTTACAGTTTACACACACTGTAGTTGTACTATTATATTGTAGTGTTAGTGGTCTTGTTGTTTGAAACTCTAATTTTATGATTGGCACTAGGGATGCTAATTAAAAAAATAAAATAACCATTAACAAACAAGATTGCTGCATCATGTAATTTAGCAGGTTGTCAGCTGTGTGTTTGCCCAGCGTAAAGATACTCTGACGACCGGCATAACTTCAGCTCGAGTGAGCTATAAACCAGCCAACTTCCTGTGTCTTGCAACTCTGGCTCAGACTCTTAAGGTGGTCTCTTAAGGTGTATCAGTTTTTCTTAAACTGAAAAGCTGCTAATTGATTAGTAATATTTCTTTTAATCATTAATTAATCATTTGACCATTAATCGGTTAAAATTCTTAATGTTGGTTAAAGGTTTAACAGGTAATTATTAACATCCCTAATTGGCACCTGTACTTACAGTACAGGTTAAGTTAAAGCTCAGTTTTAGCTGTTGTCCTGTTAAGCAAATATGCCCAATATCTGGAAAACACACGCTTTACTTGCTGATCCTGATGTTTCCTGATCCCTCTGGAGAGTAGGTAAAGACATTTCATGTTGAGTGAAGGTTTCCCAACAACCCATACACCCACTAACGGTGCCTTTATACATGTATTGATCAGGTCAAAGGTACAGAGGATGACTCCATTTTGTTGACTTACAGCCCAGTAAAAAGCATGAGTCCAACACAGCAGGCAGAACAAAAACAAAGGGAAAAAAGTCCTTAAGTTGTAAAGCGTTGTTCCGGTTATATGCTTTCCATTATTCGGCTCCTACCTCGGTCTCAATGGGTGTAAATATTGAACCGTCGCTGCCTCTCGATGTTAATCAATCCCCGACCGAATTCTAAATGATTTGGTTCATTTCAGGAAATGAATATTTGCCAGGCGTTATGGGGAAAAGGGCAGGCGGTGTGCATGAATTAGCCAGCTCCCTGGCTCGCTGGCCAGGGATCAGGGCATTGATTCTGAGCAGCCTCGGCTGTTGCTTAATTAGGACGTACCTGTCTGGGAATTACATGTTGTTTTTTTTTTTTTTCTCTCTCATTGTGTGGAGAGACAAATATGATAGAGGAATAGAGAGGGAGAGACAGAGAGAAAGAGAGAGAGAGAGAGAGAGAGTACTTGTCTTATTTCATCAAGGTTAATCACGTCTGCTGTGTTTGTGTTGTTGTCAGCAGATTGGTGTCTGACCTCGTGGAGCTCAGTGTGTGTCTTCAGTGTGTGGCGCTCTAAACATGCTAATGAGAGATCCCTGCATCAGAGTACGGCAGGTGTTGGGGGTGATGAAGTGTAGTAATGGACAGGTAAATGGAGGGGTGGGTTAATATAAATAAAAAAAAACAATCAGTGTTGACTCACAAGACACACTTTCACAAGATCCTATTATTTCAATATTTTTACAAATGGACGTCTATAAGATAATTCTTTCCGAAGTCATTTGTCACTGCAGTACAGACGGACACTCAACCTAAGTTTAAATTACTGTAGTTAAGACGTTTTGAGGAAGGAAAGGGGCGGAGGAAAAGCTGAGCGAGAGAGGAAAAGAGATAAATGGCGGTTCAGATGTGGTGCGAAGATAAACGAGGCGGATGTGAGGATGGAGTTGTGATAGATCGAGGCATACAAAGATGGATGTGACAAAAAGAGAGGGAAAGGGCAGAGCAATGAGAGAAGAGACAATGCAGAGGGGTTGGATGGATGGTGAGGGATGGATAGGTGGGTGTCTCTAAACTCCAGCCTCAGAGCCTGACTAATCACTTGACAGACAGCTAAAGTGGTGCTGAGGCAGCTCTTGAATCACCAGCTGTCTCGGTTGCTTATGAATGGACAACACTACCGATTTCTGATCAGTGACCTAGAATAACTAACAGCTGACATTACATCATGTTTTGAATATTTATATCATTGCATTAGTTGGCTTTATAAGTCTGTTATTTTGAGATCAACATATTGGTTTGACTTTTAAACTACTTATAAACTAACCAACAATCTTCAGGTACCAACTGTTCTGGACACCTGTTAATAGAGCTGCAGCTATTCTATTGTTGTGGCCACTTTTTTCACTTTTGTCTGACTTGTTTTTGCCCAAATGATTAATTGATTATTTGAGAAAATAATCAACAGATTAATCAATAATGAACGTAATCATTAGTTGCAACTGATACTAAAATGATTTAGCTCAAATAAACTGCTGGAATGGGCAGATTAAATAAACCGGTATGACATTATGGATCAGTGCTTTCCCAGTGTTTGGGGTAGAATCACTTACAGTACCGTAATCCATAAAATTAATGTACAGTACAATAGTTTTTCATTTAAAGCAACATAAGGGGAAACATGGAAATTAAGTTTGCATCGTTGATAGAACTACCAGTGTGACCTCTTTAAATAAACCTTTGCTACGGAGGAATCGAGTGTAAATTCTCCACATTTTAGCAGCTTTTCACCGGCTTTGTTCCCTCTCTAAAGGCTTCAATATGGGAGCATTATTTAGGGCTATGTCCACAAATCTGCTCTCTCCACTGGGAGCATTTACCACCCCGCACTGCTCTGGCAGCTCTTCTGGTTCTCCTCTCGGCTGACAAGGACTGGCAGCGCCTGTCTCACCCAATTACACCTGATGGGGGTCTGACCTGTAGAGCTGGGTTAACTGGTTGCTTGCTGAACACTCTCTGACCTCTGTCACAGCGTCTGCTTTGCCAGAAACTGTGCGGTGGCATGCTTCAAGCATACATCTGTATGAGTTTTGGTGAAAGTTGATCAGTAAAGCTTGTTATTTTTTTTTTCTTTTTCCACTGACAGTTTTTTGGGGGGGTTTAAGCAGGTTTCAGACATCACAATAGCACAGGACTTACTCATTTTAGGAAGCACATGCTCCATAACTTCATACCTGGGAGATACCTTCTCAGATTTCTACCAGTACTGTTCTGTTTAATGCAATTTGGAGTCAATTCCCCCTAAAGTGGGAAGAAGAGATTCATTTTTTTCCACTTTCCTCAGGCTGAATTTGAACTTGTGACCCATTTCTCACCTCTGGGCGTTCATGTCACCGGTCTTTCTATTAGGCCTATAAGCCTTTTAAAGGAAATCAAAGTCCCATTAACAGTATTCTGACACCTTACAACTACTAATCCTTTACTGAACTCTGACCCAGCCAGCACTCTCTCTCTCTCTCTGTCATTTTGTGTGTCTCTTGCTCAACACCTAACCCACACATTCATTGCTCACAGTCCTACAAACACTTAACAGATCAATGCTCGGAGAGTGATAATCTCCTCCTTGATATAGAGGGGGAAAGCCTTCACTTAAGACGAGCAACGAGTGACGGGGGATGGAGAGAGAGAGCAGAGAGCACACACAGATCAGGACAAGTGTCTCCTATCAGCTGGAGTGACATCTATATCCTCGTCTTTATCGACAACCGGTCTAACTAAGAGCTCCTCTGGCTGATCCATCCACAGAAAGAGAGAGATGGGGAGAGAGAGGGTTGTTGGGAGAAAAATCAAGACACAAACAGAACGATAGGGGAAAGAAAGAGGCAGAGGGAGAAATACCACAACCTCCACAAAGGAAAGCTGTACTGTAGTTGTAGTAATGGTACTAGTAATGCTATTACTGATAGTAGATATTGATGATTCTGCAAAAACATAGATTATATTCAACAACTTTTACAGATTTTCTTAACATCCAATGCCAGTGTTTTTAAAATTCTTGCTTCCTACAAAATATCTATGCAGGGTAATACTCTTATGCTAGGGCTGGGCGATATGGCCAAAATCTTCTATCCCCATTCAGGCCAATATCATATCTCAAAAGCAATATAGCATGTTTTCTGGTAATTCAATAAGTAGTCAATGTGAGATAACCACATGGTAATGGGGGGCAGATCTATTCAATTCAATTCTATAGGTATATATTATATACATTATATACTGGAATTTGAATTCCTGTTTAAGTGTTGACCAATTTGTTGCTGCAATAAAAAGGTTTACACTTGAATTGTAATTCCTGTTAATTCTGAAGCTTTTTTTTTTTTACCCAGCTGTTGAATTTGAATAATAAATAACAATTCAGTAAATTTATATCCATGTGTTTATTTGTTATATTTTGTTTTACAAAGTTAAGGAACTTCCCAATTTCCACACTGTATCGATCGATACCCAAAGCCCAGTATTGCTATCGGAATCGGGACTGAAAATGTCTGATCGGTGCATCCCTACATGGTAAAGCCTATTTCTGTATACTCCTGTGTGAATTTAACACTTTACAAAAAGTATTGAGTATTTTATCATTTTAAGAACTTGAGCAAAATGAACGTTTTTAAGTTTTAAGTGAAATTACAGACAAAATATAAGAAGGCATATCCTGTATCATGATAGAAACTATAAAGAAAACTAGATATTTTTATATCATCATGATGCTATATTGCCATATTGCCCAGCCCTACATTATGCCAAATAACAGTATTACTATTTCCTAACCCTAATGTAGAACAAACAGTAGTTCCCTGTATTGAACCTGTGTCATAATCAATCCACCCCATTTATTATTAGTACAGTGACCAGTGTCAGAGATTAAATGAAGCTAATAAAGAGGGAGTCTAATCTTTTAGAGCTACTTTCATGCCTCATTTCCATACAATCCTTATTAATTGTCTCGGCTTGTAGTTCAAAAGCAGCTGTGTGAACGTACACACCCGCTTTCTCTTTTGCCACACAGATGCACTTTCCCTCAGTTAAATGTATGTATCTCAACCTCACATCTCCATTCAGCTGTGAGATATTAATCAATTCTAAATCTCCTGGCTTTACATTACTCAAGCCCCTCCCCACCCTCTCCACCTCCACCTCCACCTCCACCAACACCGATCCCCCTCAGCCGGCTCTACGGCGTCTGCATCGGGCTTCTTTCACGGGGAGGCCTGAACAGGCACTGCCGGGGGCGATACACATCCCACAGGTGAGCCTTTCATTATGGATGATGTTTCTGCCAAATTATTTAGACCCTGAGCCCCAGCAACACCCCTGCCCCATGAAAAAAAAAAAAAAAAAACACACACACAAACAAAAATGCACTCATGCACGCAGACATACACACTCCAGAACCCCGACGCCATCCCTCCCTCTTTCTTCGCTGTACCACAAACACTGCTAACGCAAATGGTAATCCTGCCTGATCACCTCAGCGTGGGTGCGTGTGCAGTTCATTAGTCCTTTCTTTGCTTAGAGAAGGTAAAGAAGTGAAAGTGTGACCCTTGTGGATTACAGGTGGATGGAGGGAGGGGGAAATATTCATCATATGTATGCCACTGCTGCTCTCAGTGCCATAGAGGGGCCAGGCTGAGCGAAGCTACCTTGACATCATTGGCTTCAGTAATGTAGGATGTTAAAATAGGTTTGGTCGTGTGTGTGTGCGTGTGTGTGTGTGTGTCCCTCAGAGGCCATTTGCAGCAGACTTGTTAGGAAAGAGACAGAGATTACAGTCTCCTGGCAATGTCTGACCTCGGCTTAGAGAGTGGAGAGCAGCTTTGGGATGTGAACACACGCTCACACACACATCAATGTACCCCTTCTCTTCGTCCCTTAACTCATTTGGCTACTTATCCCTCCACTTCCCTCCCCTCCCAAATCCCATGCTCCCTCTCTCCTCCCAGCCTCAGCTTCCCCTCTCACCTGTCCATCCCAAATGCTGCACGGAACTTGGCTGCCTCTCTCCAATTCCCTCTTCATCATCCTCCTATGTCCTCTTTCTCATCCTCTCCTTCCTTCCATCCTTCCTTCTTCCCTCCGCTGTTGACCCTCAGCTTCATCCTTTATTTTCAAAGCTCAGTCAGAGAGAAAAACCACTAAAAATCGCCTTTGAACCGATTTAATCACTCCGACCCTCTTGTAACTCCCCATCCTTACTGTCTTGTGCACTTAATTTTCACCCAGCCAGTTCACCTGATGCTACTCTACTAGTGCTGCACCCATTGTTCAACACTAAAGATTCATTTTACATTCCCACTTATTGAGCATGTATTTGCAGTTGTTTTGCATAAAAGGAAACTGAAATTGCATAGTTGTGTGTAAAGGCTTTCTGCGCTGGAAGAGGAACATACTTTTCCTCGCTCCTTCCTCCCTCACTTTCTCTTAGTCCCTCCCAGACCACTACTCCCTTCTTTCCTCCTCTCCTCTTCCTCCATTCCTTCCCTCCTTTCCAACCCACCTGTCTTACTTCCATTTCCTTTCTCTCCCATCCTTCCTGCCTCTCTCTATCATCTGCATCACTTTGATCCTCATCAACCTACTCCTGTATCTCAGGAGCAGCAACTTTTCACGGACAGGAAGGAACATTTCCCCAGAAATCTCTTATTGCATGTCCCCCTCAAATCGTCCCACCTCGGGGCTTTCAGAGACTCACCCAGGCTGAATAGGACCAGGAACTTGAGGCAGACGAACTCCCGTTGGTCCAGCTGCAGGGAGCGTAGTTTGGCCACCAGCTCCTGGGCGTGGCTCAACAGGTTGTTGAGGGTGGCTCCCGCCTGTGATGCAATCACTGCATAGTCCACCTGGAATAAGCAGGGAGAGAGGGGTGTAAGCAGAAAAATGGTGCCCTGTGGAGGTTTTATTTGATTGATTGCTGCTGAACTGAATGTCAAGATAGCTATATAGGTACCTCACCAGCTAAATAGGTACCTCAGTATGTGGCAGCTGGTGAAAACTGGGAAGGACAGGAGGAAACCCAACCCACGGCGTCATGTTATTTTACACTACTTAACTGCTTATCTCTACTTTCTGATGTTCAATGAAAAATTAAGCAGTAAAACAGTGTCTTACAAGATTTCCTTAAAACAATCACTGCAGGCTCTGGATGAATCTTGTGTCATGTGGGCGTACTGCGTAACTAGAAGTCTGTCAGTCCAATGAGGGGTGAGCGGAGCACAACAGCACGTCGAGCCGCCGCACACCACCATAGTAGACAGCTAGCAGCGAGGCCCGAGACGGCGAGGCCCGAGACGGCGAGGCGGGCCCGAGGCGGCCCGAGGCGGTGAGGCCAGCAGAACAGAGCTCTCCACCTGGCGCCACCTTGCCCCTGCCGCCCCTAGTCCTATTCCATTCTTGCCACTTTGGTCCTTCAGGGCTGTTACAACAAGCTAAACTGTAGCTAGCTACTGCTCAATAAATAAAGTAAATATGAAAAAAGGAAATTCTGTGACTCTTCTGACTCTGTGGAAAATAACATATTTTGCATACAAGTTATAATTTATTTTCTAATATGCCACTGTACAAATCGATTGCTTTACTGCCAGTTGGTCACACTCGTACTATACAGTGGTAGAGAATTGAAGATGAAATTTGGAGATTATCATTGGACCAACGCGTTGTGAACATTGTATTCTGGTTGTTTGGTATTTTGACCAAAAACATATTAGCATATGAAAAAATGGCCCTTTCCTCTCTTGCCTGCCCTGTTGAAGCATTTTAATCAGAATTTAATAATGGATTTTTTCCGAAGAAGGGAGAAAAAACATTTTATATATTATACTGATATTTGGTCATGGTTTATTTCAACCAAATACCCTCCTTGATATTTTGATCTCCCTCTTGCCTATAAACCTCCAGCCTCCTCTGGTTTAGATACAGCAGACCTCTTAGCTTCCCCTCTCTAAGTTTTTGGCTTTTTCCATTTGGTTTCATCGTGTCTCACTGTGGATATTTGTTATTCTTTGGGTTGCTTATCTCTGCCCATTCAAGTGTTATTTCAACCAATGAAGATATGTCTAAAACCCCCAATGTGCAAAAGTGATTGACAACGATACCACACGTGACCGTACCCTGAACACATCACCACCACGAACTTCATGTCATGATTTTTTCATCGCTGTACCTGCTCTACTGCACTCTCTACACGGAGTCAACCGCTTTGGTCTGTCTGTCAGAGCGTGAGACACTGGTGGATGTGTCAAAAAAAAAAAATGCAGCTGCAGGCTGTAGGTTTTTGCTGTTTAACAGTTTTTATGACAACACGTTGTGTATGTGTGTGTGTGTGTGTGTGTGTGTGTGTGTGTGTGTGTGTGTGTGTGTGTGTGTGTGTGTGAGCGTGGGAGTTCACCTCCAACTGACTGGACCTGCCAGACTTGACTTCTCTCTCTCTGTTCTCTGGTATACAGCAAAACAACAACATGTATGCCGAGACATGACAAACAAAAAAAATAGATTTCACATAAACCCATTTTTCTTCGTTCCAACACATCTGTCCAACACACACACATGCACACACACTCCCGTTTCAGGTGCACTTCATATCTGCAGCCATAGCACATTTGTCTGGGAGGCAAGTCCTTAGCTGCCACTCAAAGTAAGCAGGACCATATTAAATTTTTATATTTATTGACAATTCATTACCATAATTGACTGTGCTAGAGGTTTCTAGGGGAAGGTAGATGTTGGCGTGTGCAGTTCCTAAAGCTGAGGGAGGAAGAGGGTCCCTGCGAGCCCCCATTTGCAATTAAAAACACCCCTGGATTTGGAATTTATTTATGGTGTAAATAGGATGATTGGAGCCTGTTTTTCATCTGTGTGAAGACGAGAAGGGTCAAAGTAAACGTTACGAATACGTCATGTTTACTCTCCTCTCCTGCTTTTCTTTCCTTTCTCTCTACTGTACCTCTCTCCCGATTTATCCTGATTTCCTTTGTCCCTCTCTCTTTCCTCCTTCGCGCCGTGGAGACGTTTAAGAGTTATGACTCGGTGAAAAGCAGACACTGCCCCCCTTCCAAGGTGTCAATCAATTTACATAAAATCAACTGTGCATGAAATAACTTCATTGAAGGATTGGACTGTTGATGGTGATGCCTTGGGTTATTGCCTTCTAGCCTTAAGTAAAAAGAGAGAAGAGAAAAAAAAAAGCGCTATAATGTCACTATAGCAGACTTAGCACTAACCCTGGTGACCTGCGTATCAGTCAATCAATCAATACTACTTTATTATCCCTCCTGGAGAGTAAATATATGAATAAACCTTCAAATCTTAGCCCATCATGAATACGATGAACAATCTTAGCAGAGCATTAAAGATGAATATGGGAGGTGAGATCGGTTTGATGGGTGGAGGGCTTTGATGTGTGTGGGAGACGGCGATGGAGCGTGTACCTTGTTTGAAAGCACAGACTGGCCGAGGAACTTCTGTTTTTGCATTTCTCCTTCATTTGAATTTCATGTTCACCAGGAGCGATGCGCTATGAAAATATCAGGATTTTCATACCGAAAACCGTCCGTCAAGCTGCGAGGCCTTGCTTAATCATTCAGCAGTTCTGTCCCATCTTTTGTCATTTCATGTTTGCTCGCGTTTCCCCGTTTGATCGTGTGACAGGATAAAGAACAAGCCTCCTCTTTGCCACTCATGGCCATTTCTCACTGCTGTTGGTGACATGACGACATGTTTCGAAAAAAGACAGAAAATAAAAAAAAAAAAAGGCAGAAATTAGGGTGTGAGGTACTTATGGACAAGATTTCTTTTCAAAGGCCAGTATGAGTGACGCGTGCGACTGATGAGAGCAAAGAAGAGGCTTGATTCGAAGCGTTCGTCCAAATTTCCATTTGAAGAAATTGTTCTGTCCTGAAGTCACTTTTTTTCTAAAAAGATCTGAAAGATTGCCAACATGAGGACATTTAAATTGTCCCAACTCAAACTTTATCATGTTAAACTTTATTTTGATAAAAGTGGCCTAATCTGCCTTATTTCTATATGATAATATCAAGAAAATGATTATAAGTGCACACTGAAGCATACCTTTTATTACTGAGGCTAAGTTACTGTCAGTGTGGTACAATTTAATACCTACAGTAGCAGACAATAGACCACAGAAGAGTTTTTTTTTTTTTTCAAGCAAAACCTTCAAGTACTGAATAAAGCAGGCTGCTCCCATACACCATTCATACCTACAAAAAAACTGTAATCTGTGTATATCCTATAAAATCAATGCATAATACATAATCATGAACCGGGAAGTGTAAAGAGCTACAAACGCCACACAGGGAGGAGGTTGGGGTGGGTGGATGGGTAGGTCAAAAAACACCAGACCTTCACCCAGGGGACCGTTGTTCGTGTCCTGTGTGAAAACATTGATTTGTCACATAAATTATTTACTTGAGAAATGTCACATCTGTAGTTATTTAAACTCAAACCACGGTCTTTTCCTAAACCTAACCAAGTAGTTTATTTTGAAAAGCATGCATGTAACGAGCGGAAAGTGACATGTGCTGCTGGACGTTTGTCGGAAAATATGTTGAATAAAGTCCAGTCCTCTTCTCTGAGCTTTTGCAAAAGAATGATCCGATAAAAAAATGTAGAAATTCATAGACTTTGCTAAAACTACAAAGGAAAACATAAAAATTCAGCAAAAAAAGTCACATCACAAATAACTCGCTGAACATGTCTGTGTCTTAAATGGTCCAAGTTTTGACTTGTTTTCTTATAACATCCTCTTAACCAGTATCTTGAGCATATTGTAACAATTAAGTTATTAACACATTACAGCCCAATGACCAGCGCAGTATGTTGGCCCAAACAGTCATTGTGTGTGTGTGTGTGTGTGTGTGTGTGTGTGGGTGTGTGTATAAAACATTTGCTTTGGGTAATGCTGCTACTGAGTTCTAAATATCCCTGGTGTTATCGTTGTGCTGTCACCCCTGGCCAGGCGGAGAATAATAGGAAATAATGAACTGTTTCAAAGCACACACACACACACACACACACACACACACACACACACACACACACACACACACACACACACACACACACTTTTCCCCATAGTCTCCCCCCCAACACCAGCTGTTCATTAACCACAGTATGCAAACGAAACTGCCGTCCTGCGCCTCCCCTGATTATCAGCCCCTCCTCCTCCTCCTCCTCCTCCTCCTCCTCCTCCTCACTGCTCCGGACTCTTCAAACTGCTCTCATCATCTCCTCCTCGATCCCTCTTGTCCCCGACTGCCTTTATGTTCTCCTCCTCTCTTCACGCCATCAACTGCTTACCTTCCTCACTTCTTCCTTATTACCACTTTATTTTCCTCTCCTTTCTCATCCCTCACTCCTGCCTCCTCCTCCTATCTTCCTTCTCTTTCCTTAACAAACCTCTTCCTCTCTTTCCTCTCCTCTATCATGTGGTTCCATTCTCACTCCTCCTTTAATCCTCTCCATCCTTTTCTTTTCATCCTGCCCTCATTGTGCATACTCCTCTGTTTCCCTGCTCCATCATTTCTCCAACTCTCCACCACCTGTTACATCAGCACTTCTCTTTGGCTCTTCCTCCTTCCTTTTCTTTGTCTTTTCTCTCCACCTGTTTGTGTGCACACTGGCCTGACATACTTGTAGATCCTTCTACTACCATTTACCATGGTTTGTACTACTCATTACTAGAAGTACTACTGCTCATTTAAGACAGGCAGTACTTCTTCAGCTATTCTGAAAATCCACCCCCGACCTTGTTTTCATTCTGTATCATGGAATTAAAGCAGGACTTCCCTGTATACAGTGTGCCTGCCTTGCTTCAATATTTATACCAGCGTCTATTGTTGTAAAACATTTTGTTGAAGAGCAATGTTTTGGAGAGCCGGCCAATCTATAATTTATGACTCCTCATCTCACTGACAGCCATGCCACTGGTCAGAGGCATATTTATGATGAGCAGTCTCATGTATTTCTCTGTGCATGAGATTATGAAAATCACTGAGTGCTGAAGGAGTCTTCCCTGCATGCTCTGCTCTGTGAATACTGTTTGACAGTGTGTTATGTGAGTGTGCATATGAAGCAAAAACAGAATCACAGCATCCTGATGCTTTGAGGACCTGCATTTGGGCCTCAGGCATCAGCTCCCACCAAGTTCCTTCAGGGCCCCAGTAAAAACAAAATAACACACTTAGCCACATTCTTTATCTGTCCGCCCACTCACTATGCTGCACCATGTGCAACCGAGTGCTTTATTTATTCGCTGGCGGAGTGTAAAGAAAATTAGGGATGCTAATTTTGAAAAATTTTCTGAACCAATAACAAACCCCCGTTAACCAATTACTAAGCGTTAACCGACAAGATTTGTGCCTCACATGCAGCAGTGCGCCAGCTGCAGTATATGAGCACAACAGACAGCTGACTCAACAGTTCACCGTCAGGAGAGCTACTGTAGCAGCCACGGTGCTGCATTCACTGTCTCCAGTTCACCGACTAGAAAGCTACTGTAGCAGCCACGGTGCTGCATTCACTGTCTCCAGTTCACCGACTAGAAAGCTACTGTAGCAGCCACGGTGCTGCATTCACTGTCTCCAGTTCACCGACTAGAAAGCTACTGTAGCAGCCACGGTGCTGCATTCACTGTCTCCAGTTCACCGACTAGAAAGCTACTGTAGCAGCCATGGTGCTGCATTCACTATCCCCAGTTCATCGTCTGGGAGCATTAGCAGCCACAGAGCTGCGTTCCTTGTCTCCAATTCACTATCTGGAGAGCTACTGTAGCAGCCATGGTGCTGCATTCCATGTCCCCACTTCACCGTCCGGGAGCATTAGCAACCACAGTGCTGCATGTAGTGTCCTGGACATGAAGCTAATTTCCCAGTAAAATCTCCACCGCACATTTAGTTTAGTTTAGCTGGTTGTCAGCTGTGTCTGGCCGGCGTAACAATACTCTGTCTGCCCAGACTAACAATAGCGATTGTGTGGCAAACACTGTGTGTTTGTGCTACATTAGCAGCTGCTAGCGTTGCCGGTTGCTTCGTGCCCACTGCAGCGTAACTTCAGTGAGTTTCCAAACAAACAGTGTGTGTGTGGCGGCGGTGAGTGTGGGTTTGTTGATGGTGTTATAGCTGTGAACGTAGCTGTAGCAGACAGTGTGTGTACAGTGCATTTATTATATTTATTATAGAAATGCAACGAGGCTACAAGCTACAGCTCCTCAGCTAGAAGTCCCAATCCAACTTCCTCTATCTGTGCTGGCTCTCTCTTTTCTCATTAAAGTAACCAGCCGCTCCTCTATATTTTTCTCAGCTTTTTAATTAATTTTTAATATTTCTTTAAACCATTTTAACCGATAGCATTAATTGGTAAAATGCTTAATGTTGGTTATCGGTTAAACGGTTAATTTTTAACATCCCTATGCCAAATTGATTATTCTGGTGACATAGTGTATATCTATAAGCATAATCTATTTGTAATGAAGCGGGAACTCCTGTGTGGCGGAGTGAGCTTTCAGGGAAATGCTGAGGTGGGACAGAGTCCCTTGAGGAGCGAAGGATGCATGGTTAGCAGGGTTTTGGAGTAGAAAGGAAAGGGCAGAGGTATAGCTAAAAGTTTCCATTGTGGGGTTTAAACATAGACTGTATATAAGAAGTGGACGTAGTCAACGTGACGTCACTAATTGGTTTCTGATCTGCTGTATTGAACCTAGAGTTCGGCATTTTAGCCATCGCCATCTGGGTTACTAGGGGACGAGAGGGTGGCGCTAAGTACAACCGAATGCTGAATAAGACATTTTTAGGCGACCAAAATAATCAACACATGAACTGAAAACACACTGTGAAAGGGTTAAAATTGTAAGACAAAAAAAGAGACAACGCCCCAGACTGGACAACGCCCCAGACTGGACAACGCCAAAGACTGGACAACGCCCCAGACTGGACAACGCCGTGGTGGCAACCTGTCATGAGGCCACCACACCAGAAAGCATCCCCTTATGGTCGCATTTATGCATAGCATTTATGGTCTATTTGACCATACTCTAAATGGGACCATAATTTATTAAATAAACATCATGCTGCATTGAAGACTTGAAACTAGCGACTGAGACCATAAACTCATATTTACAATGTTTACTGAGGTAATAAATCAAGTGAGAAGTAGACTCATTATCTCATAGGCTACAATCAGACTTCTTTTTGCAACCAGAGGAGTCGCCCCCTGCTGGATATTAGCAAGAATGCAAGTTTCAAGCATTGGCACTCGCTTCACTTCTCAGATCCGGAGGTTGCCCACTGGTTTTAATCAACTCACCTGCTGGCCAGTGACCAATAAGATGGAGCCCTCCTTGGCATGCATCACCTGCCGAAAGACGTGGTCGAGGATGAGGAGTTCGCTCCAGCAGTTCTGCAGCAGCTTCATCTGGTCGTCCACCTGGTAAGAAACAAACACATTGGGTCAAGCAAGAATCTGGCGACACGATACATATTTATTTGATTATATTTCACTCAAACAGGAAAATCAAGTGTCCCATCTTCAAAACTAAAAGTTGAGGCACTGCGTCAGCCTCAAGGTAATCTTGCTCACAGGTCAATCAGATGTGAACCTCTGGCATTATTTTTTCAACTGTACACAAAGCTCAAAAGCCCCCTACATACACTCTAAAGCTTTCTCACCACTCATTTGAGCACTGATTGAACAGCGTCGCCAGGTTTATCTGTTTGCCCATTGCCAGCAGTTTCTGAATGATTCCACAGATGATAATGATTAAGTAGCCTCCTGAATGCCAGCCGCTGGCTCCCAGGGACCTGCCAGGTGAGCTTGGGAAGCTGAGGCAAGTCAATCGCAGGTTCTGTACACCAAAAACAACCCCCTCCATTGTAACTGTTAGTCTCTTCCCATGCCTGGCCGTGTTAATCATTACTCTACATAGCCAGACTCAGACAAAAAAGGCCACATTGAGAAGGAAGGAATGAGGAAAATGTATGAGAGGCTCTTTCTTTCTCCTCCCTTTCACCCCCGCCCTTTTTTCTATCAACAAACATTGTCCTCTTTGTGGTATCATCGGGAATAATGTGTCTAACTGGGTGTGCTGCGGTTTCGTGGTGATGTGAGTTACTTTGTTGCTCTGAGTCTGTGAGAACCGTCTGTGATGTTCACCATCAATGTCAGCCACAACTTGTAGGCTGAAGAATGTGGATCGATGGTAAAACTTTGCGGGCAGGTGCAGCGTGAACAGCGCTGAAAGGAATTTCCTTTTGTGCTGTCTGGACATTGCACAGGGATCGGTTTGTTGAAATCTACAATGACCTTAGGTAAAAACAAAAAAAAGTGATATCAAGAACTGTAGCTCCTCCAACAAACAAAATCATTATTTCCTTGTATGACATGGCAGTTGCTGTGGCCAAGTCTGAAGTCTATTGCTTGTTGATTAGGATTGTTATGACTGGTGATTGGGGCTAGTGTCAAATAGTGTCTGTTTACCTTTCAGGCAGACATAATAGCTGTGCATTAACACTGACCTGGCAAAGACAAATAATACACACTGGTGGGTGGGGGTGGGAATAACCAGAGGCCCCACATTACAATATTATCATGATACTTAAGTCACGATACGATCTTTTTGTGATTTTAACAATTTTACGATATGCTTATTGTGATAAGATATACGGTGATATATTGTGATTTTTTTCCTTTGTTCAACTGCAAATAATGCAGTTCGTCAACATCTGTTTTATCGAATAAGACACGTTTCATATTTCTATAATATTTGAAATGGTTTGAATACTCATTTCCCACAGTATTGGTACACGGGTACCAGCTGCACTTTCTGCTCTGTCTTCTCTCCGACACACACACACACACACACACACACACACACACACACACACACACACACACACACACACTCACTGCTACTTATCTTTTGAGAAAAATACTGAATATTGATATTTTAGAATATGTTAGAAATTCAATGTTACTCAGAGTTTTCATTCACATATGTTGAGGTCAGAGGTTAAGGGACCCCTCCGTAAATGGCCGTGCCAGTTTTTCCTCGCCAAAATTTGGCGTAACATTGGAGCGTTATTTAGCATTCTTCATTACAAGCTAACATGACATTGGTAGGTACCAGTGGATTCATTAAATCTTTTAGTCTCATATGATACCAGTATCTTCATTCTTGCTTTAAAACTGAGCCAATGCAACCTGCGAAAGACAGAATAGTGGCAGCGCCCGCCATTGGTCCGTCGGATTGTTAAGTGGATAAGAGTTTACGCAATAAAAGATCGATACTTGGCGTCCATGTATCGATACAATGCTGGTAATACTATGCTGCATTGATTACGTACCCCACCCCTAGTGGCTTTTTCATGCCTACAGGGACTGTGCTGAGACTGGCATCTCAAGCACAGGATGAAAAAATTCAAATGCCTTCATTAAAACCATCAGAGAGCAAGAAACACATTCAAAGGAGGGACTTCTCTATGTGCCCCAATCATCTTCTCTTCATTTCTCGGTATACCCTGGAAGCATGTGTAACAGCATGTATGTGTGTGTGTTTGTGTGGACGGATGGGTACATGTAAGGCCCAGGCTCTTCAAAGGACCCCCCTGCATGTCAGCAGTGCTGGCAAGTGTCGGGGTCCTCATCAAAGGGCTGTCCTCACTCTGCCTGCCTGGAAGCTCTTCTCTGACAAGAGGCCTGGGTCATCAAAGGGGGGGCGGCTCAGAGGGGATGACGGCGGGTGATAGCGGCCTAGACGAGGGCCGGGGACACCCGCCTGGAAACGGGAGACTGGTGACAGACAGACAGGCGTGAGGGTGGGCCAGGGGTTGGGGGTTCAGTTCGCTGACCTTTTTAAGTGCCAGCGACACGAGCTGTTTCCCTGACAAGCTCTTCCTTTGCTGTGTCAAATGAGCAGCGTTCATGGCGCCTGATCTTAGAGGATCTGCTGCCTGCTTTCTCAGATAGTATGAACTTTCTGACATGGAGTCGACGCCTTGTGTTTTCATGCAAGTAAGTCCTTAATAATAGTATTCTCTGCCGAGATAATGCACCCAGTACATTCAGTATTGGGTGAATGCCTTCCTCAGTTTGGTTTATTTACAATTGAGTGGTGCAGGGATGGCATTTTTGTGGCTCCCAGGAAGTTAGCATCGACCTGCTTTTCTTGACAAAAAGCCAATGGTATTTTTCTGTTGGATTCTGGATTATTGCAAAAATTAAGTTCTGAGGCAAACAAACAATTTGTTTATTTTTAATTTATGTTTTGTTTTGTAAAATTTGTTTTGTAAAATAATCTCCACAAATGAACACCACTTTATGATTTTTTAAATGTAAATGTGATCTCCAAAAGTAAAAAAATCTGACGTTGGGCTATAAACAAACTACACCACAGTCACATGAATAGGAAAATAAACAATAAGGCTGTAAAGGAGGACAAGCTGGCATGTTGACGTTTAGTTGTCTCATTTAGCCGCTTGTTAACAACCACCTTTTTAAAGACACATAAAAGCTCCAAATTCAGAAGTGTGGTATTTATTGATGTATTTTTATATCATAGAACAAAAGGTTAAAATCTCTTAAGCTTGTATTAACCACAGACCTTTGTGGGTTTTAGGACTCGGTCCTGCACCAGGAGCAATAAAACAGCTGATTTATTTAGCCAGCTGATTCTTATCTCACTGCACGGTCATGGAAAGTTTAGATAACTGCTCATTTACTGTTTCCAGTTATGCTGATTGAATAGGAAACAAAACTGTTGTTGTTACTCCTCAAGTGTTTCTCATTTCCCCATTTCAGTGACAAAACACGCTTGTTATCGCTCTTTGCTATTTTATTACAAACAATAAATCCTGAAATAAGATCATTCTGTGTTATTTATTGACAGGGTTGTGTACTGTCAGTGTAGCAGCTTAGACTCAAAATGTGTCTGGAAATTTGAATGAAAGAGCAGGATGAGGAAGTCAGTTTGGTGGATAAATAGTTGTAAAGCTTCAAAATTTCAAAATACGTCAGTCTCTATACATTATGTACCGTAATATATATGCAACTCACTATGGGGCCGTAATGCTATACATGGTTCAGATTATTATTTTACTATTTTAATTTAATAACATTCCGTCTCTCCAGCACAACGGTTGCTTCTAACACGCAAACTAAAGTGCAGCCTATTTATTTAGTTTTTATGAATAAACACTTATTTATGTCACTGGATGATCACCCAAGGAAAATTGGTTATTAAAGGAACAGTGTGTAGCTTTTAGGGGGATTTATTATGTTTTTATTTAGTGTATAATCACCTGAAAATAAGTATTGTTGTGTTTTTGTTACCTCAGAATGAGTCGTTTCCATCTACATATGGAGCTGGTAGCCATGTTTCTACAGTAGCGGACTAACCAAATACTGGCTCTAGATAGGGCCATTCACATTTTGCCGTTGGCAACCATAGTTCTCCTACATGCTTGGGTTCAGGTGGTTGCAATCTGAAACCTCACCGCTAGATACTGCCAGATCCCACACACTGCACCTTTAAAGTTTTAATTTGGTCATGATAAGTACGTTGCCATTTTAATGCCGCTCTGACATAAAGCACCTGTACTGCCTTGAAAAGACAGAAATGTAAAAATCGACAAAGTTCAGACTTCTCATTTCTGCGGTTTTCATTTCCTTATTTCCTTATTTTTTAAGATAATATTGTATCTAACCTTTTGATTTAAATTTCCAGGAGCAGCAAAGTTATGAAATTGGTAGGTTATATAACTGGTGAAATACATGGACAAAAAAAAACCCAACGCACCTAAATACTTCATTGCCTCATATTTTTAGTCTTCATATCCTTGCTGTAATCTTGCAAACTGACTAAATGTGCCAGTGATTATTTATAATTATTCTCTTTCTCAAACCAAACTTTGTCTTGTCCTTACCTGTGACAAAGCCATACTCCAGTAGTCTACTGAGTAAAGTTTGCTGGCCTTGACACAATCATTATGTGGTTGGAAGCAATAATTTTGCATTCGGGGTCAATATGTACCATTTTACTCACATAGTATAAATTCACCGCAGAATTTTCTGCAACATAAGCAAATTAGTTTTCTACTTCTGCTTCATTTCTCCACCTGTCCTTGGATGGAGCAAACTCATTATAAGGATTTTGCTTCTGAGGTTCACGCTGATGCAGAAAACAGGCTCCCCAAGAAATCGCTTCAAACTGGCCTCAAAATCCACATTTAAGGCTTTTCAAGGTGCGATCTATTTAATATTTTAATATCATCACCAGTGTTTGGTTTTAAAGAAATGAGAGAAATTCCAAGCAGGAACTTCTACTTGCAGCAGCCAGCAATGAAAAATACATATCCTCCAAGAAACCAATTTAACACCTTTATGATCGTTCAGGCGAGTGGGATCAATGCCAGGATCAATCGCTTAGCCCATAGCTTTTGTTCAAAACCACTGGCTGAGATTAATGGGATTTTCCAGAGAGAGAGAGGCAGAAAAAGAAAGAGAGCGTGGGTGAGATGGGGAATGAAAGTGCCAGACAGGGAATGAGAGAATGAGAAAAGACTTGGGGGAAATTGAGAAAATAAAACATAGTGATTAAGAGCAGATATTCCCCTTATTTCTGGGTAAATGTAAATTAATTGGAAATGGAGCATTCAGATGCTCGCTGACAAAAGTAATGTTTATTCATAGCCCCCTGCTAAGAGTAGAGCAATTATCATGGTGTGTTGAGTCAAAACAGGCCAATGTAGTAGAATCTTGCCCCCCCTTTCTTGTGGCCGGGTTTTGGTCTAGTGCCACGAGCATTGTTAAGATTCGTACGGTACGGCGGGCTTTAACGAGAGTACACAGCTGGATCTGATTTTAATAAGTAGTTCCATTTTTGATGTGGCCTAATGAACAGATTAATGGAATCTCCTTCTGTGGAGCCTTAATGAATGGAGCGAATCATGCTATCTTTTTAAGACATGGGGGGAGAGCACACACACACACACACACCTACACACACACACACACACACACACACACACACACACACACACAGACAGACAGACCGTGAGTTTATCTGCCTCAAACGACTCCTACATAAACAATAGCTGTGCTTCCATCTCTCCGTCTCTCTCTGCTGGACTAGAATCAATGCCGTCTACAGGTGAGGTTTGAAGCTGACATCAATGCTGGTGCGTCTCTATAACAGCCATCCTTTGGTGCAGTCCTGTCTTGGCATCTGTTCGCCTTGAGCCAAACAGGCCCTGTATTCACCTGGGAACGGGCATTAATTCACCTACAACAGCGGCTGTTGTTCTCAGAGTATTTGCAAACACTTAATTATGTCGTGCTTGAACGTACTGTAGCTCGTTTCCAGTTTATAGTTTGCTCATTTAATTGAAAAGAGTCACCGTGAGGGGTTCCATCTCCAGCAATAGGATCTTGTTCAACTAATTGCTCATCAGTGTATCATCACAAATCATGGAGCGGTTGGTACTCTGCCTGTGGAAGCTCATGCAGCCCTGCTGACCTCAGATAAAATTTTACCATCAGTCTCTTTATTTCTTTACAACCCTTCCCATTGTCTTTACAAAGACCAAACTACAAGGGAGGCCAAAATAACCAACTACAGGTCACCAGTAGCTGTGTTTCCATTCACATGTTTTTATTAACATTTTGAAGTATCGCATTCGAAATGGATTATAGAAACATAGTGATGTAGCAAACATTTGACTCACATGACAGATCAGCTGTTTCACTGTCAGCATTTTCTTGGATATTCCCATAACGTGCCAATGCTTGTCTTCATCTACGGACAGTATGAAACATGGCGAATACTAGCTGACTAAAAGTTGCCCAATTAAAGCTAATTCTAAACCTCTCTCCATTATTCTCTCATCGATGGCTCGATGTCCAAGCTAACTTGTTTTGAAACCTCTAGTCCTCCTAGTCTATAGTGCAAACTCCTAACCAAACCGCTCCAAACCAGGTGATGGAAACTGGCCCAATTCCCACTTCTTATGTTGCAGCATTGCAAAAGTTAGTTTTAAAACTTGCTTGACAACTGAATGGAAACACAGCTTCTGACTCATGAAAATGTCTCTTGAATCCCCCTGCAAATCATTTTGGCAGCCATAACTTTGAAAAGCCACAAATAGAGTTACATCCATCAGAAAAAACAGCAGAGTGAGTGACAGAATCCCCAGGATGTTCCAGCTATGTGAGTGGCTGCTGGTGGGGGAGAGGTGAGCTTTATGTTCCCAACTATGTCTGGCTCTTCTTCTCTACACGCACTGCAGAGGCTGATGAGAATAAAAATCATTACCCCCCCAAACCAACTCTTGTTTGTCATGGCACACAGTTCATGTGGGCCTCGATCCTACGGCTGGCAGGGCGATAAGAATGCTGGGAAAATGAGCAGGTGGCGCTGCTGGTCGAGGGGGAGGGGCCCTGAAGAGAGGAATGATAATACTAGAGATAATATGGTGAACAACTAGCTTCAGTGAAACTGACTTTGGCAGCCAGCAAAGTTGAAGACTGAAGCTACCACAGTCTGTTATTGAATAGCTGTACACCTGTTGGTTACCTGACATTTTCCCTGCTGACTTTTAGGATCCAGCTCTACTGGTGCACCCACACTGTGAATCAACATGGTCAGCAAATCATCGGGAGTCCATTCTTTCTCTTTCGAGCTGAGTAGCCAGGGCAACACAAAACTGAGCCTCTTATCCCCCAACAAATGTGATTTAATTTAATACATGAGCAGTTTCAAAAGTTTCAATGCCAAATGAAAGATATCCATTGAAAGCTTTCTGGTAATACTTGTAGATGATACTCGGACAATGGCTGTTGTACATCCTACATGAGGTCGGTTGAGGTAAAACAGTCAATTCTTTGTGTAATGTTTTTTTTGAGCTGCACAGCAATGGTTAGCGCAGCAAGAGGGTTGCAGGTTCGAATCCGGCTTGGGGCCCTTCTGTGTTAGCATATTCTCCCCGTGTTAGCGTGGGTTTTCTCCGGGTTGTCCGGTTTCCTCCCAATGATGTGCGGGTTAATTGATGACTCTAGATTACCCATAGCTGTGAATGTGAGCGTGAACGGTTGTCTGTCTCTATGTGTCAGGCAATTACAGGTAATGAATGTAATGGTTCAAACATTCTCATTAGATCAGATCAGATTAGACTGACACTGGAAAAGATGCAAAATCATTAATTCTATTTGTCTACATCAAACTGGTCACTTCAGTCTCTTAAATGTGATCCAAATTAATCATAAACCAATGTGGACCCATCACAAAAAGCAGAAGCAAAACATTCAGTGATACACTGATGCCTGTTTCTCTAAAAGACAGTAAGGTAGCAGTTTGATATTACTTATGATTTGCACTGTGAATGTATGCTATGTATCTATGTATGTGACACTATATGTACATCATTGCATGCATGCTCATCAACATCTCGTGTCACTGGCACCTGTTTGTTGGTTGCATGTATCTCTAATCCGACATATCAGCTCTTGGAGAATGCCTGTGGGTTTATCTTCGACTGAGTGCACGGAAACTTTAGACTGTTATTATGTCCCTAAACAGACATGGAGATGCCACAGGCCTTCTGTGAGCTCAGGAAATATCACCTTGTGTCTGCAGAAAAATATTTTTCCAACTTCAAGAATTTTGTTTTGTAAAAACAAGTTTTTGTCTGTCTCTAAATCTCACTTTAGAAACACGTACATGTACTATTCATTCAATATGTTGAGCATAGGCTTGCCACTGTAGTCCATGTTACCGCTGTTGCACAGTGTTCGGACATACACCGATTACATTACTTGCCCACCTCTCCCACCTTTATTTTCCTTGACATAAAACTCATTAAGTTAATTTTTGCATATCAGCAGCAATGTTCATCAAACACATATGCGAATGCTTGACTCCACAATTATAAACTGAAAGTGAGTGTTTGCTCGGCACAGAGCAGCAGGAGTCTGATTTTTCACACACCGGGCACGAGAGAGTTGAAAAACAAGACAAGAGTCTGAGTGTGTTAGTGCGTGAACTCACTGGACAGAGAGCTGAAACCGCTTTGTAAGAGCGAATGAATACTGTATTGTGTGTGTGTGTCAGATAGAATGCTGTGAGCGTGTGCCCACATCTGATCGATATTGCCACGGCACTGAGATTGATCGGTTCCCACGGTGACTGTATTAACAGACTCAGGAGGCTGACCTTTGACCCTGAGAACACTGCTTTCGATTGGCCATGCTCGCTCTCCCCCCCCCCCATCTTTACATCTTCTCATCCGTCTACACATCCTGACATTTTTCCTCTTGTCCCAGGCTTGTGGTAGAAAGGGAATAGGTGGACCTGTTTCTCTCCTCGCCCCACTATCAGTCCTTTCATCTTGTACAGCATCCTGTTGTCCAGAGCTTTGTCGACACTAGAGGAAACAATAAGGTCTTCCCACTCTGCCTGGGCCTCGGTGATATTAGGCCACTACAGATGCGCGAAACGCAGTAGAATCAATGTGTGTGCAAATAGAAAAATAAATAACAAAGACGCAGAAGATACAACAGCTGTTACAACTACAAATAATGGATCATGGGCATGTAAGGTTAAGTTGTTAGCTTAAGCACACATACACACACATCTGTGAGAATCCACAAGAAGCGGTGCTACATTCATGAGGAAAAACAAAGTATCTCTGTGGGTCTGTGTGTTGCGGCGGGAAGAACATCTTGTTTTCTCAAGGTCGCTGACGATGGCAACAAACCCTCTTGTCAGTCTGATATTAGCGCAGGGATCTGAGGGTGAATCAAACTTTCCTATTCCGTTTTTACTTGATGCATAAGCATATGAAAGATAGAAAAATCAATAAGGCAAGAGAACGGACCGGTGAGAGGCTAGACACGAATTTCAATTGACGTCTTTTCATGCATGCAATGTTTATTGTTGTCTGCCACGGTGGGTCTGTTGACTACAAAATGACTGCCAGCTTTTTACCATAATCGTACGTGAAATGTGCCAGAAGGAGCATCTCAATCCGGTTGGTACAGTGTCGAAGAAAAGTGAGTTGAGGCAAAACATGAAAGAGATCTACTGACAAAAAAAAATAGGTTATGAGAAAGGAATGTATATACTGTTGTCTCATTTATGGAGAAAGTTAATCCATGAGTGCATGGCTTAGAGGAAAGGAGTTTTTTTTTTTTTCTTTTCGAGAGCTATTGTTTTCAGGATACCTCAGAAGTGGACTACACCCCCCCCCCTGCTGCATACACACACTCATCCTCACACATACACACTCTCAATCTCAGGGCTTAGAGCTAAGAAGCTATCAACTAATTATCAAAAACACAGAGAGGCCCTAATCAATTATTCACATGAACATTAGACCGCTAATACACATGCAGCCCAGGGAATGGCATCTCCCAAAAGTAACCCTTCCTCTTCGTTCACTCCAACACACACACACACACACACACACACACACACACACACACACACAGAAACAGATGCGATCACATCTATACCTCCATACTTACGCACACTTCCACGTGCAGCCTCCTGCTCCCTTCCCGCCACTCCACTCTCCTCTTTGCAGACGGAGACATTGCACGCCATCCAATATGTAAAATGAGTTGTGCGAGTAGATTGTCTATGAGGTTCCTGGCTGGGAGGTGCTGATCACAGAACTCCTATTGATCCATCAACACCCCCCCCCCTCCCAACTACAGACTCCCCAAACACACACAAACACACACCCAGAGCTTAATCTACCAGGCAATTCCTGCACGGGCATTAAGCCCCACAGCCATTGAATTTTCATGCCGTGCAATCATTATTTGAGTTAATGCTGCAATTTATGACTTGGTGTTTGTGTGCTGAGTGTGAAAGGTAGGCAGAGGGGATGCAATATAAGGAGGGCGAGGAGGTGAGTGTGCGTGTATGCAGATTTCCATGTGTGTGAGTTCCTTAAAAGTGCATTCACTTTATTATATGGTTATTATGACTGTCAGATGGGAGGGAGAGAGGATTTATGTGCATGCACGTGTGTGCACGTGTGTGTGTTTGTACAATTGGGTGTGTTTGTGTCTGTCATTGACAGACAGTGGGAAATGACCCCATAATTCCTGTCTGGCTGTCTGTCCATTTAAGAGGAAGTGAAGACAAGAAAGAGAGGAGACAAAGAGGACAGGCTAAAGGCTTCCCCCTTCTGTATTATTTAGAGCAGTCGAGACAGTCCTCCTTAACTCTCACACACACACTTACACACATACTGTATATGCAACATACCTTAACGCAGCTTAGATGACCAAAAGCTGTTTTAAAATGCACAGACTGACGCAGTGATGCTTTCTGTCTGAGAGGGCGGGAGACACAGATTCCCATTAGCGTTTGACGCGCCGGGATGGGTGACTTTTTTTTTTTTTTTTTTTTGAAGGGGGGTTGTGAGGGGGGTTAGGTGGTTTTTAGAGCAGACAGCTGTGAATCCAAATGTGGCACAGCTCCAGAGATCACTGGGATCACAGCCCTTGATGCACAAATTAAATATCTGAATTGGCTAATTGAGCACTTCCGGAGAGCTCCTGTGATATGTAAACAGTCGAAGTACAAGGAAGACGAGGCATCAAAAAAAAAAAAAAAAAAAAAAAAAACACAACGCCGCAGAACAGATGGAGACCCGCTTCTCCCTGAAGTGCATCTCCAGGACTGACATGAATGCATCTGTATTAGGGAAGAAAAAAACATCTCTCTATAGTACTGCTGCTACGGCAGTGCGAGGTCTAGTGGTGCCGCTGCTGATGGGAAGTGCAGTGCAACATGTGGCGTTTAAAGTATTGGCCTAAGGGAAGGTGAGACTGCGGCGTGCCACCTGACAACTTGTCTTTTGTTGAGCATTTCTGGTTCATTTCTAGAAGTTTAACGGCGTTGTCGACACCTTTCTCAGCAAGTACCCTTTCAGCATATTTGGTTTATTGCTCGCCGTTGTGTCAGCTTGCTTGAAAAGCCTCTTTTGATCCCCCTCTAAGCAGGCGCAATCCTGAAAGAACGCGGAGCCATAATGCCTATTATTAGTACCATACCTTTATTTCACATGTATGGAATCATTTATCCGTGGCTCGTGCCAGGTTTGCCATTATGGTGCTTTGGGAGAAATGGAGAAAGAGACTGATAGATTGAGAGGTGAAGAAGAGGGAATGGTGTGAGGAGTAATGAAAAAGTCCTGGTGTTGTATAAAAAAGAAATAAGGAGAGCAAGAGCAAAATTAAAACCAGCGAAGAACTGAATGCCCAAAGTTGGGATCAGGAACAGGTGTCTTTGTCCTACTTAGCCAGAGGGGGCTGAAGCCATTTTCTCGACTGGGTCGTTTGTGTGGCGTGCGGCCCCAATGAAATTTCTCACTCGTCGTCACAACACAACCACAATGTCTAGTGTTACTCCTATGAACTGCCTGCATCAGTCATCACCGTGCAAATTCAATCACCCGCCTTCCCAGTTGAATATAAATACCCCTCCACTCTTTAAGTGTAAAACTAGAAGGCAAGCTGTCGACTCCGCTGCACCACTGTCTTGTCTATTGTCCTGGATCCCCCCCCCCCCCCCCAACAAGCTTCCCCACTCCCTGTCCAGAATAACCAAGCTGTAAATAAGCATCAGAAATAGACATTGGGGGACAACTGTTGACAGCCCAGTGACGAAAGCGGCAGACACAGGCACAACCTCTAGGCAGGCCGGATTACATGCAGATAATTGAGGCCACGCAACATCGGAACATGGGCAGCCCTTTGTGGTTTTACTCACTTGAAAAGCCAGTTGAAGCGTTTTGTTTCAGAGTACAGGAGCAAAATCTTTGCCTGAAGAAGCTCGCTGTTAAGATACACAATATTTAGCCTACAGTATATTGTGAATGTCTCATCATTTCTTCACACAGCAGAATATAATTTTTACTATACATTTATTATATTAATTGTTTAATGGAGTCATTGTTAAAATGGGAAATACATTTTTTTTTCTGTTCCTCACTAAACGATGCTAAACTTCCTCTAAACATGTTTATTTAATTGGAATTAGAGGAGCTGGCTAACAGTTTGAATAATACAATTGATTATGTCCTAAAATGAGTTTTCTGAGTTAGCTATGATGGTCTATATTTATTTATTTGTTCCTCAAGAATCTCACTCAAAACTCGTGTTCCTTTTGCACTCAAGTTCTTCAAATTTGAAATTACTTTTTATTTGTCAAGTATTTATTTCACACACGGAGTATACAAAAATAGGCATTACCATGTGGTTATTTCATATAGGCTATGTATTTATTGAATTACCAGAAAATATACTATATCATGACATATATCATTATTGAGATATGAAAATGGCATCTATTGTGATGGAAGATTTTGGCCATATCGCCCAGCCCTAATTCTAGTAAAAACTACTAATACTAATTTTCCATTACGTGAATATATGAATATGTCACCAACCAACTATTGGGTTTCTTATTTCAAAATAAAACCCATCAATGGGATGCCCCTTTTCGCCGCTAATTCTGTTTTAATGGTTTCCAAATTATGCCATTTCCAAAGACCAAACGCAGGCGTAACAGAGGAAGATAAATTAGCTGACAGGTTTGCATAGTTTAGTGTGGTGAGTTTAGTTAGAGGTTGGGGGCCGGCATGACGCTGCGGCAGCCACACCTCGGCCCCTCTGACCTCTGGGAAACCCTATAGCCGGGAGCTATTTAGAAGCCAAATGCCGCCACTTCTGTCTGTATATTTACCACTTGTCTGACAACGTATCGGCACCCTTGGCCGCCAAGTCTGCCCACAGATAACAATACTTTTTATGAGGATCATTTCGAATTTGTCCTTTGCTGCTGCAAACCCTTTTTTTTTGGCTTGCGGAGTCTCAGATGGGAGGCACTTTGGAACGGTTCCTGCATAAACTGTAGATTTAACACGGCTCATAACTATAAGCACAGCGGAGGGGAGGAGAGGGGAGGGAGAAAGTTGCTTTGTACTTTGGTGGAGTGTGTAAAGTGTTTGCACGCTGTTGAGTTGATTTGTTAGCAGCCCGGCCAGCTAAATCAAGTCCCCATACCCACTTTGTTTACTTATTTTCTTTGTCTCTCATTCCCACTTCCTCTCTCTCTCTCTCTCTCCCTCCCTGCTGATTTGACTGACTGTTGTCAACTTGTGAAAGAACAACCCTGATAGTTCGGGGCCACCGAGGCTAACAGCACAGTCACCTGCGTCACCATCTTAACAAGCGGCATGACCTGTCAATAAAAAAGGCTTTTACCCTGATCGTCCTCAAACAAGACTTAAACACAACCTGCTCTTTCTCCCGCCGAATGCCCAAAGTGCTCGCAAATGCGAATCAGGCCGCGTTAACTTGCTTGAAAATGAAAAACTACAGAAGGCAATTTTTTTTTTCTTTTCATTGCTACTTCATCAGCAGCGTTTTCAAGAGGAGGGTGAGATGGAGAAAGCCAGAGATAGATGGAAGTTTAAAAAAAAAAAGCAAACACATCTATAGGTTTAGGATGGTGCAGACACTTGATCCATCTGTCTTGTTAGCATCCAAGTGGACTCCCCCACCCGCTCTCACATACTGAGTGAGAATTTGAACAAATTCCTTGAGTGAGGACGAAGAAGTACGAGGGAGAGGAAACGTTGAGGACAGTTGAGTCCATCATTTCCCGGAGCTCTGTAAACTCGTACCTCATGACAGCCTTTCATCCCTCATCAAAGCAACAAGTAGATGAGCAGACTCTGTGCACGCTAAAACCTCCCGTTGTCTCCTTATAGCTGCCGCTCCTCTGGGACGGGCGACTTTAAATCTTCTCTTTTAACAAGTTTCCTGTTCTTCCGTCCGGCCTCCTGCGATCCCCTGGGGTTGGACCTACGGGACCATTACAGTATTTGGAAAGGCTGCGTCTTAAAGCTCAGTCTACAACCATCAGGGGATGTGAGGAGGACATTGGGAAATTTGATTTTTTGTCAAACAGGCAAATGATGGCAGATACGATGGGAAAATGCAGTCTTTGACTATGCCAGGAAATAAATAGTGATGTAGCGAAATAAATATTACACCATAAGAGCTTCACACTAGATGCATTCCTGCAATTGCTATCTTGTCATGTTGCACACAGTGGAATAAGGACTTTTTCAAATACCAGTGTCCTTTTGAGACACATGCAATTATGCATTATATGTATGATCTCTGGGACAGGAGGAACACTTTCAGGAGATCCGACCTGTAACCCCTCCAGGTGAAGAACAGCCTCCGTTACATCTAAGTCTTTTTGACTGGCTGTGTCTTTAAAACAGATCGACTTTTTCCATTTCGCATTGGTAGCGTTGAAAAAAGACAAATCAAGGGGGGCGTTTTACAGTATTTATGAAAAAGAAAGAGTGATGCCTCTTGCGCGGTGGTCAATAATTTATGAATGAAAAGAGGCCTTTGTGAAACCCACCGCCCTCTCCCTCCCCCTGCACCCTCCTCCTCCCCAAACTCCTGCTCCGTCCCAGTGCTACTGATCAAACAGATATTGTTACCACTAAAATAGCAACTTAAAAAAACACACACAGGCGGCCGTAAGAGCTGCCTGCAGCCTGGGAGGAAGACTGACAGCAGGGAGGGGGTAAGGGAGGAAAGAAAGAAAGAGAGAAAAGCTAACTAGAGTGAAAATTTAGACAAGTCTCCTGACTACAACAGAAAAATAGTACAGGAGCGACGGGAGTGTGTGTTAGTGGGGGACAATACTGTATGTGTGTTTGTGTGTGTTGGGGTGGTGGTGGTGGTGGGGGGAGGGGGGCGTGTCATCTATCACTGGACAAATGCTGGGCTGTGGGGGGTGTTGGTGGAAGCGGGGGTGAGGGGGGAGTTTGTCGGCCAGAATGGTGCTGCTCCTCAAATGAAATAATATATCTTTGAAAGCCTACGCCCCGCGCCAGGGCCCGGGCCCATATATCAAGCCCAAGAGCGTCTGGTGGATCCGCTCCAGGCCCATTAACCTTCCACCTGTTCCCCCCTTACACCCCCCAGCCTACCGGTCCTCTTTTCACCCCACCACACCCTCCCCTGTTGTCCTTCACCATGTCCCCTCTCCTCCTCCTCCTCCTCCTCCTCTTGCCCTTGGTCGTCGACTCTAGCAGCCCCTTGTTCATCTTCCCATTTAACCCCCACCACCACCTTCCTCTCTTCCTCATCTCTCTCTTTCTGTCCTTCTCTGTCTGTCCTTCATTATCTCCTTCTCATATTCTCCTTCTCTTTCTAACCCCTTCATGGTCAATTCTTTTTTTTTCCAAACATCCTCTTTGCGATCTCTGTCTCTAACTCCATCTCCGACTCTGTCCTCTCTTCCTCTCATGGTCACTTTCTCACTGTAAATCATTCACTCTGTTACTTTTTCTCTCTCTCTACCACTCAGTTTGAATCTCATGTCACAGTCTTCTCTCTCTTTACTCCTTCTGTAACTCATTTAAACTCCCCGTCTCCTTTCCTACATCCCTCTCTCTTTCCCCGTCCTTCTCTACACCTCCTTTCTTTCCAACTAAGGTAAAGCAAGCATGCTATATTGTGTGTGTGTGTGTGTGTGTGTGTGTGTGTGTTGGGGGGGGCAGCACAGCCTGCCGAATAATTCAAATGCAATGGACCAGGGACACAGTTACAAATCTCTGCCAACTGCGTGCGGCCGCCAGCCCCATCACGCTTGCAGTTTGTCAGGATTGGGGTGTCAGGGGGGAGGTTGTTGCGATGTGGGGGGGGGATCATTGACCTCTATGACAAGACAGACATTGCAGCCTGAGGCTCTGAATCTGTATGTGTGTGTGTGTGTGTGTGTGTGTGTGTGTGTGTATGTGTGTGTCTGTGTGTGTGTGGAAGGTGGTGTAGATATACCACTTCCCAGGGTTCACAGATCACGCCTAAAACGGCTTATTAATTTCCACTCAGTTATGGGGTGTGAAGAAAAAAAGAAAAGGTGCAATCAGCGGTCAAAGCATGGCAGGAGCAATACACCCTCCTTCCTCTTCAACCCACACACACACACACACACACATACTTGCTTGCACCTTGAAAATTAAACTGCTCCTGGATAGGTCATGGAAAAAAAGGTGTGTGAGTGTGTGGATGACTGTGTATGTGTGTGTATGAGTAGCATAACTAAGACTGTAGACAACGACTCTCCAGTCTGAACTGGGCGGGTGGGTGGTGTAACTATAATTTCACCAAAGTAAATTCATGTAATATTTATTGATGTAGATAGAGGGGTGGTGAGGAGGGGGTGGAATTATGCAGCGGGGCAGAGTTGGGCGCATCAGAGGACCTTACATTATTACATTATTCACTCAGGTAAATCTATAAGTGGAGAATATTCAGGTGTGAGATGTGAACCACCCAGAGGATCTGTCATACCGCGTGATTGACTGACATGCAGCCGCTTCAAGGAGTCGAATAAACTGCCGGAGAAGAGTCAGCATTGTAAATAATTCTGCTGCTTAAAAAGCTTGCTGATTTCTGTGAATTTTGTGAGTTTTTAAGACCTTTTTGAAATTTGAGTTGGATGACAATTAATGTCCAGGACTGAAAATACCTGACTGCCAGGGATGGTGCACAGACAAGACATTCAAAACCCTGGATTTGTTTTGTGTATTAGTTTGTGGTTCATAAAATTAATTTTGCTGTGATGAAAAGTAGATATTTTTTTTCCATTTAAAAAAATATCAGAAATGACTTTTCTATGGATTTCGCTCCATACTTTATTCAAATAAGAGATCAAGTGTAGTTTTACTAAATGTTTTGACAGTTGCAACTTACACTTGAATATATTTCTTTATTTATTTTTAAACTGACGTTCAGCCAGTGCCAACACACTGTAGTCCAAATTATTACTAATATGATTTTTCATTTATGCCTTTCTTTGATAGGAAATAGTTGACAGCTGAAGATCAAATGTGAAGTGAGAGAGGTGGGGATGACGTGCATCAAAGGTCTGATGCAAACCATATTGCACGATCAGCATCTTAAACGTCTAGGCCACCAGATTAAGGACGGCGTGAGCGCAAATTGAGAGTAGGATTTATCTGTGGGAACGTGCATGTGCAGTATGGGGCGGCAGTAGCTCAGTCTGTAGGGAGTTGGCTTGGGAACCGGAGGGTCACCGGTT
The DNA here is from genome assembly GCA_947000775.1 of Pterois miles. NCBI lineage: Eukaryota > Metazoa > Chordata > Actinopteri > Perciformes > Scorpaenidae > Pterois > Pterois miles. The sequence continues at coordinate 2,862,156 of CAMQGK010000552.1, forward strand.
CAAGTCCCGACATGGACCAAAAAACTGAGTGTGAACTGATAGCTGGAGAGGTGCCAGTTTACCTCTTGGGCACTGCCGAGGTGCCCCTGAGCAAGGCACCAAACCCCCAACTGCTCGGGGCGCTTGTCTGGAGCAGCCCCCTCACTCTGACATCTCTCCATTACTGCATGTGTGTGTGTGTTTGTGTGCATGTACCATGTATAAGTTAAACAGAGTGTAAATTAAATTGAATTTCCCCACTGTGGGACTAATAAAGGTAGATCTTCTTCTTCTTCTATTTTCTATTGCAATCTAATATTTAGCATTTGATCTGATTTAAACACCAGTGAAATAATAGCTGCCTTGTTCCATGTTTTACTTGCATTACCTCAGCTCTTCACTGCCCCTTTGCCCTTCCTGTTTACTTTCTTCAGCTCTCATCTCTCTTTCCCTTTGCTTTTCTCTCCTCTCCTCTCCTCGCCTCTCTTCCATCACATCACCTTTTATATTTTCACCCTGCCTTACCTCTTCCTCTTTGTTATTCCCTCTCCTTTCCTTCCCTCTCCACATTCCTCCTCTACTCGTCCCCCTCTCTCATCTCCCCTCTTTGTTTCACCTCTGTTCTCCTCGCCTGTCCTTTCCTCTCCCCGGCCATCTGTTTATCCAATATGGCCGTCCCATCTCAGCTGGGAGCTTTCCCAGGGAACAAGACTTCTAATACAGTTCCTCCTCAACTTAATGGCCCTCAGCTCTGCTTTTGCCATTCCCGCTACATACAGCGAGACAAAACAGAAAAAAATGAAAGAGACAGAGAAGCACAAAAACCTGTCTGGATCCCCCCAAAAAACGCTCCCAGGATGACTAAAATAAACAGCGAAGCCACATTTCAAAACGTCACGGCTCTTTTCCTCCCTGCTCCACTTTTATCAGGTGGACGGACTAAATATATGTATAGCGTTACACAGCGTTTGACTCGAGACGGGTTCTCAACAATGTGTCGTCTCTTGTTACTGTGAAATAAACATTCGGTAACAAGACGGAGGGCGACTCTTTGTCTCCACAGCTGCTCATTGAAATGATACCGTGCGGGTTTGTTGCGGGTCAGTTGTTTTTTAGGCTGCAGTTTGAGTTTTATGCAACTGCTCTAGTGTCTAATCTTGCAAACACTGCTCTTGTTTTGAGCTGTAATTATTCCCAGACTTGTTTAACATTTTTTATTGCATCTGTGATGTACCTGCAATTTGCTTTCTTTAACGCTTTATCAGTTAGTTTATATCTCCCAGCTCAGAAGTGTTGCCAGGCTTCATTTGTTGACAGTAGGTGACACAAACCGTTAACTGGTATTTGGCAGTCCTCCTAAAACCTTTTACCAACGCTTGATTCTGTGAAAAAGTGAGCATGTCTGGATCATCTTTGTTATATAATCAGAGCATCACCAGCTTTAGTGTCAGTCCCTCAGAATGGAGGAGCAAAGGTTTCTATCTAAGCAGCGCGCCATTTTGCACTGATTGCAGTTCTTTTGGGGGAAAGGTCAAAGCTGTAAATGTGAGAAACAAAAACTGACTAGGTAGCATATCTGAAGGTGTGTTTTCTCTTTACCGTACGGCAGCTTTAATACATTGGATAACTTAAAAGTATTTTCTGACATGCTTATTTCCGTTGACAAGGCACACAAAAGTGCTCGCTGTCCCGACACCAGACACACATCCTTTTTATTAAAGGGTGTAGAGAGGAAAGGGGCAGGGTGGTGTGGTGAAAAGGGAGTAGAGCTAGGAAGGTAAGATATAAACACATGAATCATCAATAGTCCCGATTGCCCTGCTAAAGTCTCCCTCTCATTGTGTTTGCGGTGGGAGTCAGGCCAGCCATCCCAACGCTGGAACAATGGAGGAGAGGCTAGCGGTGGACCAGCTACAGTATGACTCACCCTCACACACACGTGAGCATCTCATATTCAGCACAAACAGGAACATTAGAAAAGGTGGTTTCAGAGGGTTGTTTCACAAAGAAATCATATTTTTTTAATTCCAAATGTTCATGTGTTTAAATTGTGTCAACCAGTAACCTAAACTATATGTGAACATTTGATAATTTATCGTAGTTGTGTCTTACATGGGCAGTTTTTACATTTTCTTGTCTTTTTATGCAACATTTTTTGCAAAATATGTCAATTTACTTCCCTCTCTACTTTCAGTTTTTTGTTTTTGTTGTCAGTTTTCAGTTTTTACTAAGCTCTGGATTTCTCTGTTTCTGCTTCAGTCAGAGAAATCCTACATTTTTTTTTTACCAGAATGCCTTCTGACAAGTGAGCCTTCACAGTTCGATTGAACTTTTTAAATAAAGAAAACTCTCAGGATCTGTTTCTGCATAAAATCTGTTTTACTGAAGCTACGACCGTAGAGCAGAGAAACTGCTGTCTGGGACGTTTAATACCACCAAACAGTAAAAAGCTGCTATTTGAACGAATCTGTCCTTTAATGCGCAAAGTTGCCTTGTTGTCGGTTGGCACCAGAGTGGACGCAGGGGTTCATGGCAGGACAGGACAGGACAGGAGAGGACGGGGAGGGGAGGGGTGGCAGAGTACCAGCCCTGTGCTGGCAAATGTCACTGAGAGACAAATGCATGTGTTTCCCCCCTTAGAACACACTCAAATACCGCATATGAAAGTACATTATCAGTGCTTATACAAACTATGAACAGACATTTGCAATTACCTCAGTACAAGTTGGTAAACATGTATCTGTACACTGTCATTGTGAAATGAAGTTGTACCCACTTACACATAAACTGAACCCATTCCTGCAGCACTCCTCAAATCAGAGCAAAAACAATCATCTGCAAATCGGCGGATTTTAAAGAAATAATAATAAAAAAAACAATTTTTCAGTTAAAAACAGCCCAGATTATTAAACAACAATATAATCCTTCAATAAAAAAAAAAGTCCACACATTAACAACAACTGACCTAAATCTGCATGTGTAACACCATTAAACAGTATGATTAGGAGCTCGTACAGTATTCAGGGCTGAAAAGACTACAGGTACAGTAACAAAACAATAGGCTTGTTGACATAAACACACACACACACACACACACACGCACCTGTCTTCAGCTTGCTAGAAATTGTATTAAAATAACCACAAGTTATCGTGACCTCAACTCTGCCAAAACCTTCCCTCATCATCATGCCGCCTTGTCTCTGATTTCAAAACCAGTCCGCCAGACCTGCCTCTCTCTAATTGTTGGCGTGTTAAACCAATCAAAAGCGGGGTAGGCTGGCGGTAACTTAACAGCCCACCCCAACTTCTCGGATCCAAGGTGTTAGAAATAAACGTCCCGTACGTCATGCCTCGTTCCCAGAAGGAGAGGGGAAACGAATGGGGAGAGCTCTTTAGAAGGTACTCCTAATGGCTAAATATTTATGAGTCCCGTGACCGAGGCCAACTTATGGAAACTAAATCTTTAAACACTTTTTTTGGCAGACGCCTCGCACACACCCTCCCAGCTTGGCTCTATTACCGGAGAAATTCTTTTGTTCTTACGGCGCTAATAATAGTGAGAGGGGCTGTGCGTTATGTGTGAGCGGTGTCTGTGTCTTAATGTGTGTGTGTGTGTGTGTGTGTGTGTGTGTGAGAGAGAGAGAGATGAAAGTGTATTTATAGCTTCCTACAGCGCCACACTACTCCTGTGACAAACTTTTAATTCTACTCTGCTTCCTGTCTCTGTGGTCCCAGGCTCGACCTCACGTCTAATAGTCACAGGAGATGTCGAAGGTCAGGTGGATATCTTTAATTAAACTAGCGATCATAAGTTGAAACAATGGAACACACACCATTTGTAGTAGGTCGTTTTATCCGTAGCACCAGACAAGTGTGTACATTTTTAGCATCAAGGGAAGTAAATCCCCTGCATTGGCAATGTTTGTCATGTGTGAGCAGTACAAGACCATTAGCTTGCATGTATGTATGAACACACACACACACACACACATACACACACACACACACACTCATAGGGAGATAAAGTTGAGAGGGCAGAGGTCCCAGGTGGGTTTTTCTATGTAATTTGCTGTTGAAATGCAGTAGCAAACACACATAAAGGCGGGCAGCAGAACAGAATAGCAACACATTTACACACACATAAAAGCTCAGCTGAAAAAAAAAGCCCTTTAAAGCAAACAATTTGATAGACATGTTTTAAAATCCAAAATTGTATCAAAACAATATCCACAATGCCAGTAAAAATGTGGTCAGTATCAGTTTGGCAAGCTCATGGTTTAATTATTCTCCTCACCATCACCAACACCAAACGTCTTGCTCACCGTGTCCATATTTTTTGGATTCATTTTTAAAATTGGTCATCTGAGAAAAGAGTGTTACGCACAGAAACATTGCACGCTGAATGCGATGTGATTCATTATTCTCTTCATTGTGAAAACTCAGCACAAGACAAAACTGAATTAATTACGTCGGTGCGATGGATAGTGCTAGTCCAAAATGTGGCTAATGAATGAATGATATGAACATGAAGCTATTGTTAAGCTGCCGAGAACACAGTCACTACTGTCTAATCTTTCCTACATCCTTTGTTTTGAGATCAATAGACTGCTAGTGACTAATCACTTATCCCCCGATTCAATACTATCACGATACTTGGGTGCTGATTCAATGTGTGTTGCGATTTTTATGTATTGCGATTAGATATTGTGATTTTTGTTAACTTTTTTAACACTATATCATAGGAAAAAGTTGAGTCATACACTTCTAGGGACTTAAAAATACCTAAATTAATACAGTAAGAATGTTTGATCAGTCATTGTCAGGAATTATTTATTACATTTTTTCTAGCAACTCAACAATCAAAGAATAAAGACATTTCCCTCACAAATTAGTGGTATTTTCTTTTAATTTTCAAGGGACATGTAATGTTTTACTCCAGTGAATATAATCCAATCACTCTTATTTCCAGATATGTATTTTGTACTTCCTCGTTTTGGCTTGCTGTGGTTTGTTTTGGTCGAGGGATATGGAACGGATATGACGAAGCAAATACACTGATCCTGGAATTTGAAAAATCTACGTGACGTGACGTGATGCATAGATAATTTTTGTTGCCCCACCCCTAGTATCTACCATCCTTGGCTCAGCCACAATCTGGCTTTCAATTCCGCATCTTTGTATTATTTTATTTCTTGATTGTAAAGGGCTTTGTGCTGGGAGTAAATTGATGACGTTTGCACAGAACGGTAGCTCTGCGTGGTCAAACGACCCTTGCAATTTGATGGATGCTAAAAAAAAAGTTTGAAGCTTTTCCAAAAGCCTTAACAATGGACAGAAGTTTCAGAGTCGGTGTGTAAATGTGACTGACACAATGTATTTCTTTTTAAAAATGCAACAATTTCAGACGAGAAATATGGATTTGGTGCGCAAAAGCCGAGAGCCTTGCTCGGCAGTTCTCCCTGTTATGAATGAGGAAGGAGGGTTGTGGGTCATGTGGGGGAAAAACTTTTTCAATCCTCTTGTGCTTTAGATGGCTCTTTAAAAACACCGCAGGAGGGGATTCAGTTCAATTATGTCCCTCACTTAGAGTGAAATACGCCCCCACCTCCCCTAAACCAATGAGGCCTGTGCAACAGGAGCACGAGAGGATTTGTTTTTTTTTTTTTTTTTTGGGGGTGCAGGAAAAGGTTTCTCCTGCATTGAGCTCAGGTCATTCTCTACCTTTGTAACAGGCCCCCGGCTCAATTACTATTACACTCCGGTAATATGGGTAGTCATTAGGCGAACATAATGACATTTCATTCAGCAGCAAATGGGGGAGTGACAAACACAAGTGGGCGAAATAATTGAATTAGGATGAGGGTGTGAGAAATAGAGAGGATCGTTCAAAGTTAATGGGCGAACCACACACAATTATTAGTCGTGGCCACACCTTACGGCGAGCCTGTGTGTGTGTACGAGTGAAGTACTGCACCCCCCCAGTTGAATGCAAATACAGATCTCGAAAATGTCAATAGCGGGGACTCGGCGTATGCTAAATGTCAACATGTGCTTTTCAAGGACTCTTGTCTGTGTTGTAATTGGCTCTGTTTTTTAATATTCCATGTATTTCATTTGTTATTTCCCCCCTTTGAAAACAAAATAATATGAAATATTTGGGGGGAATTTTAGCAACGGGGCCCGGGCCCATGAATATGCAGCTGAGCCTTTGGCGATGCGGTGCGAAACAAACAGACAACGGGAAAAGAAAAGCAGGTGAAGCACAGACTAATCAAACGGCTTTCATGTCGCTCGGAACATTAACCTTCATTCAGAGCAAATAAAGCTGCGAGCGCACAAACTCTCCCTTGGGCTCTGGGATGAATAAGCGGGAATTATCACATTTTTACAGTGAGGCGTTGGTGTTGGTGGACGGTTACTGCTGGTCAGTTGGGACTGACTGTGCGAAACACTCACAGAGGCTCAAATTTAGATGTTTTTATAGACTTTGCAGATTACATAGTGAAAATTATTTTAAAGAATATCCATCACAGATAACTAAAGGTTGAAAAATATAGTGTCGAACTAAAATTAAAATGGAAAAGCAATAGATGATTTGTTACCATTGTGACTTTATCTAGCTCTCTGAATTTTTTTTGACCAATATGCTAATAACCAATATCTCTTATCATCACACAGTGTGTTCCCGCTTAGATCTGAGGAATATTTCAAGGGGAGATGGGCGGTATGCAGTTCACATACAACCCTCAGACTGGGACCCCGGTAGTGTGAAAAGTGCCTGAAGCTCATCGTCAAAGTTTTCACAACTCATCGCCAAAATGTGTCACACGCAGGGTAAATGTGGCTGGCTGCTGTATTTTGATCAGGCAGTGGGATGGACAGGAGTGGCAGCTACAAGCCCACACACACACACACACACACACACACACACACACACACACACACACACACACACACACACACACACACACACACACAGACACAGCCCTGTGTACTCGCATTAGTGTTGAGTCAGTGCATAAAAGAGGAAGATTAAAGGCCTGTTGTAGATAAAGGCCTGCACAGATGATATTCATGAACTGTGTAAAGTGCTGTCAATTATGGATGACAACATTGTGAAAGATTTAGCATTGAAACAAAATGCGGGATAATTTATTAAATGACTGCAAATAGGATTAAAGCTTAAATAGAGGTACGCTATCATAACTGATAAGGCCAAAGAAATAACATCATGCACCTACCTTGAGTTCACGGAAGAAGATGCTGCTGCGCGCCCACTCCACGATGGAGAACAGCGTCTGGTCGGCCATCTTGCACATGAGGCCAAAGGTGTTGAGCTTCTCGTGTTTGCCTCGGCTGGCCTGTTCCTGCTGCAGGTACGCCATGATCTTGGCCTGAACCTGTGGCTCGTCTGGCTCGCACTTGAGCAGCTCTACGATCAAGTGTGGGAAGCTGGGCGGTGAGCCCGTCTGGTAGGCGTCGACGTAAGCGTAGCCCATGATGGACTCCGGCGAGCTGGTGTACGGGTCGGGGTACTCGGACTTGATGGTGCGCGTGCCCTGGAAGTGTCCATAGGCCGCCTGGTAGCCCTGCAGGCTGCCGGCGTGCGGCGGCATCGCCATGCTGACCGGCGAAGTGACAAACGGGCTGCGGTCGTAGTCTGTGGGGGGCAGGGCGGTGGCGTGATGGTGGTGGTGGTGGTGGTGGTGACCGGTGTGGTGGCCCGGGTGATGGCTCAGCGGAAGGCCCTTGGACGCGGCCGAGTGGATGTTCTGGATGGCTGAGGAAATGGTGAGGTCGGTGGGCACAGCTTGCATCACCTGAGTCATGGCCTCAATCTTCAGGCCGTTGGCTCGGATCAGCGCCTTCTTTTGCTGCTTGAGGGCCCGGTCGCGTTTGTACATCGGGCCAAACTTGTTGCGACCGCCACGCATGCGGTCCGCCCGCACAGCTGACAGACAGATGGAAAGACAAAGGAGACAAGAAGGAAGAGGACAACGTTAGCTCTGTAATATGTGAATCCTTTTGTCTTGAATGCTACTCATTCTTGACTATTTGTACAAGAATGTCATTTTTTTTTTTTAATACAAGTTAGAGTTTCATCCAGAATGAGAAATCACAATTTGTACAAACATGGAGTTTGAGGAAGAAAACACCAAAGACACCTTAACAATCCTCTATATTTTACTGATACTATGATTTGTCCATGTGGACAAAGCGTGGTGTTATAGAAGTGAACTCCTCATATGTAACTTGTATGTAGGGCAAAGGTTTTCCTGTGATGATTACACTTGACATTTACCTGTTGACTTGTAAATCCCACAGGTCTAACAGATAGTGTCGTTACTCATTGACCAGAGACACAACTTATAAGAACCGCTCAGCTAAGTGATCATTGTACAGCTGGCTATCTCTGTCTACCACTCAGGAAACGCTCACCTCAAAAGCTTCATATTAGAAAAGTTCTTTCTAAAATACAAGTTTTAAAATGCTTTCTGATTTTGCAATATCTAACATGTCACTGTCCATTAGCAGAACCTTTTCTTTACAAAATCCCAAATGCTGAAAAGGCTGACAATAAGCACTTTTTTTTTTTTTCTCCTGATGAACCAAACATGTTGCCCCCTCTTAGTGCAGGATCCCGTGGTGAGGATCACAACGAGTCTGTGCCGTGGGTATTTCTAATGAACGAGCCAGGCACACGGTGGACTGCTACGAGGGCCATGTGTGATCTGGCCGACTGCTGCCATGGGGAAGCCGCTCTGCTGTCTCCCAGTCGGGGGGCGCTGGTGTTAATTATTCATACTTAATTACCTCTTACTCTCTGACGAAGCTTGCCGAGCCCAGCGTGCAATGAGCTAATGGACGTCTGGGAGGCTGTGCAACAGAAAAACACTCACTAATACCAATACTGTAGACTATTAGAGGCTTATTTTTGTTGTAGCCAATAAAAGAAAACCACATATGTCACTGTATATGCAAATGCAAGCACATATGTTTGCCCCGATTGCACACCGTGAATAGTCGGCGAGTCAGCCTGAGTCCACTGTGGCTTACGATGTCTTGACGGATGAATGAAAGAACAGAAGAAGAAAATTGAGGAGGGGGTGTGGAGAGGGTGGGGTGGGGGTGGGCGGTTGGAGTTTGGGGCCGAGGAAGGGCATGCACATGCACACACACTCACACAGCTGCCTTGGGAGTGATTTTAATGACCTCCGTCACAAAAGTGTCTGTCACTGATCTGAGCTGAGAGGGGAGACACACACACTCACACACTCACACCCACACTCACACTCACACACACTCACACCCACATGCTGACTCTTTCTCGTGCATTCTTAAAGAAAACACACACAGAAAGCATCACACAGCGGTCCAGATCACACAGAGAGATGGTAGCAGGCCAGACGCTCCGCCACCTCGGAGAGCCTTTCCGATGGTTCAAAAGGTATGCAGTTTATACACAGCGATTTGCTTGCAACATGCTTGAGGTCATCTCCAGTGCCCACTCAACGAGGCTCGGGGATTATCGTGACCGTTAAAAAATTGATCACACATCAAAGGGAAAAAAGAAGGAATCAGGAGCCCGTCAAATGTATCCATTATACATTATTTTAGGGCGACTTTAACTATTAATGATTTCTCCACAACAGCATACTATAATTAATGAGCTGAGAAACTAATAGTCGTCCCTCGTGGGAAAACAAAATTAGGCCCCGACTGCCTTCTTGCCTGCCTCGGACCTGGGGACCAACATCCCATTATGAATATCAGGACACACACACACACAGACACACAGATTCTTTGTCTCTAATTAAACAAGGTGATTTGCATGCATGTAACACAGATTAATATGGAAGGGGGGAGGGGAAGAGGGGAGCAGGACAGAGTATGCGGAGAAGATGAATACGTTTGACTGAGGTTGAGGTTGATGTTAATGGGTTAGTTCTGCAGCATTGAGCTCATGATTACAAAGTTGTCATATGACCCTGCAACTTTAGAAGGTTGCACACTTGTAAATGTGTTTGTGCAAAAAAAAAAAAAAAAAAAAAAAAAAAAAACATTTTATATGTTATAAAAACAGCAGTCATTGAATTCCCCTTTCATAAAAGTCTTGTGTCTGGTCCAGATTTGAACTCACTGTTAGCTTTCTGTGGTGCCAAGAAAGTGATGTGTTTGATGTTTGTGGGTTTGTCTGGCACAAACAACACAAGCTGAATAGTTAGCGTGACAGTGACGGCCACCGCTGCTGAACAGGCAAACAAGAAAGACAGCCAACCTACAGAAATGATCATCAACAGAAAAAGCCAGAAAAAGGGCCGCGCACTCAGCCTGATTGACAGGAGTCGTTTGGAAAGTGCAGCTATGAGCACTTAGCTCAGCCCAAAAAAAAATGTGGTAAAATAAAAAAAAAAAAAAAAAACAAATAAATAAATGAGTATATGAACAGAAAGCATCCCAAGGAAGACAAGTTTGAATATTTGAGGAGAAACTTTGTGTGAAAAGGATCTTGGATATCGTGGGCTAGCAGTGAGGCTTTGGGGCTAAAGCCAGGCTGAAAGGCTAAAAGGCTGACGCTGTCTTCCACTCTGAATTCCCCCGACTTACTGTCTGAGAGCACGTCCGCACAAAAACACACACACATCCATAAATTCAGAAACTGACCCAACCAAAACCCTCTCCCTCTTTCCCAAAAGTATCCAGCAGCCCGTGTACAAACATGTACGAACACAAACAACCACACACTCACACAGCATCCTTAACACACACAATATTTCTTCGCACACTGAAACACATCACACACACACACAACAGCCCTCAGCGCTTATATCCTCTGATTTATGGTTGTTTAATATACAGGAATATTAAGCGCGCGTAGGTGAGGATCCCTGTCAGCCGCCAGCATATTAATGGGTCCCGCGGAGCCTTGCTGACACCCTGTTTGTCATGTCGGGGCCCCGGCCCCTGCTCCGCGATGCGCCCTATCCCATGCACACACATGAATACCTATGATACCTATGCATAAGTAATGGGACAGCTCCCTGGCTTCCACCGCAGGTATACTGGGAGGCTGATGGAAGACAAATCAGAGCGAGAAGGATGGAGACAGGGAGGAAATAAAAAGTGGAGGGAGAGGGATACAGCGAGGAATATACAAACACTCAGATGGTGTCGCTAATTTGGCTCTTCAGAGCTTTTGCATTGATAGTAATTGATGGATTTAGATTTGATGATGGATTAACTGCATTGAAATATAAAGTTAAAAATAAAAAAAATTGCTGGAAAAAGGGAGTCTGTTCAGTGAAGTCCGATAATAAAAAGAAAAATGAAAGTTGGATTTGTTTCCAAAAAAAGGCCATGTTAAGTTGGTATATTGTCTGGTTTAAAACAACAACAGTGCTTGGAATCAAATTGGGATTAAAGTAAAAAAATATGATCTGACATTCACTATTTCTAAACTGTAAAGGAACCAGACACTAAAGCAATCAGCATTTTAGCAGTGGAAAAAAGTCACATGCTCGTCTTTATTTTTATTAAAATACTGTAATCATTACCATTTTCTTCACGCAGTGCCTGTCATCAACGAAAAAATGATGTAACTTGTGCGTCATTAGATAGCACACAGCGTGCTCAAGCCCCCAGTCTCACAAACAGCGCCGTTACGCTCGCCGTCTTTAAGATGATACACAAGTGAAGGAGATATTAGGCAGCTCAGTGAAGCATGTGATGCGGGGCAACTTCTAGCGAGCATAAAAAGAAAAGCATGCCAGTGGGAGCCGTTCAGATGCGGCACGCTTCATCAGCTTCAGTGAATGACGTGCTAATGGGTCAAAGCTTAGTGGGATGTGGCTTTTTTTCCCTTTTTCTCAATGAGTCAACACTGAGAGCTGGGATGCTACAGTGCATACCAAGGAACAAGGATTTTTTTTTTTTTTTTTTTTTTTTGCAGTGTGTTTGTGTGGTTAAATGAGTGTGTGGTTGCCAGGCTCCCTCCCTCCCTGTGTGTGTGTGTGAGTGTGTGCATGTGTGTGTGTTTGACATAATGACCCCTGACACTAAGTACAAAAGATAAATATACAGATTAAACCCATTTTTAAATAGAAAATATTAGTTTTAATAAAGATATGTGTAAATATATTTAACCTTTTATAATTGCATGATAAGTAATAGGACTTGTTAAATTACTCTTACAGGAGTCAAGTTTAACTATTTTCGTTATCAGCTGAAGATAATCCGACTGGTCTCTTGGAGTTGGGTGACAGTTGCGTCACAACACAGTTTACCGTATATCTCCATGTGCCCGTCTGCCATTTCACCTCATTTTGCTGCCTTCCCTCAACTTTGAAACACTAACACGCGCCACAAACACAGACGTCTTTACTGCTACCGCCATCACAGCAAACGGCACCGACCACCGTCCCACTAGTTGGAAGGACTTTGAGCAACACCACAAAAGTAAACAGTCAAAAAGTTTTGAGTTTTTTTGTCCACATTTGGTCTTGATATCCTGGACTCACATGTTGCTGCAAGCTGCTGTGTAATGGTATGAAAAGATTGTAATAACAAAGCGCATGACCCCAAAGCTCCTTTCCTCTTTCACCGCTATCGTACACACTGTTTTTTTAGATCAAATGACAGCTTCTTCCTCTTGCCCGTGGCCTTCTGAACACCTTTTTGGGCTTCTCATGAATATATGTATGTGTTTACCAGGAAGAGCTGTATAGTGTGTGTGTGTGCTGAGGGGTGTCAGCCTTTCTGTATGGGACGTCTTTACTGGTTGTGGCAGGAGTCGCCCACCGGAGCTTCTGGCCCCTGACAGAGCGCTTCAGGGCCCGTCTTGCCCCCAAGCTGAAAGCTACCGCCAGCAAAACAAAATCAAACGCCACCCCCTCCCCACCGGTGTCAGCTGGAAAATGACAGGCCGGGACGTTCTGCCCAGCGGCCATTCACAATTAACAGCAATTAATTACACCGCACATGGCAGCAAAAGGTAGAAGAAGCCTCCGGAAAGATTTTAGTTGGCTGCCTTTGCTCTACTTTCACCCTCCTAGGGTCTTATTTCTTTAACACGTTCACTTTCCTCAAATGTATGTGATCATTCCAGGAGCCCAGAGATTTTTGATTTGGTTTAAATTACCAGAGATAACCCATCTTGTACTGACTCTTAAAAGACTACACAAAGTAAAATAATTTGCAGTATTTTTTAAAGGACAGCATTGTAACTTGACCTCTCGCTTAACAAAATAATTCGCTTTTAAAGTCCCCTACTTTACACGCATTGAATGATGACCTTCAGGTCGCGTTATTCGCTCCAAAATTAGCAATTTCAGAATAAAACTTGTCAACTCGTGTGGAAAAATAGTTGATTTAAAATATTATCTTTGAACACTGGAAGAATGTTTCTTGCCCTGCCGTCCTGTCACTTCTGGGTAGCCATGTTTGAACAAGCTCCTGAGCCACGTTCAAATTAAACAAAGAGGCCTCGAAACAGCCGGCCAAAAGTATCATCATTACCATTCTCGCCCTGCCGCCAAGTTTAATATTTTATCTATTCCTCTGTCTGGCAAGTTTAAGTGTACAGCAGCTACAAGATACCCCCTAACTCCCCCTGACCCCATCTACAATACTAATAAGCAATGCTGGATTTCAACGCCATGGTAATAATGAAAGGTTTCACTTCACAAATTTCTAGGTATACATTTTGTGAGACGATATATTACTGAGATGTTCATTGTTAAATGTTTAAATAAATATAATCATCTCACTTTCACAAGGCAATTATTATGTCAGAGCAGGTATCAGCCGTTTCTAAATGGTGGAAATGTCAATTTGGGAGGAAACTATCCACATGCAAATTGATCATGGAAGAATATTTTCTCTCTGAGTCCAAAAATGTGTTGGGGGGGGGGGGGGGGTACGACTGACTTTTGTCCACTATAACGTTTAAAACACCTCTGTGGAAGTCCAAAAGTAGTCAACCTCCAATTCTAGCTGCTCCGTGTTATAATTTCCCCTTCCCCAACTTTCAGTAACAGTAATTGCAAACAGGCATCATCTTGAAAGATATATAATGTAATATAATGTAATAACCGTTTCTGCTTTTCCACTCCTGCAGACGCATACTGTAAGATCTGGATCGTATTTTAGTGAGTGGTGTTTACTATGAAACCCCAGAACAGAAAAAAAAAACTGTGGTAAACTATTCATGAAATCATACAGGAAGAAATGCAGCACAGTGAATGTGAACTATAAATAAGATAAATATTCTCCCAGATTAAAATATAATTTAAAAGTATGACAGGAGGCTATTTGGTGGTCTAGATGCTGTCTTGTTACTTACTTAGTACTCAAGTACTGTTCTTACATATTTAAGGTACTTCATTGGAGTAGTCCTCCTTTTTCTTTTTTCACTCATGGGACATTTATCTGCCTTATGAATATTTTTGCTTTTAGTACGTTAAGTGCATTTGACTGCCGATATGTAGTTTTACTCCCTCCAGCACTGGTTGCTGCACAGTTACATGTTCAGTACTAAAAACAGCCATCCGTTCTGTCTGACAGCCTTTGAGCAAGACGTTGCAACCCTAGTGAGTAGTCTGTTACAATGACATGAAAACCATTTCCCCCTTATATGACAACTGTGTCCTATTTATCTGTTTTGAAGAATCCCAAACTTTTGGCAGCTCCTCATTATCTACTAGCCATCGTCGCACTGTTCAACACTGTTCAACACTGTTCAACACTCATCGTAACCTCATGTTTCAACTGGAAACACATTGAATAGCAGAAGCAGACCAGCAGAACTTGTGATTTCAAGTCACAGGACCACTAGCCAAACAAACACCAGAGCTGTAAAAAATATAAACATGTTGCTGTACCTTCTAGCTTCATGCCGACGGTGAGGCACTTCTGGAAGCGGCAGTACGGGCAGCGCTTCCTCTGGGTCTTGTCAATCTGGCAGCTCTGGTTCTCTATACATGTGTAACGCTTGTTGTTCTGGACGGTGCGCTTGAAGAAGCCCTGCGGAGAGAACCAATTAAGACGTCAACCCGCTTGACCCCTGCAATGCGACGGTAATTGGCCCATTCACACTCCCAGACAGATGGAGGGGGACAGGCTTAATGCACACACACACACACACACACACACACACACACACACACACACACACACACACACACACAGGGTGAAGTTTAGAAAGCTGCCCTCCAATAGATGTTGTGATGCTTTACAGACACATGTGGAATAAAGATGGGCAGAAATACAATTTAAGCAAATATCAGTCTTTCTGAAAAGTTATTTTTTCAATAATGATGGAGAAAACAGAGTATTTGTAGTACTTTTTGATTAAGTCACACAAGAAAATAGTCATACCTTCATTTAAATCAGCTTACTATACTCTCTCAATATTCACTGCATTATAAACTATAAAGGGTATGAAATCTAATTTGTGTCCTGTCAAAATTACATTGCTTTCTGCAGTAGTATTAATAGCTCAATATATTCAGGTAAAGACTCTTTTTTTTTTTTTCGGGGAAAGCATCTTTTCAACTCTCCACTTAATTATTGAAAAATATGAGCACAGGAGTCCAAAAAATCCAATAAATTATATCCATAATTCACAGTTCCGGGATTACAGAGATTCATACCTGCAACACAGAATTAATTATAGGCAGCAGCAGCCGTGGAAAATCAAACGAAGGGAAGATGGTATTAACGTATTCTAGATCCATAACCTAGGAGGAGAATCCTTAAACCTGCTCTTTAAAAAAAATAAAAATAAAAAAGAATGTGCTGCTGTCAATATCTCGCCAAACACAAATTTAATTGACAATCTGCATTGCCTGATCCGTCCCAAAAAAAAAAAATCTGCTGCACTCGGTTTTGGATTATCGACTTCTCAGCGCTAAAAAATCCATGCTTCAAAGAGAACTTTCTCCCCAATTTTCCATTTAGTGCACAGCATGCGCTATAAATATCTGAACCAAACTGGGTTCTGACATGCTTTAAAAACCACACATCACGTCTGGAGATTAAGCGGACAACATCACTGAAAAGCTTTCACTTGACCAGCAGTTCAAACCAAGAAAAGGCACTCGTTGAGGCTCATTTTTATTCGTGAAGGGGTTGCTGCGAGCTGCTTTCGCACTAGTTCTGTTGCCATTACAAATAGTTTCTCATTTACCCAAAAAATGTGTCACGAATTCACATCAAAACTGAAATAATCACAACAATCTGAGATGGTATGCTGCAAAGTAGACACAAGCTATTCAGAGAAGTATTTTAATTTGGTAAATTATCTGAGTAATTGGGTATTCCTGACCTTGGAATTCCATCCTGAAAAACTGCCCTCTCTCTGCACAAAAACAGCAACCAAGAAACTGCTTTTACTTCATATCAATACTAGTACAAAGTCCAACAAAGAAGCACTTCACCACTTTATCACCTCTGATCCCCGTCTCGCATACTCTTTATTTGCTCTGTTCTGTCTAACTTTGAAACAGAAACAAAATTACTAGCTTTGCTCATATTGCTCATATTTACTTTCCTTAAACTTCAACAGAGCTTAAATATGTTTTTGATACGTCCACTGTGCACTGTGGCTCTGACCCTTGACCTTTTCGCTAGTTGCTTGCAACATCAGTATTTTAGGATTATTCTACTTTTGCTCTCTCAGCTCCCAAAATGAAGCAAGCCGAGCCTGTTTCTGCACAACGGGGAACCATGAAGTCCGTTTTTCAGCTTGTAGTTGTTATTCCAGCAGGTATGATGTGGCACCATGTTTACTTTGTGTGGGCTGCTGTGTAGGATAGTTTGAACTAACATGGTGTGTATAAGGCGGAAGGATTAGGAGGGGGTTAAAGAATCTTGCGTGATTCACTCTTTCTCTCGTTTTGTGTGTTCGTCTGCCCAAAATTTGCAACCCAAAAAATCTGACCCTGATAACAAACATGTCCGATTTACAACTGAGTTTTGTGGAGGTTGACGGGTGTATGCAGGGGTGGAGGTAGAGGGTACTTCCAAAACTAGATATCACAAAGTTGGAAAATGTTACTCCCATAGCACATAACTAACTGAAACAGGTATTTTCACGGTAACAGCTAACAAAAAAATAAAAAAGTAGCTGCTATTTTTCCAGCTTTCATGCAGCCATTATTACACTGTAGATGGATTACACTGCCTGGCTGATGGTGAGTATTTAATACTAATATGAATATGTAACATATCAACACACAGATGTATCAGTCCAGCTCTGACAATCATAATTTTACTTCCTGCATTTTAGAAATAATCAATGATGAGCTTCAGGTAATCATCAATATCATTCATGTTTCAACAAGGCTATGCAGCACTTTATAAAGGACTTCTTCATCTACATCCTGCACACACACACCAGAGTGTTTCAGCTGAACTGGGAAATCTCTTCGTGGATTGGCTCCCCAACACAAACTCGCATGTGCTGAGGCTGGAGAGCAGCAGAGATGCCACTGACGTCTCCCTTCAAGCAAGTGCTTAGCATCTCAAGGTCATAATATGGGATAAAATCTATAACATCTGCTTTGAATAATGACCACATAGGCAAGAAATGTGCGCGGCGGCATCAATACTGCGAGCGGCAATTTTACACTGAATAGTGTTAACACAAAGACATTTGTCTTTAGCTTAATTTTGTGCTGACAGTTTTACTGGGCCAACAAAAAAAGGGTGGGTAAAGCCTATTAGCTGAGTGTTGAGGAGGACAGTGGAAATAGGCGGAAAGGGACAAATAGGTTGTTGACAGAGCTCTAAATAATAGCGGCAGCCCTCATTATTAACCTACGTATGGAAACATTTTGTTCTCTTAATGAACTTGTGATGAGAGTTTTACACAGTAGGTTCAGGCGTGCACAAACACAGACGGCATTATTGTGTGCTCTGCTTCCTGGGTTGAATCCTCCACCTCCTCCTCCACCACCACCACCACCTCCTGTGTTTGGTGGTTTGCAAACTCCTGTTTCTATTCCAAGCCGCTCACCGCTTTTCAAAATCCTCTTGACACTAACTAGAAAAGTTTCTTACATCAATTGTCACAACATGATTTGACCCTTGGCCTCTTTTCCTTTGGTTTTCCTGTCATGTTAATGACGAGGAAACTTCACTGTACACTTGTTGCAAGCCACTCTGGACAAAAATGTCGCCTAAATGCCTAGCGTGCAAATATATAACTGCAACATGATGACCAGAGGTTAATGCACTGAAAGAAGCAGACATAGAGAAATGTGTGGGTTGTATTTTTAAATTGTTCAATGCAAATATGGTTGTGTCCATATTTTTTAAAAATGAGTAATGTAAATAAAAATACCAAAAAACCCCACAGTCCTGCAAACACAGGCAATAGTGTACAATCTCTTTGCAGGCTTTCATCCACTGCAGAAAACTTCAGAATAACACCAGTAATTAGGCAACTCTACATAACTGAGACCTCACTAAAACAATTTTAGACACTAGGAATATTTAAGATGTCAAAACAGAAACAGGGAAGGTCACCATGTGCACACAGTATTATTGTGTCAGTGTAAGGAGTGCAGAATGAGGGCACTAACCTTGCAGCTCTCGCAGGTCAGTAGTCCGTAGTGATACCCTGAAACCTTGTCTCCGCACACGGGACACATCTCGTCCAAATCTTCGTCATATGAGTAGTCCATCATTTTTAGCTGGTGGGCTGAGGACGAGACACGGACACACAGAGAGAAGCCTATTTCAGTGCTAAGCAATCCCTTTCCCCCCAAAGCCCACTTTCATCCAGCAAGACGCACCGCGGGGAACCCCGCGACGCGACTGGATGACATTTTTTTTAAAGTTCTGTTGGACTTTGTAGAGGTTTAATTTTGAGGTGGTGGGAGGATACGATGATTTTGGAACCAGTTGAAAGGACGCGACCATTTATTTCTCCTCGTTGCCGCCCTCTCTTCTACAGACAGTAGCCAGAAAATCAAAAAAAAAAAAAAAAAAAGGCGCATGAAAGTGAGCCTCATAAATATGCATGTGTCTAAGTCGTGAAATCGCTGGGGGAAATGGAGAGATATTAGAGTTAAGGATTGGAGGAGAACATGTTACCGCCCACAGACAAATGAAGACACACAGAGAAGCCCTTATCTCTGCAGGCGACGAAAAAAAAAAAAAAAAAAAACATTCAAACTTGAACCAATATTATTTTTCCCTCTCGATGAAGAAGAAGTCGCGATGCTAAAGGCCAAGTGTTTCTTCTATGGTGTGAAAGCAGAAGCAACATTTTGTTACTTTCTGCATGTGCTGGAGAAAAATAGTCCATTTAACGAGTCTTAAACATAACTTGACATGATAATATATATTTATATAATATGTATATGCAACTAATTACTATAATTTGACAAGTGGAACTGAACAACATTGGCACATTTTCCTCATTTCTTTTTGTCAGGATTTTTGCGTATTAGAAATACCTGCTTTTGATAAGACTGTGTGTGGCAGCGCTGAGCAAACAGCCAGGCTGACATTTACAACAGTTACAAAAGCATTTATGGTTGTAATCATTAAAAAAGCAGTTGGGATCAAAGAGGAAAACCTCAGTGGATGTGGCTGTAAAAGTGGAAATCTTTTGTCAACAAGACGCCTTCCAAGGCCCTCATAATATTCCTGCTCCACTTCAAAATCCACTCGTATCGGACTCAATGAGAGCTTTTAATTAGACATCATTTCTGGTTTGTTAACGCGTCGCCCTGCTGGGATCCGCGCTGCATATTCCAGCTGAAGCAACAAGTTCCACCGAGCTGCCGTTTTTTTTTTTTTTTTTTTTTTTTTTTTTGTCCACAGAAGCTCAAAGCAAACTGAACTTTTTTCTGCCTTTACGCGCATAAAGGGGAACATTTTGTCGGGACTGACGCATGGCAGCTGCAGATTTGGACACATTTTAATACAGAAAATAACATTACCGGGTTGCTTTTACGCAGTGGATGAGACCGTGGTAAATAATAGATAAGTGGCTCCGGTTGGAAATAGTCCAACAAATATAGAATATTAGCAGAAATATAATAAACGTTATGGGTTGCAGCCAGATATTTTCCTCTTTGAAATCGTGAAATGTGATGCTGATATTTTAATGAATTATAAAAGCACAAGAACCTGCTTGTATTACACGAGATAAATATAATTTGTGAAGATGTGGCTAAATTAAGTTAGTTGAACCGTCCTGCAGGGTTGTGCACCCAGAGTGTGTGCAGCAGGTTCCATGGCTTTAGAAGCTGCAGAAATACACCGGTCAACATTGTCTCTCACCTGCTGACTCTCACCTCGACGGCTACCTGCTCATACAAGTCCCCAAAAAAGCAACAGCAATGGTCAAAAACGCTGATGACGGCCAGAAAAGCCCTCCTCCAGCCCGAGCTACCTTGTTTTTAGCCCTGCGTAAAAGTAGATAACGGGCTCTCTAACAAGCCACTCCTTGTCTTGTGAGTGTATGTTATCAGCGACTCATAAACTAAGACCCGGCTAATTGATTGCCCGTTTATAATGCTGTGAATTGACGTGAGGCGGAATAAGAGGGATACCGAGTTTATCTTGGCAGTGAAGACAGTTCAATCTTAAATCTTCGCTGATTTTATATGCATTTTTTAGAAACAGGTCAAGAAGAAAACATTTTAATATACAAGAAAATGTAATATATATTCCCAGTCTGATTTTTCTTTGTCTCTATCAAAGCTGCACGTGTTTGTTTTAAGTCAGAAACATAATTTTGCACATTCAAAGATCGAAAGCAACTAAATGATTTTAAGACGTAAAAAAGAATATGAAAAATATGTACATGTGTACAGCATCATAAAAGCTTTTTAATTTAGTTTAACGTAATTTTGAAATTGCATTCATTTTCTTCTTATTATTATTAAAATTCTTTTATTTATAAATTGTTAAGAACATAACAAAATATAATTTAGGTTAAAGTCATTTGTCACACCATTATAAACACATCACATGACCTATGAAGTATAAATTAGACCAAGCTTCTTAGACCAAAGTTTACTGTCCCGAGGTCAAGTCGCTAAATGAAATCTCTAAAATTAGGCTCTGCAGTTTCTTTTCCCCTTTAGATAAATTAGCAATAAATCTCTTAACTGCTTTCTGTTTGCAGACAAAAATCACGATTCAGTTCTGCATATTCTGCAGAGAAGAAGTGGTTTATTCCTAAACCACAGACATTAAAAAGTTAAACACACAGATCTCCTCCGCTATGTCTCAGTGTTTTTACGCACCAGACTCCCGCACATTTCCAACATGAGTGGCAGCTGAGTATAATCATTGTTTGATCGCGGGTCAAGCCGTAGAAAAGTGTGTCCAGGTTTTATCTGCATTCACGCTTTCTAATGTTTGAGTAAAGACTGAGAGAAAATAACAGAAACACACCATAAAAACATAATAATAGAAATTCCAAAAAACGTTGAAAACGAAATGGCATCCATATATGTGATAATTTAAGACATTCGTCATTCAGTAATAGTCTATATTTCCAAAATTACCAGGTCTGTCGGCAGAAATGTGTTGGATTTACGCGTGTTCAAAACTTTTGTTGACATACGCACTGAGGACTCCAGTCAGATAACGTTCCGTAAATCTGCTAAAGTGGAAGTTTATGAAAAAAATGAATGAATCTGCCTTGCTTAGTCTCACGAGATGAGAATGAATGACAGTTCTTACCTTGCATATTCCTTGGCATGCGCCCTTGTTCTCCATACGATCGAGAGAGTCCCAGGGATTCAGTCTCGACTTTGGGCAGCATGTCAGCGCTGCCGGCCTGAGCTGGAGACTCTGCACCGCTCGGCGGGACACCTGGACGTGAGAGGCAGATGTTCCCACAAACACACCTCAAAGTGTCCCAAAATGTCTTTTTAGCTCTTTAATTCTTACTTTCGGTCTATCCCTATCTTCCAATTATTGGACCATGTTCCGAACATTAAGCCTGATTGAGACCGTCTTCAAACGTTTGGGTTGCATAGCCGGTGCGCGTCTGTTCTGATTTGACTTCACTTATTTAATTTCTAAAAAACAAAACAAAAAAATGCAGTTGCGCACAGAAGAGCAATAATAACGCAGACGAGTGATCCCTTCGGTACTTGTAAAGGAAGAGTTGCGCGCAGAGTTAGGAATCAGTCTCTTACTCAAACGAGACAACCGCACAGCGTCCGGGTTCAAAGACGATGGTAACTTCCCCTTTAGCTTTTCCAGAAGTCTTTTTTATCGCGTCACCCATTAGAGTCGGACCTTCAGTGTAACTTTCAGCCTTTAGCGGACGAGTACGCTCCACCGGGGCCGCCCCCTCCTGTGCGTAAAGTCGGATTCGGTGTGTCGGTCGGACTGTCTGGAGATGTGGAGACCTCTCCTCCGCCTCCTCCTCCTCCTCGCGGCTTTGTTTACTCCTCTCTCTCCAATCCGGGGCGCATGCGGTCGTCTGACATCATCTGTCCCCGATCCAATCAGGAGAGGAGACCGGCTAACATCGCCTCAAATCCTCCAGCTCCGTCTCTCCGAAATCTCAGCTGTTTAATCCCGTTAATGATGGACTTTAAAAGCGGAGGGAGAACAAGGAAATCAAGCGAGGTGATGCAACTGCGTGTGAGAGCAGACTCTCCACTAGCGCACGGAGGTATGTGGGTTGGAGCGTGTTACAACAGGAGCGTGTACTGCAGCGCACGCATCGCACACACGCACGCGGGTACGCGCGATTCTGTAAAGTTATTATTTTTCTAACACCTCATCTTTATATTGCTTTTATTTAAGTGAAATATTTATTTACCTCGTAAATGAGTTTCAAGTTCTCTGCTCCTGTGGTCATTTAGTCATTATGACATAAAATATAATAAAATACAAGATAATTATATTTCTTTCTTTCTTTCTTTCTTTCTTATTTTATAATGCAGACGAAGGACGCGCAAAATTCAGTATAAAAGCCATATAAAAATGTAATATAACCTCTGTGGCATATGTAGATTCCGGGTTTGCATGTTCAATTTTTTGGGAAAACGTGAGCAGCGCCGGCCTCGGGCTTCAAACGGCCTTTATTTTCAGATCAAATCACCCCCCCCTTACACAATAAATTATATATCTACTTCTGGATTATTATCAGTAATTGGCTGAGCAGGGATCAATTAGTGATCTGACGTCAGGCTCCGGCTACTTAGCCTGTTGCAAATGCAATAAAACAAGAAATAATTCTGTGACTATCCACACGCTCCAACACATACAAACACATAATACATTTATTCTAGTTCACATAGTGTGTCCTTATCATCGGTCTGAGCCGGTGAGACCGGGAGAAGTCACGGGGAAGACCGCCACACATACCTGAAGGGTCGCAGAGGGCGCGCTCCACGTACACGGTCGCGACCAGGAGTTAAAATAGCGAGAGGATCCCTTTAAATCCAGCACAGATAATTAAACATTTTAAGAATTTAGTATGGACTTATAAAATATTGGTTTTCTAGTGATATAAGAGGGAGAATACACCAGAGGGCACAGTAGGGGGAACAAACTGACAGACCCTGAAATGACTTTTTCTACTCATCACATTGTTTAAATAAATTCCCCGACCCACTTTCTCTGCTTTTGTAATATTTATATCATTTGTAAGCCCAAAATTTAATTTCAAAGTGGAAAATTTACTAAATCTGTTCAATTTCTTTCTGTGAGAAAGTACTGACTAAACCTTTATTGACAAACAGGACATATACAGATTAATTATTTAGAGCTCTGGTAGAAAAAAAAAACTGATATCTAAACACTGCCCAACCTGTTGCATTTCATTTCTACAGCATCAGTTAAAACACAGCCCATTATAGATAAATATGCTTTATGTGTGCATAATAATACTTTATGAAGCTTTGGTAGTCCAGTAAAAATGATATAACATCACTGGGAGAGTCTACACTGTTTTTTTTCCATATGCAACATGTTTTCCGTTCTTTTTAAATATTCTCATATGTGATCCAGATGATATTTCAGCCATTTCAATCAAATTTGCTAAAATATTATATGGCTGAGGCATCACTGGCTACAAGACATTATCACTGAAATCCAAACAGAAGACATGTTTGAGTTGCTTTTTGTCATAAATAAACAGCATCAGCTGCAGCTGCTTTACAAAAACAGGCAAAACATGGCCAGCATACAAAATAAGCTCACCTGCCCCGATCAGGTTTCCATAAAGCTAAACTGGTCCTACTGTCAAAGATTTCCCCTTTCTTTTTTTTTTTTTTTTTTTTTTCAGTGAGTCGCCACTAAAGTTTCTTTAATGCACCGTTTCATCCATGTGGAATAATTTCCTTCACACATTCACCTGCATCAGAAGGGGCGAACAAGTGGGTTGCAAGCAATTTAATTAAAATTATAATAACAATAAAAAGAGATAAATAAAATAAAGTTGCTTTGAACTTAATTGAATATTTCCAGTACCGGTAATCACCCAGCCTCCCTTCATATATACACACTGATACACATTCTTCTTTTTCATCATTTGGTCACCAGAACATCAACCACAATGTTGACAGGGTGCAGAAGGATCCACCAATCAGCAGCATGCTCTTAATGCTGTGGTGCGATTGGTTAAAGATGGGTTACTGGCAGGCAGTGGGAGGTGGGGGTGGAGGGTAAGGGAATGACAAGGGGGAGGACAAGTAGGGGCTGGAGGTGTGGGGGTGTGGGGTGGGTGGGGGCAGGTTAGGTTATAAAATGACACAGAGGCTGATAAGACCTTCTCTGGCAAGATAGCACTGCTGGAATGATTAACCTGTAGAGAGGGAGGGAGAGAGAGAGACGTTGTGGGTGTTGTGGTGAAATGTAATGAGGGCCACAGGAAGAAGGAAAGGATATTAGTCCGGTCAGAAGGTTCAAACACAAAAAGACAGACAACAGACAGACAAACAGTATGGAGATTACAAGGCTTGTTTTTATTCACAACTAAAATCAAATTATTGGAACTCAAAGCTGAACGGAGAGAGAGAGAGAGAGAGAGAGAGAGAGAGAGAGAGACTAAGTGGTACTTTATTGACTTTGAGACAGTTTACAGTTTGAGGTGGTAAAAGTCACATCAAAAGAGAGGCAAAGTCATGCCGACAGTCACTCAAACTTTGGACTAATTCTCATCCACGTTTCACTTCCATGTTTGAATATATCTGATGGGAATAAACACACACAGACACACACACACACACACAGACACACACACACACATACACACACTAAAACACTCACTATATACTGACATCACTGTACGAGACAGGTAATCTGAAAAACAAAGAATCATGTGCCTCCGTGTCCAGTGCTTCAAACAGCATCTGCAAGATTTCACAGACCGGAGGAAAACAACCAATCAGAGCCGAGCTGGAGTCATTGAGAGCCACAGGTCAATCACTTGCAAGCTCCGACCGAACGGTCAAACTTGGCAGCGCTGATCAAATATGAATCAACATTCTGTTACTGTAATGACTATTTCTCTCCTCAGATGTTTCCAGAAGCATCTTGTAGTTACTGTTTCGCTGTAAAATAGAAAGTTTGTAACCCTGCAGCCATGCTGAGACCTCTTGAGGAAATACTAAGCACTGCTCAACAGCCAATAGGAACACTCTCTGTGAAATGACCTGTAATTGGTCAGTCTCCTGTCATGGGCTAGATGTTTTAAAGCCTGCACATTTCCAACCAAGTATCCACATGATCACACACACACACACACACACACACACACACACACACACACACACACACACACACACACTAACATCACTAAATTACAATCGACACACTCCCTATTCATAACCAGGAAAACAACTATCCATCCCCACCCCCCCCAACACACAAACAGGCATACAAACACACACCTACCTCTGTTTTTTGTATTGGAGACGTAATGCGAACAGTCATTCGCTCTAAAAATACTGCAGAACCCGGCGTACAGCGGAACGACTCGTACAACAAAACAAAGACGGTGGTGGTGTGACACAAACAGCATGGAGCTGGAAACACATGCACATGGTAGCACACATAAACACATTAATGGAATACAGTAATGGATGAATCTGATTAGCTCCGGTTGATCTTGGGAATGTATTTTTGTAAGGATAGAAGACTCCTCTTTTTCTCCTTTTGTTTGACCGACGATAGCATTATAGCCATCAGCTGCTAAAGAATATATATATAGCCAGTTAGTGTGCTGAGCTACAGGCTCCACTGGTCTAACATCTACTCTGTCGCCTTCTGCTCTCTGTGAACACCTTTACTGTACTACACTATGGCCAAACACGTTACTTCATTTTCTTCCTCAGTGACACATTTTCTTCTGCTACAAAACAGCTGTATAGACGTATAATAGTGATTCTATTGTGGCTCATTCATGTTACCAAGGTGAACAGTACTTCCTCCGCTGTTGCATTAACAGCTATATTTTCAATCCTATATCGCTCCAAAGCATGTAATGGACCTGCCTGTTTCGCTAGCTGTCGGACAGTCAGATGGCCAATTTTAGTTGGCTGACCACAGGCTCCCACCCAGTTGAAGCAGAGCCCCAAGCTGATTCCCCAACATCAGTGCCTTTTTCTACTCTTTTTACAGTAATCACAGCGAAGCTATCAAGATAATATTGTAGGTTACAATAGAGATAGCCTGGTAAAACAGAGCTAGCTTACTGACAATTTTCTGTGCAAAATGGACAAGCCATATACATACATACAAACTGGCAGGGTTTTTTTTTTTTTTCTATTGTACATGATCAGTGTGAGCACTCAGGTTGTGGCTTTACATCACAAATGATCTACTCGTACAGTAGGAGTAGGAAGTACACAACAACATTTCTAAAGTTGTACCAACTTTAGGCAGCAAAACCAGTTAGGTTATGGTTGGTCTTAAAAGAAGTGCGTAAACAAAGTACAATACGTACAGAAACAATGGAACAAAAGTCCAGAAAACACAACACAAATATCGCTAAAATAGCTTCGAAACAACTCACAACACTTTGGGACACAAACACCAGTCTCGAACACTGGCTTCCTGGTTGAAAGGCCTGTGTTTGCTGGACCCATCCACCTCCCCACCTGCAGTCTCTTTTCACTTTTTATCCTACTTCACAAGCGCTGAGCATTGCAGTCAGTACGGAGTACAAATGTCACGGCAAAAGCAAGAACGGCGTTCTAATTAGGCTACAGGCTTTTGCCTTGTGCATTGTCATGTCATTCATATACCTTTTCGTGTGACCGGGCTGACTGTTGACTGCTGACAACACCAGTATTGTGCGATCACTTTTACTTACATTAAAAATGAGCGATCAGTTAGAGGGGACAAACAGTAGCCTGCTACACAGTATCCCCTGGCATTTAATTTTATCAATGGGGCGGCAGTAGCTCAGTCCGTAAGGACTTGGGTTAGGATGTGGAGGACCCGGGTTCAAATCCCCCATGGACCAAGACCAACTGGTTGCTGGAGAGGTGCCAGTTTACCTCTTGGGCACTGCCGAGGTGCCCCTGAGCAAGGCACCAAACCCCCAACTGCTCTGGGCGCTTGTCAGGAGCAGCCACCTCACTCTGACATCTCTCCATTGACATGTATATGTACTGTGTGAACAACAGAGTGTAAAACTGAATTTCCCCACTGTGGGACTAATAAAGGAATATCTTTCTTTCTTTCAATGCTAAAAATGATTTTCAGACATCTTATGGTTTGTGTAACTGACTCTCTGTGATGGTCAAAATAGAAAGGAAAAGATGCATATTCAAATTTACATAGACATGATTCCTGCATCCTCTCGCCTTGTTTCTGATTGTCACTCCCTGATTCCTCTGTATGTCTTGTATCCCTTTGACTTTCTATTGTGCCCCAGGTCAACTGCTGTTACCTGCTGGTCTCCAGGTCTCAGGCTGTGGACAGTCACTGGATTATTGGAGGAAACTGAGTCTGTCAACAGCAAGTGTTGACATTTGGGCTTAGGAGATAAACCTCACAGGGGATCAAACAAAGACTGGCCCTTTTGACTGGAGAGAGGAGTGTGTGTTTGTGTGTGTGTGCATGTTTTGTGTAGAGAAGTTTCAGTGTTGCAAGTCTGCTGCTGTCAACCTAAAAGGACGCTGATATTGTCTGAGGGGTTTTGGTTATCTCCATGTCAAACGGCTGAGAAAACATAAAAGTGAGGCGAGCAGGAGAACACGTGCACACACATTTTAATGATTTATACACCTTGCAAAAGCAAAAAAAAAGAAAAAAAAAACAGGGATACAAATACATAAATGATAAACATGCATCCAGAATGTTTCCAGGCTTGACTGGCACCTGTGAAGTCTCACAGAAACACACTAGATCAACACAGATATGAGAGGCTTTGGACACAAACATTGCAGAACCACAAAAAATTTTAAAGATTTTACAGAATGTGTCGCATTTACATGTTGACAAATGTTTTTTTTTTTTTTTTTAACATGAGGAGAGAAAATCATTAATATCAACCCTGGAGACCCATATTGCCAAATTTGTCTGTGGTAGGCACAGACAGGTTTCACAGTTAATTTGACAATGATGCATGAATCTTTAACATATGCTACACACTGCAGCTGTAACACTGGTTAATGGAGTGGAATGATGCAGGCAGGAGATAAGAGGTTAATAAAAAATACTGTGGGCTAGTGTGACATAGAGCGGGTCAAGGCTTGGCACTTCTTCATGTCTGATGAAATGTCAATCACATTGGAGTGAGGGATGATGGTAAAAGGGATGGTAAAAGATAGGAAGGAGAAAGGAGAGCGTCAGAGGGAGGGAGGAGGGGCAGAGGGCTACCATTTTAATGTCTCTGACAGAAGGAGGGGAGAGGAGAAGAGGATGAAAGAAGAAGAGCTAAATGTCCCACTAACATCTCTGACAGGATGGGAGGAGGCGGGGGGAGGGTTAGAAGGAAGAGGAGAGAGGAAGCTGCCACGGGTTAAAAGACGTCGGAGCAGTCCAGCACGATGAGGGAGAGAATGCAGATTTAGACTCAAAATCTACCCAATTTGACTGTTATCAGGCCATTAGATAGGTGTTGCTAGAAGCACCATAGATGTGGGTCATTAGGGATCTACTACCTACTGCATTGTGAAAGTGAAACTTAAAGGCAACACATTTTAACACATTGCAAAACTGAGTGAAATATCATATTTTGAGTACAAACAAAAAGACTTCTTTAGGTTAAGGGAACAACAAACACTTGGCTAAGTTTAGTGAAAAAAAGTCATGTTTTGTGTTAAAATAACTATACAAATAGATATAATTAAAAAAAAAAAGAATAAAATACAGTATAATAGAATAACACACAGCATTCAAACTCCAGTCTCCCATCCATTGTCCCCGGTCTCCACCCCTAATGGACACTGTCTATACCACAGTGCCTGACTTCTGCTTCTGTCATAATTACTGCATTCGCTAGAGGTCGCAGTCACATTCTTTTATACCTTCTTTTAGTGATCTACTATGTGAATGGATGATTAAACCTACGAGTGGGTGTAGTAGGCCCATACTGACCCACATCTATGGGCCTTGTAGCAAGTAATAATGCCTATTTAATAGCCTGACAACAGTCTAATTGGCTGCAAAATCACTTTATTTTGAGAAATAAGTGAAACCTGAATGAATGAAGAATCATATGTGGACACCCACTACTTACACTGAACGCAACATTTTTGTTTTTACTCCCATTTTTTATGTGCTGAAGTCAAACATCTGAGACTTCCAGAGCATCCCAAACATGCTCCATGGGTGACATGTCCGGTGAGTATGCAGGCCATGCAAGAGCAGGGATATTTTCAGCTTCCAGTTACTGTGTAGAGATCCTTGCAACAATGGGCCTCAGGGCCTCGTCATGGCATCTCTGTGCATTCAAAATGCCATCAATAATGTTCCTTGTCCATAACATACGCCTGCCTATACCAAAAACCCACCACCACCATGGGCCACTCGATTCACAACAGCTGAGCTTCCCTGAGATGATTTCTGACAGTTTGTGCAGAAATACTTTGGTTGTGCAAACCGATTGTTGCATCAGCTGTCTGGGTGGCTGGTCTCAGACAATCTTGCTAGTGAAGATGCTAGATGTGGAGGTCCTGGGTTGGTGTGGTTACACAAGGTCTACAGTTGTGAGGCTGGTTGGATGTACTGCCAAATTTTCTGAAACGCCTTTGGAGACGGCTATGGTAGAGAAATAAACACTCACAGGCGACAGCTCTGGTGGACATTCCTGCAGTCAGCATGCCAATTGCATGCTCTCTCAAAACTTGCGTATCTGTGGCATTGTGCTGTGTGATAAAACTGCACATTTTAGGGTGGGCTTTTATTGTGACCAATCTAAGGCACACCTGTGCAATAATCATGCTGTCTAATCAGCATCCAGATCCACCTGTGAGGTGGACGGATTATCACTGCAAAGGAGAAGTGCCCACTAACACAGATTTAGACAAATTTGTGAATGATATTCAGAGAAATAGGCCTTTTGTGTACATAGAAAAAGTTTTAGATCTTTGACTTTGGCAAAAACAAAAGTGTTGCATTCATACTTTTGTTCAGTGTAATTTAGATTTCTCACCTGAAGAGCCAATCTCCAGGGTTATGGCTCACTAGGAAATGTCTTTTTTCCAATGCCTTTATAATGACATAATTCAAGAATGAATAATTCAAGGGCAACTTGGCAGGAAAGAGGACAGCGGCATGAAGTGGTCCCTACTCGCTGCTGGTGTGGAGGTTGGGCATTGAAAATAACTGTTGTGACACACTCCATTCAGTGGCTGTGCATTTTGGCTTTTGTGGGAGATTTTCGACTGACTCTCTCTCCACTGCTATCACTGAAACACCAAATGAGGGAATATCTTTTGGAAGTATGGTGTGCCATCACAATGCCAAATTGAGCCATTGATCTGTTTTGGCAGCTCGTGGTAGCCCGTACTAAGATATTTTGTCACCCGTCGGTACGTCATATAAGAAATGCTCATAGAACTCCAACAAATTATCACAAAACTTTAGAAAAATATGAATGGCTGCAAGTTGGATTGGCCATTTGTGGACTTTGGCTCCTAGATATGGGAATGACATATAACTCAGAGGGCAGGTGAATTGTGTCTGAAGGCTGAGTGACGTCCCTAATGAACTAATAACATACAGTGGGAATGGAAAACGAGAACAACAGTTTTGAAGATGAATGCACACCTCCATCCTTATACAAGTCAACTTACCTTTCTAGTTTTGTCTTCCTAATAAAATGTGTTTGTCTTTGGGTAAACCTAGTTTTATTGTTACCTTTTTGTGCCTCATTTGCATTCTTGACATCGCATGCATTTTACAAGGTTTGAAGCAAGGCTGACAGTTAAACAGCAGTGCAAGACAAGATTAGATGAGTGGAGAAGGGAAAGAAACAATTAAGGTTGGAGTTAAATATGGAATAAGAAAGGGTTGAGAGGGAAGTGTGAGAAAGCACTCACACACACATACAATTTACCCTAGTATAAACATTATGCTCGGAGAACGTCCAGGAATATATGCTGCGGTAACTGTGACTCACACAGCCTAACCACTTCTCCAACGTCTCACACAGACACACACTCCGGCATGTCCAAGATGATAATTAATCTGCCCACTTCTTGGATCTTTTCCAAGCACTTCTTTAGGAACAGAGGTATAATTGTTATATCTACTGTCGGACGGCTGCAGCTCTGACCCTCGACTTCCTTTCTACTTGTTCCTTTTAATGTGGGCCATTTAGTGTTGGACATACTGTAAATGGATTTGTGAAAGCGCGTCAGGCCAATGCCTAAAATGTCAGATCGGAAAATGAGGATATGAGAGCATTTTCCTGTTCACAATACAAATACCAGACTCTATGGTCTATGTCAGGTTATGTCCTTCGCTAATAGAAATGCATGCTGAAACCTGAGAGCTGTTGTGTCACTTTAAAGACCATATGTTTTCCTCAGTCCATGTGATGGCGATATGAATACTGTGCATATACGTTTACATGCAGATATAACAACCTTTACACACAAGCACTCATACTTTCTGCTGTGCTTGTCGCAGTTTTGTTCCTCATGCACAAGCACTGAAAGACTGCTAGATCCATTAGCAGGTCATGTAACAGTCAATGCTTCATAAGTTTCTATTTTCAAGAGCCAACAGGAAGAACAATAGTGCTCGCCAACACTGTCAGGTGTTCAGGTTGCAAGAAAAACCAAACAAACCGTAGGGCGAGGTCTCAATCGGAATACAGTGTTTATGTGTGTGTGTGTGTGTGTGTGTGTGTGTGTGTGTGTGAGGGAGAGAGTCTGTGCTTATGTTGTCATGTGTGCATGGATTGATAACTCCACCCACCTTACCAGCCCCTTGCACTCTCTTATCTGTTGATGTTTGTTTACAGCAGTGAGCGTTAGCATCGTCAGATGAAATTCCAAGGATAGCCTGCTCTGAGGCAGAACGGAGGTTCCCATAAGTGAGTCTGAACGCCAAAAACAGCTGCTGAAGGAGGGTCAGTTCATTGCATTGTTCTCCTCAGGCAGGCATGCAGTTCCTAACA
The DNA here is from genome assembly GCA_947000775.1 of Pterois miles. Lineage (NCBI taxonomy): Eukaryota > Metazoa > Chordata > Actinopteri > Perciformes > Scorpaenidae > Pterois > Pterois miles. Next base: position 2,894,704 of record CAMQGK010000552.1, read on the forward strand.
TACATGTTCAAGTGTGGCGGATGTTTGGCCAAGAGGACGCAACTGAGAAAGGAGGAGGTCTGTTGTTACTTCATGTGAGGGGCTTATGATGGACTGTTGGCTGAAGTAGGTGTTCACCATTTAGTTACTGAGTAGGGAAAAGCTTGGGCGCTTGTTAATGGTCAGTTAGTGAATTTGTTAGCTCAGCTCAGTTGCCAACGGGACAATAAGTTCACACAGTTTATTTAAAAGACTAGTGCAGTGCCCATTCGGAGCAGGCCGATTGCTTGGTCCCCAGGTGCGTTGCTTGCAGTGTTGTTGAGAGCCGCTCATCGCTTGTTGCCTCCAGGAACAGAACAGTTTGGTTGTAATGTTAGTACATCCAACATCCAGCAGTAGACGTGAACGGCCCTCTGCGTACGACATGTTGGACTCAGTCCACTGAGCCCTGAAGCCCTGCTTGCTGCACAGAGCTCTGTTCACTATTTTGTTAATACTGAACGTGTCACATGTCCAAATTGCACCAAATCCAATGTGACACTCCCTTAGGTCCCCAGCAATACACCCACCAAGTATGAGTTACATTGGATGAATAGTTCTTAGGTAAACAAAGGACATACAGACAGAGATTCCTTGCTTTATAGTTAAATATATTTATACCATCGACTCCTGTTCTCGTAGCTGGCAAATTATTGGTCTTTAGTGCAACAGTTTTCCAAAATCTTCCTCTATTTTGGATTCATCCTCCATTCAAAGGTCGGCACTGTCAGGAATACAATAGAATTACTTTATTATCAGTGAGTACATCAAATTAAATAGCAATCCTGACAGTGCATACACATATATTAAACTGTAATACAAAATAAGAGTTACAAGTATATATACATTATAAATAAATAAAATAAAATAAATAAAATAAATATAAATAAAAAATATTTTTTTTAATTAAAATAAAATAAAATAAATATAAATAAAAATAAATATACATTATAAATACAAAATATCTATTCGCTGTGGCCTATAAAAAGAGTGAGGCTCTATATACAACTAATAGATAAATACAAGAAAAATATATACAAAGCTGGTATTGGTCAGTGGTGCAAATTTACATGTTAGAGTTTACGGAGGTTGAACTTTGTGGATTAAGTTCTCCTAACTTTTCTTCAACTGATTAAATAAAACATAAAAAAAAAAAATCACTTGGTTCCCAGTGCTGCTGCTCACAATACAGGACAAAAGGAGAAAAAAAAAAAACAGAAAATGATATTCATAGCTTTCTGATTTTTCTTGTTGAATACCATATTTACCCCCAAAAAATATTTAAATGGAGCATCTGAGAAATAAAAATCAATCATCAGGTAACACAGGCTCACACTTAAGGGATCGTGAGGAAAAAAACGTTTCAACAAGCGTTCTGGGAGAGACGGGGACTCACTAACTCAAGAAGGAGTTAGCTGAGGCGAAATGGGTAAACAGGAGTAAACCACTACACTTCATCACCAACTATATCATGGAATAACAAGAACATGGGTCATGATATAAAACAGAGAGTATTTGGATAGATTTCTCATCAACCCCATCACTCACATTCTCTATATAGGCTTGGTGATCTGAATATAACAAGGACAAAATCCTCTCACTGGGGCAGTCTCACCCGCCAGGTGAGTGTGCGGTCATTCATGACAGCGGTGCATTTAGACATACAAACACACGCCACACACACACACACACACACACACACACACACACACACACACACACACACACACACACACACCTGACTCTATACAAACTCTTCTCTGCTGTTAGTCTAGGTGAATCCTGGGTGGTTGTGTGGGTTGTTAACTGCTTTATTCTTCTGTCGGAGACACACACACACACACATTTACATGCACACACACTCACGACAACCCTGGGGTCAGTGTGCGGTTGGCTGTAACAGTCTTGATAGTGAAAAAGTGTGTGAGAGAGGATGGACTGGTCTTACTCTCTCTGCATGACACACACTCACAAATAGCAGTAGTGGCTGGTCGACTGGTGTCTGTGGTCGTGGAGCGGTCAGTTGTGACTGACACATCGTATCCCCTCTGGCTGACCCTTAGTCACACACACACACACACACACACACACACACACACACAACTGCACCCAATGGACCATTCACTTCTCCCTTTATCCAACCCCTGCCCCTTTCTACAAACCTGCCACACCATTCACCACCATGCTAATGGCACAGAACAGCTAAACGGCCACACACACCTCCACCTCTGCCAAAATGTACAACATTAAGAAGTCAAGTCCCATTTACATTTTACACATTACATATACAATCTCAGCTTCTGTTTGCAATCCCCTGAATCAATGAGGGCTGTGTACGTTAGGGATGTGACAGTGACAATATTTTACCACCGGTTAATAAACTGAAATAATAATAAATAAACATGAAAAGATGGCGGTCAACATATGTAGCGTGCTTACTTTGATCCTTGCCATCGGGTGGTTATGTGTCTGGCCTCTCCAATCCAACTTTCACTGCCTGGCCGCTGGTTTCCATCCTGTCCAACACTGGCTGTGACCGCTCCGTCCTCATTAATGTTATGGTTCCCTTATAGCATTGGAAATACTGCCAAATAGGTGCCTTTGCTATTCACTTCGCATTATTTTGTCTGTCAACACTCTCGTTCCGTATGGGAAATATGACACCTGCTACTCTGAGTGGAGGCTCCATATGCAGCAGATGCATTCACCAGCAGTTTTGTAGTGATGTAGTCATTTTGTAGTGATAGGTAACATGGTGTTGATACGCCAAAATTAAGTAAATGGGTTTTATTTCTGTACAAAAAAAGGCAATTGGCGTTGTGGGCGGTGGGTACGTAGTGTAATCGGTGTGTGCCCGACCACCGTGTAACACTGGTAACACTGACTACTGCGACTAGCCTACTGTATGTAGAATCTAGCAATCATGCTGGCCATGTCAAATGTCGTAAGAGTGGGCATGGTATGTTGCATTGAAGGGGATTTTATTTATTTATTATATATCAGGGTTTAAAAGAGAAATTCACTCTGATGCAGTTACACACTGCTGAAAAACAATTGTATTAGCAACACTGCAGTTTGAGAGCCCATTTATTATAAAGATTAACTTTTAAAACAGCGTGTGGGAGATATTGTGTTTTATTACACAGCTTTGTTAAATACTCATTTCTGGTTGGTCAATCATGGTGTTCTATAGTCTATTATTTCTTTATAACAGACTGTTGCTATGTATAACAGACCGTTGCTATGGTTTCAGTTATGATGTCCGACTCCAGCGGACCATTTTTGGGTCACATTATTGATTATTTAAGTACGTTGTTGTGTAATAAACAAGATAATGTACAGTGAGCGGGAGATTTTTGTGACATAAACCCTTTCAGTGTAGGGGTGGGCGTGGTTCAGGTAAAAAAACGAACCGTTCAGTTCGCTAGTCACATTTAGCTAGTCACAGTTCAGTTTGTGTATGTATCGTTCGGTTCATCATTTTTTTCATCCCGTAAATCAAAGGTTTATCAAGGTTTATAGAAAGAGGCTGGGACATGGGCGCACAGGAATATGTGGTATCACACATGCGCAGTGTAACTGAAGCTACAGTCGTGCGTTGTTATTGGCTCAACTTTGGCGAGGGTGGACCAGATTTTACTGTGCATGTATTGTACCGCCAAAAATATGACGCATTGATGATACGTGACCCAGCCTCCTTCCTTCTCAAACATCTCAGTTGGCAGAAACATTGATGAAGTGCAGAGTACGGCTGTCAGTCCATTAAGGAAATGGAGAGTGGACACGATAAAGTACAGGTAGAGGATCCACCAGTGTCGTTTTGCTCTGCTGTGTGGGAGAATTATGGATTTGGTGTTACGTATGACAGTGACGGGAAAAAAATGGTGGATAATTGACAACCGTGAGTAAGCACTGTGCAACATGTGTGGCTTCTGCTAGCGGCAATACTTCCAATATGATGATCCCAGCAGCATTTAATCAGCCTCTACATGCAGACCTAGACTGAAAAAAAACACATCTAAAGCATTGGGAATGTTTATTGCCAAAGATTTGCAGCCTTATGCAATCATGGAGGACGTTGTACATAGATTTCAGCATATAGATTAGGGTACTTGAGCCGTGCTATAATATACCTTCTCCCAGACACATAAGCTACACAGTAATTCCTGAACTGTATGAAGAGACACGACGAGGAACTGTGAAAGACCTGTCCAACAAAGACCATGTGGCTCCGACTGCAGACGGATGGACATCCAGAGCTGCCGAGGATGTGGACAAACTCGTCTTCTAGCAGAAGAACATGACCACAGAACGAACAGAGCAGTGCTGCTTTGAAACAGTGTGTGTTTGGTTTATGCTGCACTTTATTTTGATGGCCTGAGTCTGTGTTTTTTTATTATTATTTAAATATCAGGAAATAGAGCGACATATGTTACTATTGTTTAAAAAGGTCTAGTGCTGGCTGCCCTGATGCACTTTGTTGACGGCCTGAGCCTGTAATTTGTTTTTATTTATTAATTATTTTTAAATAACATAGTGACACTTGTTCCTTACGTTAGCCTAGTCTACTGTTGTTCAGGCAAACAGTTGACCTATTTTAATAAATAAATGAAAAGCTGTTCAAATTGAAATTGGAAATTGGCCTCGTTGCTGTACCATGAATACTGTTTACCGCTGTACCAAACCGAACCGAAAACCGTGACCCCAAACCGTGAACCGAACTGAACCGTGAATTTCATAAACCATCCCACCCCCACTTCAGAGTGATGCTTTGTATTGGGGTCAGGTCCTGCATCTTCCTGACTTAGCATCTGTTCTTTAGGACCTGAACAAGAATTTCTCTCCAAATCCTCCATTTTGCATATAGTCTACACCACAGCCTGGTCTCATGAAAAGGCATATGAATGACACAATAATGCATAAGGCAAAAGCAAAATGTAATGCCATTCTTGCTGTAGGCGTGTCATTTGTACACCCTGTAGTCTGTACTGACTCCAAATGAAATGCATCTGCGTGAATATGCTACGCTCAGAGCTGGTGATGTAGAATAAAAAATGTGGATGGGTTCAACAACCAGGAGACCTGTGTTCATGACTGGTGTTTTGTAAGTTACATTCGTGACATTTTCACATTTTCTGTACTGAGGTTGCGTTGTTTTTGTACATTTTGTACTTACTTAAAATGCTTCTTTGAAGGCCAATCGTGATGTTTTTCCTAAACCTAAATGAGTGGTTTGTTCGATATCAGGTTGTACACTAAGTTTACATTCAGCTGTCTAATTTTGTGTGGAAAGGACTTGCGTCCACATCAGTTTTTCAAGATTGTTCTCATAAAGTCTCTGTCGGCACCAATGCGACTGTGCATTACAGCCAGTAGACACAACGTCGACAACATAAATTTACAGGATAACTGAGCTAACAGCTGTGTGATTTGCAATATTGGTATTTAAATTGCGCGAAATTATATTCACAGAACAGATTTTTACTTTCCTTTTTACTGGGGAAAGTATTCCATATTTTTTACACTATAAGGCGCACTTAAAATCCTTTAATTTTCTCAGAAATCGACAGTGCACCTTATAATCTGGCACGCCTTATGTATCAATTCGGGGAGTGCTTACTGACCTCGAACCAATTTTATGTGGTACAGGACGCTCAAAATTCTGTCAAAATGTTTTATTATGACTTTGGTAAGCTTCGAAGCCGCAACGCTGGATGGATTGTCGGGGAATTACGGACACTGTCAAAACCCAAGTGAAGAAAACTAATTCGGAGCTTTACATCATTCCGAGTGGATTAACTAAAAAACTCCAACCGCTAGATATTGGTGTCAACAGGTCATTCAAAGTTAAATTGCGAGCTGCGTGGGAGCGTTGGATGACAGAGGGTGAATACACATTCACCAAGACAGCGAGTTACTCCACTCTCTGCCAATGGATCGTGGATGCCTGGGCCAACGTATCAGTGTCTGTGAGGTACTGGATAACAGGCTGGACTCAAAAGCACGACAAGGAGGAGAAGAAGAAGAAGAAGAAGATCAACCTTTATTAGTCCCATAGTGGGGAAATTCAATTTACACTCTGTTTAACTTATACATGGTACATGCACACAAACACACACACACACACATGCAGTAATGGAGAGATGTCAGAGTGAGGGTTCAAATCCCCCATGGACCAAGACCAACTGGTTGCTGGAGAGGTGCCAGTTTACCTCTTGGGCACTGCCGAGGTGCCCCTGAGCAAGGCACCAAACCCCCAACTGCTCTGGGCGCTTGTCAGGAGCAGCCCCCTCACTCTGACATCTCTCCATTGACATGTATATGTACTATGTACTGTGTACTGTGAACAACAGAGTGTAAAACTGAATTTCCCCACTGTGGGACTAATAAAGGAATATCTTTCTTTCTTTCTTTCTCTACTGCCGCCCCCAAGAGAGCAGGTCTGAGTTAACAATAATCTTTAATACAGAAGGTAGAGGTCGGTACACAAGAGATCAGTCCAACAGGCTAACAAATCCAAATCGCTAAGGCAAGGCAGGGTCAAAAAACGAGCAGAGAATCAAAAACACGAGGAGACTAGAACGCTGGGAAAAGAACGCGAGGACGCTTGCACTCTGGGAGATACAAAGATGAACTGGCACAGAAGGGAAGGGGAACACAGCTTAAATACTAAAGAGGGGAGTGACTAACTATGGACAGGTGGACACAATCAGGGCAGGGAGACGATCAGACGCAGGTGAGGGTAGTTGGAAAGTAGGTCAGGGGATTTCATTCATTCAAAGGCCAGGAAGTGACGTGCTCTGAAACGAGAGGAGGAATTAGATTTCAAAATAAAACAGGAAATGGACAACATTCACAACCACAAGGACAAAAACATAACTTAACAGTCTCGGGGCGTGACAGTGGCAAGTGTCGTCTGAGCTTTCACGAAGGCCGGAACAGCTAAGTAACAGCAACGAGACTGACTCAGATAATGACGAGAGCGCCTTATGCATGAAAATAGACACATTCATTGACAGTGCACCTTATAATCCAGTGCGCCTTATAGTGCAAAAAATACGGTGCACACAAAAAACATATAATGAAAGGAACAAACTGATAATATGTATTAATTCATATATATTGTATTGGAGTTGAACTTTTTTGTCAAGCTGATGCATTCTTATATACTGCTCACCTTGCAAAAAGAAATTAAGGATAACTGACACATTGCTCTGACTGTCACCACTGAGATGAATCCTCCATGCACATTTACTCTTCTTGTGATGTGAATGTTTCTGATCTAAATCCTCCACTGCTGCCCACTTTGAAGGGCTAACACCTCTAATCAATGCGTTGCTGTTCAATTAGGGCAACTATTGTGCTGCGTCATTCAGAGAATGGCTAATAAAGCTTAATTGCAGCGCACAGATCCATAAAGTCAGGCAGGTGAAGAGGGCGAGAGAGCTGCTTTATGGGTTTAAAAGAGGGGTTGGGGGTGGGCATTGTTCTCCCATGATAAAGCCCCGCTTCACTTTGTGTGTGTGTGTGTGTTTACTCACCTCTCTGTGGAGGCCTGAAGGTATAATTTTTGGTGACGTGCCGTGTGTGTCTCTGTGTGTTTGCTTACCTCTAAGTGAGAGGCCGAAGAAGTGGGTGATGTACAGGTCACTTGGTCACTATGACAGCCTGTGTGTGTGTTGCTGTATGTGCTTAGACCTAATGGAGAGTAAATACAAAGATCCTAACCATTAACTGTGCCATAATGTTTGGTCATGGAGACACTAGGAAACATTATCTACGGTCAGTTCCTCTCTTTGACTGAAGGAATTTGGTGCTGGAAATTTATGTCCTTTTGTTCCTTTCTAATCCTTCAAGGTCACAAGAGGTCACATTAGACCGTGTAGTTTTAGAGTGAGGAGGTGAACTGTAATTAACCTACATCCATCACTGATGGATGAAGTTTCAGCAATGCTGTCAAATTCTGATTTTGAAAAAAATTATGCAGACCTACTGTATTTGTTTGTTTGTGGAATATTTTACCCCTTAATGTAATGTAACGTTCTGCATGCTGTGCTGCTGCACATACATGAACCAAAATAGAAGGTGCGCATGGAGACGCCCATACAGTCTGTTGTGCCGAAAAGACCTACCACTTGTTGCTTTTATTAATTTATAATTCAAATTTCAAATGAGGGTGCAAAACATTAAACTGAGGGTGCAATGCAAGTTTTTGCAGCGTCGTGCAGGCCTGTCTCTCCACCACAAGGCAAGGTCACACATACGCCTGAGGCAATATTCTCTTGAAAGTTTACCAACTGGACTCGATGCAAAAATGCATTGATGTCATGGTGACATAAGCTTACCTGGTACAAAAAACAAATCTTGCTTTAATTACTGTTTTTACTGCTTGTTACTGGGAAAAGCTATAATATTACATGAACATGTTTCTTAATAATACATTACTGCCAATACTGATGTGGCCATCAGATCCCCAAAACTTCCAAAAACAATCAAAGGAATCATTTGTTTTAATAGTTTTAATCATCTTTTGACTGAAAGATATGTTCATTGAGAAACCCTTATCAAACAGCAAGTAAGGAAAGGGAGTAAGAATGTTTTATATCTTGGGAAATACAGTAGTAAATACAGTAGTGGCCAGATAAACAGCGCTTCCTTGGACAACACCTGATGCAAAAGAAGTGACCCATTTAGAGTGTTTTCCCTTGAAACAGAAAAAAGGGGAAATGAGTGAGAATGACCCTGATTTAAGTAATTGAAGAGCCTAGAGAAACAGAAAATCAAAGGTCCACAGGATCAAACATTTGGTCTTAAACACATGCAAACACAAAAGGCTCTTATTATTGCGTACATTCATATTGAGAGATGTAGTAATCACACCTAACAAAAGTCCCAGAAAAAAACATTATGGACTTAAACATATGTTGGATAAATCGCTCTTGAATATCCAGTAACATGGAGTCTTGCACCACCAAGGGCGCTCCATTTACTTTCTTCAGAGGCAGCTTCATGGCGACCAAAGAGCTTTTGTTTCTCTGGCAGTAATTGTTCTCAGTACCTTTTGAAACAACACGAGCCATTTGAAAGAAGCGACAATGTCATGTCTTCAAAATAAATGAAAGTGTAAAAATGACAATAAAACCAATTATTGGTACTTCTGAAGCACAATGACTCCTTTAAACAATCAGCTGACACATTGATCTGGAGATGTTTCTTGACTAAACTATGTATAATTATCTTCATATTTCTGCTTTCTGGTCTAGCAGCAGCTGATCACAGGAATAGAAGAAGCCTCTGTAATCTAAGGATCACCAGTTTTATCCCTATTATGTCACTGTGTCCAAACAGCAGCCATGCATTGAACCGTCTTTGATCATGTTTGTGAATACTCACCTGATCGCTCTGGATAAGGCTGTTAGCTAAATGTCTGAGATGAGATATGAGTCCCTCCCTGAAACTAAAGCAGTCCTTTTACAGTCTTATAGCTGACATGAGAAATGGAGAAAGGAGGTTGGCCAGCAAGTTTTTGACAGAAGTTTGGACAGAAGGAGAGTTGAGAAGTGAGTTCATTTTATCTGGATGGAGTCCCTTCTGCATTGAATCATTTAGTCAGCCAGACATTCGGTCAGTCAGCCAGTTGGTGAGGCAGCCACAGAGTTCACAGTTTGTCTTTTCAGATTCAGTCATTCAGTGAGTTCAGAGGACAACCGCTTAGCCAGTTGACCAGATAGCTACGAATACCTACGAAAAGTAATGCACTAGGATTTGTATATACAGTATATCCCACAAAATCAATTCCTGTCTAATCCACGTAAGTGTGAACCAGGAAGTATGAAGAGTGACAAATGGATTTAGGAAGTCAGGGTGCATTGGTGGGTCAAAAAACACCAGACATTCACCCAGGAAACATATTGTTGGTACACCACTTCTGAAGTTGTTTTAACCCAACCAAGTCTATCTTTTCTTAAACCCAACTTAGTTTTGTTGCCTAAACCTAACCAGGTTGTTTCCTGTGAAGGCAAAAGTTAATTGTGAAAAGACTGTATGCATGTAATGAGCGGAAATTGACATGTGCTGCTGGACGTTCGTAGGAAAAGGCATAAAAAATGAGGAATAACTTTTTGAAAGCTATCATAGGAAGCATTGTATGATATGTTGGTGTGGTCAGTAAGTGGTCAGTGTGCCAGACAGTCAGTTTGTAATGTGTTAGACAGTCAGGTTATCCTGCCAGTTATACAATCAGTCAGTCAATCACAGGGTCAGCTAGATAATGAATTGGTTAGTCAATCACCAGTCAGCTAGCCAGCCAGCCATGCAGCTTGGCAGTAAGTCTGTCTGGCGGGTTCCAAAACAGCCAAGTAGGCCTTTTGTATATTTTCAGAGCTGTACAGGCAGATGTGTGTGTGTACAAGACAGACAGAAAGAGAGGAAGCAAGTAGTACATTTAATGTATAAATTGCCTATACATATAGTACAGTATGTGCCTGTGTGTACTTGGTTTGGTTGTGGACCACCCATAGGCGTACAGAGTCTCTGGGTGAGGCCTGGGCCTGGATTAATTATGGTCCCTGTATGAGGTGGTTTTGTGGCAGGTTGGGGGGTGTGGGGATGGGGTTGTTACACCTGTGAACTCCGTCACTGCAAACCTCAAGCCAGCTCCCTGACATGGAGCGGTAGGTATGTTGGCCAGGGTGAAAATGACTCCCAGCTTTCCCCTCGTCAGGTCCGAGGGGGGAAATCTCACACATATGGTTCATATACTCATTTGTTCGAAAGCAAAGAAACATCAAGAAAGAAATCTACATATGTTTTTAGGAATGAGAAAGTTCTCGCTTTCCAGCTGGATAGGGAAGTGAGAGCAGTTTTTTGAGAAATGCAGTCAGAGTCCCTTGTTGATACATATAAGAGCTGCCCTTTGCCGGGACCCCAGCAGATATAAATGGCGCTTCAATCTCGTCTCCCCGGCGGCGGTGGGTCTTCGGGCGTTACCGAGGGTTTGAGGTGTTTTACCTCATACCGATGCAGATAAATCTGTCACTTGGTGGAATCCGTCTCCGGGCCCCCAGTCGGAGGAAACAAATTGTGGCTTTGGGTTGGAGGGGGTGGGGGGAGGGTCGGGGGGGGAGAGGAGAGGACAGAGGGAACGAGAGAGTGAAAGAGAGAGGGAGAGAGAAGTGACCTGTCAGCCCAACCCATTCATCATCTGGACAAAATGGTCGCCTTCGTCCTTTTCCGCTGACCAGCCAAAACATCCTGTGGTAAGCAAGTTTTAAGGTGACGTTTAAGTGTTTGTGTCGTAGGCGTTCTTTTTGTCTCTTCTTTGCTACCTTTCTTTGACCTTATCAATATTACAAACATTTCCTTTTTTTTCCTATTTTTTGAATGAAAAAAGAATACACGCTTCCTCTGAGTTCATCTCGCAAAGTGTGGTTAGGTCGTCTGTTGCATCCTCTCCCATGGCATATCTAAGAACGCTCCGTGGGCTGGAAATAAGATGAGGTCATTGAAGGCTGGCGTTAATACAGTCAGAACAGTCGTGTGTGGTATTTATAGAACCTGGTGAAACGGCTTCTCTGGTCATTCTTAATTATTATTTTTTTAATATACAGCAGCGCGCCCCATCATCTGACGTTGTACAGTATGTGTGTGTAGCTATTACACGTTGGCATGGTGTGGACCACATTAATGAGGACCTCCAGTTGGAGCGGTCAGGTAGAGTTGGGCCTGTGGCAGCCAACAAGCTGACAGCTTCGCCCTCTGGAGAAAATGGTGAGCCAGTTTGGGTTTGGCAAGACTGCGAGCGTGTGAATTGTTCATACTGCATGTTTTAATATAGAGACACAGAGCACATACGAATAAATGTACAGCAATGAAAATCTGAATGTAGTTTCTCAAGTGATCACAAATATAAAGCCAGAGACATCAGGGGACAAATGCCCATTCTCTGACACAAACAATGTCCATGTCGACTAAATTAAACAAAAGTTTCAAACCCTTCATAATTTAGCTGGTCACAGGTGTCATTAGGCCTGCTGTTGTAAAGCTGGGCAATGCACAATGAATTGTACCTGTGGTGCTGCACGCAGTTGTACACATGAAAACTGAGGAAGTAGTTGTATGTAGAATAAAAAAGAGCCCTTGAGAAATTAAAATCTTGCCTATTTTCTGGCTGCTACACACCTAGCCGCATGGTGTGGACATGCTTATCGGACTGACTGTAAGACAAGCATTTCTGTTTAATAAACTGATACATCTTGGGTAGACTGGATAGCTCAAACACCTCAAAAAAAGTGTACAATTCAAGACGGATTGCAATTTAAAGACTCAAACCGCTTCATGTAATGATCTTTGTCGATATAAGAGCAATGTGGGTGAGCGATAATAAAAAAAAAAAAACTCTGTCACCCATAGTTCATAAATACGATTCATCCATATGTTTGCGTTATGTTTATGGATGGTTGTAAGGTCAAAAGAGATAAAATGTTATGTGGAGATGCTAGGGCTGGGTGATATGGCCAAAGTCCTCTATCCCAAAATAGATAATTTCATATCTTTTTTATTGCAAATTTCTTGTGAGTTTTTCATCTGCAATTTATGCAATATTTGCAGTAGTGTGTTTGCAAAAACTTTTTTTATACACCCAGTTTACACACTGAAATAAAATCAAATAGTACTGTAATTTTTGCACTATAAGGCCACTTAAAATCGCCCAACTGTTTAACTCAGACACTGATGGTGAAGGATTTGATGGATTTGTGGAAGAGGAATGAACTGAAAAGTGAGTGTATTGTTTTGTATTTCATGTGTTACAACTGAAAATGTTGAAAGTTATTGAAGTTATTGAGTTATTAAATGAACTGAATAAAGTTTGACTTATCTGACCGTTTTGTTTCGCTTAATATTCCTTACAATCCGGTGCGCCTCATAGTGCGAGAAATACGGTAAGCAGATAACTGAGGAAAGTGTACCTATACTATTTAAACACGTATAAATACACACATATTCACATCTACATACACCCTCATATACAGTAAGAAAAAAACTGTATATCATGATATGGAATGTTTTCTGGTAATTGAGTAGTCTATATGAAGTAACCACAAGGTAAAACCCATTGTTGTAAATAGACTTGCATTTATTTGAAGTGCTTTTCTGGTTTTCCGACCACTCAAGGTGCTTTACACTACATATCAGCATTCACCCATTCACACACACATTTATACATCGATGGCAGAGGCCGCAATGCAAGGTGCCAACCTGCCCATCAGGATTTAATCCAAATACTCATTCACAGATGGCACAGCCTTCGAGAGCAATTCGGGGTTAAGTATCTTGTTCAAGGAAACTTTGACAATGTGACCGGAGGAACTTTCTGATTGGTAGATGACCTGCTCTACCTCTGAGCCACAGCCTTGTATACTCAGGTAAATTTAATACTGTAGTTGACAAATGAAAAGAACGGAGTATTTTCTCATTTTAAGAATTTGAGTGCAAAATTAACAACACTTTTAAGTGAAATTATGAAGGAAAAAGAACTACAGTATAGGACCAGTCCATATTGTGACAGAAACAATAGTTATAATAGACATTTTGATATTGTTTTGACAATATACTGTATATCATCATATTGGCCAGCCTGAGGAGATGAAATAGAAAATAACAGGAAGCATGTCTCCAGATCTTGAAAAATATATCGGGTGCCAGGCAGCAGCATGAACAAAAGGAACAAAATCTCCGGCACTCTCAGATAAAGTGTCTTCTTTTATTATACAGGGCAAACCGTTTGGGCTAAAAGCCGTCATCAGCGACGAAGGCTTTACTGGAGATGCATACTGGAGATTTTGTTCCATTTATTTCAGCCCTAGGAGATGGAAATCTCAACTGGATTTTATCCAGATACGAGACACTTGAAGTGGTAATGGGACCTTAGATGTTGTGTCAAGCTCTTAGTTTGAAGCTTAGTATTTGTTGCACAGTTTCCATCTCTTATGAACGAGAAACACAAAGTTGATGAGTCTTTAGATTTTGTGTTATTACATGTTCTGATATATCTCTGATTGTTGTTGTTAGTCCAGTGCTGGAGTGCACCACATAATACACCAAAAACATCAAGAAAACAACTGACTTTTTTTTTTTTTAAAGGATATTTAAATTATTTAAGCTTTAGTCCTTAAAAGGTGTCTTATTGTTTCCTTGTAATATTATGGGCTACCATGTGGTGCAGTTTTGCTTTTTCTCTTCTTGCTGTTATTCTTCCTCAATAGGAAAGTCAGCTAAATGCAAATTTTGCTTATGCTGCTGTATTTTCTTTTTCAAAATGCACAGAACAGATCTAAAGCTTTACAAATTCAGAATGTCTGCATAAGTCCAAAGCAAAGCACCTGAATCACATACACTTCAAAACAATACGCCATATATCTCCACATTCATGTACAGTGTGTGATGACTGATGGGCTTCAGTGATGGCCTGTCAATAAGCAGCATGGGCAGGAAATAAAGAGACCCCCCCCCCCCACACCTTTCCCCAATAGGCTGCAACATAAAGAGAGGTGGGGTGGTGGTTAGGGTGGGGTGAGCAGATAGATCATAGTAACAGCCAATAATAAATGGATCATGCTTCTATGTTTTTAAAGCCAGTGGCAGCTGTATTGAATGGGAAACCTTGTGTGGGGGAGAAAATAGAGGTTTATTGATCAGACACAGCATGTCGGGTGGAGTGGTTGGGGGGTGGGGGGTTTGAGGCCCGTCGACCTCCAGGAAAATGATGTTCTCTCTGAGTTTTCTATTTCATAGACAACCAAACCCCCACCCTTCCACACACACTTCAAGTCACGTCCGGTTCGCTGCCACACACACACACACACACACACACACACACACACACACACACACACACGCATAAACACACGCTGTGTTTTTGAATAGATGGGTAGATGATGAGGAGGCCTTTAGGCTGCGGCTACATAGAGCCGCGGCAGTGCTCATTTCAGATGTTTGTTTGTGTTAAAGGTGAGGTCAAATTTGGATATTTTTGCACCTATCTTTGTTATTTTTCTCGTGGTTATTCAGGGTGCTGCAGAGTATGGCTGTAAGTGAAAACTTCCGCAGTGCTAAAGGGAATTGTTGTCTGGCTGCAGAAAGGAGCACCTCTCTCCCTCGACCACTGCAGACTGTGCAGAAATTTTACCTTTGGTTTTGAAAGTTAACCAACTTTGGAGGAAGTGAATACTGAGATACAGAACAACCAACATAGCTCGGCACAAAAATGCTCAACACAAACTCGTCACATACTGCCGCTTTGTTACGCCCCTTGGCATCACTTTAGGTTTTGGCATTAAAACCACTTTAGTTAGGTTTAGAAAGAAACAACACAGTTGGGCTTAAAACTGTTACATTTGTAAAGTGAAAATGAAACTGGAAGTTTTGAACACAGATGAACAGCTGATTGTAATGTGAAAGTGAAACTTAAAACACGGGAAACAAACAGCGGACACTATCAAGTCAGGTAAAAGAATTCAGTGAAAAGCTCATCCAGATTCATCTTGTTAAGATTTTTGGCTTTTTCACTTTGATTTTCCTGTAAATATCAGGTAAATATCATGTATATGTCATGGCTAGTCCATTCGCTGATCCATTGTCCATTATACCTCACTGTTAAAAACTTCCATTTCATGTTTTTATTTTCCAAATTTCACTCATCATTCGGCCAAAGTACCTGACCAAAAATGCTGCAACTTGGACAGACGAAATACATTCAAGCCTCACACTTTCTCTCTTACATGATTTGATTTAAAAAATGTTAGGCGCCACTCTCCCTCCATAAAACATTTGACATACTGATGGTGCGGTGGCTATTTGATTTGCAGAAATGTACGTATTTGTTTTCTCAGTTGCCTTCGCCAAGCTCGAATTCCGAAAAGGATTTTCTCTCATTTGTCTGTCCTTTCTTTTCCTGGTATTATTTTTCGTTCCCTCTCTCTTTCTCTCTCTCTCTCTCTCTTTCTCGTGCTCGCTCCAAAACCCCAGTCGCATGCAGACTGGGTCGTCGACCAATTTAAACAGCAAGGTTTTCGGCAGCTAAACGCCGGCTAGCAGGAGTGCTGTGGTCTCTGCAGTACTTTGTCTGTGGCCACACAATTAAGGATTTAGGTGTGGCGATAGGAAGAATGTGGAAATCGGATCCTGGCAGCCCACACCCTACTAACTCTCTGTTTCTTTCTTTCCCTTTTTCTTTTACCACGTTCCTCCTGTTCTTTCCTGTCTTTGTAAGTCTTCATCTCTCTTGTTTTTTTCTCTCCATCTTTAACTTTTTTTTCTCACTCCCGCCCTCCTCTCCTCACCCTCCAGTCTCTGTCTTATTCTTCTTTACCCAAATGTCTTTCCTCTCCACACTTCCTTATCTTCCGTCTCTCTTCTCAGCATGTCTTCCTCTTTCTTTCGCCGATCACAATCCCCAATTTTATTCCTCCACTCTTCCTGTTTCAGCTGCACATTGAACCTACGACTCCACTCATCTGGCTGGAACGAACCCTTTTCCTCTTTTCTTCCGCTTCCTCTCCCCACAGACACTGAACCTGGAGAGAGAGAGAGAGAGAGGAAGAGGATGGTAGATGGAGATGGAGAGAGAGAGAGCAGGAAGTAAATGAAGGAAGTCGTTTTAAATTGGGAAAATGACAGACGTAGTGAGGGATTTCATTCTGCATGTAAACTTATCAGGTTTATTTAGGAATAGTTTTAGTTGAATCATCTCACCATGACACTCATGACATTTTAAAACCGGTTTCTTCTAACAAAATTTCATTTCTTATATCCTGAAGTTAGTCTGCCAAGTGTTGCTGCATCATAAAATTGCTTGCCAAACTTTTTAGACATTTCTATGCCATGTGAAACTAAAGGATTGTATAGTTATATGCTGTATTTGTATGAAAGTCTCTCTGGTTGTTTGTACCCTATATCTGAACAAATCCGTGTATACGCAGACATAGTGTAACATGCCATCTGTAACCTGTGCAACAGCAATGGGAACCTATCCATCAAACAGGACCTCATTGGGGCCTTCCTGTTACAGGATTTTTTTTTCCACTTCACCACTGAGTTGACCTTTGTTTAAACAGATGTAAGGTATCAGTATGAAAAGGTAAATGCCAAGTTAACAACTTTCTCGATTAATTGTTCACAGCTGAAATATAATCAGTTTACTGTCATAGTGGTGTAAAGAAACCAGAAATATTCACATCTAAGAAACTGGAATCAGAGAAATTTGACTTTTTTTTTTCTTAAAAATAACTCTGATTAATTGATTATCAAAATGATTTATTAATTAATAGTTGATTAATTTAATAGTTGACAACTAATTGATTAATCCATTAATCATTGCAACTCTAATGCTATAATGCTAATTTTGCACACATGCACAAAAGATATACATGTGTGTATTCAGAAGTAAGCACATTTCTAACAACATGCACACACAAATATTAATGTACATGCTGAAGTATAATAATAACAGAAATGTAT
Organism: Pterois miles; assembly: GCA_947000775.1. Taxonomy (NCBI): domain Eukaryota; kingdom Metazoa; phylum Chordata; class Actinopteri; order Perciformes; family Scorpaenidae; genus Pterois; species Pterois miles. The sequence continues at coordinate 2,912,239 of CAMQGK010000552.1, forward strand.
AAACACACAAATTAATAAGAACTAGCACATGTACAAATATAATCAGATGGATTGGACAAATACACTGATTAAAAAAACAACATATAAGCCATGTTTCTACCAAGCTGTCCAGTTCAGTTCATTACACATTACATTGGTTATTTTTGCTTTTCCATAAGCAAAAGTTGAGAACCGCTTCATTCTTGGTAGCACCTTGGTCGAGGTTCCAAGCAAGCTGAGTCAATACTGGAAGATGGAGTTAAAACACTGCAGACTGGTTTGAGAGTATTATCACTAGCACAACTCTGGACATCCTGCACAAACCACCGTTCTTCCACCGTTTTTAATGATGAATTCCCTCAACATAAATTATTAAAAATTGCAGCTAGCAAAACTGCACCTTACACTCTTTGTACACTATGCCATATGGTTGACAAATATCATGGCATATGCCGTCGCTACGGCGATCAGCTAAGAATCCCGCCTACACTGAGAGGTACTATGTACAGTATGTACAATAACCACCATCACCGTCCAACGTTCAAGCTATTCCCGCATATGGTGTATTGATGGTGGTGGTAGATGATCAGTTGGTGATCTTGTGATTGTGAAGGCCACAGGATGGGATTCACATCATTGTCACACTCATCAAAACAGTTAATTCCCCCCATGGCAGCATCTGCATTCATTATAAGTATTTCTCCACTTATTCATACATTAATATAACATAAAATAGACAGAATGAAACCCATGCATGTATATTTTAGATACTAAATTGTCTGACTGTCACTGCCTGTACTATATCTTACAAAATCCATGCATACACATACATATACACATGCACACACATACGTTGTGACTCGAAGGCTCAAAGGGACTTGAACTGCACCTCCCTAATGCATCACTTGCTGACAAAATGCTGCCTGCAAGAAGCATTTCCAAAGAAAATTCCAGCATGGGCCAAATAAACTGCTTCAGCTATGACTTATCAAACCCACAACAAGACCATTCTGCCGTTTGACCCATAAACTTTCCCCATTATCCCCCAGACTGTCACCAACTTATGATCCATGCTCCATAAAACCCCTTCATTCATCACCTCCAATTAAATCAATTATCATTCCTGGGAATGGATCCCGACAAATCACAGCAGTCGATGGGCAGGTAGGCTCGGGGCAGTGGGGGCATTCGGACAGGCAAAATGAGACAGCGGACAGATAGAGTCATCCTTCATACTAAGTGGGATTGTCCTGACGCAGGCTGAGATAGACCCCGAGGTGTAATGGACCTCTTTGCCTTGACTTCCTCTGGCCTCAGCGACAGCGTAGGGCGGAAAGCAGACCTGGGTCAAACAGCGGCTGAATAGTTTGGATCCAAAGTGAAATAGCTGCCATTTTAAAATTAAAAAAATGATTGATGCCACAAATCTCAAAATGTGCATTCATTTTTAAAGCTGCACTGTTAACTTTTCATATTAAATAACAAAGTAAACAGGAAATATTCATAAGACTTTATCTATTAATGTGCATGTGCCTCCACCATCCTCCTGATTCTGGCATTTCAATGTTGGGAATGTTTTGGGTGTAAATTATATGCTGTTGCTACTAAAGTGATGCCAGAGCAGTGAAGTCATTCCAACAACAATGAATAGATAATAAAAGAGGGAAGTTTCTTGAGGAATAAAACATGTCAAGCTGGTAAAACTGTGAACAGATGTATTCAGTATTTTTAAATGGAGAATTACTCTATTGACTCATGCCTGTACTGAAATTTTCCTGACACTAATATTTTCAAAATGATTAAAAAGCAAAGATAGTCACATGTTATGGTGTAAGGTAAAAGGAGAGTGTACTGTATATAAATCCATATTCAACAATCTCTCCAAAGTTTTGGCACTCTGGAATTCTGATGGACAGGAGCGCCGGATCACACTGTCAATCACTGCACTCAGTTTATTAACAGCGTTTTGGTCCTCAAGCATTCATCAGAATAAACATAACTAGCATAGCATGAGTTTATGGTCTCAATCACTAGTTTCAAGTCTTCTTTAATACAGCATGATGTTAATTCAGTAAATTATGGTCCCCTTTATAATAAAATAGATGATAAAGCAGGGTATGCTTTAAGGTGTGACTACCTTGTGATTGATTGCTACCTTGGTGTTGGCCAGTCTTGGAACTGTCTCTGTTTTCGTCTTATAACCCTGTCACAGTGTGTTTTCTGTTCATGATAAGTTAATTGTAATATTTTTGGTCGTCTAAAAATGTCTGATTCTGCATCCAAGATAGCAATGGCCAAAATGCTGATCTCGAGGCTTCAAAACAGCAGTCCTCTACCAGTAAGTAACGCTACTGTGACTATGTCCACTTCTTACATACAATTTATGTTGAATACTGAAAAGGTCAAAGTAGATGGGAGGAAAACCATGGTCTACAGTACCAAAGTCATGCACTTTTTACACCCTGTTCACCATTCTAACAATATGTAGCCACATACTGCTATTGAAAATAATGTCATCCAGGCAGCAAAAGGAGATAAAGGAAAAATGCTCCAGGTACACGTGCACACAATTCACAGGAGACTCTGCTGCTTGTGTTTGCTTGCTTTGTGTTCTGAGTTTGTGTCAGCACTGTCAGGTATATCTAACCATCAGCTACATTCAGGAAATCACTGACAAGCAAAGCTTTTAACTAGCAAGTGAAGCTGATGTTGGAGTTGCTCCCTCTGCACAGTGTCAGTGTTTATAGGATGCAGCAGCTAGCTGGTCCTATATACCGTCCTTATTGTGCAGTATAAAAGTAGGACAATATACAGATCCAGTTGTTCCTTTCTGACCTGAACATAGTTCACGTAACAACTGGCTCAGCGCAAAACAGCATCTTGACAAACAATTAGCACTGTGAGTTTATGTGCTATATAAACTCAACCCTTTGTTGTATTAATCTAATAATAAGTGATAAAACACATTGGAACTACAGGCCTCATATCCATCAGATTATTACAGCTTTCTCACTACAGCCTCTGTTATGTCATATTTTAAACATGCTCTGTCTCATTTGTTCCCAAAAAAGAGGGTCGCAGGTTCGATTCCGGCTTGGGGCTCTTCTGTGTGGAGTTTGCATGTTCTCCCCGTGCAAGCGTGGGTTTTCTCCGGGTACTCCGGCTTCCTCCCACAGTCCAAAGACATGCTGTTTAGGTTAATTGATGACTCTAAATTGCCCGTAGGTGTGAATGTGAGCGTGGTGAATGGTTGTCTGTCTATATGTTGTCTGTCTCTATGTGCCCTGCAATGGACTGGCGACCTGTCCAGGGTGTACCCCGCCTTCGCCCAATGCCAGCTGGGATCGGCTCCGCCCCCCCCCCCCCCCCCCCCCCAATGTTTTTTAACATTTCAGTTTAAACATGTTTTTCATCTGGCTTTTATTTTTTTCACTTTTTAATTTTCATTTTCTTTTATACCACTAGCATATTGCCTGTATAATTTTATGACTATACGTCTTGCTTTCATCGTCTAAGGACTTTCTAATTTTTATTATAGCAAGAGGAAATTGTATTCTTGGCAGACAACTGCAGTACCCTTCAGTCTAGTTTACTGTCATGTATGACAATAACTGATGGATGGCCAAGGGCATACAGCAGACCGTGAAGATGTTAAAGTTGAGTTCTTGCATCTGCATCAACTTGTCATTTCCATCAAAAAGAAAACAGTAACTTTCTGTGGATTTACAGTTTTCATCCAATAACAGCAATTTGTTCCAGAAATATCCAGAAGTGAACAGCGGGAGCACAAAGAACGCAAACCTTGGTCTTAAAATGCCTCATTGGATGAAGAGAAATGCGAACAGAGAGTCAGCCAAACAGAGAGAGAGAGATGAGAACACATGGGGTAAAAGGGATTTCCTGAGGCGATGGTATCAATACGTTTAACATGTCCTCTCTGTTTTACTATCGCACCACTGGGTTCCCACCCTCCTTCCCCACATAAAACACATCATCGAGTCCTTCCTGTCCTCGGCAGCTTGCAAAGATGTTGACGGATGTTGGTTCGGACTCAAGGATGGGGATGGTTGCCAAAAGTTAAGTCTTATCTTCTCCTTAACTTGCGTCATGATTGAGAAAAAAAAAAGAGGAGAAAAGAAACACCACAAGGATCACAGGTCTACAACATGTACGGTCATTTTATAATACAATAACATTTTATCGAGTAAGGATACTCCCAAGTAGGGAAAGAGCTGCAAATGTATGACAATTGTCATGTCTGTACTTCTGACTGATTGCTTGAGACAGCAATGGGAAACAGAGACAGTTTACGTCTTGCTGCAGTTTCCAAGAGCCACACATACATCTTTGCAGGTAGAGGTCTATAGCATTATCTGCGCCAAACAGTGAATACTTGGTTCAACGCATTCTTAATCCCAACTCGTCAAATAACGAGGCTTGGTCAGTGGCCCTACGCTTCAAACTATGACGCTCTAGGCACCCCTCTAGCATAGGCAACAAAACTACTTGATTTAGGAAAACATCATGGTTTGGCTTAAAATAAATATTGATATGGTGAGTAAATTTATTTTAGTAGTCAACATAAATTAGTCAACATTGACTTGTTTTCACACGGAACACAAAAGCGGTCTTCTAGGTGAAAATCATTTTGTACCTTGTGTGAAACCAGAAGTCAACAATGATTGATTTGTCATGTAACTTCTGTACTTAAGTTACACCACTTGAAGGCCATGAGTGTTTCCTAAACCCAACTAAGGAGTTTTGTGACCGAAACCTAAAGCTGTTTCCTGTGAAGACGGAAGTGTATTTTGAAAAGACTATGTATATAATGAGTGGAAATGGACCCATGTTGCTGGACATTCATAAGAAAACGTATGAAAAATCAGGAATAACTTTTGGTAAGATAACATTGGAAGCATTGTATGAGAATACGTTGGTTTGTTTCCATCCATACCAGACACGGGTTGGTTTGGTGTTCTTCTTACTGTGTTATTCTACTGACATATTTAGAGTAGAGATGGTCTTTTCAGGTATAGTGTTCATAACGTTTTAGTGCTATGAAGGATTGACACATCTTGGGTATCTAACATGTGACCTCTTGTTTCCTTAATGACTACAACCATGTACTAAATTAAAACAGTCCATCTTTTATCTCTTTGCAAGTAATAATAATAAAAAAAGCATGTTGCTACACTGCCCTTAATGGTTTGTATTCTGAACAACCATTCATACCACAGAGAAGTCAATTTTAAGTCAAATCTAACAAATCAATCTTCCAAATATCAAAAGCATTTCCTGTTTCTGCCACAGACACCTGTCTAAGTACCAGGCAATGTCAATACTTTTCCAGGTTAAAGCCCTCTGATGAATTTTACAGTACATTATGCTCTCTCTCTCTCTCTCTCTCTCTCTCAGACACGTTAACTAGGAGATTTTAATAGATTTTTTTTTTCTTCAAAGTATTTTCATATTGTAAAAGCGATTAACTGTATTGATTTGTGATTAATATCCGCCCGTTGGTTATAATGAGTTTCTGTTCTCAAGCAGTACAAGAGAGAAAGGGGGGAAGAGAAGAAAACAAAAAAACAACATAAACAGAGCGAAAGATAGAAAGACAGAGTGATAGAGAGAAACTGAAAAGGAGAAAAAGAAAAGGGAGGGAGAGTGAGGTTGAGGCCTGTGGTGGATTGTGGGTTGGGGCTGCTGCTGCCTCAGCATATCAGCCGACCGGTCTAGCCTGAGGTGATATGTTTTCCTCAGGAAATATCTGCGGAGGCTAGTGGGTCCAGTACTGGGAACCCTGCCGGCTGTGAGCAGCCAGGGAGGGTGGGGGTGGTGCAGGGAGCGGGGCTGAGGGCTTAGAGCTGCCCCAGGAAAAGACTCCCTTCCTGGGGTAGAGACGGGAGTGAGGCGGGCTGAAAAACAGAACATGACAGGGCTTTGACAATGTTGTCATGCAAGGTGTATACACTGTAGGTGCCGAGTGGTGAAAATGAATTAGACAAAATGAGCACTTAAATTCTTTTGAACATATTTTTCTGGTTAAATTTTGGGCCAGCGAAGCCTTTTTTTTTCCTTTTAGTGATGGAAAACAGATTTTTTACTGACGTCTATGTAACATTTAACAACTGTGTTTTAAATATGTATGGGGGTCACAAAACTCACTCAACACATCAATACTCAAGTAAACTTTCCAAAAATTATGCAGTGATATGTTTTACAAAATGCAAGTTATTTACATATTTGAGCTTTCTGTCAAATAGCGCATACTGTAGTTACATGCGGCTTGATCCTGAGCATAGAGGAATGCTTTCAACACAGAGAAGAACCATGCTTGCTATGCTTGGCTAATTCCCAATTAAAAGAAATAAACCCTTCAGATGGGATGGTTACCACGTCCATGTCTGTTTAAATAAAGTGTTTATTATGCCATTCTGCATTCCAAAATTAATTTTTCACCACTGGAAAAAGTGTATCGTCTTACAAAATAAATAAAAACAGAAAATTTAAAAGCAAGGTAATTGAAACTCTTGGCTGACAAAATGAGAATCCCATTACAGAGCGGATTTAGATTTGGAGACACTGAACAATAAATGTTTGACAATGATTTGTTTTCATTTCAAATGATGTGAAACACACTGCTCCCGGTGTAATTAAAACGATTTATTTTAATCTGATGAGTCTGCATGTCTAGACTATTCCCCATTATCTGGTACTGGTCTCTGCTGTAATGTCAGTGTTTTCCAGGAAGTATTTGAATAGTTTATTAACTATTTCCCACCTGATATACAGACCTCATAATTAATACGTGAAGGATAATAAAGGAAAAAGGCTCCAGACTGGGAAAGAAAACTCATGTTCAGCTCTCCAGAGTCTACAAACCCCCCCTACAGCAAGTCCATCTGTTACATGTGTGTATGTAGATACAGGTGTGTGTGGATGACAGTGTGTATTTTTGTGTATGTATGATGTGCATGGGCTCATGTCAGTTAAAAATCTATGTGAATATGTGTGAGTGTGTCCTGTAATACCTCCCCTGTGCAAATTCTAGCAGAAGACTTCCAGGATCCCCATGTGTTGATCACGGAGGGATAAGGTAGGAGATTATGCCTGGATTTCCATGTTTCAAACTTCATTAGACAGCCGGAAAAGAGAAGCAGAGAAAGTAGCTCCCACATAGACACATAACATACAGTCACAACCACACACAAGCACACGTTGTGTATATATATCCTCAAATGGGGCGTACAGTACACATTGTTAAGAAAGCATTCAGTGTTTGCATTTTGAATTCTGGGATCTAATCATGATTTTATAAGAACCATATGAGGAGTTACTCTTGAAGGAAAGCAGGTGACAAGTTCTTTGGTGAGATAAACTTCAATATTATAGCCAGGAATCTGTCTTTTTAGTAAATCATTTGCAAAAAATAATTTTCTTGCCGTCAATGGTGTCTTGGAGATAATGCTGGTGAGCAATGTGTATTAAAGTGACATATTTTTCCATTAGTAATTATAGTTTAATACAAATTTCAATTTTTGGTAATGTAAGTTAGGTCTGGGTGATATGGCCAAAATGTTGTGTCATGTAAAAGCCATTACAAATGTCATTAACACTATATAGCACAATATTATATGTTTTCTGGTAATTCAATAAATAAATATTCTATTTTTAAATGCTGCTGTGTGAATTTAATACTCGACAAATGAAAAGTACAGAGTATTTTCTCATTTTATGAGCTTGAGCACAAAATGAACAGTTTTAAGTGAAATTATAGAGAAAAAAAAACATGAACAGGCCTAGATTATATCGCAATAGGAACAATTTAGAAAAAACATGTGATGGACATTTTTACATTGTTTTGACAATACAATATAAATATATACTGCCATATTGCCTAGCACTACTTTAAGGATAATTTTTGATGCTATATGCATTAATATAACTGTATTTTTCTCAATTAAAAATTTCAGTGTAGGACTTTTACTTGTTACAGAGTATTTCTACACTGTGGCTACTTTTACTTACTTTGGTATGTAATGCATTATGGCACCAAAGCAGGAGGGAAAGCTGTTGTTCCAGTGAAAACAACAGTAAAGCTTTTAGGGTTTCTGACTATAGCAGGTGATGGAAAGAGTGTAAGAGAAAAATCAGTTTTGATATTAACTCTGTAGAGTTTTTGACCGCTGGTAGCGCTATGAAGCTATAATGTTAAGAGTTGGTGCCTGTTTTTGCATCTTGTGCTTATGCAGGAGGACTCCCATGCACAGTCTTGGCATTTGTTTCACACTATTCCACTGACGAAGAAATACTGCAGTACTCTAACAAAGGCAGGCAACAAAAACTGTGAGTAAGCAAACATGGATATAAACCATTTAGGTTACAAATTACTGAACATATCAGCTTTGCAAATGTTGCTAATCAGGCCTCAATGATACACTCAATGCTCACACAAACCTCATAAGTAGATGGTGACATCCTCTTTATAACATCATGCAACAGTATTGCACCAACCACACTTTTGAAGTGTGATAAAGGTTTACAGTTGTTGTGACCTGAGACTCATTTATTTACAGTAATTATACGAAAGACTCAGTTTTATCTCAATATCCTCATTAGTCGCCATGCATATCCTGGTTTCTAGGTGTTGCTATTTAGGAAACAAGCAAAGTTTTCCTCATTGACGGGTTGTTTACTGTGAGATGAAGCCAAAGCGGGTGAATGACTCAGTGTTTGGAGGATCTTCTTGTGCTACTCAAACAATGCAAGCAGCCAGTAAATAGGGAAAATATGTGTCGCTGTAGCGTATCAGTATATTCATGTCTTTGTGTGTGGGTGCAAGTGAGCGTAATCAAAAATTTTACATTGTTTTCTTTGGTATTTGTGTGCAGATCAGTTTGGATAAATGCATGACTCTAGTTTTGTGTGCAATCATGCACAAAAATCTCAATTATCGTTTGTTTAGAAATTATTTATTTAGACGTTAGACATTGCATGTCAAAGTGTGTAGGAAGGAAACAAATTACACCTTCATTATTTGTTTGTATGTGTTGCTGGTCTAGTTCCTCCTGGCTATCTCAGGAAGAGATAGAAAGTCCAGGTCCAGTCTTGATCGATGTGCTCCTGTGTTTAGAGGAAGCAACATGTGTGTGAATGTGTGAGTGTGCAGGGTGTGCGTAGGGAAAGGGGAGCAGTTATTTTGGAACTGTCCAGACGGAAATGGGACCGAACCCAAGGAGGATGCAGATAGGGTTGTCAACACACACACACACACACACACACACACACACACACACACACACCTACACACACACATACACGCACACACCTTCATGAGTGCTCCCACATACAACAAAAATAATGTGTGAAGCTACATTGTGGTTGGATCGCGTTGACAGTTGCCTCATTACTGTGCAAACAATGACCGCACTCACACGCGATCACACAAACACACACCTGCATCTGAGTTGGGCTATGGGCCAACAATTAAATGATAATGAAAGATAAAAGAAATGTTTTAAGTAATAGCACAGTACAAGTTTACCCCCTAACTCTGACACTGTATCTCTCTCACACAAACCCCATGTCTGAAGCTGAATAATGATGGAGTATAGAAGTTTTATGTGTTCATAGAAGACTCCTAAACTTTCTAAACGTTAGAAGTCCTGCTCCACATCACATCCATCCATATTCTCAGCTCTAGTTAAGTATCTATGAGTATTAATTAGACCAAAGTTGATAGCCAATATGTTTGAAGGTTGCTAGCATAATCATCCATCATATAATGTAGAAAATCATATCTCTTTCATATCATAGCTGGAAGCTGGGAAACACACACGCCACACACACACACACACACACACACACACACACACTGTACACGTTCCAACTATAGACTATATATAAACGCGAACGACATGACAGCTCCTCAAAAGTGAAGCCAAAACATCTGGATCGCCCCCTGGTGGCTGGCTTCAGTATAGGTCATTAAATCTACCTCCTCCATGTTAGCGGATGGGACATGGACCAAAATAAAAAGTCAAAATACACGTCAAATACATTTTTTCCCAAAGATGGTTTATGTTATTTTAGGTAGTTCTTATCACGCTGATGTATGTTCAAGTGTTCATTTTTCTGATAGGTTTGGTTCATTTTGATGCTCTAAAAGGGGGGTGAGATGTCATGATTGGCAGCTGTGAGTCTCTCTCACTGAAAAGCTGTGGCTGCGCTCGGCTTGTGATTGATTCGAGTGAGTGACCTCGATACCTCGGCTCCACTGCCCGATCACTACTGCGCAGACTCTGACTCCAAATGATGTCAAAATCTCAAGATGGCAGCTCCCATATCTGGGATACTTTGGCTTGCCTTCTGTACAGTGGCAGCAGGTCTTTATATAAAGTATGGCTCAGGCAGGATCTGCCTCATCTCTCCATTATGTCTCAACCCAAACCCTTATAAATGAATTTCTGAATTTGTCCAACTGACAAAACACATACAGCCGCTTGTTTAACATCTGAAAACCTGCTGCTTTGGTGAATCAGAATGAAAAGATAAGAGGTTAAAAAAGGAGGGTAAACGCCCTGGTTTTGTGTGTGATGCTCCATTAAACAGGAAAGATACAAATATCTTCCAGTATCATTTTCTATGTAGGTGGTTGGTATTCTTAGTTCATTCATGTGTTATTTTTTTATTTGCCTCGAGAGAGGGGATCGTAAATCTCTCCAGGAAAAGTCAAACTGGAGGAGTTTTTTCTGCTAAAAATACTGTTGGTTTCCCTCGTCAGGAGTAAGAGGGCTTCACGTGTGGTCTCACCTAAAAGAAAAGAGTTAATATCACAGCTGGAAGGTGGCAAACATTGTGGTTCGTGCCCAAACAGAAACAAAGTCTCAAACCTTCCCAATACAGAGGTAAAAGAGTATCTTGTATCTTTTGCTCTCTTGGATTGCAGAGATATGTATTTGCTGACAGCTTTTGAGGAGAGCTGCACCTTTTCATATGGATCCCGCATCTCTAAAAGAGGCAGCCATGAGGAGTGTTTGCTTGCAGCCAAACCTCCCCTCTTTTTGTCCTTTGAGAATCCCCCCCACCGGCATCTCTTCATATCCAGTCCAGCGTCATAAGTGGTGGTCGAACCACAATGTTTTCTCAGGGCGGTTGGTTACACTGTTCTCCTCCCGTGGTTGCAAGACCATGGCAGGGGAAGAAGCTTGTTCAACATGTTTCCCCTTTTATAAAAAAAAAAAAAAAAATGTCTGCTCCCTCCCTCCTTCTCCAATACCACCCAAGTGTTGGGGAGCCTCCTACGCCAAGTGGGGGAAGGCAAAATGTGTCCAGAATGAATCTTGTGACATCACATGATTTAGACTGCTTCAAATACAGACTGTGGTGGTCCATAATCTGGGATGCATTAGGACTATCCAACCACAGAAGAAGAACGTTGTTCCACAAGACAAGAGAGATACAAGCATTTAAATACACAGAGGAGAGGAGATTCTTCAGGGAATATGTTCTAAAGCGATTTGCTGCTACTGTAGTTGGTCATCTTCTCTTTTGACTAAATCAGTGTTTAATTTGACAACTGTATTTTAAGAGGTTGGGAAACCTAAAAGCAGCAGACTGGGTTCTTGACTTTAGTTTGACTTGGGACCAAGAATGTTGCATCTCTTATGATCTAATGTTCAAGGTTACAGAAATCACAATAACCTCACACAACCTGTTCTCACTCCCAACTTGTCAAATACCGCTGATTGGCCAGTGCCCCTTGGCATTGGAAACCGACGTACGGTTAGTAAACCCAACCACAGCATTATTCAAAGGTCGGAGCAAGTGACGTGGTATTCATGGCACGAGAGTCCGCTCATGGAGGGTGGGAGGAGTGATGGATGGGTCACACAAACACCACGACTCAACCAGGAGACGGAGTGTTTGTGTCCCGCGTGAAACTAAAAGTAACGTTGACTTATTTTGGCACGTGAGTCACTAGTCAGTGAAGTTAACATCAAAAACAATTGTTTCCTAACCTTAACTATGTGGTTGTGTTGCCTAAACTTAACTTCCTGAGAAAACGTAAGTTTATTTTGAAAGAAACTATACATATAGCAACATATGTTAACATACCACACCTGACATGTCCAAAAAAGCATTATACTACCCATTATAGCAGCGTGAAGATTGCATACACTCATTTGGAGGGCCAAAGAAGCTTTATTAATGACCATTGTAGTCTACCAAAAGCATCCATGTAATTTGACTGATTAAAAACCATCATGACAAGTCAGACTATCTTATATGGAGTCATAAATTTTCTATGAGCACAGGTGGAACTTCTCTTCCTCATCTGTCTGCAGCTTCTCCACTTACTGGCTGTGGATGATGGGTTTGGATTTTGACACGAGTCCATCCTGATTAACTAAACAAACCGAACATTTCAGAGCATGGCTCTCCAAGGCTGAGTGGGTCGGCCTACAGAGCCCAACACATTGCACCACGTTCGTTCGTAGCACTGCGGTTACAATGTGTGTTCGTCATTCTCTACTACCCTTCAGTGATACAGGCTATGAGGCAATGCAGACATTAAAAATGCACCCCTCCTCAACGATCCAATCTGTCACCGTGGTTATTGCAGTCTTGGCCACAATGGGACTGACCTTCACCAAAACTCAATGGATCTGTATGACACACACATACCAATCCATCCACGAAATCACCAGGCTTTGCCATCAACAAGCTCATCGAGTGTATCACCTCACTATTACATGAAAAAAAAAAAAAAAAAAGAAACTATCCGGTGGTGAACATATTAGTCACTAATAATAAATTTGTAGATGTATATGTATGTACAAATAAATGAAGTGCACATAAATATTTTCTCCAGGTTAAAATTTTTAAAGTTACAAACAAGTGTCAACCTTGTACTTACTAACAAATTTAAAGGTCCCATGTTTTAAAAAGTAAGATTTTCATGTCTTTTATATTCCAAAGCAGCTTTAAGTGATATATAAATACTATGATTGAAGTATTGAAACACTCAATCCATAGAGAGCTACAAAGCCTTTTTTCAGAAACAAGCTGGCAGGGTTTCTGTCCATTTGTGATGTCACAAATATACAAAATTTAGACCATTTCACTGTTTGAAACATAAACTTTCTAAATGTGTCCCAGTTCATATATATGAACTGTGTATATGAATGACATTGGCTGACAGGAAGTAACCATGGACCCAAACTGTTGCCTAGCCATGCAGTTCCATTGAAATGAACTAAAACAGTGTTTCAGACATATTCAGGCAGACAGCATGAGCAAAATAAAAAAAACGCAAAATACAGGAATGAACCTGAAAATGAGCATGATATAGGATCTTTCACTTACCGTATTTTTTGCACTATAAGGCACACTTAAAATCGCACAACTGTTTAACTCAGACACTGATGATGAAGGATTTGATGGATTTGTGGAAGAGGAATGAACTGAAAAGTGCATGTATTGTTTTGTATTTCATGTGTTACAACTGAAAAATGTTGAGAGTTATTGAAGTTATTGAGTTATTAGAAGAATTGAATAAAGTTTGACTTATCTGACCATTTTGTTTTGCTTAATGCACCTTATAATCCGGTGCGCCTTATTGTGCGAAAAATATGGTACAAATAAATGTAACCAGTCATGAAACAAGAGTGGGTTTGACCATTTTAATGCCAATTATTACACCTGGAATTAAATGACTTTGTGGGTAGAAGCGTTCACGTTCCACAAATCACGTTAAAAGAAACTTTAGCCCTATAAAGGAAGACTGAAGTGAAACACACTTGATAATTGCAGAGGTGGACGATATGGCTGACTGACGTTTAATAAAAGGCTACCCAGATTTTCCCAAGTGGTTTACGTATAAAAACTCCAGTCTTTCTAATCTTTATCTAATTGCCACCGATGCTAAAGCTGTCCAGAGCACCTACACTAACAGGTCAAGTTCCACTATCATCAAAGAGCCCCTTTCTATTTATTACCAAGAGTGCCTGTGACCTCCACACCACAGCTCAGGAGACGTTGGTAGATTCGTCTTATTTGGATGAAGGAAGTCAATTAATTCATAAATACTTTAGCACGTTTACAGTAAGGCAAGGGGAAGATGGCTATTGATTGATCCCACTAACACAGCAGCCCTCCCCCTTCCTCCATGAGGAGCACCTTAATGAACCAGGGGCTTTTCTTAACCAAGAATAATGCATTCAGAAAACAGACGAAAACATAATGATTTTTTTACCCTCAGTTAAGTGGGGAAGGACTCGGAATATGAATTGGCTTGCTGTAAGGAGGATGTCAGGGGCCGGTAATTGGTATGTGATGAGCATTAGTGATGGTAAGTGTCTATTATTTCAGTGTAAAACAAAGACATGGGAAGAAATGATGCAAAATGAGGACTGATCTGGTTTTCTCCTTTGAATAGATGTACATTTTGAAGATGACTGCAGAATTATAAAAAAAAAAAAAAAACACACACACACACAATGGAAGTGTGTTTCATGCAAAATAAAAGAGAAGCCGGATGGCTCTAGATCCTCTATTCTGACCTTTTGAGGAAATTTGGTGAAACAGCAGAAAAAAGTGACCTCACTTTTCCAGCGCTAAGACGGTCACACCTATGGCGACCCAAACAGACCTGAGCATCACAGAACTCAGCACTTCACAGAAGTAATTTTCACAAACAAGAAGTGATAATGCAGAATCTTGTCTTCAAAAAGTAAAAAAAAAAAAAAAAAAAAAAGCTTTTCATCATCTTTCTTCTGTCTGTAGGAAAACAACCACCGTATAGCTTCTTGACAGGGAAACTGGTAATTGAACGGATTAATCTTTTAGCCCAGCAGTGAAAGAGAAACCACGTCCACTGGAAACAGCTTTCCTGTCAGGAAAGTCCATGCTCATCGGGCTATTATGCCTACTTAGGGTTATGAATTACTGGCAGCCCATCAGCCAAGCAATATCTCAATAGAGTAAAATATGAATGCACTTTGAAGCCGATTTTATGCCCTTTAAAAACCCATGCAGTTAAATGGACGTGTGAAACACTTCTAAGGCTGACTAATGTGGGAAATATTGAGCTAAGTAATTGCAGCTGTTTCATCAATACGCTCGGTAAAGTAGATCATTACAGGGAAATGTGATTAACACAGAAATTGTAGGGTAGTGTGGAGAAGCGTATAGGGAAATGGAATAGAACAAGTGTACTTCATAATTTACATTGAACAAATTACTGTTGATTAAGAGTACTGATTATGTACTGATGGTGAATGTATTGCTGAGGACAAAGGGAAGTGCAGTGTCCAGTGTGAGCTTGACATGTATGGGACATACAGTACAGTATTTATTAGTAGGTGAGATTAGTAGTTGATACCAGTCAGTGAAATTCCACAATTCTCAATACCGCAGTGAAAAACAAAACAATAAATACTTAGAGCTAGGTTTAGGAGGTTATATATAATTCCCTCTCAAATATCTATTTTATATTGATGTGAAAACATCTCCTTCAAACAATTGGGTTGCCCAAAACTCAATTTTACGACATTCCATTTGAACACATCATGATAATTTACCGTCACCCAATGGTCATTTTGCTGAGCAGACCGTAAAGATCTCATAACAATAACTCAATGGCACCTCTGTTAACGTTAGTATCTCTGCTATTTATTTGTGTCAACACAGATTTGTTGTTCACAGTGTTGCTTTATCAGGGAAAAACAGGGTGCATCTCCCCAGGTTTAGTAGTAGTAGCGTCATGTTTTAGAGCGCTTTTTTTTTTCTCTCAGCTGTGGCTTCAGTCCAAAACAAACCGAATGATACAGCGTACGTATGCATCATTGTAAATGCGTAACTGTAAGCATCAATAAGAGGAACTGATCGTCACAGAGACATGACATGCACAGAAAGAGGACAACTATGGTTCACTATTCCCATCATTAGCATTTTCCCTGTCTGCCAAAGAGGCGGGTGTCCTGATGATTTCACCCACCTCTGCCAACAATTTACCCAAATTTGGCAGATGGCAGGTGCTAATTTCAGACCCTGGACTAGTTGATAGTTAGTTTACTGCTTCCTTTTGGATTTTAGACTCTCAAGCCTCACGTTTTCAGAATTTTGGCATCGGCTTTGTACCGAAGTATTGGTTCTTGTGACATCCCTAACTGAGATGCAGTCTCGATTAACTGTTACGCCACCAAACAATATGCCAGGACCAGCTTGCACTCTGTCAATGTCTGTGTGAGGTTTTGCACCCAAATGATGTGTATACTCTATATTGATAGGCGATGCAACAATGTCACGCCAGGTGTATTGCTCAGGCTCCCGAGGAGGCGCAGGCAGCAGTGCTGTAGGCCAAACAATTGTCCTGTTCATGCACGTTTTGAATGGCCAATGCTTTATCGACGGTTAATAACAAGGAGTTAGGCCTATGACACAGTCAAAGTAGTAATTGACACAAATGTAATGATAGTTGTTAGAAATCAGAAAAAGAAAGACATAAACAAGAGCCCAAAATCACTTCTCTCTATTTTATTTTAGTGTCGTATTCTAAGTGGGACATGTACAGTATGCCCTATAGTGCCCCCAAATATTTCCATATTGGAACAATAAAGGTATAGTCGATAATACTGGATATACACAGCTTTATGCTAACAATCCAAAATTTCATTGCTAACAATCCAACATTGCATTTTATGTGTACAAAATGACTGTTGTGTATACTCCCGTGAATGATGACATAGATGAGTGAATGAGTGGAACTGTGAAAGGAGTGATTTCAGGTGCATCCATTGGACAAAATAATTAGTATGATAACAAGAAAACTTCACAAAATTCACAAGTATAGACCAGCTGTCAAATTAGTGAGTGTTCCTCATGTCAGGAAGAAAAGTATCTCCAGTAAAGGGTCAACATTAAGTCCCGATAGGAAGTACACCACAGTAATTCATTTAGTAAATATATGCAGTTCACAAGAGTACAAATAAAATGATTTAAATATATAACAACAACAGCAACAATAAATGATGAAGGCATTTGAGGAATAGATCAAAAATGTCTGTCAATATTTGTTTGTTCACAGATTTGCCAAAGTAATGGGTACAGCTAGAGCTGCATCCAAAATCACATAATATGCACTACATACCCATATATGTACTTCATTGAACAAGTCACCTCTTGAGAACCTCCTTGGCGACTGGAGACATGTAACCATGGTAACCTGTGATTTGAATTAAAATATGACTTAATTTCTAAGATATATAACGCCTGGCAAAATTTTCTGGTTAAATTGAAGCATTATGGACGTTACAGAGCTGTCAGCCATTTTCTGTTATGAATGTTGGCCTCGATACGGCATTGCATTGTGGGATATTTATGCCTGCATGATGTCCACTGTTTGCATACTGTAATATTTCCCTGGAAACCGTATGTAGTTTTTGGTTTCATGCTAAGGTTTTGGATATACTAAAAAATCTGACATACTGTTTAAACACACTGAATAGCATGTTAGCATGGAATTTCAAATGCGACTGTCGTCTGTCCTAATTACAAAATATTTAATAATGAAAAGTTATTACAATAGCGATATGAGTGTAATAATGAAGATATTTTCTTCAGTAGCCAATATTTGAAAATTATGCTTTTTATTGTAAAAGAGAGGTTGGTAATATAACCAAATATAGCCAAATTATGGTTGGCAAATGTAATATGGTAGGACGAAAAAAACCTGCTTCCTCTATATTGCTGAAGAAGTTTTATATTCAGCCATATTCTTTATAATCATGCCATCTGTACATTACTCTGTTGCAAGGAATAACCTCTTTTATCAAACACAACCAACAAAAAAGCACAAAATTGGGGTGACTGTGTGGGACTTCCTGTATGGTCTCCATGGGTTTTTGTGAAGATGCCTCAGTTTTAAACAGTGTAAGAGTATTATATGCAGATTTTATTAAGTATATGTATCCATTTGTGAAAAATATACAGCAGGGATGGAAGATTGTGAAAATGAGCAAGGGAAGAAACGGTCCATGATAAGTGTCTGTGTGTCTGAGAGTGTGTATGCAGACAAGCGGGGGCCATTCGTTCTCCTCAGGGCCCCCGGAGCAATCAGTCCGTCAGCGGAGGTGGGGCCCGGCTAATTTCCCACCCCTCCTCCCTCCCCTCGCTCGTTCCCAAGACGGATGCTTTGGGTAATAAGGCTAATCAATACACTTCCTCACAGTCCTCACCACCCGCCCCGTCCCAAGACGTTATCGGCCGTTTGTCATCAGGAACGTCACTTGTTCTTATCAGGCATCACCATCTTGTTTACATGGTGGTGCTGCCCGCCTCACACACACGCTTGCACACTCAAACACAAATAAGCATATGCATACAATAATGTGGATATACTGTATACAGCAGGCCCACATACAATACATACCCCTTGTTGAACACACACAAACACAAACAAATGCTCACTGACCACCTGCTACCTACAGTACATGCTTACACACACACACACACACACACACACACACACACACACACACACACACATACACACAGGAAGTGATGAATAGACACATGGGTGCTCGGTGACAGGTTACACATGCACTGCAGTGTCAGGATCTATACGGAGAAATTAATCAACAGTGACAACAGCATCAGTGGCTCTCCTCTCCCAGCCCACAGCTCAACATGCTGTAATTTGCCCTGTATGATTACCCCAGGGTCCCGGGGGCGATTGGCACCCCCTTTCTTAATTAATTAAGCATTGTGCCGGCGGGGGAGGTGTCTACGCAGAGGCATATGCAGTGTCTTTACCTGATGTCACATTTTTGTATAAGACGTCTCTGAAAAGTTGTACATCTTTAGGCAGAGTGAACTTCGGATGCTCTTTTACTATATCATTTTTTACTACATACAGAAATTGCACATAAATGTAGCAATATATTAATATTAAAATGATAATTAATAAGAATCATTATGCATTTATGTTGCATGGCATTTTCAGTTTTGAAATGTAATGACACCTTTAGTGTGACCTAAACCTAAAATTGGTTAAATATCTATAAAAGATAGTGAGCAAAAATCTTCTGGGGTTACCCACTCTGTCAAAATAAAAGAAAACATTATTATATAAATACTGCATTAATGGAAAACGTGTGTTACTATAACACTGTATTTTACAGTATTAGCTGTAAATCAACAGTCAGTTTTAGCAATTGGAACACAACATGCACTCACTTTCAAAGTCAGTGTCAAAATGGCAGTGAACAGTAAAAATATGCAGTTGACAAACCATAATCATGGCACAATTACGATACTGTTGGTTATAAGTTAAAGAACATGTTGGTCCACTTTTACCTATTTTCACTTTTAGCTCCCTGTGACTGAAATGGCCTCAGGCATGTAGAAGTACTCCTAAAGACCTTGGAGGACACTGCACCCAGCCAGTATAATGCTCTGCAAGGGAAGAGACAGAGGAAGGTGATGTCATCCACTTTACCTGAGTTTTGGACAGGAGCTCGACAGCTTGGCCCCCTCGCAGGTAGAGGTAAAAAGCGGCCATCTCTTTGATTTTTTTTTTTTTTTTTATTAAATCCCTCAAGACATGGATGCTGATTAGCTGTGGGGGTGGTCCACTCCCAAGAGAGCAGGTTGACAACGTACTGTGTGACACCATTGTTTGCCTCCAGTAATGATCCGGGGACTCCATATGATATGGGAGCCTTTGATGGATGACTAATTTATCAGTAGCTGTCTTGGCTTAACGATGGTTAATGATGCCACTGGTGGCTCGGCCGGGGTTAACTGTCAAAGGGGAGGCGATGTTAACTGTTTTAAAGTTTTTGGTCCCTTTTTGGACAATAAATTGAGTGGAAATATAGTAATTTGGTGCAAAAGTTACTTTTTGCTATACATTTCTTGGATTTTAAAATATGATGTTAAAATTTTTAGCATCAAATCTGCTGCTTGTGGCTGTTAGTCTCTTAGCAGCTGCAATAAAAGTGACTTTGCATGAATAAAACCCATTTTGGTTCCATGGAGTTACCGTCAGGATTTATTTAGATTTGCACTGATATTCACCCTTGAGAACCATGGATGCCTAAGTATTTATACAATATACTGTATATCTGTTGACACTGTAACCATAATACAAAACAACAATTCAGCTATTACTATCTGTCATTGTTAATTTGAACCAGGGAGTACATGCCGTTTTTAATAAGAAAAAGAAAACAAAGGCTATTTTCAACAAAAGGACCTGATGTCTCTGCAGTGTGGAGACCATACCTTTCATCATGTAGTTGTTCCAAGGCCTCTGTGCCATTGTTCTTTTAGCTATCCCTCACTGGTTGTGGACCCCACTGGAAAACAGGTGAGGCAAAACAATCATGAAACCTCCCATCACTCTCTCCACATTCAACAATAACACTGACTGCATCTTTCAGTAGTAAACACAGTCCTTACATGTAGACCCCGCAGGCGAACGTTGCTCCGGAAACAAATACATTGTCGTAGACAGAGTAGGGAAGTAAAAGACAGAGGCCAAAGCGTATTGGAAATCGGAAAACAGCCCTCTCCTCCCTTTGAAAGAGTCCTGGCGATGAAAATATGTAATATAAATAAAGCTGTGGACGCTTTGAAAGCCAAAGCCTTCCTTCCTGGCCCAGTCCTCTGCGGGGGGAAACGCCCACTTCTGAGCCCTTGCTCTTAAATTCCCAAAGACCACTCTGTCATCAGTGTCCCAACTGCTGCTTTCAAACACGCGATGGCCAGACTCACTTCCCCGTCTTGCTCTGTCGATCTGCCCAGCTCTTAGTCACTTTCTCCCCCTCAGCCCTTTTATGTCTACCCCCCACCCCCAGGCAGGATCTTTCCTCGTAGTTATGTCGGCTTAAATACCCCCCAAACAAGTTCCAATTATTTCACCCGTGACGTGTTTGTGGCGAGTAAGCGACATGACTGCGATCTCTCCGTTGGTGCTTTAAAGTGCTTCTGATATTGGAACCTGACTGGCGGATGCAAGGAAAGGCATAATGACAGATGACTGGCTGATTGGCGAAAACTATAAAACAGCTCATTAAAGCAAAACCACTCTGTTGGTTTGTTTTGAAACTGACTCCGGCTCCTTGGCTTTAGCACATTGCTGTACCGCTTAACTGTAGTCACTGAGAGAGTTCATGTTTGCTGCAGGAACCACCAGCTGTCTCGTCAGTGTTTCTTAGGATTCTCAGTACAGTAATATTTATGTGCCATGGTTAAATCAATAAAAAAAAAACAAAAACAAAATGTCATCACCTGAAACTAAATCTCCAGCAATCAGAGAGATGGACATTACAGTCCACACACTATGATTGACAAATGATGTCTGGTGAGCAGAGGAGCTGCAGAGGGCTTTACACCAAAGATGAAAAACAACATAATATTATTAACATTACTATGTTGAATGTCACATTGCATTGCTATTAATAAAGACATAAAAATGCTCTGAGATACTTCAAAAATCATAGACACCATCAGTTTACCAGTGTACTTACAGAAAGTTAGTGAATATACTTTCAGTTGGATATAATATTTGTTACACTGAAGGAAAAGAAATGCCTTCTGCAATAACTCCATTTTGTTTGCAGTATTATAGGCAACCAAGTAAATTTTGTTCTTACAATAAAGCCAAATATGACATTAACAGTCTTAAATGTATCCTGTGGAGTTTTTGACCACTAAATGCTATGGAGCCATGTTTTTATGAGTGTGTCCCTGTTTGGTTTCTGTTGCGAGCACGGGGACAGATAGACGGTGCGATTTATCAGGATTCCATCATGGTGTGATTCAGATAATGCCATTGGTTCAGGTTTTTTTCATACATCATTCTAACGAAAAGTAATGCTCTGTAATTGGTATATATATTTGACATAATAAATTCATATGTAATCCACTTAATTATGAACCAGGAAGTATAAAGAGCGACAAATGCTGTGTAGGGAGGAGGTCAGGGTGGATGGGAGGACGTTTGCTTGGGAGATCACTGTTGTACTCACCAAACCAAAGTTCAACATTGATTTATTTGTCATGTAACTTCCATACTGAAGTTTTGCCACTTCCGGTGTTATTTTAACCTAAGCCACAATCTTTTCTTAAACCTAACCAAGTGGTTTTGTCGCCTAAATATAACCAATTTGTTTCCTGTGAAAACAGATGTTTACTTTGAAAAGACTGTTTACATATAAGGAGCAGAAACTAATACGTGTTGCTGGACATTTATAGGACAACATGAAAAATGAGGAATGGCTTTTCGTAAGACATCATACGAACCATTGTATGACATTGGCAAAGGCAGCTGTAATGTGCCAAAAAATGTGGCTATGCGCCAACAAAGGCAGTGAAGAAGAGGACTATATGTTAGTATACAATTAGTCTCGCAATGCCATACAGCCAGAGATCTCAGCCTATCAAATGCAAATTGATTTCCAAATACAAAATTGTTGGTTGAACAGCGCCGAAAATGGCCACCAACAAACCTACGGCCCATACTTGTCTTGGATTCGGATGGGTCAATCACAGGCGTTTATCAATATGTGTGGGTACATGCGGGGTGCAGCATGGGGATAACACACAGTTATTGGTCGATGTCGTCTAGGGCTCCAGGGGAAAGAGCTGGGAGGGATCCAGAGATTATGGAGGAATAAAACCTGCAACCATGAGTCACATTGTGGAGCTATTTACTGGAAGGAGAATATTTTTATTTAACAGTGAGCGAACTGTCTGTGTGTCTGTTAGTATGTTAGCAGAGCAGCTGTAACAACAATAATTCTGTGCATGTGTTTCTGGTATGATTTACAAGGGGTTTACAAGCACACAACCTTTGCATGTCACTGCCCCAATAGGAAAGGCCGCCCTAAAGTAAATTCTACCCACCCAATTTTAGCAACAAAAGCTATTGAGATTGTCCTCAGTCTGTAGTTGAGCAAAGCAATTAGAAAGGTGTTAACTGGGAGGACGTGGGGTGCACATTTAAACTCATGCACATACACTGCACAGCGCAACAGTGGGGAAACTGTGTGTTTATGTGCAACATTGCCCAAAAAACTCCTGGATCATACATCAAATTCAGCCCAGGACACAAACTGGGCCCTGCGGTGACCCTCGGTGGCAGGGTCCTTAATGACATCCACCAGCTTGGCTCAAACAGGGCAGTGGTTTCCACTGAGGACAGGCCTTTTTGATCTATCTTGCTGAGCTGGTGGAGCACACGGGTCAGGGTGAGAGACCTACTGCTCAGCCCACTGGTCAGACCTGCGATGAACTCCGGTTAATTGCAACTGACTCCATGTTCTATCTTTCAGTTTTTTGGTCATTTCATCGAACGGCTTTTTGTTTTTTTCGCCCCTCATATTTTGCTGCGTCTAGCTCAGAGGTGGTCTGGAAGGAGAGGTTTTTAACTTCAAACCACAAACTTGGAGATGCAGATTCAAGTAATATTTTTTTTTTTCCCACACAGTATTTAAGATAGGAAAACTGAGCATGAAAGAGGAAGTTTTGATTTCTTTTGTTTATTTGATGTATACAGGAAGTTGCTTTGCATAAAAATACTGTAATTGTGAAATTATCAATAATTAAGCATCCTGACAGGTTTACTGGTTGAACTAAGAAGACAGGACATTTTACCATTTATCATTTTCTTATTATATTTGACATATTTGTGTCATATTTGCTGTGCATTATAGTAGTAATGATTTCCACAACATTTACTATGTCACTAATTTGGATTGTACTTCATGAATCACGTGTTTATGAACCTGAATATGCTGCTTCTGGGTCTGTATTTTCTTATTATTCTAGTTGGTTTGTCAGATGGACCAAAAAAAGAAAAAAAAAAAAAAAAACGGACAATAACTCGAAAGTCATTTATAGCTTCCTGCAAGAAGAAACCATTAAAGTGGTGCACATTGTCTGGGGGTCAGGCTGAAAATGTGTGAGGAAGCGCATAGTAATCAAGTGAAAGAGGAAGAAGAAAAAAAAAAAAACGCTTCGTGAGAAACAGACGTAAATAATGGACCAGGAAACGGGAGATCAAAGCTTTTGAGTCAGGCCCCCGTTTGTTTTCATGCTCACCCAGGCCTCGCAATAAAACACGCAAGAGTCGCACTTCAGAGGGAGGGGGGTGATGCAAGGAAGTGCTGAAAGCGGTTACGTCCCATCCTGAGGATCCCGTGCCACTATCCCCATGCTAGGGAAAGGCGTCAGGTACAGCACTGTTTACCAGGAAAAGGGACAAGCCGCATAAAAAACGTCCACATCAGAGGGGACGCTCTGTGGCCGGGGGCCATCTTGTTAAACATAGACTTTGTGTGTTTATAAAGGAACCTTTTCCTTATCTCATAACGCTACTGTACAAAACACAATGTGTGCTTTAAATGGCACAGAGATCAAACTTCAATCTCAGTGACTGCGGTGTGTTTGCGTGCCTTCCAGTAGGCGAAGTGGCGTCATTGGATTTCTAAGAATTGGCACAGGATGAGTTTACAGTCAAGACAACAGAACACAACATAAAGACACCTACAAACACATTTTTTGTCTCAACTCACATGCATGCAGCTGCAATGATGTCTTCCCAAAATAAAAGCAACACTTTTCTCATGTAGAGATAAATGCCTCTCATCTGAGTAAAGCAATGGGTTATTCATCTGCTGGCAGATAGATTCGTGTTTTTAGGAAAAGGCCTGTTATATCTTGGCATTCAGCTCTCCTTCTCATTAAAACAGGATTCGTCCGGGGAAGTGCGAGGGTGGCTGGGTGTTAAAGTCGCAGCACCTGTGTGTGGATGTTTTTATGGAAAACGGCAATAAAGCAACTATGAACATTTCATCATCATACTGTACTGAGTATAATGAGTGGTTTGTGTTTTTGAAGGTCAGATGCTTAACGTGGGCATCCTGATTGGTCAGCAGATAAATCCCAGAGGTTTTGGGTACAGATGTCTCTCTCACCTGCTACTTCTGCAGATACTCTGTATGCAAAATTTGTACTGCAATCAAGTAATAAGTCAATCTAGCAGCACTTTTTGTGATATGATTATAGTAAATTTGAAAAGTAAAACATTAAAAGCAGTGGACTATCGAGAACTGAAGCCAATGTGTACAAGTGCCTTAAACTTGTATTCTTTCTAACAGCCAGCAGGGGGCGATGCCTCTGGATGCAAAAAGAAGTCTGCTTGTATAGAAGTCTATGAGAAAATGACTACTTCTACTTCTCACTTGATTTATTACCTCAATAAACAATGGAAACATTAGTTTATGGTCTCAATCGCAAGTTTCAAGTCTTCTTCAATACAGCATGATGATCATTTAGTAAATTACGGTCCCATTGAGAGTCAAATAGACCATAGAGCAGGGGATGCTTTAGTGCGTGGCTACCTTGAGATTGACAAGTCACTACCACGGTGGTGTCCGGTCTGGGTGTTGTCCGGTCTGGGTGTTGTCCATGTTTTCATTTTACATCTTAAAGCCTTTCACAATGTGCTTTCAGTTTATAAAAGTTGATCATAACCATTTTGGTCACCTGAAAATGTCTTATTCAGCGATCGGTTGTACATAGCACCACCCTCTCATGCCGCTTCTAGTTGCAAAAAAAAAAAAAAAAAAAAACAATATGTCAATGGCCAAAGTGATGAAGTTGAGGATTCAAAACAGCAGTCCACAAACCAGCTGATGATGTCAGGGTGACTATGTCAACTTCTTATATCCTGTCTATGTGTAAGAAATACATTAGAACTTAAAAACAATAATAGCACTTTATGTAAAGGTTAGGATTAAAAAAGAGAGCAACAAAAACTTGGTCATAAAAAATAAAAAATCAAGCACAATACACACCAATCAGGACAAGTGCAGTCTAAATATGTGCAAGTAGTCTGTATGAAGTTGTATTTGTCTCTTTTTACAGCACAGCTCGTTGGCTCCGTTGGTTCTGCCTCACTCATCATGTCCATCTCCTGCTGAGCGATCCAGCCTTATAGTCAGGTAATATAACAATGACCAGTAATGTCGTTGCACTGAATTCCATTTCTCTGAGCGTTCATCTGACCTCTGAAATCAATAGCATTTTGGCCCTTACTTGACTCTGACCTCAGTCTTTTGATAGTGTTTTGATATGCAGGCAAATTAATTCACCTTAATGGAGTACTGGGGGTCAATGGACTTTGATCCCATTTGGGTTAAAGGCTGGAAGGATTCCATTTAGATTTCCGGTGCACCTTGAATGTGTGTGTGTGTGTGTTTGACAAGTGTCAAATTGTACCAGGCAAACTCACTTCTCTTCCCAGGACCCCTGAACGATCCCCTTGGGTTCAATCCACACAAACTAATAGCTATATTATGCACAATTTCAAGATAGGACCTGTAATGTAGATTAATTATTTTGCCATTACCATGACATCCTGTTATACAAATGTGTAAATATCCATCTTAAGCAGCTGAATTTGTCTAACTCAACTACTTTTATCACTCCTTTCAAATAAGCAATCCAGGTTGAGAGGCGAGCTAGATGGATTTCGTAGGCAACCCATTGACATCCAAATAAATTCAAGTTTGGGGAAGCTTTTCAGACGGTGCAGTGAATCTAGCTCGCCGCGCCCCTCGCCTCTCCAGTCCATTCGTATTGATTCCAATCTCTCAGCCTTTTCCAATAAAGCTGGGTTCATGAGTTCATTATTACAAGAATGGAGGTGTAATTGGCTTTCAGGCATATAAGAGGCTATTTGCACTAATCTATCTGGTGGGGAGATGTTAACGGCCACTTTGAATGGCACAGTGTGAGCCAACATTGCTCTGTGGTCCTGCGGTTTTGGAGCTATCAAGTCAGTCAATAAGCACATTAAACAGATATACTGTAAAACCAAGAGTTCACTGATATCTGAAGAAAGAGCAGAAGATGTTTTTTTTAATCAAGAAAAAGTGTCATTGCAAAAAATATTTTTTATAAATGACCAACTTAAAATTTTAATGGGTGTGCAGGTTAACTACAGTATGAATTGGTAGACAAAAAAAAGCTTTGCTACCACTTCACAGCTGGAGGTACTACCAACTGAAAGTCGAACATGTTCTCAGAAAAAAAAAAAAAAAAAAAACACAAGTGCACACTCAACATGAAACTATAATCGAGGATCTTTTATTATATTTAACCTCTATTTAGATTTCAGACTGCAGGAGAAATGGTAATGTAATGTGGAATGACCAACACGGGAGAATCAGACATGATGGTTGAGGAAGATGTGAGATGACCTTATTAGATGTTGATGGTACAGTGTGTGGGTTGCATGGTGGTGCAGTGGTTAGCGCTGTTGCGGAGTTTGCATGTTCTCCCCGTGTTAGTATGGGTTTTCTTCGGGTACTCCGGCTTCCTCCCACAGTCAAAAGACATGCTGTTTAGGTTAATTGATGACTCTAAATTGCCCGTAGGTGTGAATGTGAGCGTGAATGGTCGTCTGTCTCTATGTGCCCTGCGATGGACTGGCGACCTGTCCAGGGTGAACCCTGCCTTCACCCAATGCCAGCTGGGATCGGCTCCAGCCCCCCCACGACCCCTAACGGGAAAAGCGGTTGACGATGGATGGATGGATGGATGGCTGGATGGATGGTACAGTGTGTATCATCTGGTGGCATCTAGTGGTGAGGTTGCAGATTGCAACCTCTCCCGTGTCCTAAACATGTAGGAAAACTATGGTGGCCAATGTGAAAATGCGAATGGCTTTTTCTCGAGCTGTTATCAGAGAAGCGTACTGTAGGTCATTTGGAGAACAGGTTAAGAGCATATAGTGTGCATGTACATCGGCTAGCTCACAGCCGCTGCTCTGCACTGCGCTCTTACTGCGGTTATAGCTGAGAACGCTGTCCTGACCAGTGTTGTGATTATAGATGCGTAGTACCCACCCTCCAGTTTCCCCTCAGGTAAACACTGCTAGATCTGTCAGCACTTTTGCTGTTGTTAGCATTGTTAGTGTTGTTATTACCGTTAGCTGTGAGCAGTTGGCTCCAAGACCCCAGGTGTGCCAGGAGTTTGGTGCAAATTTTTGAAGTGGCCAAATGGTGGTACTAGAACTTCCATGTCTGTCACATGATGCCATGCCGTGATGATTTCCCAAAGACTTACATTAGGAAAGACACATCTGTAACTCGGCAAATTTCCCAGTACGAACACTTAAACAGCCCTTTAAATCATTAGGTCCAATAAATTATAAAATGCACTAATAGCCAAATCCAGAGTTATTTCCCTTCCTCTGTTCATGTGAATGAGACCCACACTGAGGCTGGGCTGAGGGCTGGGAGGGGGAGGTAAAGGAAACACTACTGCGCCTGCTCTATGGGCCCAGTGGTTAGAGATCGCTGGATGATCTGGCTACTTTATCACTCGAGCCATTTTGGCTTCATGCGCCACTGAGCAACTCTCATAGGAATGAACAGGTGCCCGTCTGTATCTAGTTCTCTTATATATCCATGGCTGGCTTGCCGTCGCCATATTGAGAGCCACTTAAAGGCGACTGAAATGCTCCCAATCCTGTATTTAGAAATGTCAGCTTGTTTTGTTCACTTATTACCAGGGAGATTTATTTCTTCTCCCAGTAAAAATGAAAGTTCCCTACTCCCAATTTCTCAAGATATTGCAAACAGATTTCGGTCACCCTTGGGACCAAGGATCTGTTTATTTATCGTACTTTTGTGATACAGACATGGGATGTGCTTCATTGGAAATAATCAAATTATTGGAGTGTTTGAGTTCTAGTGAAAAAAATCAGAAACATCCAGCCTTGGCCCCTGACGTTGACTGTTACAAAACATATTGAAATAATCAGGCGTGACGGGATACAGTGGTTGCAGCTTTCCAAATAGGAGGTCGAGGTCTCTACTGCTCATTAGTCATACTCATACCTCAGTTGGTTGGCACTGGCAAAGCCAGAGTCTGAGCTCACACATTTGTAAAATAAATGCATGAATCCAGGGTATAGTATAAGACGCTTTGAAATAAATGTCCACCAAACAGCAGGTGTTACGTTGACTAAATGTCTCCACCACCACCTCCCGCTAACTTCTGTTCCCTGAGCAGACACAGCATGGGCTTATGCAAGACAGATGCAAGCTAGTGATCACAGAGGGCAGCCAGCACCGCTTTCCTTTCCACTTCTAGCCGGCAAGATGGAGTCATTGAGAAAGATTCCTGGCTTTCCAGCAGAGGAGTGTTTTTTGGCTGTAAGTGGGCGGGTGGGTTGGGTGTTTGGGGGGGGGGGGGGAGCAATGGATAGATGGATGAGAGCTGGTGGAGGGAGGCCCAGGCGGTTGTGGAGACTTCCTATGATGAAAAGGTCAGTGGCACCTGTAAATCTGTGCAGCTGGAAGAAGTTTGGGAGCGGGGGGAGGAAGAGGAAGGAGTTTAGCTGCTCAGCTGGCTCTCCACTGCCCCTGCTGCATAGCAAACACACAGACAGACACACACATTTGTATTATAAATCACAATAATTGTGAGGATCCAACTCAACTTCTGCTCTAACTGTGAATGTAATTCTGCTTCTAATCAGAGCCACGAACTCTAAATTCTCAACTAACCCTTAAAAAGTCAGAACCATCCAAATGTCTTAACTTTACAAAGATGTCATCTCTATGAAAGTCAAACACTTAGCACACGAGTACCAAACGTACACATACACTTGTCAGCATGCACATCAGAGTTTCCTCAATAACATTTTATTGCAGAGGTGATTGGTATGTTTATGGAAATTTCACTCATTGCTCACTGGCAACTACTTTTGTAGTTTTTTTTTTTTTTCTTTTCTTTTTGGAAGAAGACAAACTTTGACCATTAAGTCTGAATCAAGCACACATTCAAGACGCTTCCTCAGTTGTAGTCCAGACTTCTTTATAAATTAACTTTGTATTGGACAATTCTGCAATACAACACTCATGTCCATTGCCAACACTGCTAGTGATGAAAGTTGTGTGATGTTGCATAAAGAAAAGTATGTATGCTAAGTGCAGTTCTTAATGGTACAAACAGGAAATGGAAGATAATTGTAGAAACAACATTAGGATCCCTGCTTTTGGGAAACCCAGAATATGAAGCACACTGTTGAAGCGGTAATGCTGCCACTGTGATAACATTGTTGATATTTTTCAGTCAGCACCTCACACATACACCGGTGTATGTGTAGCTTGATGTGTGTGTAATCCAGCTGTGTGTTTGAGTGTGTGTGCTGCCAGTGTGGATTTACTGGCCACCCCTCCAGGGCAGCTGGGTGGCG